>OY282640.1:73189240-74389240 GCA_958299015.1 Tetanocera ferruginea
TATTTTATATTTTATATTTATATTTTATATTTTATATTTTTATATTTTATATTTTATTTTTATATTTTATATTTTATATTTTATATTTTATATTTTATATTTTATATTTTATATTTTATATTTTATATTTTATATTTTATATTTTATATTTTATATTTTATATTTTTTATTTTATATTTTATATTTTATATTTTATATTTTATATTTTATATTTTATATTTTATATTTTATATTTTATATTTTATATTTTATATTTTATATTTTATATTTTATATTTTATATTTTATATTTTATATTTATATTTTATATTTTATATTTTATATTTTATATTTTATATTTTATATTTTATATTTTATATTTTATATTTTATATTTTATATTTTATATTTTATATTTTATATTTTATATTTTATATTTTTATATTTTATATTTTATATTTTATATTTTTATATTTTATATTTTATATTTTATATTTTATATTTTATTTTATATTTTATATTTTATATTTTATATTTTATATTTTATATTTTATATTTTATATTTTATATTTTATATTTTATATTTTATATTTTATATTTATATTTTATATTATTTATATTTTATATTTTATATTTTATATTTTATATTTTATATTTTATATTTTATATTTTATATTTTATATTTTATATTTTATATTTTATATTTTATATTTTATATTTTATATTTATATTTTATATTTTATATTTTATATTTATATTTTATATTTTATATTTATATTTATATTTTATATTTTATATTTTATATTTATATTTATATTTTATATTTTATATTTTATATTTTATATTTTATATTTTATATTTTATATTTTATATTTATATTTTATATTTTAATTTATATTTTATATTTTATATTTTATATTTTATATTTTATATTTTATATTTTATATTTTATATTTTATATTTTATATTTATATTTTATTTTATATTTTTATATTTTATATTTTATATTTTATATTTTATATTTTATATTTTATATTTATATTTTATATTTTATATTTATATTTTATTTATATTTTATATTTTATATTTATATTTTATATTTTATATTTTATATTTTATATTTTATATTTTATATTTTATATTTTATATTTTTATATTTTATATTTTATATTTTATATTTTATATTTTATATTTTATATTTTATATTTTATATTTTATATTTTATATTTTATATTTTATATTTTATATTTTATATTTTATATTTTATATTTTATATTTTATATTTTATATTTTATATTTTATATTTTATATTTTATATTTTATATTTTATATTTTATATTTTATATTTTATATTTTATATTTTATATTTTATATTTTATATTTTATATTTTATATTTTATATTTTATATTTTATATTTTATATTTTATATTTTATATTTTATATTTTATATTTTATATTTTATATTTTATATTTTATATTTTATATTTTATATTTTATATTTTATATTTATATTTATATTTTATATTTTATATTTTATATTTTATATTTTATATTTTATATTTTATATTTTATATTTTATATTTATATTTTATATTTATATTTTATATTTTATTTTATATTTTATATTTTATATTTTATATTTTATATTTTATATTTTATATTTATATTTTATATTTTTATATTATATTTTATATTTTATATTTTATATTTTATATTTTATATTTTATATTTTATATTTATATTTTATATTTTATATTTTATATTTTATATTTATATTTTATATTTTATATTTTATATTTTATATTTTATATTTTATATTTTATATTTTATATTTATATTTTATATTTTTATATTTTATATTTTATATTTTTATATTTTATATTTTATATTTTATATTTTATATTTTATATTTTATATTTTATATTTTATATTTTATATTTTATATTTTATATTTTATATTTTATATTTATATTTTATATTTTATATTTTATATTTTATATTTTATATTTTATATTTTATATTTATATTTTATATTTTATATTTTATATTTTATATTTTATATTTTATATTTTATATTTTATATTTTATATTTTATATTTTATATTTTATATTTTATATTTTATATTTTATATTTTATATTTTATATTTATATTTTATATTTTATATTTTATATTTTATATTTTATATTTTATATTTTATATTTTATATTTTATATTTATATTTATATTTTATATTTTATATTTTATATTTTATATTTTATATTTATATTTTATATTTTATATTTATATTTTATATTTATATTTTATATTTTATATTTTATATTTTTATATTTTATATTTTATATTTTATATTTTATATTTTATATTTTATATTTTATATTTTATATTTTATATTTTATATTTTATATTTTATATTTTATATTTTATATTTTATATTTTATATTTTATATTTTATATTTTATATTTTATATTTATATTTTATATTTTATATTTTATATTTATATTTTATATTTTATATTTTATATTTTATATTTATATTTTATATTTATATTTTATATTTTATATTTTATATTTTATATTTTATATTTTATATTTTATATTTTATATTTTATATTTTATTATTTTTATATTTTATATTTATATTTTATATTTTATATTTTATATTTTATATTTTATATTTTATATTTTATATTTTATATTTTATATTTTTATATTTTATATTTTATATTTTATATTTTATATTTTATTTTTATATTTTATATTTTATATTTTATATTTTATATTTATATTTTATATTTTATATTTTATATTTTATATTTTATATTTTATATTTTATATTTTATATTTTATATTTTATATTTTATATTTTATATTTTATATTTTATATTTTATTTTATATTTATATTTTATAATTTTATATTTTATATTTTATATTTTATATTTTATATTTTTTATTTTATATTTTATATTTATATTTTATATTTTATATTTTATATTTTATATTTTATATTTTATATTTATATTTTATTTTATATTTTATATTTTATATTTTATATTTTATATTTTATATTTTATATTTATATTTTATATTTTATATTTATATTTTATATTTTATATTTTATATTTTATATTTTATATTTTATATTTTATATTTTATATTTTATATTTTATATTTTATATTTTATATTTTATATTTTATATTTTATATTTTATATTTTATATTTTATATTTTATATTTTATATTTTATATTTTATATTTATATTTTATATTTTATATTTTATATTTTATATTTTATATTTTATATTTTATATTTTATATTTATATTTTATATTTTATATTTTATATTTTATATTTTATATTTTATATTTTATATTTTATATTTTATATTTTATATTTTATATTTTATATTTTATATTTTATATTTTATATTTTTATTTTATATTTTATATTTTATATTTTATATTTTATATTTTATATTTTATATTTATATTTTATATTTTATATTTTATATTTTATATTTTATATTTTATATTTTATATTTATATTTTATATTTTATATTTTATATTTTATATTTTATATTTTATATTTTATATTTTATATTTTATATTTTATATTTATATTTTATATTTTATATTTTATATTTTATATTTTATATTTTATATTTTATATTTTATATTTTATATTTTATATTTTATATTTTTATATTTTATATTTTATATTTTATATTTATATTTTATATTTTATATTTATATTTATATTTTATATTATTTTTATATTTATATTTTATATTTATATTTTATATTTTATATTTTATATTTTATATTTTATATTTTTATATTTTATATTTTATATTTTATATTTTATATTTATATTTATATTTTATATTTTATATTTTATATTTATATTTATATTTTATATTTTATATTTTATATTTTATATTTTATATTTTATATTTTATATTTTATATTTTATATTTTATATTTTATATTTTATATTTTATATTTTATATTTTATATTTTATATTTTATATTTATATTTTATATTTTATATTTTATATTTATATTTATATTTTATATTTTATATTTTATATTTTATATTTTATATTTTATATTTTATATTTTATATTTATATTTTATATTTTATATTTTATATTTTATATTTTATATTTTATATTTTATATTTTATATTTATATTTTATATTTTATATTTTATATTTTATATTTTATATTTTATATTTTATATTTTATATTTTATATTTTATATTTATATTTTATATTTTATATTTTATATTTTATATTTTATATTTTATATTTTATATTTATATTTTATATTTTATATTTTATATTTTATATTTTATATTTTATATTTTATATTTTATATTTTATATTTTATATTTTATATTTTATATTTTATATTTTATATTTTATATTTTATATTTTATATTTTATATTTTATATTTTATATTTTATATTTTATATTTTATGTTTTATATTTTATATTTTATATTTTATATTTTATATTTTATATTTTATATTTTATATTTTATATTTTATATTTTATATTTATATTTTATATTTTTATATTTTATATGTTTTGTTTTCATCCATTCATTTAAAACAGAGTCATAACTGTTATAAGAAATATCTTTTAAAATTGAACCATAACAGTTATATTGTAAGAAAAAAAATATTTATCAATAAAAACTATTATTTAAAAAAAAAAATTTCTCTGAAATAAGAGTTATGAATGAAGAAAATATTTTTTCGTTGCTGATAACGTTTATTTTCAATTGTTAATTTTTTACGTTGCCTCATAACTGTTATAGACGAGAAAAAAATTTTTACGTTGCTCATAATTTGCATGAAATAAAAATCTTTGTTACTTTTTTGCGGCAACATGTGTTAGATTATCAATTGTAATTTTTTGTCTTGCTGTCAGTAAGAGAATAAGGAGTTTTCACAAAATTAGGCATACATTAAAAATGCAGTTGTGAATGCAACGTAAGGTTATTCTTAAATCGTATTTTAGGGCAACAGCAGTACAAGTGATTTTTCGGAAAAAAATTAGTTACATAAGTATGAGAACGCAAAGAAGAAATTGATATTTCATTCAAAAAATCATTCATTTCAGTAATTTCACATGTCATTTCAGCGAGTAGCCGCGGATTTCACAATTTTGTATAAACGTATTTATATTGTTTTGTTAGAGAAAGAGAAGTACAAGTGCACTTGGACTAGACTCCTGAATAAAATAAAATTTTTGTTTAGGCGAACAGAAGTATAATTGCAGTTGCTGTACTTCTTTTTCTGATTTTTCTTAACCATAGAAGTAAAAAACTCAAATTTTGTATAAAACTTTATCACACGAAGAACCAACTACTCATTTTAAGAAAAAACAAAAATACAGTAAAAAACAAGCAACTAAAAACGATGCAAATGGAAGATTTTTATTGGATAGTGACAATAAGGCGGTGCCATGCCGCCTTTCCAAAGATTGCTGAAAGGAAGCATGATTGATCAGTCGAAGGGCACGAATCAATAGTAAGTTCTAGGTCAGTTATAGGTCAAAACTTGTGTTTACCGAAAATTTGTGTTCTTAAAAAATGCAACGCCAATAGCGGGTAGGAGGGTGAAAACAAACTTTACGACCTATTCTCATACCTACCAAATATATAAAAAAAATTTCTATTACAAACACCGTGACGCGAAATTTTTATATATTAGAAATAACGTAAAAATTTATTTCTCTACAATAACTCTGACCAGGCAACGTAAAAAAAATTTTTTGAAAATAAAAGTTATGAGCAACGTAAAAAATTTTTTCTCGTTTATAACTGTTATGAGGCAACGTAAAAATATAAATTGAAAATAACTGTTATGTAGCAACGTATAAAATATTTTCCAATACATCGACAACTTTTTCGACCTAAAAAAAATAAATAACTGTTATTTTGGGTCTCTGATTTAAAACTTACTTACTTACTTAGGTGGCCATGGCAACCCGTGGTCGGGTTACGGCTGACTTCATCAGCTCTCGCCAGGCGTCTCTGTTTCGCGCGCTCCGCCTCCAATCTCCTTCAACAAACGCGGTTAGGGCTTCCTCGGCCTGGTCAATCCATCGGAGACATGGTCTTCCTCTTCGTCGTCGACCCTCGGATTTCGCCTCAAACACCTTTTTCGCTGGAGCTTCTTCATTCATACGAAAGACATGACCCAGCCAACGTAGTCGCTGAATTGTTATACGCTGGACTATGTCAATGTCGTCGTAGAGCTCGTACAGTTCGTGGTTCATTCGAATGCGATAGTCATCGCCAACTCGAACAGGACCAAAGATTTTGCGAAGAACTTTCCTCTCAAACACCCCAAGAGCGGCTGCATCTGTTTGCGATACCACCCATGCCTCAGCGCTATAGAGAAGCACAGGTATGATGAGCGTCTTGTAGAGTGTTAGTTTTGTCGATAGAGAGAGGGCTCTGGAACCTAATTGCTTACTTAGCCCATAAAAGCACCTATTATCAATTGTTATTCTTCGCTTTACCTCCAGGCTGACATTGTTGTTGCGGTTTTACGGCAGTGCCAAGGTATGTAAACTCCTTGACAACTTCAAAGTTATATTTGCCTGCTGTAACATGGGAGCCTAGACGCCGCACTTCCCTATTTGCAGACAGCATATACTTTGTTTTGCCCTCGTTCACCGTCAAACCCACTTTGGCTGATTCCTTTTCGATAGCGGCGAAAGCGATTGAAGAGATCGCATGATAGCGGGTCGCCTTGTCTGAAACCTCGTTCGGTATAAAAGGTTCCGGAGAGGTCATTTCCTACCTTGACGGAGCTGCATGTATTGCTCAACGTCATCTTGCAGAGCCTTATCAACTTTGCAGGTATACCGAACTCGGACATTGTTGCGTACAGGCAATCCCGAATCGGGCTATCGAACGCAGCTTTGTAATTAACAAAGAGATGATGGGTGTCGATTTGGTTTTCGTGGGTTTTCTCCAGGATTTGGCGTAGTGTAAAAATCTGGTCTATGGTGGACTCGCCAGGACGAAAGCCACACTGATAAGGTCCAATCAGTGTTTTGGTATTCGGCTTCAATCTTTCACACAATACGCTCGAAAGAACCTTATATGCGATGGAAATAAGACTGATACCTCGGTAGTTGGCGCAGATTGTCGGGTCTCCTTTCTTAAGTATAGGACAAAGCACACTGAGATTCCAATCGTCGGGCATGCTTTCCGCTAGCCATATTTTGCTGATGAGTTGATGCATGCACCTTATCAATTCACCGCCGCCGGTTTTAAACAATTCAGCAGCCAGGCCGTCAGCACCTGCGGCTTTGTTGTTTTTGAGTCGCTGGATAGCGACTTTAACCTCGTCATGGCTAGGTGGTGGAATTTCCACTCCATCATCGTCGATTGGTGGTGTCAGACTGCATTCTCCAAGGGCGGAATTGTTGGTATCGTCGCCTGCAAGCAGATTGGAAAAATGCTGTCTCCATAACTTCAATGCGCACTGCGTATCTGTAACCAGATCACCATTCTCATCTCTACAAGTGGATGCTCCGGGCTTGAAACCTTGGGTAGAATTTTCGAGGATCCTTGTTGCCCTGGTACACCTCAATTTTTTCTCGCTCACGCTTTTCCTGCTCTCTTTTTTTACGTCTGAAAAGGCATCTCTCTTCCTTCCTCTTATCGCGATAGTTTTCGAGCATGGCTCGCGTTGCAGCTGACTGCAGCGTTTTTTTATATGCGGCGTATTATGCTGCTGTCGCGTCGCGACACTCCTGGTCATACCATTGGTTGCGAGGTTGCGGTTGCCGAAAACCATTGACTTCTTCAGCAGCAGTGCGCATGGAGTGGGATATATGCGCCCAAAGTCCGCCAGCGTCGTCGAGGCAAGAGTAAGGTTGGTTGAGCTTAACCGAGAGTTGAGCGGAGTAGGCCTCGGCGGTCCGTTGTGATAGCAGCTTATCGACATCAAGCTTTCGTTGCACACCTGTGCGTACATTCTTCGCATTGCACAATCGCATGCGATTCGCATTGGCTGCAACAAGACAATTCGCATTGGCTGCAACAAGATAATGGTCGGAGTCAATATTGACCCCCCGAAATGTGCGCACATCCAGTACACTTGAAGCGTGCCTTCCGTCGATCACAACATGATCAATTTGGCTTCGCGTTTTTTGATGCGGGGACAGCCAGGTTGCCTTTTGGATATTGGGGTGTTGGAATCTGGTGCTACTAACTTCCATGTTTCGCGCCGCGGCGAAGTCGATCGGTGTAAGACCGTTATTCGAAGTGGTCTCGTGGAGACTGAACTGACCGACAGTGGAGCCAAAGATGCCTTCTTTTCCGACCTTCGCGTTAAAATCGCCGAGAATTTTTTTTACGTCGTGGGCCGGGCAGCGATCATACACGTCCTCTAGGCTCGCGTAGATGGTGTCCTTGACAGCATCGTCCTTTTCCTCCGTCGGGGCATGTGCGCAAATTAGGCTGATGTAGAAGAATTTCTCTTAGAGCAGCCTTGTCCTTTCCATCGCATCTCCTGGATGGCGGTGATGTCAGCCTTTATTTTTTCGAGGGCTTCCGCCGGTTGGACAGTGGCACCTTCCCTATAAAGGGTCCAGACATTCCAGGTGCATATCCGTAAATCATTATCCGTTTTTCGTTTGCGGTGGTCGTCAACGTAGTGGGGGTTCATATCCGAGGCTGATTTTGTTTTCATTGGGAAGTTATAATGTGGTTGGGACCCAAACCCTACGCACATTCCATTTTTAAGGTCTTGAAGAGACCCCTCAAGTTTATAGTCTAGAGGAGACCTCGCCGCTCAAATTAGCCGCCAAAGTTTATCGGGTGATAGTTTTTGACGTTTCCAGGAGACACCACGCGGATGTTTTGAGTCGACTTGAGACGATTTCGACATGGATAATGCTGGCCTCGCCAAGTTGAGGCAGTCAGACACGTTGCCATGTGAAGATCGCCCCCTTGTCTCCCCTGATTTAAAACTATCAGATGAAAATTGTTTTCCTAAATAATATTGTTTTCCTAAAATATAGTTTGTAATAGGAATTAGTTAAAGTAATTTCAGCTAAATATTGCATTACCTACCAAAAACATCGTAGGAGAGTGGGGTGTAGTGAGACATGGGGTGTTGTGAGACATGGGGTGTTGTGAGACACGTCAATATCTGACATAGTGGTAATGTTATGAATGCTTACAACAACTGTAAAATATTTTCTCAATGGGATCTACTTTATTATAAGCACTCATCGCATTGACACGTGTTCCTAGTGTCTGTAACAGTATTGAGTTTTGATCGTGCTCTTAAAGTTTTTTGTATAGTTTGCTTTTGTGTAAGTTCCAGAAACATTGCCAATTAAAAGTGAAGGTAAATATTTAGTTAAATGATCTTTATTCCATTAAAATGGTCTATTCAATTCCACCGAAGTGATTTTGCAAAAAATATTGTATGTGACGATGGCGCAGTGGACATTTGAAAATGTCGAATATGGGGTGTCGTGAGACATTTAATATGGGGTGTTGTGAGACAGTTAATTTTTGTTTTTATTTCATTATTTTTATAGCCATCATCCCACGTAATGCATATAAAATATCGACAAAGCCAGAAGGAAATGTGGCATCCATCCACCTAGTGGCAGGCATCAAAAATATTGCCATAAAAAAAAATTGTTTTCGGGCTTTCTGCAAATCATATAATCTTGATAAATCGAGAGTATATGGAACCGGTTATATGGAAAAGTTGAAGACAAAATGATTTCCACATCGGCTTCAAATGATAAAAAGGGTCGATTTTGTTGCATAGCAAAGTGGCAAAACTGGCAGGTTTTGGAAAAACCAGTTCTTCCAATATTTTACAAATTAAATTGGTTTTTCATGGCGTCTGAGCTGAGCAGTGCACTAAAGAAGGTAAGTCCTCTGAAGTATGATCCCCATTCCAAAAATCAAAACGCGGCGGGAAGCCTATGTATAAAACCGTATTAACAACTTCCAAGAATGTGTGAATTGAGGAAAATATTAGGCCCAAAGAAGAAAAAAAACGAAAACAAAATAAATCGCTGAAGGAACTAGCAAAGAGTAGTCGTCAAACGAAATACGTACCGGCAAGAGTTTTGTCATCAGATGAAGAAGATGTTGATTTTTTCATCATTTCTAGGGAAAACTTGCCAAAAAGTTTGGACGAATACAAAACTGTTCATCTGCAGTGTGCCAAAATGAAAATCGGTTATTTTCACTGTGCTCTCTGCAAATTAGCCGAATCAGATTAAATCGAATAATTTCTTGTCTGTATTTTAATTTTTTCCAATAACGACTTTTACACAAAAAAATTTAATTTTTTATATTCATAGTAGTGTCTCACAACACCCCATAATTTTTTAAAATCCAAAAATCACATCTTTTTTTCAGGCTTCAAAAAATTTTTAAAATTTTGAATTTAAAAAAAATGTCATCGCAGGTTGTTAGGCGGTTGAATAAGCTTAACAAAAAATATTTCCAGAAAAAAAATATTAACTTTTAAAGAAGTTATCGTCCAAAAACTAAACCTGCTTCACAACACCTCACTCTCCCTTTATATATTATTTGTGAGTTTTATTTTAGTAATATTAATAAAAAAAAAACATACACATGAGGCTAGTGAGAAAAATTATGATATATTATTGTAACCCCACCCGTTACAATACTTTATGACGACGTTTTTACGCCCATAATGAAGCGTGGCAGATACATAAAAGTGCGATCCTACAGTATCACAATCTAAATTTATTTAACCATGTCCGTCTATGTTGTTGTATGTCCCTTTGTCTGTAGACATGATTACAGCCGTTATTATTAAGTTATTATAATGAAATTCGATATTTAGGCTTATGTCGTTAAAATAAAGATCATGTTCGAAAATAAGCTAAATAGGATGAAAACCACGTATACCTCCCATACAAATTGACGTTTTCAAAATGGAAAATTTCTTAAAAATCTTTTAAAAATCAATTCAGTGACTTGAGAATTATCACATGAGCTTTAATGTGAACTATTAACACTTAGTTCAAAATTCAGTAAAATCGAATGAGAACTTTCCATACTTCCCATACAAAGTGCATTTACAAAACGGTGCATGATCGCGAACGCGACACACTTTGATAATCAATATTAAATGTTTATAGTATCTTTTTTTTATAGTGATGCGACAAAATTTGATTTAAGTTACAATTTTCAGACACTTGCCTACAACGATCACGAAGTTTATTTTTATTTATTTATTAAAAGCCAAGCCTTTGAGGCTTTATAGCTTTTCAAATTTAGCCATTACAAAACAATTTATTATAATTATATATAACAATTTAAAATGTAGCATAATAACAGATATATAATGATATTTTTACATTGACGTTATTTAAAATTCGATGTTTCAAAATTATACAGATTAACATTGAGGAACCAAGGCAAACATGCCCTCCAGTTCGACCAACCAGTGACGAATGAGTGAGTTCACTAGCTATCGGTAATCAACACTGGTTACCCACCAGATTACCTGCAATATAATTCACTCATGAATTTAACACGGGGATGTCATTGCCGGTAATGATTCCATTACACTCTGCATTACCATTCACTAGCTGTTTCATGAGGTACACTCATCATTCCTTTTGTTATACAGTTTATGTGGAAGAAAAAACAAATGAAATAAATGTATTTGCATTACCTGCTATATTACCTCGGGTACTAGAATTCACTAGCTACTATTCATGCATGATATCTGACCGTTAAAAGACTACTTGTGCTTGCCAGTACTGGAGGGTGGTTGTGTATGTAAAGCATCATGGTGTCGGCCTAGAACGGTGGGAGGTATCAAGACAAACAAGGTTCGAACGCCACACTGATAAGTATAACCATATATATAATACATATTGTTTACAGCAAGGTGGTATTTCGACAAACAAGGTCATATATCCACCACCAATTTCCTTAGAAACAAAGAAATGGTTGCGAACGCTGGCACTGAGACAAGTAGGCCTCATTGGCCTGTCGTATTATTATATGTCATACAAATCGTTCTCGCTGGTTCTGATAACAAATGATGTTTTAGGTACAAGAACGCGACATTCGAATAGTAATTAAAGCTATATAAAAAATTTATCGTTAATCGAACTTTGTTTGGTATCTTTTTATTTTTCATTGTTTATTTGTAGTTTATAGATGGATTTTATAAGAAGAGTGCAAACATAACGTTAATAAATAAACGAAAAATACTAAAGAAAAAAAGCCCTTAAAAACAGCTAAAAGCTGTTTCAGAACAACAACCGAAATATTTTGTAAATCCAGTAAATTCTAAGAATTCAAACATTTTTTTTAAATAATACCAAAAAATTATTTGTTTATTTAACATTTTTTTTTCGGTCCCGTTAGACCATTCTGTGGAAATGCCCATATGGTAAAAAAATTTCTTCAAACATTTTCAAAAAATGGTTTTTTTATATATATGTTAAGTTTCAAATGGTAAGTGAGGGATCGTGGACAAAAATTTTTTAACAGTAATAAAATATAACATTTAAGCTTTTTTATAAACAAAAACCATTTTGCTGTTATTTGCATAATAGTGAAATATTTTAATTTCTTTTGAGTTAACAGCTTATACTTACACACAATATTGTTTGCAATTGTTGCTTTATTTGTTATTTGGTTTCAGCAATTATTGTTATTGCTGTTTTAGTTTAGTTTGCTTTTTTGTCTTCATTTTCGTTTTGTCATTGTTGTTGTTGCTGTTTTAACTTACAGTTACTCACATCTTATTTTATGCACTGCATACTTTCAACCTTAGTGCTCAATAACAACGAAACTTACGGGAATATAAAAGACTAGCGGATGTAACCCGGTGTTACTCGGGGTTGTGACTCGAGCACAGAAAAAGGACGATTTTCAAAACTACTCTCATTTTAACAATTTTTTAAATTATCAATTATATTTTAAAATTTTTAAATTATCGTTATTTGGGATTTTGACCCCTCCTTCCGTCGAAAGTGTTTAGTCAAATTTCCGTAAAACTGTACCTGCCAGACATGATTAAAAAAAAATGACATCTTCAACATCTTGATATGACGTCTGGTTTCTGAGGAAAATGGTCACCCACACTCAGAAAAAAACACATATCTTTCTCCGGTGAAAAATTTCTCTATTTTCGATAATAGCAATTTTATCTTTTTCAAATGAAATTTTCTTCAATTAGAATAAATTTTCACATTTTCGAAGAAATATTTCTTCACTTCTAGGAAATGGAAATATTTCAATGTCTCTTATAATGATAAATATTTTTCTCGCACAAAAAAATGCTCATTTAAAGAGAAAAATTTAATGATAATAAAAAATTTTTCCTATATTTTTATAAAAAAAAATTCACTATGAGAAGTATTTTCTTCAATAAAAACAAACGTTTTCTCAAAAATAAAAAATCTTTTTCCCTAAATTTTTTATATATTTCTCTATTTCATAGAAGCTTTTTATCGTTTTTAGAGAAGTTTTAGGATCGCATTTGGAGAAAGACATTCCCTGGAGCAAAGTCTATAGACTTTTAGACTAAAGACCATTTTTCTCTTAATATGATGCCTTTTTATCATATTCCGAGAAACTTTTTTCTGAACGCAGTTTGAAAAGTCATTTCGAGAAAAATGCGTTTAAAGTTTTTAGTATGCAATTTTATCTCAAAAAAATTCCAATTTTAAAAGCATTTTATAAGCATCGATTCGATTTTTGGATAGTCTTCGTTCAACTTCGGTTTTGATCGATACTGTTCGGTTATTTTTTTTATCTTTATATCGCTTACGCTCGTATTCGTTAAACTTCTTTTTATCGTTAGTATTTGGTTCTTGACTTCGTTTGCCTCGGCTCATTCCTTGAGTTTTGTCGAAAAAACTTTTAAAAGCATAGGATCTATTTCAGTAACAGATACACATGCCTACCAAGTTCCATCAAAATCGGTTCATCCGTTTTGACGTAAATGAGCCAAACATAGTTGATTGAATGATTGAAAACTCATGGAAGTTTTCTGAAATTTAAAAAGCCTCAATTCTGTTGCAGTGTCAAGCTATTTCACGTACCAAATTTTAGTAAAATCGGTCAAGTCATTTAGGAGTTATTGAGTCTTAACAATGCTCTACTTAAAGCGCCCTCTTGCGGAAGTCTTTGGAATTTTTTATATTTTATGTTTTATGTTGGGTGCAGTTGAACGTTCATACCAAATTTCATTGAAATCGGTTCAGATGTTTAGGAGTTATTTTCCACCACATATTTCCACCCATTTCCACCCACTTTTTTACCTATGCTTTATCTTGGGCGCAGTTGAACATTCAAACCAAATTTCATTGAAATCGGTTCAGGTGTTTAGGAGTTATTAAAGAGTGCCACGCCCACATACTTCCGCCCACTTTTTTACCTATCTTTATTTTGGGTGCAGTTGAATATTCATACCAAATTTCATTGAAATAGGTACAAGAGTTTAAGAGTTATTGAGTCTTATAAACGCACTACTTAATGCGCCCTCTTGCGGAAGTCTTTGGAATTTTTTATAGCCTATGTTTTATTTTGAGAGCAGTTGAACTTTCATGCCAAATTTCATTGGAATCGGTCCAGGTGTTAAGAAGTTATTACAGAGTGCCACGCCCACATACTTCCGCCCACCTTTTACTTTTTTACACCCTATGTTCTTCCTTCCTATGAAAGGAACTCGGTGTCCAAATTTCATCTCAATCGGATAAGCGGTGCGCGAGCCTATACGGAGCAGATAGACAGACAGACAGACAGACAGACAGACAGACAGACAGGAGGACAAACATTTGATTTTATATATAAGATAATGTGGTACACTTGATCCTGTTTTTATGCGGGTTTCTTATACGCGTATTTTTTATACGCTGTTCCTTATATCTTCCCCCAGTTACGTTATTTATGCGGTTTTACTTTTTATACGCGGTTTTTCTGTTGTTCCTTTTTTTTTTTGTTCCTCCATAACATCGTCTATTGTGAACAAAATTCTTTAAAAGCAGCCCTGGAATTTAAAGTCAACCCTGCTGCTATCAAAACACAAACAATAAATGTCAAAAACTATCTCGACCTGTATGAGGAAGCAAAAATAAGAAAACTCAGCGCTTAATGACTGATTTTTTAAGACTTAAGTACAAATGTTATATGAAGTAGTAAAAACTATTTTTCTATTTTTTTTTTTTTTTTTTTCTTTACTATTGTATCAATGAATTTTTCCTTTTTGAATGTAAGTGCTCTTATTATTTTATGATCTCATTTTCTTTTAATAAATGTGTACTTACTTACTTACTTAGGTGGCCATGACAACCCGTTGACTGGTTACGGCCGACTTCATCAGCTCTCGCCAGGCGTCTCTGCTTCGCGCGCGCCGTCTCCAATCTCTTTCCTCAAGCGCGGTAAGGGCTTCCTCGGCCTGGTCAATCCATCGGAGGCATGGTCTTCCTCTTCGTCGTCGATCCTCGGCTTTCGCCTCAAACACCTTTTTCGCTGGAGCTTTTCATCCATACGAAAGACATGACCCAGCCAACGTAGTCGCTGAATTGTTATTCGCTGGACTATGTCAATGTCGTCGTAGAGCTCGTACAGTTCGTGGTTCATTCGAATGCGATAGTCATCGCCAACTCGAACAGGACCAAAGATTTTGCGAAGAACTTTTCTCTCGAACACCCCAAGAGCTGCTGCATCTGTTTGCGATACCACCCATGCCTCAGCGCCATAGAGGAGCACAGGTATGATGAGCGTCTTGTAGAGTGTTAGTTTTGTCGATCGAGAGAGGGCTCTGGAACCTAATTGCTTACTTAGCCCGTAGTAGCACCTATTAGCAATTGTTATTCTTCGCTTTTTCTCCAGGCTGACATTGTTGTTGCTGTTTACGGCAGTGCCAAGGTATGTAAACTCCTTGACAACTTCAAAGTTATATTTGCCTGCTGTAACATGGGAGCCTAGACGCCGCACTTCCCTATTCGCAGACAGCATATACTTTGTTTTGCCCTCGTTCACAGGCAAACCCACTTTGGCTGATTCCTTTTCAATAGCGGCGAAAGCAGCGGTTACATCTCTCTTGGTTCTGCCGATAATATCGATATCATCAGCATACGCAAGGAGATGGACACCTTTGTAGAAAATGGTACCATTTCGATGTACACCTGCCTTTCGTAGGATCCCCTCCATGATGAAATTGAAGAGATCGCATGATAGCGGGTCGCCTTGTCCGAAACCTCGTTCGGTATTAAAGGTTTCGGAGAGGTCATTTCCTACCTTGACGGAGCTGCATGTATTGCTCAACGTCATCTTGCAGAGCCTTATCAACTTTGCAGGTATGCCGAACTCAGACATTGTTGCGTACAGACAATCCCGAATCGGGCAATCGAACGCAGCTTTGTAATCAACAAAGAGATGATGGGTGTCAATTTGGTTTTCGTGGGTTTTTTCCAGGATTTGGCGTAGTGTAAAAATCTGGTCTATGGTGGACTTGCCAGGACGAAAGCCACACTGATAAGGTCCAATCAGTGTTATAAGACTGATAATAAGACTGATACCTCGGTAGTTGGCGCAGATTGTCAGGTCTCCTTTCTTAAGTATAGGACAAAGCACACTCAGATTCTAATCATTGGGCATGCTTTCCGCTAGCCATATTTTGCGGATGAGTTGATGCATGCACCTTATCAATTCACCGCTGCCGGTTTTAAACAATTCAGCAGCTAGGCCGTCAGCTCCAGCGGCTTTGTTGTTTTTGAGTCGGTGGATAGCAACTTTAACCTCGTCATGGCTAGGTGGTGGAATTTCCACTCCATCATCGTCGATTGGTGGTGTCAGACTGCATTCTCCATGGGCGGAATTGTTGGTATCGTCGCCTGCAAGCAGATTGGAAAAATGCTGTCTCCATAATTTCAACGCACACTGCGTATCTGTTACCAGATCACCATTCTCATCTCTACAAGTGGATGAATAAATGTGTACATCTGTGATTTTGTGACATCCAACAGTTAAATATGTTTTAAAATTGAGTTGGTACGAGCTAGACAATCACTATGAAATTTCGGTTTTTTCAACACGAATGGTGATTTTGCGCGGTGTTTTCAGAAGAGTCGCATAAGCAGTTTTCTATGAAAACTTGTTTTTTTTAACGCGATATATTCTTGGTCCCAGTATACCGCGTAAAAACAGGATCAAGTGTATTAATTAAAAAAGCTAGAAATTTACTTTAACAACAAAACTTCGTGTATTGTGAAAATATACATTCTAACAGCATACAAAATCAAAAAATACTGCTTAATATCATCTCACAGCTCATTTTATTCACATACCTTATCTGGGGTAACAGTACACGAATGCTGCACTAGCTAACAGTACTTTGGTTTTCTATGAAACCGCTATATTTTTACTGGTCAAAAACCATGTCAAAAACGGCTTCTCGCAGAATAAATAGGTGAAATGGTAAGTACTAATACCTCTTTAGTACAAAACATCATTTAACGTTTGGTCTATTCGAACCGGTTGAGCAGTAAGGGTAGAGAAGGAATCCGAGACTCTCAACGCCGAAATTGACTTCTTAAGTTAACGCCCCCTCAAGTTAACACTATAGTGCAGAATCTTTTTGCCGTGTCTTGCGTAAACAAAACGAATCAAACCGTTTTTCAGCCCAAAAGAAGGCGATGTATACTTGAAAAGAAAACCTGCAAATCAAGTCAAATCACATTTCGGAAATTTTTGAGTTAGCAATTTCAATATGTAGATAAGATGTTCTACAGTACATGTCGTTGTCAAATACGGTTTGTGCTTTTTTGAAAAAATCACAGAAAAAATGTGTTTCGTGCAATAAAGTCATGCAGCTGTTTGCTTCAAAACAAGGTATGTCCAATGGTGTGTTATATTCGGTGTAAACGAATTTTGCTCAAGCTAGCAATGTGATTTTATTGTTGTACTATCATATGGTGATAGACTATAAACAAAATTTTGCTATTTTTATACTCCACGCGTACTGCTTAAGGGGTATATTAATTTTATCACGACGTGTGTAACGCCCATAAGGAGGCGTGGTAGGTATAGAAAAGTATATATATTCTTGCTCAGCATCACCATATGAGTTGATTTAGTCATGTCCGTCGGTCTGTCCGTCTGTCTGTCCGTCTATCTGTCTGTGGACACGATTACAGCCGTAATTTTGAAGCTGTCGAGCTGAAATTCGATATTTAAGCTTTTTTTAAAAAAACTAAGATCAAGTTCGATTTTAGTCTACCTCCCATACAACCCCAATGATGAAAACTCCATAAAGAAACGAATATTAACGCAACAGAACTTAAACTCGGTGTTTGTATAGTCTATGACAAAACTTAGGTGTGTTAGAAAAATGGGCGTCATCCACCCACTAACACGCCCACTCCCATACAACCCTATTATTGGAACCTATATATAGAGGCTTGTGTCGAAGCTATAAAAGTGAAATTAAATATTTATTATTTTTATATAAAAATTAAGACGTGAGAGAAAAATAGGCGTAGTCCATCCACGAACACGCCCACCTCCCATACAACCCCAAAATTTAAAACTATATAAATAGGCTTCTGTCGAAGCTACAAAAGTAAAATTGGATATTTATTCTAAAACCAAGATGTGTTACAAAAATCCATCCACCGGTGTCCATACAACGGTGTTCATACAACCCATAATATTGGAAACTCTATAAATAGGCTAATATTTAAGCTACAGACCTGAAATTGGGTATTTGTGTATATTATATCAAAATCGACATGTTAGAAAAATTGGCATCAACCACTCAAGAACACGCCCACCTCCCAAATAACCCCTAATTGAAAACTTTACTTTGCAGGAAAACAATTTGATATGAATGATATAAAATTTTTTAAAGTGTCATATAAAAAGAGCTGCAATTTAAGATTTTGTACCATTGCGAATCGCCCGTGGGGGTATTTTAACTTCGGCTAAGTCGAAGATATACCTTACTAGTTAAAATTTATATTAACACTTAAATGCCCATTGTATCTTTTAAAATGCAACCACTAGAAGCCTCTCATTCCACCACTAACGACCAGAAAGCTATGAAATGTAAATCGTCACAGTCGGAAAAACCTAGCCCTTTATATCAAGAAATAAAAATATTAAAAAAATGTTACAGTTGTATGAATATTTTATCAACAAACGAAACAATACTTTTTGTGAAAATTAAGTAAAGTCAAGTCTTAGCAGGGCGAAATCTCGGTACATAAGGGTCGTCTAAGCCACCAAAAAAACTATTTCCTGCTGCAGAAATATATTTTTATTTATATTATGCCATTTGAATCGATTACAACCTCACCCAATGTATCTTTTCCCCAGTGTTGCTTTAAAGATACAATCATTTTTTTACAAATAACTTATTAAAAAAATATTTTTTTCACAAACTTTATAAGAAAACCGTGTTTACCACAATATATTTTTTTAAAAATCGAGTTTCTTGAGCATTTAAGGGTTAAGCTCTAATGGAAAATATGATGAAACCTTTACTTTGACGAAAACCAATATTGATCACATACTTTCACTTTTACTAAAATCAACTCCTTTTGTAATATTTCCATAAGGTAAAATCATGAGGTTAGATCATGAAAAACTAATTTTTTTTTTATAAATGCTGTTTCCTTCTGGCCGCTAGTTAAAGGAAGGATCAAATAACTTGAGTTATTTGGATTTGAGTTATTAGTTGGTTTTATAATGCTCCAGATAATACAGTCATTAACAATGGTTTTCCCTGTTTGCGGGAAAAGAAACAAGAAAGAGCCCTGTCACCGACTTTTCGGTCGAACTCAGAAAGACATTAAATCAATGGCTGGATATCATTCTTCTAAGACAAGAATAACAAACATGTTTTTAAAAATCACGTTGGTAACGTCTTTGTGAACTCAGAATACTGGCAAATAAATGATTGGAAGGAAATTTAGATCTTACAAGAGCTACGGGATGCTGGCACCTCATTGGTGGAAGTTTAAAAAACTAATGATGCCATCTGAAAGCTATGAAAAAGGTCAAAAAAGGTCAGTTGGTCCCATTAAAAGGTCAGTTATAGATAATTTTTTATGCATTTTTTAAGAAATTTTTAAGGTCATGCACAATTTGCTCTATTGTGCAAGCCAGGAGTGGAATTTTTAAAAACGAAAAATATCACCTGAGAGATATTAAAAAGGTCAAAAAAGGTCAGTTATCTCCAATAATTAATCAACGATAGAAAATTTTTTATGAATTTTTTAAGAAAATTTCAAGGTCATACACTATTTGCCCCATTGCGCAGCTCACAAGTAAAATTTCAAAAAAGTAAATACACCTACTGAAAGGTATGCCAAAAATAAAAAAAGGTCAGTTATGTTCATTTATTGGTCAACGATGGATAATTTTTTAGAAATTTTTTTAAGTTTTTCAAATTTTACATATTTTGCGCCATTGTGCAGCCCACAAGACGAATTTAAAAAAAAAACATATACCATCTGAAAGGTATGAAAAAGATTAAAAAGGTCAGTTATGTTCATTAATTGGTCAACGTTACATAATTTTTAAAAAATTTTTGAATGATTTTCATATTTTAACTATTTTGCCCCATTGTGCAGTCCACAAGTCGAATTTCCAAAAAATACATATTCCACCTGAAAGGTATGAAAAAGGTAAAAAAGGTAAGTTAACAGGGATTTATAGACGTTTATATTTAATTTATTTTTATGTCAATTCTCAATTTTTCCCTGAAATTCCAAGAAAATTATTTACGTCTTCAAAAGTTCGAACACTTTAAGCAACCAATTTTAGCAACAAAAAATTATAATTGTTTTAAAGTTGTCAACAATTGATTTTTATTTTTATTTTGGTAAAAAATAAATTTAATATAAAAATATTTTTATATCAGTAACAATATATTATTTTGAATGATAACTGATCAATTCATTCATATTATTTTGGAAAGCTACCATATAAATTATACATTAAATTGCATATAAATTTTGCCGAAAGTAATAGGCGGACTTAAGGACAGGAAAAGTCAGTAGGTTTCAAGATTGGTTTCAGTCGTAGGTTTCAAGATAACAACACCATAACTTTACCATTATCATTACCACTACCATTACCACCACCATTACCACTACCATTAAAATTACCACAACCATTACCACTACCATTAACAATACCATTACCATTACCATTACCATAACCATTGCCATTACCATTACCACTGTCATTACCATTACCATTAGCATTACCATTAACATTGCCATTACAATTACCATTACCATAACTATAAACATTTTCACACATACACACATGTTATCGATTCGTGGATTTAACTATGTCCGTCCGCCTGTCTTTTATTAAAATTCGACTTGTGGACTGCACAATGGGGCAAACTAGTTAAAATATGAAAATTGTTAAAAAAATTTCTAAAAAATTAAATATCGTTGACAAATTAATGAACATAACTGACATTTTTTAATCTTTTTTATACCTTTCAGGTGGTATATGTATTTTTTTGAAATTCGACTTGAGGGCTGCACAATGGCGCAAAATATGTAAAATTTGAAAAACTTAAAAAAATTTTTAAAAAATTATCCATCGTTGACCAATAAATGAACATAACTGATCTTTTTTACTTTCTGGCATACCGTTCAGTTGGTGCATTTACTTTTTTTAAATTCTACTTGTGAGCTGCACAATGGGGCAAATAGTGTATGACCTTGAAATTTTCTTAAAAAATTCATAAAAAATTTTCTATTGCTGACTAATTATTGGAGATAACTGACCTTTTTTGACCTTTTTAATATCTTTCAGGTGGTATATTTAGTTTTTACAAATTCCACTCCTGGCTGGCACAATAGAGAAAATTGTGAAAATGACCTTGAAAATTTCTTAAAAAATGCATAAAAAATTATCTATAACTGACCTTTTAATGGGACCAACTGACCTTTTTTGACCTTTTTCATAACTTTCAGATGGCATCATTAGTTTTTTAAAATTCCACCAATGAGGTGCCAGCATCCCGTAGCTACCTTACAAGTCGTTGTTTTCATAGCTTTCAGATGGCATCATTAGTTTTTTAAAATTCCACCAATGAGGTGCCAGCATCCCGTAGCTACCTTACAAGTCGTTGTTTTCATAGCTTTCAGATGGCATCATTAGTTTTTTTAAAATTCCACCAATGAGGTGCCAGCATCCCGTAGCTACCTAACAAGTCGTTGTTTTCGATACAAACAGCAAAGAGGATAATATTTATGAAACATTCAGAAGGCAGTAAAACAAAAATAGAATTCCGAAACGAACCTTTTTATTTTGTAGATGTTGGTGTTTCTTGGTTCCTGTTAAAAATGCGATGCCATCATAAGAGCACTATTCCACCAACAACTAAAGCTGTGCGGCAAATTGAAATCAAATTTTAAAGACAAGAGATGTTAAAAATTTGCTGATTAAAAGTGGAGCATACTTTAGAACAGTGATGCCCAGAAAAATTATTTGAAGAGTGCTACAATAATTACAACAAAAAGCCAACAACAACAACAAATCTTTGAATTCGTGGCACAATAATTTTTCTAACAACAAAAACACATAAAAACAACAATGCGCATAAAACTTACATCTGCGCCAGCGCAAAAGTTCATAAATATTGAACACACAAAACAACAACACGAATCCTTCAATGTGCGCAATTACAACAATAAAGTAATAAGAAGTAAAGGTGAAGCTGAAAACTTAATTCGGCGAATTACAACAATCATTGCAATATTGAAGTTGTTGTAGAGTGGAAAGAGTGGAGCATGTTAAAAACAACAACACGAATGCTGGCAGCGCCCAAGCAAAACAAACAAAGGGACATACAAACAACAACACTTATGCTGACCGTGTCCAAGCGTACAAGTTAAATTGTTGAACACACAAAAACAACAACATGCAAATGCAAGATAGCGTCATTTGATGGCTCTTAAAAAAACAACAAAGTAATAAGAAGCAATGATTTTACTTCAAACTGAATTCGTCGAATTACAACAATCATGAAAACATCAAAGTTGTTGTAAAGAGTGGAAAGAGTTAGGCGCTGGGCATCCCTGCTTTAGAAGACTGTGAACTTAAATTCCATAAGAAATTTCAGACAACTTTTATTTTATATTTTTACAAAATATATGAATTCATTTTGAATATATTTTTGATTTTATTTGAGCAAAATATGCGATAATTTTTCATGAAAATATATATTAATTTTCGTTTTATTCAAACCAAGGTATATCCAGGATGCTGTGTTGTGAGCAAATGAAGTGAATGTTGCTCAACGCAAGCAACAACAATGCTATGCAAATTTTTTTCTTGCTGTAGCAGCGCGATGCGCCGGCGAAGCCAATTCTCAGAATTACAACACACACGAAAATATTGAAGTTGTTGTAAGTGAGCAAATTGAGCTATGGGATTTACAACTCTGAATTATACCTCATATATTAGGTCGAAAATGGATTACAATTCGCACATTTGGGCAGGGGCTTCAAGATATTATTTGGAGCTTCTGAACCGAATTCAACGCCGTGCGATATATTTGATTGGGAATGATAGCGTTTCATCATCTCTCAATTCTCTTGGTCATCGACGCAATGTTGGGTCAATAAGCCTGTTATACAGGTACTACCATGGGAAGTGTTCAAGGGAGATACACGACCTGACTCCACCAGCTCGAGTATTTCCCAGGTCCACTCGGGCAGCTCACCTAGCCCATCCCTATAGTATTGCCTTGTTGCAGAACAGAACCTCGCATTACCGTGATAATTCGTTCCTCAGTCGCACAATAAAATTGTGGAATAATCTCCCTGCGGATATGTTTCCTGGCAGTTTTGACCTGTGTAAATTCAAAACAAATGTTCACCGTCACTTCTCCATTTTTCCACCCTCCAACTAGCCTATTACCCATCTTCCGAATCAACACAATGCTTTCGCATTAATACGGGGCATCCCCTGAGCGTTGGTTCAAGCTAACAACAAAAAAAAAAAAAATTCGCTAACATTTTAAGAAATCAAAAGTTTTCGCACATTATTGATGAATCTACTGATTAAAGTCCAAGCTTAAAGAAGGCTTGGTTTTAATTGTTCGACTCAGCTACAACATTATTTTCTGCAATACGAACTTAAAACTAATTCAGATGTAGCTCAAAGTATATGACATGAGCTTAATGATTTACATAATATATATTTCAGCTTTGTGGCATACATTTTAAGTCTTATTAATAAAATAAACATAGAGTTTCAATAAGAAAAGCCAAGGTTTCATGTTTTAGTTCCAACTATAAAGGGGTTATTTAAAACATAATTAAAAAATTTTTTAAAAACTGAGTACTGCTTCGATGTCTTTTTGAATAAAATAGATTTTAATAATGAAGAAATTTATTTAGAATAAAATTAAATATATATTGGGGCAAATGCAGCAATTTTAATAAAAAAAGGAGCAGTTCATCAAACAGAAATATGTAAAATTAAAATAATATGCAGGAAATATTATACAAAGCTTTGTAAACAAATTATATCGCGTTTTAAATTCAATGATGAAGTTATAATTTCGTTGAAGGGAATAAATCCAAAAAGTTTAGCTCAAAGTCTTGTGCAATTAATGACAGCATTTCCGAATTTTATAGAGAGGCTGATTTTGAAGCCTTAGACGAAGAATGGCGAATATTAATATATATGGATTTTTCCAAAGACTTGGATCTGAAAAATTTTTCGAAAAATGTCTTTCTGCAAAAGAACGCATTAATGGAAACAATGTTAAAACAGTTTTTGGTAACAAATTTTATAAGCACCATATTATTGTTTCCACATAGCAGTACAACTGCAGAAATGAAATTTTCAGAACTTAATTTAATAAAAGATAAAAAAAGAAATTGTCTTCTGAATACAACTGCTTATTCAATTGCAAAAAAAATAATGGATACGAATCACGTTGGAAGCTGGAATCCTTCCACAGGATTTATTTTAAAATACATGAAAAATTTAAATTCATTTTTTTTTTTAGATCGTATAAAGTTTTACTAAAACAGATAAATTTGTGTTATATGTGTCCTTTTATGTCTTAAATGCATTGACAACTGTGCTAATTTTTTATATTTATTTGGTTTTCCATTGCTTGATTATGATTTTTTTTGGTTTTGATTGAAAAAATGACTTGTTATTTAAGAATACTTTCACATATCCAAAATAATTTTGTAAATACAATTAAATGAAAAAAAAAAAAATTAAATTAAAAAAAAAATAAAAATAATAAAACGGAAAAAATAAAAAATTTCATATTATTATTAGATTGTTTTGATATAGTTCATGTTCTTTTTCATTATATTTAAGTACTAAACAAGTACTCCTAAAATTTAAAAAATACTCCCCAAAAACCGAAATTTTACTACTTTTAAAAATTGTAACACGGCAGCACTGTAGCAAACCTCAGAGAGTAAATAAAGCCATGTAGAGCTTCTTAAAAACATGAACTTTAGTCGTTCGGAGTCGGCATAAAACATGTAGGTCCAGTGCTCGGTCAATTGTGTGCAAACATTTAATACACACACAACAAAATTGATCATAAGAAGCTCGGTCAAAGTCCTTTCAAGTGCTGAAATGGGCGATTTGTTTTTGTTTTTTTTTATTATCTCCTCTTTTAAATAATGTTATAATTTTTTATTTCCTTTGGAAAAACTCCTGCATCAATGCTTTTATTAACTAGATGACACATTATGTCAACAATATTGTGTACTATCTGTTTAACAAATGTATTCGAAAAATTATTTTCAGTTTTGGCATTTGAGTTTTTGTTTGTTGTTATAATTTTATACATTTCCGAAGGAGATGCTGGGATGGTTCCCTGTCAAAACAACTACAAGTCGCACAACTTGGAATGCAACTACCTACAATATTTTTAATCATTTCTTATTAGTTCACCATTTACTTTTAAACAGGAAATTTCTTCTGCATTATAACTCTTTCATAAACTCTGCCCCAAAATTCAAATCTCAATTTATTAATTAATAAAACAGTCAGTTCTAGTTACAGGAAACACTGAAACATGGTCACAGAATTTTCTATTTTCCTTTTTCAAATTTAGCTTTCAAAACAAAGGTATTTAAGCAATCGTCTGAGATTTGCAGGTCACAGACAGAACTACTAATGCTTTTTTGGCATGATTGTTTACTCTAAAAAAAATGTGGTCGATGCACGTAGGGGAAGATGCTGAAATGCGAGTTGGTTGATTTATGCATGATGCCAGCCCGTGTGATGCTAGCATGACCAAGTAGTTATTATAAATAAGCGATATCAAATAATTATGAGCGATTCATCTCATATATTAAAATTTATATCACCCAGAACAGTCTCCGACTAACACTCATTGCGAGCAGACCGTCTGACTGATCTTTTAAGCATTGCTTATCGTTGTTTTTGTGTTTTGCTAACATTCGTTTATTTTCTATTATTTTTCTCCAATTTCTTTGTGCTGCTTGTTTTTTATACATTAATTTGTGCGTGGTGTTCTAGCGAGTGTTGTGAATATGACTCCCGGACTCCCCGATCAAGGGGAAAACTGGTTTGCTTGTCTAGCAACAGATAGCCCCAAAGCAAAAAAGAAAAAAACAACACAAAGTCTTATTCCCTTCCCCGAACTACCCTCAGCACGCAAGCCAAACCCAAAATTTGTTGTTATTGCTTCTAAAGATGAAAACAAAACTCTATCAGAGTTTTCTTGTTTTGCAGTTCAACGCTCATTGCATTTAATAAGTAAAGACATAACTTCTGTTACGGTAATACGTGACGGCAATTTGTTATTGCTTGTTAAAGATAAGGCAGCTGCCGAAAAATTTATATATGCTAAGGAATTGCATGGATTATGTTCTATAACATGTAAGTACCATGATAATCTTAATATCACAAAAGGTACAGTTTATGCCCCTTGTCTAAATAATATCCCAGAATCTGAAATTGTGAAAGAATTAAGCGCTCAAGGTGTTGTCGCAGTATACAAATTTACAAAAATTGTTGAAGGCAAAACGCAACCCAGTGGAGTGGTACTTATGTCTTTTGATTCGTATCATCTCCCAAACAAAGTAGATATATCGTGGTACACTGCACGCGTAAGAGAATTCATTCCCAACCCTATGCGTTGTAAGCTTTGCCAAATTCTTGGTCATACAGCTAAACGCTGCAAAAATAAACCGGCATGTGAAAACTGCAACTTACCACCTCATACCCCAATAGCCTGCACCCGCATCACCTGTGCAAACTGTTCTGAAAATCATGCTGCTTCTTCTAAAGAATGCAAAAAATACCTACAACACAAAGAAGTTATTAAAATAAAAACCCAGAACAAGTGTACCCTACGCGAAGCTCAACAACTCCTTGGTTCTCAATTTAAGATCTCATCCCAAGATCGCAGCTTCGCTGATGTGATTTCTACAACAAATAACAACAATCAAACCCCAAAAACACTCACAACCACCACCTCAACCCCCACAGCAACAACAACAACAACAGCAACAAAACCAACAGCAACAATATAAACAAAAAAAACAAGACACAGCATCAACAAAAAAACAAACAACAACTACCTTATGAAAACAAAGATTCAAGCATTTCTATGCCTACAATAATTAAACCCAGACAACTGAAAAGAAACTCTAACTCAATCTCAAATAAAACAATTACAGAATCCAACCCCAATGTAAAAAAACTATCATCTACAGTTAAACTCCCCGCATCTGAACCTATACCTACACTCTTGAAACCTTCTACAGGTGTTAATCCCACAACAATCTCTATGGACACAGATTGTACAACAATATCTAGTTCTGAAGAAGAAAATAATTTGTGTTGTTAAATATTCTTCATATGAATATTATTAACTTTCATTACCCAAATATTTCAATTCATAATATTCTTGAGCACTGTTGTTTCTTTTCTAAGAAATTTAACATGAGATCACTCTTATTTATTTTGTTGATTCTCTTTCCCTTAGTTTCTCTGCTCCACTCTGTTCATTCATTTCTTATTTTATTCTTATTCTATTTCCTTTGACCCACAATGGTTTCAATTATCCAATGGAACATTAATGGATACTTCAATAACACGGAACAACACTCAAGAAATCCCAAGAGGTTTCTCAGCGGTTTCTTAAGGTTTTGGGTTCGCTGAATCCGAATCTGAAGTCAGAATTTTCGGGTCACCCTAGGTTTTCGAGCTACAGGAGAGGCTCGACCGACCCCCATCACTTTTTCAATAGGAACATTTTTTGCCTTGGAAACCATCCCCTCCGACCCCTCCGTATGGGGGCTTCCATACAAATGTTAAAATTTAACTTTTATTTTTTCAGTCAAAAATATAAGTTAAAATGTGACTTTTATTTTTTCAGTCAAAAATATAAGTTAAAATTTGACTTTTATTTTTTCAGTCAATAATAAAATTAAAATATGACTTATATTTTTCCGGTCAGAAATATAAGTTAAAATTTGACTTTGATTTTTTCCCAGTGCAACACAACTTTCTTAACAGGAACTAAACCACTTGAAGATGAAAACTAGATGGGGGAAAAAATATTTTCGGCGTCCTTGGGTACATTCTTATCACTCATTTACTGGTAAAATTAATGCATTTCAGTGAATGATTTGGATGAGATGCCAAATTTATTTAAAAAATTAGCAATACTCTTTTAACATTTTTGAAATGCCAACATAAAAGTCAAATTTTAACTTTTATTTTTGACCGAAAAAATAAAAGTCAAATTTTAACTGTTAGTTTTGACTCAAAAAATAAAAGTCAAATTTTAACTTTTATTCTTGACTGAAAAAATATAAGTCAAATTTTAACTTATATTTCTGACCGGAAAAAAAGAAGCCATATTTAACTTTTATTTTTGACTGAAAAATAAAAGTCAAATTTTAACTTATATTTTTGAACGAAAAAAATCGGTCAAAAAATAACTATTTTTATTGACTTTTTTTATAAAAGTCAAACAAATAAAAAGCTTTTAAGATTGCTATTCTTTAGCTTACAAGCATCGCACTGCTATATTCAAATATCGAATAAACAAATTCTTTCTGTCTGACTTTTTGAATTGAAATTTCGATAATAACTGTTATTTTCGGTCCCTGTTCAAAACAGTTAATTCTCCTTTGTCGGTTATTGCAATTGAGTTCAATCTTAAAGTAAAATTCACAGTTATATGCATTTATATTCCACCAAACCAACAGTTCTCCTCGTCTGATATACTACAAATTTTAAATAATTTCTCTGACCCAGTGATTTTGGCTGGTGATTTCAATTCCTGGAGTTCACTTTGGGGTTCTCCAGCTACAAACATTCGCGGTAAGCATGTAGAGGAGGTAATATTGTCATCCAACCTGGTTGTACTTAATGATGGATCTCCTACCCATTATTCAACACATAATTCTTTCACACACGTCGATGTTACGCTCTGTTCTGCGAGTCTAGCACCCAAATGCACTTGGCAAATACACGATGACCTTCATGGTAGTGATCACTACCCTATCACTACCAATATCCATTTCAGTAATACTACTTTTGCACCAAAAATCAAGTTTCTTACAGACCTCGCCAATTGGCCTAAATTTCAACTGGCATGTGAACAAGCTTCCAATAATATACCCATCTCACTAATGACAAACCAAGAAACGGCCAGAATACAAAAGCGGCCAAAAAAAATTTGGGCCAATATTAGGATGCTTTCAGGTTCTTTGAAACAATCCCATTTTACAACTTTAAATACACAAAATGGACCTATCTTCTGCACCATTGATATTGCCAACCAATTTGTTTCACATTTCTCAGATATTTCGTCAGACAACAATTTCTCTACACAATTTCTAAATAACAAATTACTAATGAGCTCCAATAACTACGCTCCCCAAAACATTTCAACTTCTGCAAAACAAATTGACACAACCATACACATGTCTGAATTTGAAATAGTTCTCAGCTCCGTCAAAGGCAAAACCCCCAGCACAGACAGAATATCGTACCCTATTATAAAAAACCTCCCTTTTTCTTTGAAAGAAAGAATAATTAAATTATATAACAACATCTTCGATGGGGGTAGTTATCCTCAATTTTGGAAAACATCCGCCATTATTCCCATTATTCCCGCCATTATTCCAAGCCAAACAAACCTCTGGGCGATATTGACTGCTACAAGCCAATATCTCTTCTTCCATGCATGAGTAAGCTTCTTGAAAAGATAGTTGCCACCAGATTAATGTGGTTTGCCAGGAAAAGCAAACTTATCAGCCAAAATCAGGTTGGATTCAAAAAAGGGCACGGAACAGCCTTGCTACATTTAGATTTTTTTATTAATAATGCTTTGTCAAGCAAAAACCACATCTCTTTGATGGCAATTGATTTTCAAAAGGCTTTTGTCCAAATTGGCGTTCAAATAGTTTTAAGACAACTGATAAAATGGAAAGTTGGATCAAAAATTTTTAATTATATCAAAACTTTTTTATCCAACAGAAAATGTAAACTATTGGTAAATGGTGTTTACTCCTCAGTAGTCTCTCTTGACAATGGTACCCCTCAGGGTTCACTGCTGTCAGTTATATTGTTTGTTATAGCATTTGATGAAATCAGTCATATCATATCTAAATACTCCGGTGTTGATCATATTCTTTATGCCGATGATGTTGTAGTTTTTTCAAAAACTTCGGATACAAATGCTGTAACAAACACTTTTTCTAATATTCTAACTGACATACACGAATGGTCAATCATTTCTAACATTTAATAATGTAAATATTAGCTGTGCCGATACTTTAAAAATTTTAGGTATACTATTTGATAAAAACTACACTTTTAAACCTCATTGTAAATATGTTCGTGATAGTTTAATTGTAAGGCTAAATATAATTAAGTATCTTTCATCTAAGCGCAGCCTTGTGCATCCCACAACACTCATTAATGTCACCAGGGCTCTTGTTCTATCGAATATTGACTATGGGCTTCCAATTTATGGACATTGCGCAAAAAGTAATCTTGGACTCTTGTTCGCTCCATATCACAAATCAGTCCGGAGTAGCCTTAGGGCATTTCCGACTACCCCAACAATAAATATTCGGCGGAATCGGGTCTACCATCACTACTAAATAGAGCTGAAGATGTTACTTATCGATTGTTTCCTAAGCTAATGAAATCAAAAAATCCTGTTCTTGCTATTGACGTTAAAAAGACATTGAGCCGAGAACGAACACCTAACAAATGCTCGACAATCGCGAGATGTTTAAAATTTGGTATGGAACATTCCCTACCTATGAACCAAATGCGCTGTAGTCCTGAATGCCATCCACCATGGACGGTTAAGGAGTCCACAATTGATACAAAGCTTATCAAATACCCAAAAGAAACCACATCTAATTCCACCTTTCAACAGCTCTTTCTAAGCAAAGCTAATAAATATAAATCCTCAGGATGGAGTCTTATCTTCACTGATGGATCAAAAACCAGCAACAACACGTCGTACGCAGTTGTCAGGGAGAACGGGGTTCCAATAAGCTATGGGCTCTTGCACAGCTTTTGCTCTGTGTTTACGGCAGAAGCTGTCGCTATACTTCAGGCAGCTATTTTTGCGAAAAATAATAAGGGTAAATTTGTAATTTGCACGGACAGCAAATCTTGTGTCAGCGCAATTGCTGCAACAACCAACACTATTTACACTATAGCTACCATAAGATATTATTATTCAGTCTCAAAAGAAAATTAAAATTATGTGGATCCCAGGTCATTCAGGAATCCATGGAAACGACCTAGCCGATATTACAGCAAAAAACATTGCCATTACACCAGCACTAAAATTAAACTATTTTAGCGCAAAGGATATCTACAACTTCATTGACAAGCTACGATTCTCAAAAAATACAGATTTCTGGAATACTTACAATCACCATTATTCTGGTATTAACTGCAATCGATATAAACCTGTCTATCCAAGCGCAGCACCAACTTTCGACATCATACCTTTTACACGACTCAAGTAAGGACACATAAAGCTTACACACGAACATCTCCTAAAAGGTTTAACTTCTAAAAACTGTCCATTCTACGATTTGCCAGCATCTATCAATCATATTATGAACATTTGCCCAAGACTCTCTCTTCAAAGGATTTCTTACTTTTCGGAAAAGCAACCATATGACATTCTTAAACATCCAACATATGACAATATTATGAAAATATATAATTTCCTAAAAGATAGTAATTTGCTCTATTACATCTAAGCCATATCAGTAACTTACACTTTATCTTATATTCTATATCATATTCTTACTATATTCTATTCTTTCATTCTTAAAATAAATATATATGTATATTTATTGTATATATAAACTTAACTTATAATTACTACTTTTACTATTATATAATTATCGGCCAGTCGTAAGCCTTAGCTGCTAGTACTGCTTTACTTTTGTATTTATATAGTAATTAATTGTTGTATAAATCCTTTTAAATAAATAAATAAATAATATCACCCAGAAAAACAAGATAACCATTTCTGTTTTTTTCTAAAGATCCATACAGTTCATTCATAAACACCATTCATTTGACACCTTATCGACCAATTTCACCAACAACTTCAGTGAGTTAAAGAGAGAGAAAAGTTGCCGCTATCAACGCTTAATTTACAGACGAACTACCTGCTCTTGAGTCAAAGCTCAACGCTAAAATTGAGAGTGATACCGCTGCATTAAAGTGGTGCATTTCAGCAATTAATAATAAAATTGGAGTAATTGAATCGGAGTTACACGATCTTTCTCTCTTAAAAGCTGAAGTTGAGCTACTTAAAGAGGAGGTGCATACTAAGTCTTCGGTGAAAGATTTCACATCGGATGCTATTTTGTTTGGTTTGCCATTCTCTGAAGGTGAAAACCTGAAAAGCATCTTCAATCAGATTTGCCGCTCCATTGATTTTCTTGCACCTTGCATTCTTGTTTTTTCTCTCACTCTATTTTTGTTATGCGTGTTCTCTCTTTTTCTATCTTTCCCTTTTGGTTTATCTTTAAGAAAGCATTTTATTGTTCGTGTTCAGATTCTCTTGCTGAATTCTGATCGCCCTCGTTGCGTTGATGATAATTGTACAGTTTTGTTAGATGTTTTGTGCAAGCAGAGTGAAGTTCATTTATTTCCATCTAATTTTGCATTGTTTATTTTAATGCAAGAAGTTTGAACTCAAGCAAATTAGACTACATACGCTGTTGCCGACAAATATTGACCCAACTTTAACTACAGAGCAACAAGGTGGCAGCTCCGTTTTTGACGTTTGACATTTTCCTTTTTCTATTAACAAATTTTCTCCTTGCTTTGCATTCTTTCTTTTTATCTTTGAACAAGCGAATAATTGTCACGCGTTTTGCAAAAAATTATAATATATTGTATTTAATCACTTAATTCAAAGTTTAAAACCCAAGGTAAGCAATTAATGCTTTTATATATATGTATAACATAAAAATTGTATTGCAGAAATTTAAAGCGCAGCTGAATCAAATAAACAAACACGCGCTCTTAAATCTTGGATTTTATTTCAAGCAACAATTTCTTTAAATTTCATGGATACTACAAACGCTTGCTATCCAAAGAACAACTATTGCAAAGCGCGTTCAATGATGTCAAATTCTGATGTAAACTCCGGCAATTCTTCTGCGATGCATGCAGATGACAACGACGAAACTGTGTTCGACAGGCAGGCTGCGGTTGAACCTAACCTCAATCTAGAGCAGCTGTCTTCCGCGAATAGCGAACGTGGTCAACAGACAGTGGAAAATGAATCCAATTCATTTGCAAAAAGAAGCAGTACAAACTTCAGCAGCTAGAAGAGCATCTTCGTTTGAGGGAAGAGTTCCTGCGTCAAAAATATAAAATTTTGTGTTCTTCAGACACCGAAGATGAATCTGATCATGAGCTTTCAATAATCACGCCACAGGAAGGTGAAGGTCAAAAGTCGGTCAACAAATGTCCAGGTAAGCTTCCTTTTCAAAAACAAACCTTTTCGCAGGGCGACCAAAACTTTAGCACAGCCGCAGCGAATCAAGGAACCACATTTAATTACCCCAACATCCAGAGCACCCCTCTTCGCTCCCACCAACTATTGGAAACGCGAAACGAAATCGGTAACTTTACATCATCGCAGCTAGCAGCGAGGCAATCCGTGCCTAAAGAGTTACCAGCGTTCAGTGGCGATCCAAGAGAGTGGCCTATTTTTATTAGTTCCTTTGAGCAAAGTACCCAGTTGGCTGGTTACACAAATCATGAAAATTTGCTTGGGCTGCAAAAGTGTTTGCATGGAAAATACAAGGGATGTCGTGCGGCATTATTTAATGGTGCCAGAGTTGGTTCCAGATATAATCAACACCCTTAAGATGTATTTTGGTCGTCCGGAATTTATTCTGAAAATTTTAATTGAAAAAGCACGCAAGATGCCAGCACCAAAAGGTAGACTCGACGCTCTTATTGAATTTTCTTTTACAGTTAAAAAATGTCTGCGCTACAATTCGTGCAAGCCAGCTCACTGATTATTTAAATAATCCAACACTCATGGATGAATTTGTGAGTAAGTTGGCTCCTGACATGATGCTCAACTGGGCGCTGCATTCACAAAACATTAAATCACCGAACTTACAACATCTTTCAGAGGCAGCATGCAGTGGCAGAGGCAGCATGCAGTGTAACGACCCCAGCCATAGCAGCATCAGATGAGAAGAGAACGCAGCGCAAGGAAGGGCATTTGAACACTCACCAGGCAATCGAGTCGAACGCCAAAAACTTAAAAGAGTGTCCGCTGTGCAACTACGATCATAAAATTTTTAAATGTCAACAATGTTGCACAAAGGTGGGATGTTGTAAAAAGTAAAAAATTGTGCCGCCAATGCCTCTGCCGGCACCAACGTCGCTGCTGGAGCACTAAGCCTTGCAGCGCAGATGGATGCATAATAAAACACAATATGCTGCTCCATAATTCAATTGCTCCGCATGAACAAAAAGGCGTGCCACATGGTACTACGCAAGTTGCAGTAGCAACTGGTATTTCGCATGGCGCAGCAAATAGTCACCGCACAGAGAGTGAAGAAACAAAATCTTATTTTAGAATTCTACCAGTGCAGCTCTATGGCAAATCAAAAGTCATCTCAACATATGCTTTCATGGACGACGGTTCCTCTTTAACTCTTATTGAGGAAAATTTAGCTGATGAATTGAATGAAACAGGTACGTCCGAGCCGTTGTGTATTCATTGGACAGGAGATGTGACACGCTATGAAGAGAGTTCTAGAAAAATCGATTTAAAAATATATGCAGCGACGATGAATGCACAAGTTTTTCCATTGCATAATGTTCATACTGTAAGGAACATGAATATGGCAGCTGAATCTATGGCAGTATCAGAAGTTAAGACCAGATTCTCGTACCTGAGCGATATACCTCTCCAAGGCTACAAAGGCGCGGTGCCTATGTTGATCATCGGAATAAACAATTCTAGCATAATTGCATCTCTTAAAATTCGCGAAGGTGGTTGGAACCAGCCAGTTGCGACCAAAACCAGATTAGGGTGGACCCTTCTTGGTGGCGGCCAGTCGCCTCGTATGCGTGGAAGTCTAAATCTGCATAGGTGCAGCTGCAAAAATGGTGACGATATTCACGTGATGCTGAAAAATTATATGTGTGAAGAAAATATTGGCATAACTGACCCACACAGTAGCTTTATGTCCAAAGACGAAAGATGGAAAGATGGTGTGAATGAGTAACCTGATAGCTTGTCAACTGCTCTCCGACGCATGCACTGCCTCAAGCGTAAAATGGATACAAATGCTCATCTATCTTTGGAACTAAATCAACAAATTCAAAATTTAATTAAAAAGGGGTAAGCAACTCGCCTGCATGAAAATGCAATTAAAGAGAAGGGTGGTAAGATATGGTATCTACCCATTTTCATCGTCCGTAATCCACATAAGCCTAACAAAATTAGACAAGTATGGGATGCGGCTGCTAGAACTCAAGGCAATGCATTAAATGAGTTTTTTATTAAAGGGTCCAGACCGGCTCATCTCTCTTCTTAAGATTTTATTTAATTTTAGAATGAAACGCTTTGCTATCTGTGGAGACATAGCCGAAATGTTTCACCGCATAATGGTGAAGGAGCTGGACGCAGATGCACAACGCTTTCTCTGGTGGGATGCGAACGAAAAATGTATAAATGAATACAAACTCAATGTTTTAAGTTTTGGTGCATGATGCTCGCCCTGTATCGCTCATTATGAGCGCGACAAGAATGCAAAAACGCATACGGCTATGCATCCCAAGGCATCACACGCAATCGTTAAACACCATTACGTCGACGATTTCATCGATTCGGCGCAAACAGTTGAAGAAGCTATAGATCTCGCAAAATCTGTGCGCGAAATTCATGCAAAGGGTGGATTTCACATTAGGAACTGGTCCTCGAACTCGCAAGCCATTCTAGAAGCACTGGGCGAGAGCAGTAAAAATACAAGCAGGACTTTTGATAGCAGCGAACAGATTACTCACTTCCAAAAAATCCTAGGCATGTATTGGTAACCAGAGAGAGATGTTTTAAACTATATATTAAAGTTTGTTCGTTTGCGTCGCAGTGTTTTCAGTGCTGATGTTAATCCGACAAAGCGAGAAGTCTTGCAAGTATTGATGTCGATTTTCGATCGATTAGGCTTTGTAGCGTGTATCATATCTTACTTAAAAATAATTTTACAGGAGATCTGGAGGAGTGGTATCGATTGGGATGAGGAGCTTACTCCGCCATTGTTCGAAAAATGGAGAACTTGGTGCTCATATTTGCCAATGATGAAAAATGTAAGCGTGCCACGCTGCTATTCATATAATTTATATGATGAGGAATGTAAAATACAACAACACACTTTCGTTGATGCGAGTAAAGCGGCTTACGCAGCGGTCTGCTATTTTCGAATTGAATATGGTGAAAAAGTGGAGGTTAAAATAGTTGCATCCAAGTCAAAAGTCGCTCCGCTGCGACCTCTCTCTATCCCACGCTTGAAACTTCAAGCAGCTCTTATCGGAGTACGTCTCATGAACTCAGTTTGTAGCGGTAATTGTATAAAATTCGAGAAAAGATGCATCTGGACGGACTCGAAAACCGTGTTAAAGTGGCTTCAAAATGATTCACGTCAGTTCCAGCAATTTGTAATGTTCCGAATCGCTGAGATACACGAAGCCTCTGATTTAAAAGAGTGGAGATGGGTTCCCAGCAAAATGAATGTGGCTGATATCGCGACAAAAACTAAACCATGTGAAGAAATCGACCAGCGCTGGTTTAATGGGCCCTCTTTCTTATATGAAAATGAACTAAATTGGACTTCCACTCCGGACTTAGGAACGATAAATTCATGCGAGATTCGCCCACGTTTCTTACACATTCGCAAATCAAATCCACTCGAAATAAATTTTGCATATTTCTCTAGTTGGATCAGACTCTATCGAGCAATTGGGAATTGGATTTTTTACATAAAAAAACTACGCAATAGAATCAACTCTGATAACGCTACCTGCCAGCTATCGGCGCATCACTTTAAACAAGCTAAAAATTTAATTTATTAATAATTTAATTAAATATAATTTAATTAAATGAAGTAAGGCATACATTTTTTATACAAATATTACGATCATTTTTCAAAAAAATAAGGCGAAACTGCCAAAAATGCAAACTTTTCAACGCGGAGCCAGCGGCTCCACAAATGGCTCCACTGCCTCGAGCTCGCCTTAGCGCCTTTTCACGCCTTTTTTTTTTTTTTTTTTTGGATTCGCCAAAGGAGTGAGAAATCTCATCAATACGTATAGCCCGTACTATACGCATGCACGACTTACATTCTAAAATCTATCCGGATCAACCGGAACAGACAGAATGGACCTACGTACTAAAAAACACACCCAGTTGGCGAAGTATGAATTTCCACTAAGCACATTAACTGGCTTTTCAGCGGAACTTAAAAATTTTATACAAAAACACGAATTTATTAAGAATATTTGAATTTAAAAAAGTAAACAACATCAAATAAGTAGTAAACTTTACATAAAACTATAAAACAAAGAGACCAAAGTAACTATAAATAATATGAATATTAGTAAGTTTGCGGCCACTATCCAACCCAAGATCCTACGTGGAAAAGAGAGTAAACTCTTAAACACCAAACCAATTCCAAATATAACGCAGATATATGCGTGTAAATATGTACAAACATATATGTGTATATATATACGGGAAACTTTGTAATTTTGGAACACCGTGCTAATGTTATTAATTGGATATGTATTTGGGCCAATGCAGGCATAAACTTGCATGGAAAAGAGATAAACTATTGCGCACCAAACTAAATAACTAATAAGTCAAATGAATAAGAGAAATCTAAAATTTTTTTGATTAAAAACAAACAAGTTTAAGCATACATATCATATTCGATGGTGTTTACTTCATCAAACGCAATATTATAAAGGAAAAACAACTGAAACGGTCTCGAATATATGGAATTACTTCAGCCAACATTTTAACAGAATATAACACTATTATTAACCGAAGTTAATGTTTGAAACAAAATTCTAAAATGTATCAATTATTTAAATGTAAAATCATTTTCCGTTTCAAGGCATCCACCGAATCACAAAAATTAATTAAGCTGTAACTATTGTTGAAATCACTACACATACATCGTAAAGGGTCATGAAGGGCAAAATTTGAAGTGCACTGGCTCAACTTAAAAAGCACAAAATGTCTAAATCCTCTTCTTGGGATGTTAAAGTTAAAAGATGAGAGAATATATTGGGAGTCAATATCACCACAAAGTAATTTATATAGGAAGGTCACATTAAGCACCATCCTTCTGCTTCTCAGGGAAGGCAGTTAAATTTGCTTAAGGCGGGTTTCATACGAAGGAAGAATAATATCTGGGTTCCAACGATGATGACGTAAAGCAAAAAGTAAAAACTGTTTTTGAACCGATTCTATTGCATCAATGTGGACGTTATATTGAGGGTTCCATACTACGGAAGCATATTCAAGAATAGGTCTTACGAGCGATATATACAGTAATTTAGTAGTGAAGGCATCGTTGAATTCTTTCGCCCATCTTTTAATGAAACCAAGAACACCTCTAGCCTTATTTACAGCCAAATTTACGTGGAGATTGAAGCGAAGTTTTGGATCCATAATTACACCAAGATCAACAAAACTATGAACAATTTCTAAGTGGATGTTATTTATAGTGTAATTTGTACTATGAGCAGTTCTACGTGAGAAGGTCATTGATTTGCATTTTTTTAAGTTAAGGTTTAATAGGTTGAAGTTACACCAATCCACCAGTCTGTTTAAATCAGATTGTAAAAGGTGTTGTTCGTCGAGTGACTTGTAGGTAAGAAAAAGTTTCACATCGTCAGCATACATTAAGACGTCACAATGTTTAATTGCCGAGGGAAGGTCATTAATAAATAGTAAGAATAAAACCGGTCCAAGATGACTTCCTTGCGGAACACCAGATGTAACCATAATATTTTGTGAAAGAGAATTTTCATATAAAACTTTTTGAAAACGTCGCGATAAATAAGATTCTATCCAATTTAGCAATTTTACAGGAAACCCAATTAGCTTAAGTTTATTCAATAGAAGATTATGATTGACGCTGTCAAAGGCTTTGCTAAAGTCCGTATAAATAACGTCAGTCTGTTTTCCCAAAGTAAAACCTTTTATTACACGAGTTGTAAACTCCAAAAGGTTTGTTGAAGTTGATTTACCCTTTAAAAAACCATGTTGAGTGACAGAAATGGAAGAAGATACGAAGTGGGTTAGTTGTTCAGTTATGATTTTCTCAAATAATTTAGGGATTGCGCTTAATTTGGCGATGCCTCGGTAGTTAGTGACATCAATTTTGGAGCCAGATTTATGAAGGGGTATAATATATGAATCTTTCCATGTAATGGGAAAATGTCCACTTTGCAAGGAAATATTAAATATGTTTGTTAGAGGAGCACACAGGTTGCAAGCACATTCTTTTAGAATGCAACTCGGAATTTCATCAGGGCCAGTCGAAAAAGAGCATTTAACTTGACGAAGGTAATGCATAACAATAATTGAGTCTATAACTGGAGTTTCAAAAAAGCTAACTGGAGGTAAATAAGGATGCTCAGTACACATATTAAATGGTATGTTGGAGTAAGTTGATTTGAAGAAGTTTGCAAACATGTTGGAAATAACATTGTCACAAGATTCCTCTTGATTGAATCTCATAAGGGGTGGACAGTTGGAAGCCTTACGTTTTGAATTAACAAAAGTATAGAAAAGTTTCGGATTATCTTACGTTGGCGTAGATAACTTCGGGCCGATTCCTGTCATTGAAAATCGCAAAGCGAAGAAGAGGTGGGGCGTCTTATTTACGTGCTTGACTATAAGAGCTAGCTTCAATAAGAAGATATTGAAATTGCTCACAATTCAAGCACTGATTCATGCCTCATGTGCCTGAGAAATTTTATAGCTAGGCGAGGTACCCCACTGGAAATCTACAGCGACAACGAGACAAATTTCGAGGTGCCGATAAATTTCAAAGGAAGAGTAGTAGAAGTGGTCAAAGCTCGAGATGGACAAGTACTCCGAGCTAAGGTACAAACAGTAAATGGTGTGCTAGAGCGCCCTGCGGTAAAGTTGGCGGTTCTTGACGTTGGCCATGATAAGGGCAAGCTCTACAGAGATGATCGCTTACCGGGGGAGAATTGTTGCCGACAAACATTGACCCAACTTTAACTACAGAGCAACAAGGTGGCAGCTCCGTTTTTTGACGTGTGACGTTTTCCTTTTTCTATTAACAAATTTTCTCCTTGCTTTGCATTCTTTCTTTTTATCTTTGAACAAGCGAATAATTGTCACGCGTTTAACAAAAAATTATAATATATTGTATTTAATCACTTAATTCACTTAATTCAAAGTTAATTCACTTAAAAACCCAAGGTAAGCAATTAATGCTTTTATATATATGTATAACATAAAAATTGTATTGCAGAAATTTAAAGCGCAGCTGAATCAAATAAAAAAACACGCGCTCTTAAATCTTGGATTTTATTTCAAGCAACATACGCTGTGTTTTGGTATGACAGAATTAATAAAAAGGGTGGTGATGTTGCTATGTATTGAACAGCTTGTCTCAATGTAAAACTTGTAAGTCAGTCTTGTGGATCTGATGTTGAATATTTAAATGATGAATTGGCAAATAATCATGGTGTTAAATTGCCTGTTTCTTGTGTGTAGTACCTGGGCGAACGAGCTCCGCTCAGAATCCCACCGCATAATGGGTGGGAATGTTTCACGGTTTATAATGTACCGAAAATGCCAACTTTATCTTAAAAACAACATATAAAATAATTTTTTTCAATAAACTTGAAACGCATTTTTATTTTGTGATAATTTCTATTTTCAACTTAACGAAATTGATTTTGGTATTTTGATCCCCATGCAAATACGATATAATTTTGATAATTTACTTACCATACTACACAAAATTAAAACAATTTTTAAATCCGTTGTACACCTCTGACAAAAGATTGTTTATAGTGCATTGAATGCGAAGGCCAAGGACTTATATAGAGAAGAGAGAGAGAGAGAGAGAGAGAGAGAGAGAAAGAGAAATATTATATTTTTAGCGAAAAATGGCAGCCGTGCAATTATTGTTGTTTTTTTCGGCAAAAATAAAATTATTTGCCAATGAACGAATTGCGCTTTCAGCAATCGTGGCGGCATGGGTTCGAATGCCACGACCGATACTCATTTTTGCAGCAATATTTATTATTTTGTATGATTTTTGTATTTATTTTAATTATTTTTTTGAAATTATTTTATTATTGTTTCCTTTTTATTCGGCAAAAATTAAATTTTTTGCCAATAAACGAATTTCCCAGCAAAGATATTGACTGCCTGGATTCGAATCCCACGGTCGACACTTTCTTTGCAATATTTTATTATTTTTATCTTTGTTCATATTTTTGAAATTATTTTCTCATGTTTTTATTTATTTTTATGATTAAAAAGCTTGATTGGATCAACCAAAACCTAAAAAAAGTTATAAATCTTCTTCAAAATAAAACATAAGTATTGAAAAATTTTAAAAATAAGTTATATAACTTTTTTCTGTTGATCCAATGAAGCTTTTTAGCTTTTTATTCATAACAATAAACACAAAAAATAAGAAAATAAATTGAAAATATAAAAAATGTTTCAAATTGATAAAAATAGTTTAAAATTGCTAAAACAAATAATTGTCGTTCGTGGGATTCGAACCCACGCCACCATGATCGCTGGCCGATCTGACCACATTCAGTACATTGAATGCGAGTGCAACGCGGACAAGATCTCTTATAAATCTACCGCATCACATTTTCGAAGTGCTAAACGTCTAGGCTGTTTAATTTTTATTATAAAAATTAAATGAGAAATATATCAAACCGGTAGTGTTCAGCGACAAGAAAGAATCTAAAAACTACATTGATAAAGAAGAGAGTGCGGTGTTGTTGCTGCATTTTTGGCTATTTCAGCTGTTTCGAATAAGCATAAGTTTCACTGTTTGCTTGCTGAAGCTCAAAAATAAAAACAAAAAAATGAATGCACATTCCAGGGATTGAACTCATTGATCATTGATTGCTAGGAGGAAGCTCTATCTACTGCGCTGATTTTTCAGCCCCCTTTTAAACTATATTGTAAATTTCATCGAAATCGTAAGAGCCGTTTTCTAGAACGCAGTTGCAAGTTCATATATAAATATTGCTTGTTTAATAGAACTAGAGTTCGCCAGTGGTCTAAATTCGACCTTTCCACATGATTTAATAAAAGTCACTCAGCATTTCACTTTTACATCATTCCATATGTTCGTAGCGGGTAAATTTCTTTAAAAAAATATTCGGTGTGCTCCTTCGCCTACTCTTCTATTTAAAAATTAAGTGGGCCCACGTCAAGAACGAACGCTTTTTCTTCAACTCCAAATTTAATTCGAAATAAAATCTTAATATTTAATTTTTATTTCATAAAATTTTTCAAAGTAAATAAATGTACGAACCAAATCCAAATGTTTAATTTAATATTCTAAGGCCTGTTAACTCCTTTCGATTTCAAGCTAAGGTTAGCTTAAATCGACTTGCAATCGACTTTTCATGGAAAAATTCCTACGGGTTAAAAAGTTACAGCCTGATTTGTGAGAGCGCATTTTTAATTTTCGCGCTACCTACGTACGGCAGCTGGTACTTGTTTTACTTGCTACTAGGTTTGAAATTGTTTTTTTCATACAATTTCGATGTAGTTGCATCGATGTTTTTTATTTCGATGTTTTGAAGTTTTCGACGCATCGAGGTATTTTTTCGATGCATCGATGTATTTTTTCAATGTATTGAAAATTTGTTCGTATTTGGCCACATACGATACGCTATTAACATTTACTTATTACATTACTTATGAAGTGTAGTATACTCAAGGTGTGTTTAATGTGCGCATTGAAAAAAGGAACATATTTTGCAACCTTTCGTTTGCATTCCCTGTCAAACGTTTTTCATGCTTCTTTGTTTCTCATATTTCTTTGGTCTCAAGTTTCTTTGTAATTTCTTGTAAGCTTCTTGTTCGCGATTCTCGTTGTTTAAAACAAAGGTAAACTGAATTGTATTTATAATTATTTACTGAATGTTGTAAGTCAAAGTTAACAGTTTCAGAAATATGGTTCCGCTCAAAAGAAGCAACATTTGGCAATATTTCAAGAAAATAGATGCAAATACAAGCAGGTGTAAAATTTGCCAAAAAATTATTAAGACTGCCGGCAATACAAGTTACATGACGTGCCATGAACGAAATGTACATAAGCATGTATATTTGGATATTTCAGCAAAATCCTCGACTTCAAAAGCTTCCTCCACTTTAAATACCTCCACTTCAATTGCCTCCACTTCAAAAGCTTCCACTTAAAATGCAGACTTTTCTGAAAATGCGAACATATTAAATGAAAATTCGAATAGCCATTCAACTGAGGCTACTGAAGATTCCGACGGGGAAATCAGTGAATCTGGTTTAGTTTTACCATTTAAGCACCAGAAAACAATCCAGTCGACTTTTGCTGACATATACTCTTCCTCATATGGCGCAAAAGCCAGGAAAATAAGCAATTCAATTTTATTCATGATCTGTAAAGACAACGAAACGTTCAGTGTTGTAGAAAATGAAGGTTTCAAAAATTTGATGAAAGTGGCTGCGCCACATTACAAAATGCCAAGTAGGAATACAGTGACTAGATGGATTAACGAAATATATGATGTATTATCAAACACTATAAAGCAAACGTTGACTGAAATAGAGCATATCACTCTAACTATAGATATTTGGTCGGACTCCATGCAAATGCATAGCTTTTTGGGCGTGACGGCGCATTTTGCAACTCGCATTGAGATGCAAACAGTGACGCTCGGTGTATATGAGATGGAGGAAAGGCACACCTCAGACTATATCTGTGAAATGATGCTAAAAAATTGTAAAGAATGGAACATAGACCGCAATGCAGTTTCGGCGGTCGTGACCGGTAATGCAGCTAATATGGTAAAAGCGGTGGATTTAGCTTTTGGTAAAAAAAGCACATATCTTGCTTTGCCTACACGCTTAATTTGGCAGCTCAGTCCGTTCTTCAATCATCTGATCTACAAAATATTATATCAAAAATAAAATGCATCGCAGCTTGGTTCAAAAGAAGCTGTGTAGCTAGCGATGAGTTAAGGAAAGCCACAAATCCTGGCACAAAATTAATTCAAGACGTTATCACTCGGTGGAACAGCACGTACTACATGCTACAGAGATTTTTAGAACTTCGAAAAATTGTTAATGACATTGTAAACCGCCACAAAACTGCACCACCAATGCTCAGTGGATTTGAACTCGACATTGTTTCTTCAATTTTGCAGATACTGCGACCGTAAGAAGCTGCTACTAAAGAAATATCAGGTGAGGAATACTGCACTAGTAGTAAAGTTATTCCTCTAATGGCTGCATGACATCGAAAATTAAAAATCTTACTCTTGATGAGCCATTGGCCATTGAAATTCAAAAGCTTATTTTAAAGAAGATTGAAAAACGGATGAGTGGAATTGAATATGTCTCTCCACTAGCTATTGCCACAATCTTGGACCCACGTTTCAAAAAGATGCATTTCATGGATTCCTTGGCCTGTTCAAGAGCAATTAATAAAATCAAGGATCTAATAGCAGTTTCGATTAGCCAAGAAGAAACAAATTCTACAGGTTCGGAGTCTGATCATTCTGAAATAAGCACTGAAAATTTTAATTTATGGAGTGATCACCATAAATTGTACAACGAAAACTGGAAACCTACTGAAACAAGAAATATTCAATATGATGAATTGTCAATTTATTTAAGAGGTCCCGTAGGGCGCTTAAATGAAAATCCTTTTGGGATATGGAAGGACTTGAAGTCTCAGTTTCTAGTATTGTTTAAATTGGCATACAAATATTTGTCAGTTATAGCAACTTCAGTCCCCTCTGAGAGACTTTTTTCAAAGCTGCTCAAACTTTAAATCAACAAAGGAACAGACTAAAGGGAAAACGCCTTCATAAATTGTTGTTTTTTCAAAGCCTTGAACGTTGCCACTGGGATCTTTAATTCCAAAGATAAATTTTTATGTTCATAAAATTCTTTATAAATAAATCAAACATAAAAACTTTCGATTCTTTTTTTTTCTTTCATTTTTTTAGCAAGAAAAAAATTAGAAACATCGATGTTTTTTGTCGATGCATCGATGTTTTTAGGTGATACATCGAAAAAAAATGTATCGATGTTTTCATGCCATCTGATGTATCGTAATGTATCGATGTATAATTTTGATGCATCGTATCGAGAAAAACATCGATGTAATTTTTCGATGGGCATCCCTACTTGCTATCTGGCTTTTGGTGGTTGTTATTTCGTACCTACTTGAAGGGTGGCTTTTTTTTGTGTTTTTGAATTTCTTGAAAAAAAACGCATCTTTATACCTCATATAGTGGAATTTTTATTTTATATTATATTACAGATTGCAGGTAACCTTTTTTTTCTTTGTTCACAAAATTTGAACGCGTTTATCTCGAAACCATGTTTTTCGTACTGATTGCGGCACTAGCGGTTCATTTTTTGACGAAAGTTTTTTTTTTTTGTATATTTTTAAACTTGATTCGCTATCGCATGACACGAGCTTTTTTTTAATTTTTTTTCGATTTTTAATGAATTTTTAAAGTCAATATTTTTTTCGAAAAAACATTTTTTTTTTGTTTTTTGGAACATCACCAAAAATTGGAAAAAATTTAAAAAAAAGCTCCTGTCATACGATAACCAATTTTGTTAAGATTTAAAAAAGTAATTTTTTATCCAGATCGGACAATTTTGCGACTTCCAGCGCTGCAACCACGAGGCCCCGTTTTTTTCTCTGCCGCCAGGTTGGAGCTCTATAAAACCATATTGGAGTGAAAAATATATTTTTTGAATTTTTTTTTTCTTGTAATTTGTTCAATTCTCTGCAATTTGGAAAAATGTTTGTTTTTGACTGAGTTATGAATTTTTAAAAAAATGTCTGTTTTCTCTGCCGCGAATGTGCCCCCCTGCACATTCTGCCCCCCTTAAACAACGTTTAAAATTCCTTCACCTGATTTTAAATATTCACGACGATAACGTATCTCTTAAAATTTTTGCTTAACTTGGTAAATTTAAACAAAGAAATTCTAGGTTTAACAAATTTAAAATAAGATTTGGACAAAAATTCTCAGAGAGCATTGAAAATATAAATATTTCAAAATAGTTAACTTGAATTCGCTAATTTGTTATGAATATGTGTGAAATTTTCGGAATTTTTAAAGTTATGAAGAAATTATTTCACTGAAACTGACAATTCAACAAAAAACTAACTTATTTTATTAAAAAAATTCAAACATTTTTATAATATTTTTATGTTCTACGTCAAAATAATTACTACATATTATATTACTTTAAAAGTTTTTCTACAGTGCCGTTCAAATATGTCTTTTAAGCTCATTTTTAATTATGAAACTGATGTTAAGTAAACTACTGATAAAAATTAGATCATTTACGAAATTATTTTGATAGTGTTTAAAATTTAAGCTCTGGTAACGAAACCTGAGTTTAAGGAAATTACACTTTTGAGATGAGTTACCAGACCTAAACAAAAATTTTTTTACTAAAAATTATATACAAAATAGGAAATTATAAATTATGTTATCACATTACATCCAAGTAGCCATAAAATGAATTTTTTGTCAGAATTTTTCATTGAATCCATAAAAGTCTAAATGAGTATAAATAAGAATCACCTGAGTAATCTCATTGCATCCGATGAGCCATAGAATAATCCAATTTTACCCAAATACTTCAACGAACTCTTAAAAGTCTACCCACTTGTGAGCTGATATAATCCTATTGCATATCAATGTTCATAGGATCCATAATTTTCGTCCAAGAATTAAAAGCAATCCATAAACGTTACAATGACTTTTTTCTGTCTTTAAATAATCTTATGGCATGGAATCATCCATTTTTGTGCAAATGTTTCATTGAATTGATTAAACTCTAAATGTCCCACTTGTGACCTGAGATAATCCAAATGAATACAAATTGCTGTTCGAATTTTGATATTTGCACTTATACACACACACATTATACTTCTCACTGTCTTTCCTAAGGATTTCTACCAAATAATCTGCAAGCCGCGCTAAAGAACTCCGTTTTTTAAAAAAATATCAAAATTGATATTTAAATTGATGATTTAAATGAGAAAATGGCTTTTAACTTTTTCATCTACTTCTATTTATATATGGTGACCGTGGTGACCGTGGCATGCAGGTGAAGTGTGTGGCTTAGCATGCTCGGAGCCCGGGTTCGATCCCCAGCCGCGGCGAAAAGTTTTTTAAATAAAAAATTTTTCTGATCGGTCACCACCTCTCTGCAGACAATGGCAAACCCCAGAGAATAAATAATGCCATGTTAAGCTTCTTGAGAACATGAACTTTAGCCGTTCGGAGTCGGCTTAAAACATGTAGGTCCAGTTCTCGGTCAATTGTGTGCAAACATTTAATAACACACACAACACAATTGATCATAAGAAGCTCGGTCAAAGTCCTTTCAAGGGCTGAAATGGCCAATTTTGTTTTGTTTGTTTTTCTATTTATATATAGATTTCACCGATAGCTCTTTCGCTCAAGAGAGCGCAACGTAAGTGGCAAATTGAAAATAGAAATTGAGTATGTTTTGGTGCCATATACAGTGTTGCCAGAAGGTAGATTTTTCCCCGTTTTACGGGAATTTCAGATCTTAATCGGAAAACGGGAAAACAGCCTCAAAAACGGGGAAAATGAGGTTGGAAATTTACATAATTCAAAAAGTCAACCACACATGTAATGAATCATTTTTTTACATTTACTAATCTTAAAGGACATTTTAGCTAATTTTGTCAAAATTTTAGGAGTTTTTAAAGTAAGAAGAAAATAGCTCAAAAAGCTGTTGAAGATATTTTAGAAAATATTTTTTATTGTTTTACATAGGTATTAAATTAGCAAAAAAATTGTTTTTGTTGTGACGTCACTTCCGCGTCACACGTGCGTTATTGAAGCAGTAAAGAAATAAATTTTAAAAAACGGTGTACAGAATATCTTTTTACAGGAAAAAAAATATTATAAAAGTTTAAACACAATGCACAATGGGTTGAAATTTTGGGTTCGCGGATTTTGAATTTGATGTCAGAAATTAAGAATTCAAAATGGCGGATTTAATATGGCTTCCGAAATTTAAAAATTTCATTGTATCCGTATGAAACGAAGTGAAAAGGAGTTTTTGGGGTCGCTGATTTCGAATTTGATATCAAAATTTAAAAATTTTTAATGACGACTTCAATATAGCGTACGGTATATTCGATAACTCCATATTCGATAACTGTTTAAGGATTTCGAAATTTGGTGTTAAAATTTAAATCAGCAACGACTACTTTAGACCTTGTTTTTTAGACTCGTAAGACATTTTGCTTTCCAATGAGACTTTGTTTTCTTAAATTTTAATTTGAAACCTTAACCCATTCAACCCTTTTAGTTAAATAAATAAATTGTATAAAACAAGTTTTCTAAAATTCATTTTAAATTTGAATTAAAGTGTAATTATATAATATCCAATTCATTATCCAAAATTATATTTTCCTCTTCACTAACTTCTTCATCATCGTCATCTGTACTTTCATTAAGGTCTTATTGCTGCTGAAGCATATAAGCTTCAGAGGGATCCTCACAACTTAATAAACTGATAACTTCTGGTGGAAGTGTTAAACGTTTCCTTTTGTGTACGCGTGTACTTAAACGCAAAGATGATATAAGTGGATCTGAAGAGTCCATTGCTCTATTAAAAACATCAAAAAGGTTATGAGAGCGACTAGTTTTGCGGGCGTGATGTAATCTATCAGCTTTATAAAATTTATGCCGCGATTCAGCAGCGTCCTCACCAAAACAGCCAACTGGAAGTATTGTGTTTTGCATTATTTGTTTGGAGTGAATAAGCACTTTGTGAATAGTAGCTGTCATGGGTAGCCAAGGGTATTTATTTTGAATATGCTCAGCCGTTTGAAAGCAGTATATTTCAAACTTCTCTAAATTCATAGGGAACTGACATGATAAACTTATTAATATTGTTTTAAGACGGAATATTAATTCTTCATCAACTCCAGTAATTTTTGAAAATATGTCATATTTTATAAATGCACGACGAGAAGTATTACCGTCATTCGTGGTACCAAAACCACCAATTTTTGGAAGATCCACGCGTAGGCCAAGCTCCGTCCAAAAAGCATTTTGAATTTCATATTTTTTTATTGAAACTATTTTTTTATCTTCATCAGACCTTATCTGCCATTTTTTTAAACCACATTTGTAGCCTAAGTGTAATACGAATTCAAAAAATCGAATCCAGCAGTGCAAAGGACTAATGCCATACTTCAAGTTGCTATCGATGGGCTTAAATTTTTCAGAGTTATATTTTGTAATACTCAGGAAATCCTTTGGAGTCGCACCACATATAGGACACGCTTGATACGATTTCATTCCGGTTAGAGCATTCAAAACTTTTCCGTCGATAACCGTTAGGAACAATCTGAAAGATATTTCAACTGTCTTATCTTCTGCGAGTTTTATCTGCAATTTTTCTAGCTCTTCAATTTGTATTTTTAAGTCAGCTTCTTCATTTTTAATAACTTCAATTGTTTCTTTAACGTACTCTAGTTTTAATGGCCGACAAAACCTTGTCGATTGCGGAGTTCTATTATTCCAAAGGGGCTTTCCTGAGCTATGTAAAAGTCTTAAGGGAATTACAGTAGTTGCCAAAAGTGACGAATCTGCATTACGAGATGTGCTTGGCTCAAGAAAGTTTTGTTTAAATTGAGCTTGACCGGAGCTGCTATCGAATCCATAACTTAAAATCAATTCCGTTGTTATGCAGTTAATTTTATCAGAATTCATTACTGCTATAATAACTTCATTTTGCATCTCAATTATCCTCGTTGCAGTGTGGTTTAATAGCATTTGCAATGGAACTTTTGCAATTCTTTCGCTTACTGTCACACCCTCAGGTCTGCACTTACTTTTCGAAGCAAGAACCTTCTTGTAAGATGGAAAAATATCTGAATTTTTTTGCTTGCTTTCAGTACGTATATTGCAATATTGCTGCTTTGTAAAATTGTTTTCAAGAAGAAACGCTAATGCCTCCTCTTCTGAAGCTGCAATCGGTGTTTTTTGGTTTTGGAAGCATATTTTTTTAATTTTAGAAGGTCTTGTTGGGCTTTTCATCGTTTCTTTAAGAACGGCGGCCAAATCCACTCTTCCTTGCTTACGAGCTGATGTTGCTGCTGCTTGAACCAGAAGGTTCGTCTCGTTACCTATAGATGCCGAAAGTTCCGCTGCTTCCCTTCTTTTACCACGATCTGATTTTTCAGGAAATGCCAGTCGTGGACGCCCAGCTCCTGATGAACTTGCTTCTTCTGGATTTGTTTCAACTTCGTTTTCTTCCTTGGCTACTTCTTTCGGCATTTTAAATACTGTTGTGGAAGTAAGCCACGCAGTACTACGCACTTGAAAAACGTCTTGTCTCCTATGGCACTTTTCCCATTTTACCATCAACTTTTGGCACATTTTGCGCACTTTTTCTGATAAATATGCTAAAAATACATCATCAATATTTTCATCGTCAATTTTTTCAAGCACATAGTTCATAAGACAGGCTTGTTTTTTATCTTTGGCATTCTTGTTTTGCCAAACTTGAATAAGCTCAGAATTTTTGAAGCACCTGGATCTGGAGTGATCTGGAAAAATATGTTTTTCTTAAAAATCGCAATTCGAAACATAATAAATCAGGTTTATTACATCCCAAATTATTATTTTTTTTTGTTTTAGGCTGGGCAAACTTGGGCAAAATTTTGCAAGTCCAAACAAACTTAACAGTTAAAGAAACACCAAAATATTATAGGTTACCTAAAACAACTGATAAATATCAGAGCACCAGATATTTATTTAAAAGTTACACACATAAAAATTTAATTACTTACTATCACTGTTATTTTCCATATATTACTTTTTTTTTAAACTTTTTCTTTTAAGAAAGAACGATATTTTAAAAACCTTAAAAAAACGCGCTCGCAATTGCATTTACAATGCTACTCAGAAACCTCAACTTTGATGGTTTGCGGTTAAACGGTAAATTAGTATTTACAAAAACAAAGTGCATGTTTGTTTGTTTTGAAGTATTGACTACAAGATTACAATAACAATAAAACAATAACAGAGTGTGAAAAAAGTAGGTTTTGGCCAGCAATAGTGGTCAGTGGGACCATTGTGCAATGTGAGGGGCTGAATTTGAGGATTTTTAAAAAATGTTCAAACAATTTTTGCGGTTTCTTTTGTTCTAAAAATGAAGGCCTTTTTTGAGTTGAATTTTGCGTAGGTGCCATTTTGTTTTTAATTAATTTTTTAGAATATATCAACACATTAGCTTTAACCTCTACCAAATTTTTGTTTGTTTCAGATAAGCCCATCTCGAGATATCCTGCACACCGTTTTTTCTATTTTTCTTACTGCTTCATTTACGCACGTGTGACGTGAGAGTTACGTCATGAAAAAATAAAAACTATTTTGTTTTGTTCATTTATAAACGTATGTAAAGCTATAAAAAATATGTGCTCAAATATCTCTTACAGTTTTTTCACGAACCTTGCTAAGAAAAACAAATAAAATTTCTTAATTAGGTAAAATGTCCCTTAAAGAAAATCAAGACAAATTGACCAATAAAAGGCTATATTGGTTGAAATGACTTTGAACGAACTTGTTTTGATCAATTGTGTTGTGTCTGTTATTAAATTATTGTACAGAATTGGTTGAGAACTGGACCTATATGTTTTCTGCCGACACCGAACGGTTAAATTTTAAGTTAAACTTTCATTCAGATTTCAATTTTCTGTTTCAGATGGTGATTCAAACCCGGGTGTGCCGAGATTTGTTGGCTCACATGCCATACATTTAGAACAAACGACGACAACCGCCACTCTTAAAATACATTTTTAAATTATTTAAATCAGTCTGAAATTTCTGAGTTTTCATGAGTCCGAATATAATTAATTCATGTTCCATTGATTACAACCTCTTCACAATTGCGCACCTCCTAAGACCCTGACCAGATATTTTAAAAAAAAAAAAAAAAAGGAAAACAACCGTAAGAACATTCTCAAGTCTCAAGTCAAACCGTTCGGACGTATTTATCATTAGCTCCCGCTATTACGTGCAATATATACACTTAAGATTAATTCAACTAAAGTAGTAGTGACATTATATAGGTCACCGCGTAAGCAAAAAAAAAAAAAAAAAAACCAAAAAATAAAACCGAAAACAAAAAACCAAAGTACAAAGTAAAAATAAACAATAAAGTGCATTTTCGGCAAACGAGCGAGTCACTAGTGAAATAAATCAACACAGAAGAGAAAAAGTTATTGTGTCAACAAAAACGGCGAGTTCTACATTGTACGCTATAGTTCAATTCTGCTTACTAAGTTTTTTGTGTCAACTAAAAAAGCGAGCTCTTTACTTCCCATATCGGTCACCTTCAATCACCTAATAGACTAACTTTTGTGTCAATAAAAAAAAAAAACTTTGCAAATTTTGAAAATGGAGTTCAACTGTGCCAACATAAATTGTTCAAATGACGAAAAAAAATGCTTTTTAGCTTATATGTAATGGGCTTTGCGGCAAATCCTATCACTGTACCTGCGTAGGCATAAGTAAAAGAAGCCTTAATTACATGCAGGAATACGCTGTCCACTTCAAATTCTTTTGTGACGAGTGTAGTGAGATGCAACTTTCGCATATTCTTTAAGCAATTAAATGCTTAAGCGATACACTTAACGCGATCCACTCTGAGCAAAAGAAGCTACAACACAAACTTCCCAGTCTTGATATTTTATCAAACTTTTCTGTTGACATGGACAAAATTGAATCAGTGTGCAATGCCAACAAATCAGGCATTGCAACAGTGTCAAAAAAATTGCACTGCATAAACGATGCAATAAATGAAAGCAACAGGAATTTAACATTTGAATCCGCGCTAAACGAACTCAAAAAAGAGCTTACGAGGAACTTAGAATCTCTCAAAATAAATAACCCTAATCAAGAGATTCTAAGCAATATTTTGTCTATGCGTAATGATATGGATATTGCGCTTCAATCAGTCAGCGAACCCAAACAACAGTCACAACAACCAGATCCAATGCTTGAAATCTTGTTTCAAAAAATGAATGATATAAGCGACGATTTAGCGGTGTTTCGCGTTACGCTCGCCGATATAGCTGATGAAGTCAGATCTACGCACGACAGAGATGATTATACATAACGACATAACCCAGATTCTCCCCGCCGTCACTCTTCTTCTTTCCTGGAGGAAATATCGGAAGCAACACTTACAACTTCACCAGCTCAGTCTCCTCCTTCAACTACCTCTCCCGGAAAAACACAAAAGAAACCTCAGGATAAAACTCCAGTTGCTGCACCTCGTAAGATGGTTCATCAATTTGGAACAACATGGACCCAAGCTGATTGGGAAAACAGAATTAATAAGCTTGCGAGTGGGAACGTTATTGAGAAGACCGCATTATTTGTTAAAGGTCTTCCTTTAAGAACAAGTGTTTCTTGGGTCTAAAAGCTTTTCCAAAGAAAGTACAGAATTGTGATTCCAACTAAGGATTGCTGGAAAACGTCCACAAACCGCAGGAAAAGAAGCACAAATTTCAAAATTTACATCCCTTCTCAATTCGCCTGGCTATTTACCCAATCATCTAGTTTACATGATAGTAAAGCTGAAGTTTCAACATGGGTTGACATATCAAGGAGGCCGCCTAAATAAAAACAATAGTTCTAATATTAGCAATAATAATTCCAACATTTCTCATGCTAAGAAAACTATATATAAAAATATTCCAACTTTACCTAATCCAAAAAACACACCTTCCGAATAAAAATTACCTTACACCAGTCCTAGCTCTGATCCTAACTGGAAACTTAAAACTAATATCTTTCCAACTTTCACTCGGCAGATCAATCAAACTACAAAATCTCCTAACTCGAATCACACACTTCCATCTTCGAACCCAAAACGAGTCTCATTTAATCTCAATCCTAACTCTGATGCACCATCACATAAAAATGAGAGCAACATTCTCCACACACTCTATCCTAACTTTGTTCATTCCCATACTATAAACCCATCTCCTTCCGCTTTAGTTACGAATGAAGCCCATAACCAACCTGGTAGCCCTACTTCTTTCATCGACCCTCTTCAACCACCAAAAGTTAAACTTACTTTAAATTCTTGTGCTGACAATGAGAGCAGATACGCCCTCTCTCGTCTTAGAGAGAACAGTGTTTACAACAATGTGCGTCTATATCTTGCTTATATGCATAAAGCACCGGTATCCACCTGTGTAGATGGTAAAACCAAGACAAACCTCAAAGTCTTGATACAGCAAGAAGGTTTACCTACTGATGTCGATGAATTACGTAAGTTATTTACCAGTTTCCACGAGCAACTCGGTTTGACGATCCACCAAGTCAAAGAAGATCTTGACACGTACGGTGCTCATGTAAGGTCAAAACATGTCTCTTACCTTCAAAAGTCCCGTAAAGAGCAGCAACAATATTTTTCCTAACCAACTTTCGCATAATCAAAACTCTATTCCAAGCCCACTTTTTGTATCTCTAACTCTCTTAAACTTCCCTACGATATTTTTGCCCTAACTGAGACCAATCTTACCCAGGATTTCAAGGATACTGAGGTATTTGCGTCTGATTTCGTGGTGTTCAGAGACGATGGACTCGATAAAGATGATCTCTCCTCAGGTCGTGGTGTCCTTCTTGCAATTCACAATCGCTTCGACCCATCCTTTGTAAAAAAATCCCATACAGCTAATTTTGAATTTATATGTGCCAAAGTCTGTATCGCAAAGCGGTTCATATTCATTATCTGCTGCTATATTCGCCCTTCTCAACCAGTGAATGGTTATCAGCTCGCAGTAGACTGATTCACTTTTTGATCTTATAGACCCATCTGACACAGTTATATTTCTGGGGGACTTTAATCTTCCCAGCCTTCAATGGGTTCTGTCAGATGACGAGTGCCATTATTTCGCTTCAAATGCTACATCTGAAAAAGAAATTCTCTTTACTAGCTGCCTTTTAGACTCTGGCCTTTACCAGTTGAGCGGAGTAACAAACAATATAGGTAGACAATTAGACCTTGTCTTTTCTTCAGATTCAGATAATTGTATAGTCTCTGCGAGTAACCAACTTCTTTCAACACTCGATCACTACCATCCTCCTCTATCTCTTACCCTTTCTTACAACAATAATATCATAAACACACACTTTGAACACGCGTATAGCTTCAACTTTCGGAAAACTGATTTTGTAAAACTTAAGATCTTAATCAGTAGAATCGATTTCCAACATCTTTTCGATAATGCCCATGAAAATGTTGATAATGCTGTTGCTCTCTTCTATGACAAAGTTTTCGACTGCTTCACACAATCTGTCCCATTAAATAGGCAGAAGAACTTTTTGTCATCTCCCCCCTGGTACAAAAAGGAATTACGCTCACTTCGTAATAAAAGGAACAAACTTTGGCGCACTTTTAACTACTCGTTCTTCTATTGACCTCACAAACTATCTTCACGCCTACAACCATTTTTCTGCACTCTGTGAACATCTATATGACTCTTATCTTGCTCATATTCAAACAAAATTGGTGTCGGATCCTAAAAGCTTCTACAAGTTCATTAATATTAAAAGAAAATCTGACAACTATCCATCTACCCTTACTTTTTCAGATATCTCCTCAGATAACCCGGAAATAATTGCAAACCTATTTGCAAATTTCTTCAGTCAGTCATTCATAAGTCATAAGGATGAATTAGACTATGAATACTTTTCCTCACTAAGGAATTGTGCTCAAACCTCGCTGACTTCTGTTGATATTACACTAACTGATGTCTTAGCAAAGCTACATAATCTAAAAGATGATTTTTCTCCTAGACCCGATGGGTTGCCTGCTATTGTCATCAAAAAATTCGCGAACTTTTTGGCTCATCCCCTTTTGACACTCTTTCAACTTTCTATTTCTAACTCAGTTTTTCCAAAGTTATGGAAGAATTCGTACATAATCCCTTTACATAAAAAAGGACCTAAAAATGATATTGCTAATTACAGACCTATTGCAAAACTGTCATGTACTCCCAAAATTTTTGAAATTATTATCTACGATATTCTCTTCTTCCATTGCAAATCTATCTTTCCTCCAAGTCAACATGGTTTTCTCAAGGGTAGATCGACTACCACCAACCTCACATAATTTGTATCAAACACTTTATGCTCGTTGGAAAATGGTTACGAAGTTGATGCAGTTTCCACCGACTTTAGTAAAGCGTTTGACAAAATCTCACACACTATCATCCTTCTTAAGCTTAAAGCCTTTGGTTTTCCATCTCTGATTATGTCATGGATTAAATCTTATCTCGAAGAACGCAGTTATAATGTCATCTTTAGATTTTCCAATTCAAAATCTTTTACAGTTACCTCTGGTGTCCCACAAGGCAGTCACCTTGGTCCTTTGCTATTCGTCTTAACAATTGCTGATGTTGATGGTATCATCAATGAATCCAATCTTTCTGTGTATGCTGATGATATGAAAATCTATCGGCGCATACAAACTAATGCCGGTTCTCGCAAACTTCAAGACGATCTGGTCAGCTTTTCCATTTGGTGTCAAAATAATCTTCTGGAACTCAGCGTCAGCAAATGTCAAGCTAAAACATATTCTCGTAAGCGACTCCAACTTCCTCCGAGAACGTATTACATTCTCGGCAAGCCAGTTCCCTCAGTATGCTTTTTACGGGATTTAGGCGTTATTTGCGACAAAGAACTTAACTTTCGGTCTCATATTGATAATATCATTAGTAGAGCCAACTCTGCACTTGGTTTCGTGAAACACTGGTCCAGAGAGTTCTCCAATCCTTACGTCACTAAATCTCTCTATCTTTCCTTTGTTAGACCCATCCTCGATTTTCCAGCCAGGTTTGGTCTCCCATCTACAACACCCATTCAATGCGAATCGAAGCCGTTCAACGCAGATTCATTCGTTTCGCTCTTCGTGGTCTTCCCGGCTCTGACAGTTTCAACTTACCTCCTTATGCCAACCGTCTGAAGTTGATTAACATGCAAACACTTGCAAAGCGAAGGGAAGTTGCCGATGTTCTCTTCATTCATCAACTAGTATGCGGTACCATTAACTGCCCAGAACTACTCCAATTAATATCCTTTAATACCAACCCACGCAACCTTAGGTCTATACCTCTCTTCCACCTTAACTTTCACCGCACCGACTATGGATGCAGTGAACCTATAACCAGAATGCTTCGGGTAACCAATAATTTGATCAGTGCATTCGAGTTTCACCTGTGCAGACCACTACTCCGAAATATGCTTCTTAACTCCAACGACACTTCCTCCCCCTCTCTAATGTATTCTTCTTATTAAGATATGGTACCATATTAAATTAAGATACTCCCTGTTAATTATAAAATTTAGTTCTTAAGTATTCAAACTGCTTGTATTAAGCTTATATATAAATTATAAAGAAGTGAAATTGGACCCAAAATTCAAGATAGCATGCCAAAATTCCCGCCTTTTAACCTTCACCAGGAATCAAACTCAGGCTTATTATAACCTTTGTGTAGTAGTAAGCATTCTTCTACTCCGCATTCTAAAAAATGAGGAGTTAACATTCAAATCCAGATAATCCAGTCACAGGAAAAAAAATTTTAGTTAGAAATGCCAATTACAAAATATCGATCCATAAAATCCTCTTTGATAAGAATGATAAAAATCCTAGAGCAAAATGCATTAAAAAATCTTCTTTTCAATCAAAAGCAGACATGTCCACTGTAAATTTTCAATCAAAACCAGATAAGTCCAAACAAGTTTTCATTTGTATAGTTTTCATTCAAATTTTAAAAACTTTTTTACGTCAAAATGTTGGTATGAGTAATAAATTTAACATTTTAGCGGATTTGGGTATGCGTTTTGTAAAAAATAAAAAGTTTAAAGCAACACACATTTTTTTTTTACTAATAAGGACCTTCAGTAGATTCAAAATCCCTTCGGCGGAATTCCTCCGATTTGAAACAAAAGTATGCAGAAATTATTTTAATGAGTTCCTCTAACTTTTGAGACCCCGAACGGCGGAATCTAAATTTTAATTCATTTCTAACTTTCAAAACCGAACAAGTCCAAATTTGAAATTGATAATACGAATTTGCTTTAAACTATGAGACTATTTTTTTTTGCATAATATATATTTTCCTGTGGAGCTAAATTTTGCATAATTGGTTTGTTTATAAAAAATGTCGATTTCCCAACAATTCGATCTGTGACTTATCTGGTTTTGAATGTAAACTCCTCAAATGTGCAAGACTTTTAATTGATTCCAAAGTGTTATTTTTAATGCATAAATGTTTATAAAAAATAGTCAATATAATTAATTATTAAAGAATAAAATTAAATAACACACTGAACAAACTAAAAAATTTTAAATATGTGGGAAAAAGGGGAACATGCAAACGGAAAAAAGGAAAATCTTTTTCAAAACCATGAACATAACAGGAATGATCTCTTCTAAAATCTGACAACACAGCTCGAAATAAAACCACCACCGCTTGTCAACGTCAGCCAACGCATACAGTTAACGCATGATACAGTAATATGAGAGTTATTATATATTGAATGGTTGAATAACAAGGTTGCTGCAAAACTGACTGAGCTCTCTTTCGCATATCCGAAAGTGTCAAAATCAACTGGCTGTCGAAAAAAAGAACCAAAACAACAACAGCTGAAGAAGTACCTTATTCAGTGTACCCTGAGTTGACGCTAATGCGGCAGTAAGTTTTTTTTCAAACTATAAATAAAAATTATAAAGACAGACAATGGCACCATGTTTCTCATTTCATCACTACGTGCGGATCTTCAACGTATACATGAAGCTCTCTTTGTTCGTACCTCTCTATCATATTCTTCGTTGTTTTTGTCACTTTCTACTAGGCTTGTGCTAAACAGTTCTGGAGCCGGAAGAAACAATTACGTTTCTTTTGTACAGCGGAACTAGTTCGCGGAAACATGTTCGCGGAACTATGTAGTTCCTTTGCACTTTTCAAGAATGTTTGTGTACCTAAATTTACGAGGAAATTTGCTTAGATATGAATATATATTATTAAATTAAGTATTCAAAAATGCAATACTCATTTGAATAATATAACAAACATTATTCTACATTCCTTGCCTGCAATTTATTCCATATATTTTAATTATTTAAGCATGTTCATGTGCAGCAGTCGCCTCGAAAGCAAAACATGTCCCGGAACTATCTAGTTCCGCCCGTTCGAATGTTCAACCAAATGAACAAAACAATGCGCATAACAAGAAGGACAATATATATTTCCGCTAGTTCCATTTCTAATGTATGACTTTTCATTTCATACATTAGTTCTTTCGTTCGCTCACAAACATCATCTTTGCACTTGTAGTCGATCACAAAAATCGTGTAAGACTTAATATGTAAGAAAGAGATGTTATATTGATGTTCATATTACGTAAGAACAAAAACATTCATTGCAGCCGGAACTGTTTGAACATGTTTAAAATGAATCGAAGGAACGATTGGAACTATGACCGATTGTGAACATAGTTCCGGGAACTATAGAGGTTCGGAACGACACATCTCTACTTTCTACGCTCATGTGAGAGCGTAAGTGAGTGTAAATGAAAACCCTAACGAAACAATGCCGTACGTTTTTTCTCTCCTTCAAGAATCCATAATGCTTGAAATAAATCGTATATTATTTAATCTGTTCATAACATTGAATTTCTTAAAAAAAATTGTCGATTCACTCCTTCTCCTCACTCTGATTAAATTAAAAAAAAATTATCAAAATCGGTTGAGAAACACGGGAGAAAATGGTTCTTAACTGTTTTCCCTACGCCTATTTATATAAAGATAAGATAATCCTAACAGATCTTTTAATGTTGAACCTTTTTTTTTGTGACTTGTACCAACTGACTTTGACTGCTTTTCTATATGTGGTGATTTCAATATCAACTTGCTTACAAAGGATAGAGCATCTGCAAGTTTTTATGACAAAGTTAATGCAGGTGGCTTGACCATTATTAATACATCGCTCCGAACTCGCTTCGCTTCTAATGCTACAAAGTTCGAAGGTCGATTAAAAAAAAATTCGAACTAACATAAACAAACGCCGCGATACGGGTCTTCTAATTAAGCCTCTATGTTCACCCCTCACTCTCAGCATCGACCTAACTTTTGCTAACCAGAATTTTTCTATAGTGTTATTAAACCTTCAAACTTTGTATATAACTTTTGTTACTATCCTTAAGCAATTTATTTTTATTATTTAATGTTACCTGTTAATTATATATTTCTCTTTGTTGTACGCGAAAAGATATCAACAAAAACAACAGGCGCATAGTGTAATCGTCGGAAATATTTGAATAAATCATTTTCGAACTTACCATCTGGTAGGTCTTGTTTGTTTGCAAATATAAGAATTATGGCATCTCTCATTTCTCTATCGTTTATTATTCTATGTAACTCTGCTCTAGCTTCATCGATTCGATCGCGATCTGCACAGTCGACAACATAGATGAGACCTTGAGTCCCTAATATATAATAATTTTTATAAACAGACAACAACTTAATAAATATAATTAAGAAATAATTCTTAAATACCTGTGTAATAATGTCTCCATAGCGGGCGAATTTTATCTTGGCCACCAACGTCCCAAACATTAAATTTCACATTTTTATAAGTTACTGTTTCAACATTAAAACCCACTGTAGGTATTGTAGTAACTGATTGACCTAATTTAAGTTTATAAAGAATTGCTTTCATATATAAAATAAATTGAGAAAAACATCAGATAATAAATATTAAATCATAATTATAAGATGAAACATTAGACCGCATCACCTTGTATGGCAGAAAAGTAAACCTATTTTTGACCCCACCTCAATCGTTAGATATTTGAAAGACATTTTTGAAAATAATATTTTTTTTTAAAGTGGTCCCTATGATGCTATTTTGGTTTTTTCGTTATATCTTCGGTGTCGGAAAAATAATATATCTGTGTGCTTGTTGATGTTATGCAAATATTTTCTGATGATGATTTTTTCTCAAATGTTTTTTTTCGACTGATTACACAATCGATCTCCGTTCCTAACATATTATACTGCTCCAAAAAATCCAAGCTTATAAAAAATCATTATAACCATGGGAACAAGTGAAATAGAAAAATTGAATTTTTGGAGTACTTCCGACCGATTTTATGCAAATAACACTTTGGATCATAATAAAATTTTCTATCATAATAATATTTTATATTTTATTTTCAAAATCTCTTCGGGATTAAAGGTGGCTGTAGCGCTTGCAACTGTCAAGTTTCGCGAAAATCTGCAATCGATTTTCGTCAGTGACTGCTGTGGCCGACTTATGTACTATTTGAACGAAACGCTCCGTGGGTTGCGAGTAGCAAAGATAATCTGTCAAAAATAAAACATGATACAAGCGGATTAAAGTATGGCGTCAACATTACATCAAACAATTATTTAACAAATGTTTTCTGTGATTCTCACATGGAATTTTAATGATTTCGTCTGAATACTGTAGAACAGACAGTTGGTCTGGCTTGTAAAACGTGGAGACATGGCGGCTCAGTGATCTGAAATCTTGTCCAGTCAATCATTTCAGTGTAAGTTGTGCTGTTGTAGTTGATGTTGGGTTGGAGGTTGGGATCACGAAATTGCCGAATTTGACTTGTCACATTTAACCGCGCTTCCAAAATTTTGCTGTATCCATCTGCACTAACCGTTGCATCCGGATCAGTAATCATGGATAATAATATATTTTCATGATGAAATTAGAACAGCTACGGGATGCTGGCACCTCATTGGTGAAATTTCAAAAAACTTATGATGCCATCTGAAAACTATGAAAAAGGCCAAAAAAGGTCAGTTGGTCCCATTTAAAGGTCAGTGATAGATAGTTTTTTAATGAATTTTTTAAGAAATTTTCAAGGTCATGCACAATTGTGCAATCCAGGAGTGGAATTTTTAAATACTAAATTTACTACCTAAAAGATATTAAAAAGGTCAAAAAAGGTCAATTATCTCCAATCATTGGTCAGCGATAGAAAATTTTATATGAATTTTTTACGAAAATTTCAAGGTCATACACTATTTGACCCATTGTGCAGCACACAAGTAGAAATTCAAAAAAGTAAATACACCACCTGAAAGGTATGAAAAAATTAAAAAAGGTCAGTTATGTTCATTAATTGGTCAACGATAGATAATTTTTTAGAAATTTTTGAAGGATTTTCATAATTTAACTATTTTGCACCATTGTGCAGTCCACAAGTCGAATTTTAAAAAAGTACATATACCACCGGAAAGACATGAAAAAGATTCAAAAAGGTTAGCTATGTTCATTAATTGGCCAATAGACCGTACCTCAAAAAAAAAGTGCGCCGTAAACCAGCGAATATGACGCATTTGTACAAGACAATTACGAAAAAATTAATTTTGTTTTTTTTGACCGAACATTTTTTTGAACCGCATTGACATATTTCTTCGTATCTCTGGTGTTTACGGTCGGATATTAAAGTTTGGTATATCAATGTTTTTGTCTCAAAGAGATCAATATGACCTCTATAGAAGTCATTGACCTCAGGTGCACCTTTCTAGTACTCACTCTCCAGATCTCAGTTCCTGTTCCTACCATCCTAATGTGCCACCTTAATATCAAAAAAATAAAGCTCTTAAAATATAATTAATCTTTTGCTTAGGAAGTATATCGATATTTCCAGCAAAACTATTTTTAAGAAATTCTTGGAAATTTTTTGCCGAACGTAGGGCTCCCTTTTTTCATTTTCATCATATCTTCGGTATTCAAATTCTTATCATATTGAATGACATATCGATATTTTTGTTAAAAGGAGACCAATTATTTTTCTCCAAAATAAAAATATTCCAACAAGTCCTTGGAAGGCCTTAAATTGATTTTGAGGAATTTTAAAGCTCGTAAAAGAATAAAAAATCCGTAATGCCAATGCTCAAAGAGGTATCAACACTATTTTTGCTGTGTTTTATTTAATAAAGAATGTTTTATTATTTTATTTTTTCACTTTTGCTTTTTACTTTCGCTGATTCGCTTTTCACAGCCTATTTTCACAAATAGTCAAGCAATTTCAAACACTGGCTATTGCAATTCGTTTTTCCCCGTGAAAAAACAGTTGAAAATAGCGTCCGTCTACTATTTATTTCAAACGCGAGTTTTATAGATCACCTACTTTGTTTTTGGTTTTTATCAACGACCTTCTGTCGTTGACTCATAACAAAATCCACTCGTTTGCGGACGATAGCAGCATTTGCCATTCATATTCGTAAAAAAAACGCCCGAGCTCTTTTGAGATTGAGAGAAAGAGGCAAATTATGAACGACAAACGACTTGAAAAAAATCTCCGAGTGGGGTCTTGCTAATAGAGTAGAGTTTAATGCAAGCAAGACCCAGTGTTGTTTGTTAAGCCACAAACGAGTGGATTGCCCCTTAGCTCCCCTTAATATAAATGGTGTAGATTTTGTGGAATCAGCTGCTCTTGACGTTCTGGGCATATCGATCCAATGCGATCTTCGTTGGAATGATCATATTTTTGATGTGTCGAAAGAAGCGGCCTTCTACTTGCTGATAGTCGTGTTTTAACTTGAGTTCTTTAATTTTTATTTTCAATTCAATTTTTCAACAAGTTTAACCGTCTTAAATTAATCATAATTTAACTTGCCGTATTTTGCTGAAGAACATCGTTGGATTTCTGCAATTTCATCCAGTGAATGCGGCGGAATTATCCTTTTTTATTTAAAACTAATTTATCACATACATACATTTGCTTTTTATTATTTTGCGTTCTGCTTTGAAGCTCATTTGTTTTCAGAGAGTACAAGTTATTTTTTTTGTTCTTATCAGCTGTTTTGACATTTGTTTACATTTTAAGTTCCTACAAATTATTAGCTCGTACACAAACCTGTGCTTTTCAAACTGTCTGTAGTACTTATTCAAACAGGGTTGCCAACGCTTCTATTGAATCTATAAATTCAATTTAACATAACCTTAAAACTAAACTTACATTAAAATTTAATAAAATCATTACGTACTGCAAATTCCGGAACTGTGCTGTTAAAGGAGAATCCGACAGTATTGTGAATTGCTGGTTGTGTGATTCCTTTTTTCACTTTAAGTGTGCAGCACTACATGCTCGTGTTTTCGATGCACTTAACGAAAACAAAGGTTTACGTTGGGCATGCGAAGAATGTAGAGCAACGGGTGTTGATATTTTAAAACTTATAAGGCAATCAAGAAAGGGCTTCTTGGAGGTCTCAAAAGACCTAGAGGCGGCGCAGAATAGATTGTCGGAGTATGAAAATTTGTTTAAATCGTTTAAGTGCATGGATGAGGATTTCGTATCTCCTAAGCGCAAACGTAGCAAAAAAAAATCTCCGGAGCCTTGTCAATGCTACTGCAAAAGCAGCCTCTCCGTCTACAAATGTTACTCCAAAACCCTCTACTGATTGTAATATTGAGCCTTCACCCAACTTATATACTTCAGTTGAAGCATTGGCAACTGAAATTGAGGCTGTAGCTTAAGTTCATAATAATAATGATGTGGCTACTGCAAAATCTCCAGCATTTGTCGACCCCAAATTACTTTTGGCTAAGGCTTCTGCTGTTATTCCTTCAATTAACTTAAGCACTAATTCTCCTTCTACTTCTGGCGCTTTATCTTATGCTCAAACTTGCGCTTTATCAAGTGATGGTTTTTCGGTACCTATTACTAATAAGATTATCACTAAGATGAATGCCACTATTCTTTTCTCATGTAAAATCGGTCGCTAATTCCGAAAAAAATTTTTTTTTTTTTTCTGTCACTCCGTTTTCGAGATATTGCCCACTGTAGGGTTTTCAACGAAAAAAAAAAGTTGGTTCCACTTAATTGCATATATCTCCAGAACCAACAACAGTAATCAAACAAATGATATATCAAATAAAAGCTAATAAAATTTCTTACAAACAATGCACACATCATTTTTTGGTAGAGCTTTTAGTTTTGGCGGAATAAATTCAAATTTCGGGGATTTTTTTTATTTTTCAGAAAAATTTCCAAAAAAAGACAAAATAGTTGCAAATTTCGTTAAGAAATCAAAATATTTTGTTACTTTTGATATTTTTTACTAAAAGCCTTTATTTTTCCAAAAAAAATAAGCTATTGTTGAAGAAAATCTATTGAGAAATGAAAAAGTTGTGTTCAGTGGAACGAAATCACCCAAATTGTGTGATTATTAATTTATGCATTGGACTTATTCTATTGCCATAAAAAAAAAATGAGAACTAAAGGTTGTTGTAATAAAATCAAATATTCTTCATTTTTATTGTTCTTTTAATAATTAACATTATTTAAATTGAATATAATTATTATTTATAATTTGTATTGTTCCCTTAAATCATTTATATTGTTATTTACATTGTAAATAATTTTTATTTATCATTCAGAAATTCAAAATGATTAGAAATCTTGTTTTGTCGTTTATTTAATTCGGGATCGGTTTCTCTGATGAAAAACCAACAATAGTAGTTCATCATTCCTTCGTCCCAAAATCCTTGGTACCGATTCTCAATTGCTTTCATCTGTTGGTGGAATCTTTCCCCATGTTCATCGCTCTCGTCACCGAGATACTTCGGAAAAAAATTCAAATGGGAGTGCGGAAAGTGAATTTTCAGAGACATATTTACGCCCATTTTTTTATAGTTCTTGAGCAACTCGTTGACTATTTTCTCTTAAGATTCACTTTTACTGTTCCCGAGGAAGCTAGAAACAGTCGTCCTAAAAGAATCCCACGCCGCTGCCTCAACTGGTGACAATAGTTCTGCGAATTGAAGATCGCTTAACACCTTTCTTATTTGCGGTCCAACGAAGACACCTTCTTTTATCTTGACATCAGAAAGATTTGGAAAAATCGTTTTCAAATATGTGAATGCTTCGCTTTCTTTGTCTAACGCCTTGACAAAGTTTTTCATAAGTCCAAGTTTGATGTGCAGCGGTGGGAGAATTATGTTTTCCTTTTTGACGAGTGGAACGTTTTTGACGTTGCTCTCTCCAACTTTCGACTCAATTCTTTCTGGCCAGTCCTTTTTGTAATAGTGGTGTTCACGTGCTCGACTATCCTACTTGCAGAGAAAACAGTAGTACTTTGTGTAGCCACTCTGTAAACCACAAAGCATACCAACGACTTTGAGATCAGAACATATTTTCCAGTCGTGTTGTTCATATAGCTTCGCCATTGTTTCGTACGTTTCCTTTTTGTTGACTGCATGTGCGATCGGAATCGATGGCTTTTTGTTTCCTATATGAAGTAATACTGCCTTCAAGCTCACTTTGCTGCCATCAATAAAAAAACGCCACTCTTTGGGAATGTACGACTGACCGAAGGTATTAAATAAGCAAGGAATGTCTACGCAATAGCAGATATTGTCATTCTTAGTAAAGTGTATAGCAAACGGTTTTTCACGATTTCTGCAGTATGTCAGCTTAACATCGGGTTTCAAAAAGTTGAATTGTTGCATACGAGAAGCATGCAATTCCGATTTTTCCTTTGACAGTTCTAAATCTCTTATCCAATCATTCAGCTGCGCTTGCGATAAAAGGTGAGTTGTGCTTTCAGTTGTAATAGTACTACCACCTGTGGTTCCTTGCGACTCCACTGAATCTACGGATTTTCGATTGTTTTCACATGTTGAATCGGGACAAGTAGGATATGGAACATCGTCAGAATGTGATACTGGCAATGAAACAGTCGGGACAGTGGCGTATATCACTCGTTTGTGTTTTCCAACACCAGTCACTTTGGCCGGACAAAAATAGCAATCGTTTAGATGGCAAAACGGTTGTCTCCAGATCATCGGAACATCGAATTTCATGTATCGTTTTTTACCCGCGCTCCATTCAGACAATATTAATTTGCACGATTGACACAAAATACTTGGCTAACTGTATTAACTGTAAATAACTGTCAAAAAAACACAAAATAAGTATTCACATGGTATAATAAAAACAGGTAGGCTCTCTTTCGTATAGCCATAAGTGTCGAAATCAGGTGTTTTGCTGTGACGGTTTCGACGGTTGCACTCTCAGTCGTGAGCCTAACTGTTTTTATTGTAGCCTGTTTGTTCTTATCTTTTCTTTCGCAAAACCCTTGACTTGATTCCTATGAACAATAAAAATGAAAAATAAAAAATTATAGTACAACAACCCAATTTATTTATATGATAATAAAATTTTTAAAAATAACATAACTTGGGTGCTTTCGTTCCACTGAACACAACTTTTTCATTTCTCAATAGATTTTCTTCAACAATAGCTTATTTTTTTTGGAAAAAGAAAGGCTTTTAGTAAAAAATATCAAAAGTAACAAAATATTTTGATTTCTTAACGAAATTTGCAACTATTTTGTCTTTTTTTGGAAATTTTTCTGAAAAATAAAAAAAATCCCCGAAATTTGAATTTATTCCGCTAAAACTAAAAGCTCTACAAAAAAATGATATGTGCATTATTTGTAAGAAATTTTATTAGCTTTTATTTGATATATCATTTGTTTGATTACTGTTGTTGGTTCTAGAGATATATGCAATTAAGTGGATCCAACTTTTTTTTTTCGTTGAAAACCCTACAGTGGGCGATATCTCGAAAACGGAGTGACAGAAAAAAAAAAAAATTTTTTCGGAATTAGCGACCGATTTTACATGAGAAAAGGATAGTGGCATTCAAAGTACATATTGGCTGTAAACCAGTGTAATGCAGGTGCAATACCTAAACTAATATCGAAAAGTAGCTCAAATCAGCCATTGCACAAAAATCTTGTAGTAATTCCGCCTGCAAGATCTATATTTGTTTCACGATTTGCAGCTGATACGTCTGAGGATGACATCCTTTACTTTTTAAATACAAACCTGAATATTTTGAATAAAAATATTTCTGTTTATAAATTCAAGTTCTCTCATCAAAGTTTTTGGCCTCAATATACCGTAGTACATGAATATGTTCCCAGGTCGCAGCCAAGAACTACACTTGCAACTTTACCTGTTCGCGACATGAACCAAAAAAACTAAATTGCTGCCTACAGTTCCGCATCTTATATCAAAACGTTCGTGGTATTAACACTAAATTGATTAATTTATTTATTATGAGTCACAACATTTATTACGATATAATTGCTTTCAGTGAGACTTGGCTTAGACCTAACACTTTGAATTCTGAAATTCTGTGTAACAAATTTAATATTTATCGTAAAGATAGAAATTCTATTCCTGGCAATTGCTCTAATGGTGGGGGTGTGCTGATTGCTGTTAAATCCACACATTTCCACAAGAACCACAATCCACAAGAAATAGTTATCCTTGAAGCAGCAGACATTGAATTCTGTTGTGTGCATGCAAAGTACGGTTCTTTGAGTCTTTATATTACATGCTCATATATACCTCCCTTTTCTAACTTAGAATTGTATAGTAAACATTTGGTTTCTATTAGTAAAGTTTTCCTATTGCTACATCCTAATGATCATATCTTAATAACTGGTGACTTTAACTTACCCAATGTTTCTTGGAACTTTTGTTCTGAAAACCCTTCAATATATTTACCATCGTCTGAAAGTTCATCTGATAATTACTTTTTAAATGAGCTTTCAAGTCAAGGTCTTTTCCAACTAAACTATCATTTGAATAAGAATAACCGCTTGCTTGATCTGGTATTTTTTGATGAAAGCAACATTGCTTCAGTGTCAAGGTCCGATCCTCTGGTCACTCCTGAAGATTCTCACCACCCAACCATTGAAATAAGTCTTAATTTTCCTAAACCATCTATACAGAATCGTGCTAGTCAACCATTCATGGAATTTAACTTTAAAAAAACTATATTGTGTTAAAAAATAGTTTGTCCAGTATAAATTGGTCATCTATACTGTATCTTAATACAGAAGTTTTATCTTCACAGAATCTGGATGCTGCGGTCTGTGCGTTTAATACAACGCTCATTGAATGAATTAAGAAAATTGAGAAACTTAAAATCTAAATATTATAAAAAATATCAAAGAACGCATAGTTTGATTGATTTCGGCCGTTATACTTCGACTAAATATAGTTACCAGCTTTTGTGCAAGCAATCCTATAACATATACCTAACAAAAGTAAAATTAAACATTAAGTCTGATGCTAAATCATTCTGGAGTTTTGTTAACACAAAACGTAAGATTGATTCTTATCCTTCTTTTATGAAATATAAAAATGTGGAATCTGATAATGATTATAGCATTTGTAACCTTTTTGCTGACTTTTTCAAGTCAACTTACTCATCGTCATCTTTTGATATTTGCCTCCCAATAGTTGACAACAATACAGTTTTATCTTATCTAAAAGATATTAAAACTTCGTATAAAAGTGGTCCCGACAACATTCCATCTTGCATTCTGAAATATTGCTGTGAAGAATTAGTAACTCCAATCACTTTGCTTTTTACCTATTCTCTAAAGGCTTGCTATTTTCCAACTATCTTTAAGTCCTCATTCATTATCCCATTGCATAAATCTGGTAATAGATCATAAATTGATAACTATCGTGGAATTGCGAAATTAAGTGCTTTGCCCAAACTTTTTGAGGCAATTATTACTTCACAATTATCACATAGTGTTAAGTCGTTGATGTCCCCATGTCAACATGGATTCCTCTCAGAAAAATCTACGGTCACTAACCTCCTTGAATTTACATCTAACACAATAGAAAATTTCGGAAAAGGTTAACAGACTGATGTTATCTACACGGACTTTAGCAAAGCTTTTGATGTTGTAAATCACAAGCTCTTAATTCTAAAATTATCTTTGATTGGATTTCCCACAAAAATGGTGAGATGGATCGAATCGTATCTAAGTAATAGAACACAATCTGTGCTATTTAAACTCGTGAATTCATATGAGTGGGAGACAAGGGGGCGATCTTCACATGGCAACGTGTCTGATTGCCTCAACTTGGCGAGGCCAGCATTATCCATGTCGAAATCGTCTCAAGTCGACTCAAAACCTCCGCGTGGTGTCTCCTGGAAACGTCAAAAACTATCACCCGATAAACTTTGGCGGCTAATTTGAGCGGCGAGGTCTCCTCTAGACTATAAACTTGAGGGGTCCCTTCAAGACCTTAAAAATGGAATGTGCGTAGGGTTTGGGTCCCAACCACATTATAACTTCCCAATGAAAACAAAATCAGCCTCGGATATAAACCCCCACTACGTTGACGACCACCGCAAACGAAAAACGGATAATGATTTACGGATATGCACCTGGAATGTCCGGACCCTTTATAGGGAAGGTGCCACTGTCCAACTGGCGGAGGCCCTCGAAAAAATAAAGGCTGACATCACCGCCATCCAGGAGATGCGATGGAAAGGACAAGGCTGCTCTAAGAGAGCAGACTGCGATATCTACTACAGCTGCCATGCGGAGAAGCGCGAATTTGGATGCGGATTCGTCGTAAGTCGGAAACTATGCCAACTTGTTTCCCGGTTCACACCTATGAACGAAAGGCTGGCGACAATCCGCGTCAAGGCGAAATTCTTCTACATCAGCCTAATTTGCGCACATGCCCCGACGGAGGAAAAGGACGATGCTATCAAGGACACCTTCTACGCGAGCCTAGAGGACGTGTATGATCGCTGCCCGGCCCACGACGTAAAAATAGTTCTCGGCGATTTTAACGCGAAGGTCGGAAAAGAAGGCATCTTTGGCTCCACTGTCGGTCAGTTCAGTCTCCACGAGACCACTTCGAATAACGGTCTTAGACTGATCGACTTCGCCGCGGCGCGAAACATGGTAGTTAGTAGCACCAGATTCCAACACCTCGATATCCAAAAGGCAACCTGGCTGTCCCCGGATCAAAAAACGCGAAACCAAATTGATCATGTTGTGATCGCCGGAAGGCACGCTTCAAGTGTACTGGATGTGCGCACATTTCGGGGGGTCAATATTGACTCCGACCATTATCTTGTTGCAGCCAAGATCCGCATGCGATTGTGCAATGCGAAGAATGTACGCACAGGTGTGCAACGAAAGCTTGATGTCGATAAGCTGCTATCACAACGGACCGCCGAGGCTTACTCCGCTCAACTCTCGGTTAAGCTCAACCGACCTTACTCTTGCCTCGACGACGCTGGCGGACTTTGGGCGCATATATCCCACTCCATGCGCACTGCTGCTGAAGAAGTCATTGGTTTCCGGCGCCCGCAATAAAAAGACGCTGCAGTCAGCTGCAACGCGAGCCATGCACGAAAACTATCGCGATAAGAGGAAGGAAGAGAGATGCCTTTTCAGACGTAAAAAAAGAGAGCAGGAAAAGCGTGAGCGAGAAAAAATTGAGGTGTACCAGGGCAACAAGGATCCTCGAAAATTCTACCAGCAGGTTAAGCGTCTAACCCAAGGTTTCAAGCCCGGAGCATCCACTTGTAGAGATGAGAATGGTGATCTGGTTACAGATACGCAGTGCGCATTGAAGTTATGGAGACAGCATTTTTCCAATCTGCTTGCAGGCGACGATACCAACAATTCCGCCCTTGGAGAATGCAGTCTGACACCACCAATCGACGATGATGGAGTGGAAATTCCACCACCTAGCCATGACGAGGTTAAAGTTGCTATCCAGCGACTCAAAAACAACAAAGCCGCAGGTGCTGACGGCCTGGCTGCTGAATTATTTAAAACCGGCGGCGGTGAATTGATAAGGTGCATGCATCAACTCATCAGCAAAATATGGCTAGCGGAAAGCATGCCCGACGATTGGAATCTCAGTGTGCTTTGTCCTATACTTAAGAAAGGAGACCCGACAATCTGCGCCAACTACCGAGGTATCAGTCTTATTTCCATCGCATACAAGGTTCTCTCGAGCGTATTGTGTGAAAGACTGAAGCCGGATACCAAAACACTGATTGGACCTTATCAGTGTGGCTTTCGTCCTGGCAAGTCCACCATAGACCAGATTTTTACACTACGCCAAATCCTGGAGAAAACCCACGAAAACCAAATCGACACCCATCATCTCTTTGTTGATTACAAAGCTGCGTTCGATAGCCCGATTCGGTATTGCCTGTACGCAACAATGTATGAGTTCGGTATACCTGCAAAGTTGATAAGGCTCTGCAAGATGACGTTGAGCAATACATGCAGCTCCGTCAAGGTAGGAAATGACCTCTCCGAAACCTTTAATACCGAACGAGGTTTCAGACAAGGCGACCCACTATCATGCGATCTCTTCAATATCATCATGGAGGGGATCCTACGAAAGGCAGGTGTACATCGAAATGGTACCATTTTCTACAAAGGTGTCCATCTCCTTGCGTATGCTGATGATATCGATATTATCGGCAGAACCAAGAGAGATGTAACCGCTGCTTTCGCCGCTATCGAAAAGGAATCAGCCAGTGGGTTTGACGGTGAACGAGGGCAAAACAAAGTATATGCTGTCTGCAATTAGGGAAGTGCGGCGTCTAGGCTCGCATGTTACAGCAGGCAAATATAACTTTGAAGTTGTCAAGGAGTTTACATACCTTGGCACTGCCGTAAAACCGCAACAACAATGTCAGCCTGGAGGTAAAGCGAAGAATAACAATTGCTAATAGGTGCTACTATGAGCTAAGTAAGCAATTAGGTTCCAGAGCCCTCTCTCGATCGACAAAACTAACACTCTACAAGACGCTCATCATACCTGTGCTTCTCTATGGCGCTGAGGCATGGGTGGTATCGCAAACAGATGCAGCCGCTCTTGGGGTGTTTGAGAGGAAAGTTCTTCGCAAAATCTTTGGTCCTGTTCGAGTTGGCGACGACTATCGCATTCGAATGAACCACGAACTGTACGAGCTCTACGACGACATTGACATAGTCCAGCGTATAACAATTCAGCGACTACGTTGGCTGGGTCATGTCTTTCGTATGGATGAAGAAGCTCCAGCGAAAAAGGTGTTTGAGGCGAAAGCCGAAGGTCGACGACGAAGAGGAAAACCATGCCTCCGATGGATTGACCAGGCCGAGGAAGCCCTTACCACGCTTGGTGAAAGAGATTGGAGACGGCGCGCGCGAAGCAGAAACGCCTGGCGAGAACTGGTGAAGTCGGCCGTTACCCGTCAACGGGTTGTCATGGCCACCTAAGTAAGTAAGTAAGTAAGAATTCATATGAGTTTCCTGTTATCTCTGGAGTACCCCAAGGAAGTCATCTTGGGCCACTTTTGTTTCTACTTTATATAAATGATTTGCCATCGGTCATAAAGCGTTCTAACATCTTGATGTATGCTGACTATGTTAAACTATCTCTTTCTTTTAAGAATGAATATGATGGTTTATTCCTGCAAATTGACATCAACAATCTTCATAGCTGGTGCAGTCTTTCATGTCATGTCTTTCGTATGGATGAAGAAGCTCCAGCGAAAAAGGTGTTTGAGGCGAAAGCCGAAGGTCGACGACGAAGAGGAAGACCATGCCTCCGATGGATTGACCAGGCCGAGGAAGCCCTTACCACGCTTGGTGAAAGAGATTGGAGACGGCGCGCGCGAAGCAGAGATGCCTGGCGGGAACTGATGAAGTCGGCCGTAACCCGTCAACGGGTTGTCATGGCCACCTAAGTAAGTAAGTAAGTAAGATTTCATATGAGTTTCCTGTTATCTCTGGAGTACCCCAAGGAAGTCATCTTGGGCCACTTTTGTTTCTACTTTATATAAATGATTTGCCAAGAGTCATAAAGCAATCTAACATCTTGATGTATGCTGAAAATGTTAAACTATCTCTTTCTTTTAAGAATGAATATGATGGTTTATTCCTGCAAATTGATATCAACAATCTTCATAGCTGGTGCAGAATAAATCTAATGAATCTTAATATGAAAAAATGTAAGCACATGGCCTTCTCGCGAAAACCATTCTTAAAGTGTAATTTCAAAATATGTGACTACACATTAGAATCCTTAGAAAGTTTCCTTGATCTTGGAGTTACCATGGATGGTGCCCACGATACGGTTGTTACATCGATGACATTGAATCTGTTCAGAAAAAATTTTTGTTATTCTGCCTGAACTATCTTTATTGCAATATTAACTATAATCTACCACCTTATGAATATCGCCTACAGCTATTAAATCTTCCTACTTTGAAAAATAGGAGAGTTATGCTTAATGTTAGTTGGATTGTTAAGCTTTTACATGGACATGTAGACAGTCCATATTTGTTGAGTAAAATTTACTTTAATATTCCACTTCGTCCTAGAAGATCTTTTGAGTTACTTTTTATGAACTTTTGTAGAACAAATTACTTGCAAAATGAACCAGTAAGAAGCGCATGCGGAGACTTTAATTCTGTTTCAGATGTTATATCTTTTAATGAATCCATGTACTCAATTAAACTTAAAATTATAGATTATCTGCAGTACCGACAGTGATTCTGATCATGATCTTCCAATACATAACTCTCACCTGGTTATGGATATACATAATGCAACACATACATCTGAATGGACCTGACCTGAACCTGTTTTGGACCTCCTAAATTAATATAATCGATCATGCTTGGTGAATGTAAACGCATTTTTTCTGTTGTGCTGTGCTGGTTGTATCTTTTGGACTTTGTCCTACAACCAGCGAGAACGATTTGTCTGACATATAATAATTCGACAGGCAAATGAGACCTAGTTGTCTCAGTGCCAGCGTTCGCAACCATTTCTTTGTTTCTATGGAAATTGGTGTGGTAAATATGACCTTGTTTGTCGAAATACCACCTTGCTGTGAACGATATGTATTATGTATATGGTTATACTTATCAGTGTGGCGTACAGACCTTGTATGTCTTGATACCACCCACCGTTCTAGGCCGACACCATGATGCTGTACATATACAACCATGTTTGTCTTGGTTAAATCATTGTCAATTTTAAAATATTATTATTTCTGTTACTGTATTATATTTTAAGTTGTTACATATTATTATAATAAATTGTTTTCTAAATGGCTTAATTTTAAAAGCTATAAAGCCTCAAAGGCTTAGCTTGGAATAAATAAATAAATAAAAGTGCCTCGGTTTCCTGAAACGGTGTAAGAAATACTTCACTTCAGCTGATCTTCGCACTATCTATACCTCATATATTAGGCCGAAAATGGAGTACAATTCGCACATTTGGGCAGGGGCTTCAAGATAGTATCTGGAGCTTCTGGATTTAATTCAACGTCGTGCTATATATTTTTCTGCCCAATTCTTGGGCATCGACGCAATGTTGGGTGCTTAAGCCTTTTATACAGGTACTACCATGGGAAGTGTTCACGGGAGATACACGATCTGACTCCATCAGCTCATGTATTTCCCAGTTCAACTCGAGCAGCACACCTGGCTCATCCCTATAATATTGCCTTGATGCCCAAAAGAACCTCGCATTACGGAGAGAATTCGTTCTTCAGCCGCACAATAAAATTGTGGAATAATCTCCCTGCGAACATGTTCCCCGGCAGTTTTGATCTATGTAAATTTAAAGCAAATGTTCACGGTTACTACTCCAATTTTCCACCCTCCAACGAAACTTTTACCCGTCTTCCGAATCAACACAATGCTTACGCATTTATAGGGGCATCTCCTGAGCGTTAGTTTAAGCTAAAAAAAAAGTGACTTAAATAAAACCAAATTACCAACGGAGTTTGATGTTATAAATTTTTTATTGTTTCTGCGGCATAACAGTGATAAAAGTCAAAAGTTGGATGTTTTTAAACAAGAAGCTGTTAGAAATAAAATCGTTTTGTGGCAACGCGCAAGCATACCAATTAAAACCTTAGCGGCGGTTCGGAAACGTATTGATGTGCTTGTGAATACCTATTATACAATTTCTAAAAATCCATTGAGATATAACCTGAATGCTTTGAATGAATTGTTTAAAATTTCGATTTGTTTTAAAAATCCAAATTTTTTTCTTTTAAGAGCTTTAAAATACCTCAAAATCAATTTAAGGCCTTCCAAGGACTTCTAGGAATATTGTTTCTTTTTTGTATTTTGAAAAAAATAATTGGATTCTTTTAAACAAAAACATCGATATGTCATTCAATATGATCAGACTTTTAATACCGAAGATATGATTAAAATGAAAAAGGGAGCCCTACGTTCGGCAAAAAAATTTTCAAAAATTTTTTAAAAATAGTTCTGCTAGAAATTTTGATATATTTCCTGGGCAAAAGATTAATGATATTTTAAGAGCTTTATTTTTTTGATATTAGGATGGTACAATAGGATGGTAGGAACTGAGATCTGGAGGGTAAATACTTTAACGGTGCACCTGAGGTCAATGACCTCTATAGAGGTCATATTGGTCTCTTAAAGACAAAAACATTGATATACCAAACTTTAAAATCCAACTGTAAGCACCAGAGATATGAAAAAATGTGTCAATGCGCGACCCCTACGTTCGGTCAAAAAAAACAAAAGAATTTTTTTCGTAATTGTCTTGCACAAATGCGTTATATTCGCTGGTTTACGGCGCACTTTGTTTTTTTTGCATAGGAGGTGGTACGGTCTATTGGTCAACGATAGATTATATTACTCCATCTGCTGCTATATACATATGTTAAAAATTTTAATGGTAGTTTTTCAAAATAATATGAATGAATTGATCAATCATCATTCAAAATAATATATAGTAATAATAATATATAGTAATAATAATATATAGTAAAATAAAAATATTTTTAAGTTAAATTCCTTTTTTACCAAAATATAAATAAAAATAAATTCTAAACTATAAAAACAATTATGATTTTTCGTGGCTAAAATTGTTTCCTAGAAGTGTTCGAGCTTTTGACGATTTCAATTATTTTCTTTGGAATTCCACTTGTGAAGTGGATAAGATGTGGGAAAAATTGATAACACAAGTTTACAAATTCCGGTCAACTTTTGGAGCTGATTCGATGAGAACAAATCTTAACGTTATTTGAGGCGCTGAATTCGAATCCGGTTTTTGTTTTTCAAGATTGGTTCTAGTTTTCGAGTTCTTGCATGTTGGCTGCACTGCACTGTAATAACGACAATCAGCTGTTGGCATTGCTAAAAACGTCATTTCAATTGTAATCTTTAAGTTATTTTTTGTTTCAAAACCTGTGAAAATGGAAAGAAAGAAGTGCAAAGTTGATTCTAAGTGTTTTTGTTATGTTTGCGGATGTTATATTATCGGGAAAAGTGGAAAAAATATATCAAAAGCGCTGAGAGATGCATATTCGTATTATTTTGGTTTCACTGTGAAAAACACTCAAAAGCCGTGAAGAAAAAGACTCTTCATTTCTAAATAATCACTTTTTATTGCATAAAAAAAAAAATTTTAATCTCTCGTTTTGTTATCTTACACGAAATGGTGTGTATCCGCATGCAACAGTTATTTAGACATGGACTCATCCGATTCTTTAACGTTAACTGCTTTTCATAACCTTTGTGCAACAAAACAGCTTTCAAGCTTAACCTGCTGCTGTCGATATATAACCGCCAATCATTTGGAAGCTAAAAGTGGGTTAATTCACTAAATCTTCTGTAGCTTTGTCATTTTTGCACCAATCTGGGTCTTGTTCGGCGCAAAATGTTCGTATTGAAATAAACTAATGTCCTTTGTAATAAAACAGCAAAATTTTCAATTGTTTTGTGTAAAACAAATTAGTTGAAAAGAGCAAAATTTCAAAATATCATCAAATTTTTCATGAATTTTGAAATTGTGTCCACTGTAACACTGTCATTTCTTGACTAATCTTCACAAACGACCCATGGTTATTTTAGCAATTTTATTATCTTTCAATAAAAAATAATTATCACATCAACCGACGAATATTTTTGAAGATATTTGCATTTAAGTGACATCATCTTTTTAAAAACGCAAATAACGGTAATTATGCAATATCTCGAAAACTAGAACCAATCTGGAAAAACGGAACCCAGATTCAAATTCTGCGCCTCAAATAGCTTTAGGAATAACTTGTAGTTGCTCAGCTAGAAAACCGTGTATACTTGTGTAATTGACATAAAAAAATTAAATATTTTTAAAGAGTTTTTATTGCTGGCCAATAAATGCCTGTTGACTTACCGTTGTTGACCTTTTTGTATCCAACAGGTGTTCGACTGTGGACTACACATTGGGGCAAAATAATTAAAATATCTAAATCTTAAAATAATTTCTACAAAATTATCTTTCGTTGACCAATAAGTGGACAAAGCTGACCTTTTTTAATCATTTTCATGCCTTTCCGGTGGTATATGTACTTTTTTAAAATTCGACTTGTAAACACGTTGGGGGGGCTGCCATGAATGGCTTGTGGCTGGCTTATAACTAAAAACTAGAATGGCGCATATACTTTGACGACGAACGCACTATGGGAAATTCTGCCCTATTTTGAGGCCAAAAGTTAATTTTTCAACTTGCTTGAAACTTTTTATTTTTGGTTGTATTTTACAGGGAATGCTCAAAAACATACAAATGAAAACAATATTTTCAGATATAGTGGCTTACCGATGCTATGGTGACTCCCAAACAAGTTATTTCGAAATGAGGTAAAAAACAATCTAACAGTGACTTATAAAAACTTAAAAATGGAAAAATAGTAATGGTTAGGTTAATATTTATCAATCAAAAAAATTCTATCAAATTGACTGGTTGTCTTAGAAAGTGAATTTATTTTAATTCAAAATCGTTTTCACTTTCGGAGGTCGGTGTATATTCATTGGTACTGCAAGTAGCTGTTGTACCGGTAACTGCAGTATAAATGCTTGCGATGGCATCATCATCACCGTCGTCTGGAAGTTAATGCAAACGCGGACCGCATTGATCGAGGAAAAATGCTTTCGCATTTTCGGGAATTTTATGCTCGTTTGCGCACACGCACGGAAAATCATTCTCAATTGGACACTTGCAAAGCGAAACTCGAAGTAGGACATCCCATTTGTGGCTTGAAAAAATCGAGGATTCTTCGTTTGAAAAGACGATTTTTTCAGCAAGTCATTAATCATTCTTTGATAGTGGGTTCTCGACACTATTGGTATTTTTGCGCATTGCCACAATCTTGAAAATTCGTTGTATATATTTTCTGTGAATGCACTGCGTTTGACTTTAAAATTATGCTGAAGAAACAAAACGTATTCCACCACATTTCGTTTTGTTGATAATTTTGTTTTGTCCAAGTCGCGCTCACAGAAATGCATTTTGTTTAAATTTTGTGTACGTTTTATGCGAATTTAAACTCGATATTATTGATCACTGAAAAAGACCGATTAACTTTTTGACATGAAGTGACCGGTACAGCTATCTTGAATCCCGAAAAGATTTTTAAATTTAAAAATAAAATTTGATAATGTGTTATGATAAAGTGTTATGCCATGTCTACACAGAAAGTTTAGTTTGCGTTTCGTTTTGAGTTCAACCGAAGCTGTTCACACAGAGATGCGTCGGCAGCAGATTGAAATGATCGCCAATTTTTGGAACTTCGCTCAAAACTCATCTTTTTTTGGGCCCATACTGACTGACTGATGAGAAGACCTCGTCTTCTAAACTTGCACAAGTTCTTTAATTTGTTTTTGGCTTATTTTTGTTAATAATAAATTACAAATAGAAACTTGTACAATTGAGAAGCAGCTGTTGTTGACATTTCTAATCGTTCAATATACCGAACACAGCTCAAATCAAACGTATCTTTTTATCTAAACATGAGCATAGTTTTAGCCATTACTCAAATTGAGTGTTGGTAAACGTAGAAAGCAAGCTGAGTTTAGTTGCGTTTTCTCCTGCATAATTGTACTGGAAACGCCAGCGTTTATATTGAGTTCAAGGGCAAAACGCAACTTTGTACTGGAAACGCAAACGAAACTCTCTGTGTAGACATGGTATTATTCTTTGCATAAAATCGGTCGGAAGTGATAATGATTTTTTGTAAGCTTCAAGTTTTTGGATTTTTTGAAGCAGAATAATATGGTAGGAACGGAGATCGATTGTGTAATCAGTCGAAAAAAAACATTTGAGGTAAAAAAAAACAGAAAATATTTGCATAACGTCAACAGACACATATATATATTGGGTGGGGGTGGGGTTTAATTTAAAACCTAAATTCAAACTGGGGAGTCGCTATAAATATAAATAAAAACACAGAAGGAAATAAAAAAATAAAAAAGAAAATAAAAATACGAATTTTCAAACAACAAGTTCTTCGCACAATGTCGCTTTTATTAGTAACATCTTACAAACTAACAAAGTTTTAAAAGAGCAGCGAGAAGCGCTGCTCAAAGGAAAACAAAGAATAAGAGGCGCAGTTGCTCATTGAACACCGCTGTATCGACAATTTTCAGGATGTTTACCGGTGGACCGAACATGCCGCCCGCCTTGCACGAGTGCAAGACGCTACCAGGAACCCTGCCCTGATAAAACCCTTCCAAATATGGAGTTTTGGGCCAACGGCATGCTTAATCCAGCCGGGAGACTGCCAGGCTGCATTATTCGAGCGTAGACATCGACACCCAGAATGAGTCGCAGTGGATCTCGCTTGTAAAAGTGAGGATCAGCCAGATTGATGTTTGGATAGCTCTGGCTGATCCTCTCGTCGATGTCTTTCGCCGGCGTGACGACCTCCAACCGGCGCTCAACCGGAGCTGTCGTGTGTACCTGGACGCTCGATCCATAACGACCTCGCAGCGCTAGCGCACATGCCTCCCGACCATCTACCATGCTCGTTAGAAGCCTCCATTTTCTTACCAACTCGATGGCGATTTTGGTCTGAGGGAGGCACGCATCGAGGAGTGCACGTTCCTGCACTAGGCCACCATTAGCCCAGGTACTCACGACAGCTGTGGGGAGCAGCGAGACAACGCGTTGAAGGCTCGTCGTTGTTGGTCTTGTGGGGGGAGACCGCTTCGGGAATTGGTCCCTCGACGATGTCGCAACTGGAAGCATCGACTGCGGTATCTTCTGGGAAGGGGACCGCTTCGGAAAGTGATTCCTCGAAGCCGACGCAGACGGTACTGGCAACTGCGGTCTCTTCCCAGATGAACTCTTCGGTTCCACCCCAGACCTCGTTGCTTCGCGAGCAGATGCGGATGTAGGCTGCAGTTTAGGCTGCTTTGCGCGAGAACGTCTTCCACGCCTTCTTGAATGGGCTCGACCTGTTCGGGCCCGAGTGTGCGAATACAGCATGCTGTGGTGATCTTCACCGCAGTGACGGCATCTCACATCGCTCCGACAGTCCTTTCGCATATGAACGGCTGAAAGGCAGTTGGAACAGTAATAATGGAGTAGTACTGTTCTCAACCGCTCCTCCAGGTTCATACCTATGAACCGCCGTCACGACATAAGATTATGCTCCATGGAGCACAAGCGACACTTTGGGATCATGTCGCTGCGCGCCACCACGGGGACCACACAGGACAGCACACTTTGCACTGAACTCGATGGCGAAGAAGCACTGGCTGTGGGGACTGGTGCACGCTCTCGCACCGTGTCGGTCTCTCTTAATGCCATCTCGGAGTCCGTCTGGAGAAGCATCTCTTCCAGCAGGTCACGCACGATGTTGGTGGTTGACATCCTGAAACGAGACGGAAAAAGAAAAGAAAAAGAAAAGAAAAGAAAAGAAAAGAAAAGAAAAGAAAAGAAAAGAAAAGAAAAGAAAAGAAAAGAAAAGAAAAGAAAAGAAAAGAAAAGAAAAGAAACATGTAAGAGAATAAAAATGGTGACGGAGCTAGGTCGGCGGTAATGCGACCAGCTTCACTATAGGTCGTGTTATGCAAACTCTCCCGATGCGGATGTCCGCAACACGGACTCTATTGTTGCTACCGACATAGGTTTTCAAAATTCGACCGATTCGCCATTCAATCGCGGGTAAATTTTCATCTTTGACAACAACTAGGTCGTTGACATTGATGTCTAATTGAGGAATTTTCCATTTCATTTTTATTCATTTTTCCATCGGTCGCAAAAGTGCTGATGCATCGCCTTGATTTTTTCCAACGATTGACAAGAGTCTGAGGCTGATCAGTTATTTCTGGCTCCACTGGAGATAGCAGTGGGCCGCCGAACAAGAAATGACCTGGTGTAAGAGACTGAAAATCAGAAGGATTTTCGGACATGGCGGACATGGCTTCTAATTAAGACACGCTTCGATTTGATTCAGTAAAGTTGAAAATTCCTCGAAAGTATACTTCATACTTCCGGCCATCTTTTTTAAATGCGTCTTAAAGCTTTTTACTCCAGCTTCCCATAAGCCTCCCATATGGGGAGCACCAGCGGGAATGAAGTGCCATGCAATTTCTTGATGCGAATACTGGGATAGTATTGCATCATGTGACGCAGTTAAGAAGGCTTTGAAATCCTTTTTGAACGTGTTTGACCATTGTCGGAGTACAAGTTTGTACCAAGTTTGTACCAAGTTTGTACCATTGTCGGAGTACACGTTAGCTGGGCAGCCACGTCTCGCAGTGAATCGAGAAAAAGCTGCCAGAAAAGTAGCGGTCGATAGATCGCTAGTGGCTTCAAGATGAATTGCCTTTGTTGAAAAGCACACAAACAAACAGCCATTATTTGTGTTCGTTGGCGTTTCATGTGGATTACACAAGTTTTGCAATTGTGCAAAGTTGATTTTATAAGGGTTTTAGCACGCGGGATCCAATATTGCATCCGAATAAGTCGAAGCACTAATTGATTCTTTCCATGAAGTGAGATCTCATGGACAAAACGTACTAAAAGGCGTGAAAAGTGACAATTATATGGTAATATAATTGGATGCCTTATATCATATGATAAGATTGGTGAAGAGGCTAGCCGTCCACCAACACGCATTAACTTGTCGTTGTTCAGCAATGGAGCAAGAATGGGGCTCTTTGCTCCAATTATCTGATTTGTTTCCAAACAGTGATATTCGTTTGGAAAAGCTACTTTTTGACATAAGAGTGCCAATCGTGCTTTAACAAATTTGATTTCTGCCGTTTCTAGGCATGTTGATTTTTTTAAAAAGGACACACGATACTTGGGGTTGGAGCGATGCAGAAAGCGAAACACGTACGCTAACACTCTCTATCCACGCGATAGCGAGGAAAACCGCTCTAAAATATCTTCATATTTCGAAAAATATGCAAAGTGTATCTTTACAGCTTTGCGCTCAAGCGAAGTTTCTAGAGAAGGAGGTTGCGTCATTCTTGGCCAAGTCGATCGTTTGAGCGAGAGCCAAGAAGGTCCATGCCACCAAAGAGTATTATCGACTAACTCTTGTGGCATAACTCCACGCGTTGCTAAGTCTGCAGGGTTCTCATGTGAGTCTACATGAAACCAATTGTGAATTCCGACCTTCTCTGCCACCTTCGAAACTCTGTTGGCTACGAAGGTCGTCCAGGAACAGGGGGGCTTACAAAGCCAGGCAAGCACTATTGTGGAATCAGTCCAGCAATATAAGCTTTGCCTTTCAATTTCATGGTGCGATAATAATGTGTCTACCATATCCGCGAGAAGTGCTGCGCCACATAATTCAAGACGCGGTAGTGAGATCGTCTTGACTGGGGCAACTTTACTTTTCGCATAAAGCAGATGACTGACAACACAATCATTTTGTTTTACGCGAATGTAAATCGACGCTGCGTATGCTTTTTCAGAAGCATTGCAAAAGGCGTGAAACTCAACGTCGGAATCAGGTGAAAACCCAACAAAACGTGGTATGCGAATTTTATTGATGTTTTCATAATCTAGCAAAAAAGATTGCCAAGATTGAAAACTGTGTAATGGGAGATTTTCATCCCAATCAATTTCATCCAACCAGATGCGCTGCATTAGAATTTTTGCTGTCACCACAATAGGTGCCAGCCAACCTGCAGGATCGAATAGTTGGGCTATCATTGATAATACTTCACGTTTTGTATACGATGATTTAATCTCAAGACGCTTAGCGGTAAAGTAGAAAAGATCTAAGGTGGCATTCCAACGAATTCCTAACGCTTTGGCGCAACTTGCATCTTCTAACTTTAAAAAGTCTTCATGAAAAAGATGATCTGTAGGTAGGTCTACCAAAATGCTTGATGCAGCTGTCTTGAGCTCATAATCCCGAATCATATCATCAGGTGAGCTTCGAAAAAAATTCGTTGGAAAGCAGAATGTTTTGGATCAACAAGAATCTGGCGGTACATCTGCTGGATGTCACCATTAAAAACATATTTGAAAAACCGCCATTTCAATATTAGGAGCGTCAAATCAGCTTGAAGAACAGGGCCTGCGTGCAGGAAATCGTTCAAGCTGACCCCATTCGAGGTGGGACTTGACGCATTGAATACTACCCGAACTTTTGTTGTAGTACTCTCTGGCTTTATTACTGCATGATGCGGCAAATAATAATGAGATGGTGACTTTTCAAATTTTGGAATAGCAACTTTTTCCATGTGACCCAATTTGAGGAACTCATTCACCACTTCTTTGTATTGCGTCTTTAATTCTGGACTTTTGTTCAATCGAGCTTCACTTCTAGCCCACTGCTTGAAAGCTATACCTCGAGAAAATCCAAGATTAATATCATCAGGGAATTCATTTTTAAATGGTAAGGTAACTATGTATCGACCTTTGTTATCGCGTTTTGTGGTTTTCTGATAGTTTTCCTCACAAAACTTATCAGACTGGGATAAAAATTGTTTTTTAGGTAGTTCCTCCAACTCCCAAAAACGTGCGATCTGTTGATCGATCGCAACTTCACTATAATGGCTCAAACATGTTGTAAAGCTGGATATTTCGTTACAAGGCATAGGGCCTGTGAAAATCCAGCCGAAAACTTTTTCTTGCGCCAAAAGTGATCCAAGAATATTGCGTTGAACGCCATCGAGAATGATGGCAGGGTACAAATCGCCACCAATAAGTACGTCAACTTGATCACTTCTGAAGAAGTGCGGGTCTGCCAGTTGTAAATCCGGCAAAGTCTTGCACAAAAAAGGATCAATGGAGCATGACGGCAGATTCCCAGTTAAGCGTGACAGTACAAATCCTGTAGCTTCTATTTGAAATTGCCTATTAATAAGCGAACTGAGAATTATTTAGCAAGCTTTCGTCACTTGCGTTGAAACTGCGTTATTAAGCCCCGAAACTTGAGCGCTAACGGCTCTTGTGGGTAACTTCAATAGCTTCTGCAATCTTTCAGATACGAACGTACCTTCAGAGCCAGAGTCAATCAGAGCTCTGGTTGTGTACGCTGATCCTAGGTGACATACGGTCACCATTGCTGTACTAAGCAATACGTGCTTGGTAGTGGTAGCGAAGCATGATTGAACGTCATTGCTAGTGGACTGTATTTGCGTAGAATGGGATTGTGTGTTAGAGCCCGGGGGGTTGGGTCAAGAGCTCGACCTACTTGAGTCTACACTCGAAGTAGGGTATTGGGGTGGAGTAGAGTCTCGATGCAAGAGAGTATTATGACGTTGTTTGCACATCACACACGAATGCTGACTCTTGCACTCTTTCACCTCATGAGAATAGGCTAGGCAATTGAGGCAAAACTTATTTTTGCGAATCATTGCTATCCGATTTTGAGTATCCATTCTCAGAAAACGGGGACAAAACCGAAGTGCGTACTGTTCGGTATAGCACAGCTTACAATTCGCTGAAGTAATTTTAACTTGGTAGTTATTTAATTTTTTGCCAGATGAATTGCTCTGGTTTGGTTTAGAGTTGGAGGAAGATGTGGTGAAGTTTTGTCTAGGTATTGCGCCGCTAGAGCTGCGAATATCAGACACGGTTTCAAGAGTTTGAAACCGACTCGTGAGGAAGGAATCGAGATCAGTCCATTTCGGAATTTCGTTTTTATTTGAAATAGACTGCTCCCATAAGGAGAGCGTGACCTCTGGCAATCTTGTCGAACATTGGTAAACAAAGATTGCATCCCAGTTATTGATATCAATGTTGTGCATTTTTAGAGCAAAAATACAACCATTGATACCTCTTTGTAGTTTTTTAAGTTCTGTGCCAGATTCTTTTGGCACATGGGGCAAATTAAATAATACTTTTAATTGGCTATTGACCATGATACGCTTGTTTTCGTAACGGTCAGATAAATCTTGCCAAGCTTTTGCAAAACCATCATTGGTTAAAGGAGATTTTCGTACAATCTCTTTTGCTTCTCCCCGTGTTTTTTGATTTAAGTGGAATAACTTTTCCACTGACGTAAGCCGCGGGTTTATTATATAAATGGCCGTAAACATGTCTCTGAAAGACGGCCATGAGAGGTTATCACCACTGAAAACCTCGGTATCGCATGGTGGCACAGGCATGCTGTGGCCTATGACTGCCGCCGGCTCTGAAGCAATTGATTGCTTCGAGGGCTTATTCTGAGAAAATTCAGAAATTCTTCCTGCTACCCGTATATAAGATTGATAGCAGGCGCGATACTTTTTTTTAATTGATTCCATATCTGAATCATCGTCATTGGACATTTTGTCCAAACAAGCATCATATGCGGCTTTAACTTTTCTCCACTGGGCTTCTAGCTCTTCACTTTGAGCCTCCATGGAGAAAACGTCATGAGTTTCCACGGCATTAAAGTCCGTTTCAAACTCGACCAGCGCATCAGACAGACGAATAAATGCCTTTAAAGCGGACATTTTCTTTTGTCTGGTTTTAATTAAATTTTTGTAATAAATGTTAAAAGAAAAAAAAAATCTATAAATTGTATAGAAATATGAACAACAAGTAAAATTTTTTTTGTTTATATAAATACAAGATATAATTATAAATAATATATATCTGTCTATATATATTGCAGTAAAAACCTTAAAAAATTAATAAAAGAAGAAAAATAAAAAATTTTTATTTTGTGTGAATGAGAAAAAAAAGTTAATATTGAAAATAAAAATATTTTGTTGAATTTCTCTAATTATATTATTTAAAACAGTGAAAAAAATTTTTTTTTTTTATAAATTTCTTTTTTATTTATTATTTATTTAATTAATATATTATATTTTATTTTTTTTTGTAATACAAAAAATTTGTGCTTGCAAATGTTGTGTTTAGCCCACAGTGCAATTTTCCTACGAAAATAGACTAAGTCAATTTTGATTGCAAATTGATGTCTTAGTCCCACTGTGCAGCTTATTTACTTTCTCACTACAAGTACATATATGCAGCCGGCTAAGGAGCTGTGTATCAAGCGCAGCAGGCACGAGATGCAGTCATAGCTTTGAACGCAAACAATTTAATTGAGTGAAACCGATATATATCACTTTATATACAATATAAAACAGTAACTTGCACTTAAGAATTATAAGTTAAAAATTTTTTTTTTTTAAACAACGTTACCGAACCGAACTACGCGCGAATGGCGAATTTTTAAAACGAAAAAAGTCACTTTTATCTTTTATTAATAATTATAATCAACTTATGATAAGAAATATAAAATTTATACAATTTATTGAAATAAAAATTTTACCTGATTTTTCTGCTTTTCAAAAAATTTTGGTATAGAAGTTGTTGTTGTTGCTGATGCCGCTGCTGTTGAAGCTGCTGGTGTTGATGTTGCTGTTGATGTCGCTGGTGTTCAAACCGCTGGTGTTGATGATGTTGTTGATGATGTAGTTGATGCCGCTGGTGCACTGTTTAAACTTGCTTTTTTTTAATTTTCTTTTAAAAGAAGCCTTTTTTTAATTTTTAGTTCTTAATCTTGTTTTTTTTTTTTGTTGTTTTTAAGAACTATTTTTTTCACTGCACTAATGTTTAAAATTTAAGCACTTGTTTGTTAGTTTTTGTATTTAAAAACTCGCGGCGGCTCGCGTTAATAGTTTATAATTTTTTTGTTAATTAAATCCCGGCTCGCGATGGACCATGTAAATCTTCGTAACGAGGGGGAGGAATTTAAACTTCAATAAAACTGGGGAGTCGCAATAAATATATATAATTAACACGGAAGGTTTTCAAATAACAAGTTCTTCGCACAATGTCGCTTTTATTAGTAAAATCTTACAAACTAACAAAGTTTTAAAAGAGCAGCGAGAAGCGCTATTGATTTTCCCAATAGCTTACTAATCGCCTAAGAGGCAGTGAACGCCAGACTTACGTCACTTTATCAAAGCTAAGATTTTGTGGGTGGTTAAATACAACAGTTTTGTTGAAGTTTATTTAAAAAAACAATTTAATAAGATATAAGTAAAATATTATATTTAGAATACGAAAGCATTTAATGCTCAAATTACACTGTGGAACACAAAAAAAAAAAAAAAGGTTCTGACAACGAATTCTGTTAAAGAGGGCAAAAAAACAAAAATATACATCTATCCGTGTTTTGAATGTTTACGTCTGAATTTTATTTTAGGGGGTTTTAATTTTCCCCCTTTTTACAACTTCTTATGGTGAATCGTAATAAAAAATTATGTCCCTTATACTTTAGCTATGGGATGTGTTCGAAAAATATATGTAAAAAAAAAACTATGAGGAACATTTTCGTAGAACATATTTCTAGAATTTCTAACTCCATTTTAACTCCTAACCTTCCAGTGTATGGGTCTTTTTTGTCTCATTGTAAAATATTAAAACAACTTTTAATATTTTGGACCTTTCGGCGGAAATGCCGATGTACATTTATCTGTTAGATGTTTATTTCGAGATATAGAAGTCTAAGGTAGTAGCAATACATTTTTAAGAATATATTGACAAAATATTCTGAAAGCGATGTAGATAATATTCAGGCATTTGGGACAATATCCCACAATTCACGTTTTAAGTATTGTAAAGCAGTGGCGGATCTAGGATTCGCCAGAGGGGGGCTAAGGAAAGACAAAAAAAGCAAATCTACGTTAAAAATTACATTTCTTGCTTTTTATTTTACAAAATACCACTTTTAACTCTTCTTTTAACTTAACCTTCAACCTGTAACGTGGAATTTTGAAAAAGGCACAAGTACTATATTTTATTATAATGCTTAGAAATGTTTATTAAAAAAACAAATAAACTTCGTGTTACTGAACTTTAACCCTAAAATACCAAATATTTCCTAACTTCAAAATAGCCGATTTTGAGGTTAAAAAAATTAAGCATCTAATTTTTTTTAATAAGTGTTTTCTTGTTTGTTAGAAATATAAGTATTAAAGCTTATTTTCTCGTTGGTTTTCTTAACTTTACTATAATCCTAAAAAAATGCCAGCTTTTTAAAAAAATACTCGCGTGTAGCAACGTACACGTGGCATAAATGAAACTTCTTAAACAGTAAAAAATAAGAGAGATTTTAGTGTGAAATTTTAACTTTTATTTTTTCAGACAAAAATAAAAGTTATTTTGTGCCTTATATTTTTTCGGGAAAAAATAACAGTTACTTTTGACTTTTATTTTATCGGTCAAAATAACGGTTATTTTCTGCCGTTTAGTTGTTCGGTCAAATATATGAGGCAATTTGTATATTTTCAAAGGTCATTTTACCGACTAAAAAACTATTGATACCATTATTTTCATCCTATCGGTGAGACATTTTACAAATGGTGTCAACAGTTCAATCTGTCAAGCGGTCTTAAAACCCACAAATTGCCTGATAGTTTTGACCCTAAAAATAAAAGTCACAAGATAACTGTTATTTTTGACCGATAAAATAATAGTCAAAAGTAACATTTATTTTTCCCCGAAAAAATACAAGGCAAAAAATAACAGTTAACTTATAAATTTTAAAAAATTTGTCGAAAATTTAAAAAGCACTTAATATTTGTGAAGCTGAGAACATTTGTCACATAATGGTATATATGAAAAAGTCCTTCGATAATTTTTTCATTATGTCTTTTTCATTGGAAAATTGTATTTGTAACAGTTATTTTCAGTCCCTGTTTACAACGCGTTCAGTTGGTGTTTAAGTTGCTTTCGAATGTCTTTACAACTTTGTCACTTTTTGAATGCTAGATTACATTTGCATAGTAGGTACTCGTTGACGGAGCCCCCGAAAGCAGGGGCAAATTTTGCTGATTATTGCCTTTTGCTTCCTGATCATACACTGAGAAAACAAAAAAAAGTAAAACGCACATTTTAAAAATGGTTAGTGAAATGTTTATTTTAAAAACATTAAATGTTATATTAAAAGTAAAATGAAACGTTTTAAAAAAAAAACGAACGTTTTACTATGTGTAGTAAGCTATAATGTATATTTTCAAAAACATTCAACGCCATACATAAATGAGAACGCATATTTTAAAATACAAAAGTAAAACGAAACGTTTTAGAAACAAAAACGAACGTTTTACAATGATAAGGTAGTCTAAAATTAATAAGGTGATTCATGTCACTTCGTCAGTTGTCGTATATCGTAAATCGTATTCTTTGTATTTGAAATTGACATGAGCGAACTTTTTGAACTTTCGTTTTTTTTTTTGTAAACTCCAATTGATCGCATTCCGTATGATTGAGCTCAATTAGTGCTCAAGTAGTGAAGAAGCACAAAGCGTTAATTTCAGTTAAACTACAAGTGCTAATTCAGTAACAGTTTATAATTTAAAATTCTGTTATTTGTCTCACACATAAATACATATACGGAAGTCATACACCTCTGGACACATAAATTGTAGAATTTTCGGAAACTATCCGAAGTGGTGCTTAATGCCATCAAATAAACTTTAGGTTTGCAGGCACAAAACTCATCTTGTCATAAGATTTTGGAGGAAAATTATACCAGTTTTTGATAATAAGTCATGTATCTGTATATGGTAAGTTGCTCTGTGGTTCTAGTTAGCATTTCAGGGAGTTCAGGTAATACCGGAGCCTCATTTAAGAAACAGTGGTGTCCTTTAAAGAGCAGCTACGGTTCTGGAAGAGCACCCTCACCTGAGAGCAGCAATTCGTTCTTAGAAAAAGGTGGATTTGTCAAAAAGACACAAGAAATTACAGTTGAGAAAGTTACCATGGAACTGAGAACTTTTTAGACTGAATTAGTTACCCTCACTCACCTTCACAAAGCTAGTTGGCGGAACAATTCAGATGAATTGTCGTCTAGGAAGAATAAATTTCTTCTTAGCTAAATCTTGGAGATGTGCCTCAGCCAAAGCTAACAAGGTTTTTTTTCTTGCTAGTAACCCTTCTTTAAAAAAAGACTTGTGACAGATGCTGAGTTTCAAAATGAGTTTAATCAAAGCATCAGTGTGTTATCTCATTGAACTGGTGTTGAGTAGATTCACCAAAACTGCGCAATTGGACTGCTATTTTTAAGCGCCTTAGGTGCGCAATTTTGGTGAATCTATTACGTTCTAATTCAAACAATAACACAATGATGCTTTGTATAAACTCGTTTTGGAATACTATTCGGTTTTTAATCGACATCTATATAACTGCATAACAACAAAAATACAGACGAAGTTCCCTCCTGTGGAGAATTCCGTGGAGGTTTTGGCTCTGGTGGATTACGACCACCACGTGGCCGCAGACGTAGCGGTGGACGTAGTGAAAAGATTTCAACGAATGAGTTCCAGTGAGAAAATGAATCCGTTTGATTCGCCAAGGCAAGATTTCTAATGAAATCTATTTATACTCTCTTCCCATCCGAAGTCAAAATCATTGATTTCGTTTTGGGCTCTGCCATGAAAGATGAGGTTGTAAATATTATGCTTGTTCAGAAACAGACACTTACTGGTCAACGTACACTGTAGCTGCCATCGGTAACAATGGCCATATTGGCTTGGATGTAAAGTGCAGCTGTGCCCTGCAAAAATACTGGCAATTACGGTTCTGAGTCTTTACATCTTATTCCCGCACCTCGTGGTAGTGGCATTGTGTATACTCCAGTACCCAAGACGCTGTTGGCGTAGTCTGGTTTTGAGGATTGTAGAAGATGATCATAGATGCCAGAATGAGAGCAGACTTTTTGGCAGCGCATCCATTTCAACTTTTTCGGAAAGGTTCTCGGGAGAATGCTCCCAAACTTGAGGTGATGACGCTTTATTCAATAAATAAAAAAATAAACAAACACATTTATTCAAAATATTTATTGAAAGAAAATTTTAAAATGAAAATATTTATTTTGTGTTGACAAGTAAAACAAGTTTTCGAAAACTTATTTACGACATAAGCATCAAAGAAATAATTTTGACGTTTTGTAAGTTCTTACGAAATACGAGCTTACGAAGCACTTACGAAGTGACATGAAGCACCTTAATATTTTTAAAAGCATTTTACGCCATACAAAAATAAAAACGCACATTTTAAAATACAAAAGTAAAAGGAAACGTTTTAAAAACAGAGATGAACGTTTTAAAAAGAATTTTATAAAAAATTCATGTTTTTGTCAAGATTTTCTGTCACTTTATAAGATGAGTAGTTTTAAATATATTTTGCTACAGTTAACTTATCGATGCCAATAGCTCAGTGGAAGTGTGCTAGACTGGCATGCAGAGGACGTCGGTTCACATCCTGACTATGTATGTATCAAAAGTATTAATTAAATTATTTAAATTCTAATTTTAATTGTTTCATTAACTCTTAAGTCAGAAAAAACCCTCGAAATAAGTTCGCGCTTACAATCTTAAAACAATCTATCAATATTTATCAAACATAAATGTGTTTCGCCAGGGATTGAACCCTGGACAGTTGAGTATTAAACTCGACCGATAGCAAGCTCGGCTAAGCTTGAAACTTTTTAAAAGGTGTTTGAATTTCATATAGTACGTGTAGGCAATCGAGGCAATTAAAAGCTCTTTTTAAAGTTTTCATTTTAAAATATCAAACGAACGTTTTAAAAGCTCTTTTGAAAATGTTTATTTTAGAAAATGTTTTTTTCAGCTCATTTTAAAATGTTTATTGGAGAAAATCAAAATCAAAGTTTTAGAAGCTCTCTTAAAATGCGCGTTTTCAAAATAAAAATAAACGTTAGAGGCGCAAAATCTGGGTCAAACGTTTTCTAAAGTAGCACGTTTCTACTAGTTTTGAAAATGCAGTTTTCTCAGTGTAATAGTTGAATGTTGATCATGCTAACTTTACCGATGATTCGTAAAAGTGCATTTTGGAACTCAGCCGATGTTGCAATCACCATATTTTCATCATTAGTTGCAAACCCAGCTGCGGCTGCATTCTTAAGAGCTCTAATTCGCTGTTAATGTTCACGAACGCGCTCTGCTCCTGTTTAAGCTACTTTTCTTAGATTCGGCAACTTTTTTGGCATGGCAAAAACGATTCGCCAGTCTTAATTATCACACTTTTAATACTTTTTGTTTTTAATATTATATTGCAGTTACTGTTTTGCATTTTGTCAATCATCCATTAGCGCAACCAAAGGGGGGATTTCGTGGGGATTAAACCCCCCGCCCAAAATTATTGTAGTACCAAGCAAAATAGCATTCAATCAAAGTGAGTCACTTGAAAAGCAATCACACGTCATATCAAATGAGTGGAAACCCCAAATATATATTTCAAATAGATTCTGGTTGATCATAATCTACTAAATTAGTCATATTTTTTTCCTTCAGACTGCACATTAAGCCAGATTTTGTATGGAGAAAAAAGTCAGCCGGACACCGACTCAAAAGTAAGAGGTAATCTTAAAAACTATTTAATGTTTTTTAAACACCAGTAAAACATGTATTTTTCATGGTATTTTCATATTCTCAATTGGAAAAGCATTGAGCTCTTCTTTTTTTGTGTGTATCGTATGGTTTGATTTAATCAGCGTTAAAAAAAATATATATATTAGAAAATCATTAATTTTGTACAGGGGCACTATCTGGCGTACATTTTACTAAAAATGGAACAGTAATTATGGCAATTAAATAATAATTAGCTGAAGGAAACTTTTGAATATCGATTTATCATGTTTTATATAATTGTGGCACTAAGTTTTGGTTAAACCACATCATACGATTTATCAATGAAAAGAAGAGCTCAATAAATTTCCAATAAGTTTAAATGCATGTGAATACCCTGAAAAATACATATTATACACGTGTTTTAAACAACTTCTCTTCGAAAATGAAGAAATATCGATTTTCGGGATTTCAAGAGTTTGTAAAGACAAAACATTTCAAAAATTTTTTAGTTAATATATGTGTGCCATGAAAATCTTTAGTTTTTTGCTTATCTTGGTTATGCATCCTGAAGAAAAACAATTTTTTGCAAAAACTTCGTTTTCTAAAAAAAGGGGTTAGAAGAACCAAAACCGATCCATAGGGATTTCTTTGATAAAAACAAAAAAATTGTTAACAGAAACTGTGTTTGAGAGTCTTTTAAGAGTCCCTCTAATTTTTAACTCGGTATCCGGTGAAATTTAAATTACGATCCGGCTAACTACATATCGCACACTAAATACAAAACAGTCACAACTCAAAATTTTTTTATATCGACTTCTTGTTATAAATCAATTCACAAAACACATATCTCACTTTTTTTTTCATTATTTTCTTCATTAACTGGAAGAATGAAGTTTGTGTGTTTAAATGAAAATTGCTTTTCTTCAGCAGTTTCAACCAAAGGGTTTTATTTTTCGCTTCTACTGAAAAGTCATATTTTTTGAGTTGTGACTGTTTTGAATTTAGTGTGCGATATGTTTAATTTTTGTTATGTTCTGATTCTGTTGGCAATATTTCGATTCCAGTTATATTTTCAACTTCTAGAATGGAACCCACTAAGGCGACTTGAAATATGTGGAAAAAAATTAATTTAAAAGTAAGACAAAATAAGAAAGCCTGAATTTGCGGAATATCGGTTTATTCCCTTGCCACCGAAATAATCGAAGAAATTTCCTCTTAAATTGTTATTTTTCGTCCTTTTTTTACAGTTATTTTTGTAAACATCTACAACCCAAACTTTGCAGAATTAAGTTTATAGTAAAGTCATGTGATTCAGTAAAAAAATAATTCCTATTGACTTTCGAAACTGCAGAAAAAATTCACAATTCCTTATTTTCCATCGTATTTCGGCCATTCCACGAAAATGTCAACCATGGGGTAAAAAAATAAAATTAAATTTGTCTCGGGATAGAAATATTTTTTCTATCTATAAAATGTAGAAATCTATAATGAAGATGGGTTTTTTTTATTTTGACTTTTCAAATCAATAAATTTTTTTTCGAAAATATGCAAGAACTCACAGAAATTAAATCATCTTTGAATGAATCTTTTAAATAACATTTTGTGCGGTCCCACCCGTAACACCATAAAAAAGGAACATAACTTTTTTATAAATAGTGTAAGGAAAAAATTTTGTTGTATAATAAGTTCCTGTAATGGTATATTTCTGTGAGTTCATAAAAATTCTTCAAATTCATTTTAGTTAAAAAGTCATTTACATTTTTAGTGTTCAATTGTCCCACCCGTAACATATGGCCAATTTTCCCGAATCTGTTTCAAAAAAATTTCTCTAAATTGTCACATATTATCCGATTTTTAGGAATAAGGGACTATTGGGTAAAAAGTTGCTGGGTTAAGTTTTCTTCTGTTTACCCGTTTATGTCCAGTGACATAATGAAGTTATACGGTTAACTTATACCAATGAGCAAATGCTGACTTAAATCGAAATATATAATGTCTTTTAAAGATAGGTCTTTACCGCACTTTTCCAAAGAGCCCTCATTCATTAAAATCGGATAATATTTGCGCAATTTTGAGGGATTTTGATTTGCGCAATTTTAAAACTAATTTTGAAAATACAATGAAAGATTATGAATGAGAATATTGAAGTCGATTTTAGACGAAATTTCATCGGCTATTTTAGTGGCGAGGGACTCAAACGATTTTTTTAAATTCAGGATCTTTGGTTTTCATCCCAAGGTGTCAGAAATTCAGCGTTTTTTTACTATCGGAATTGAGCATAATAAGTACTCACCAAAGGACGAATTTTAAGACAAGTGTTGTTTATACAACGAAGTGCAGGATGGATGAAAAATTTTCACTGTGGGGAGAAAAAATTTCATTTTTGCTGACCCTATTGGGACCAGAGTCAAAATGAAAATATTTCAGCTCAAGCCCTACAACCTTCGAAAAACTGCCAAACAAGAAAAAATCCGTAAAACGGCGTACAACTGGCGCTTCCAAAACATTTTGGCCGTACAGATTCTAAACAACGCTGAAGCAAGTTCATTTTATAACGACCGCTACCGGACGGAAAAAATATATTGTTGTTGACCATGCCTGAAATTTTAACAAGAAACCATTAGTGAAAAATTTAACGCACTAACCACTACAACACAGCTGCTTTGATTACGTAAAATCATTTTTATATATAAGTTTTACATTTGATAAAACCCCCCAAAAAAAATTCCTGGTTGCGCCCCTGCAATCATCTGTCAAGTTTTTGATAACAACCAACATACCAACGTTATGATACCATCCACCTCTTTCAAATTAAGGTTTAAGCTCAGTATGTAGCGAAGAGGCAGTAGAATTTTTTTCCGATATTTGAATCTCCACACAAAAAGAGTACCTAAAGTTCCGCATTTTCCTTTCTCCATACGTAGGATCCACCGTGAAAGGGATTTTTTTCTAATTGGGAACAAGTTCTCATCATATATGAAAGCAAATTCAATGTTTTCCGGTCAGATGGTCGATCCTTAATTGTGTTGAAAATGGTAAATGCGGAACTTGAGAAAAACGAACTTTGTCAAACAATAAAGCACGGTATGGGTTCAGTGGTGCTATGGTGTGCCATGCCAGCTGCAGGTCCTGGAAAGCTTCACATCATCAATGGTTTTATGGACCGACACGTATACTTTAATATATTGAATAATATTTTGAAGGAAAGTGTGCGAATGTTGGGCATTGAGAGTTCATTATAATTTAGCCAGGCTAACGATCCGAGACACAAGGTCTATAATGTGAGAAGCTGACTTCTTAATAATTTCCCACATGTCTAAGAAACTCCACCGCAATATGCAGAACTCGATCCTGTTGAGCTTACATGGAGTTATCTGAAGGAAAGTTGAAAAATCACACAATTTCTACGCGTGATCAGCGAAAAACAGCGTTTATTGAGGAGTGGGAGAATAGGGAGCCGTACTACTGATAAAAACAGGTAAATCAATGCGAAATCATTTGGAAGCGGTTATTTAACAGAAGGGCTTACCAACTAAATCTTAACTCTGTGTTTTTTTTAATAATTTTGCTTATGTTTTTATAAATGAACGTCGTGTTCCATTATTACTTTGATGTTGGTTTTCGTTATTAATTTTGTTTTTTTATTTTTTTAAATCAATGAACAGTTAATTCATTATTCTTTTAAGTATTTTATATAAACCACATACTACTCTTTTGAAAATATACAAAAACTTGCTAGTTGGGCCATCAAAATAACTCAAATTTGGATTTGAATGCAATTTTTAAGTTTGTTCCATTATTACTTTGAGCCATTGTATAATGAAGATACGGTGACAGTTGATTCATCTTTTTTGGCAAGTGTTGATGCATTAGTTGATTTTGGATATTAGTCTATTTCAGAGAGGGATATTTTCAATGCGATGTTGGCTATGAAAAGCTCTGTTAAAGTAGACATTGATGGAATTTCTTCTATTGTGCTTATTAGATATGCAAAAGTATTGTCTGTACAAATCTGCATTATTTTAAATAAATCTTTAGCTACGGGTTCCTTTATTGATTGCTGGAAAATTGCAGCAATTACTCCAGTTTTCAAAACTGGTTCTAAAAATAATGTGTCTAATTATAGACCAATTTCTTAGCTTTCAAATGTCTCAAAACTTTTTGAAAGTATTGTCAGAGATAAGCTTTTTTTTATCTTAAACGTTTTATCTGTCCTCAACAACATGGCTTTGTTTCCGGTAAGTCAACTGTAACTAATCTAGCTGTTTTTTGGAGTTCTGCATATCTTCTGTTGCCCTGGGCAATAAAGTTGATGTTCTTTATACGACCTTCTCAAAAGCTTTTGATAAAGTACCTCATTATTTACTTGTTGCCAAGCTGTCTAAAATTGGATGCCACTCATTTTTTCTAGAATGGATTAAATCCTACTTGAGCTCTCGCTCCTGTTTTGTCTCTATAAACAGTGTGAATTCCGCCAAATTTACTGCAACGTCTGGTGTTCCACAAGGAAGTATACTTAGGCCCTTATAATTAAATCTTTATAAAGGGTATTCCAATAGGAGGTGTTATTTTGAATAGCCCGCTATTTCGGTAGCTGTCACTTATGAAGCTGTTATTTTTTGACATTTGACAAATAGAAACGACGTCATTACTAAAAACGGAACGTTACACGCTTCAACAACGCATTGAAATTATAAAAATTCACTACAAAAATGGTGAAAATTTTGCAGTCACAGTTCGCAAAACTAAAGCATTTTTTGGTCGTCGTGAAGCACCTTGTCGGACGCAATACAGAAATTGGTGGGAAAATTCGAGCTGAAAACCCAAGAGTTATTGTTGAGAAGCCTCTCCATCCTCAACGTGTGACTGTTTGGTGCAGATTATGGTCCAGCGGGGTCATTGGACCTTACTTTTTCGAAAATGAGGTTGGATCAACGGCGCTACGTGCCACACAAGCAACGAAACCATTGATATTTTACGGGAAAAGTTTCCGGACCGTGTTATCTCTCGAAGAGGTGATCACAATTGGCCACCGAGATCTTGTGATTTAACACCTTGCGACTTCTTCCTTTATAGCCACGTGAAAGATAAGGTCTACGCCAACAGCCCAGCGTCGATTCAAGACCTCAAAGATGGCATTCGTGAGTCAATCGAGGACATAGGGCAGCCACTTTGCGATTTTGTTATGGAAAATTTCATGAAAAGGATATAGTCCATAAACGTGGTCGTGGTGGCCATTTGGCTGATGTTGTTTTTCATTATTAACGGCATACCTTTCTCTTTATTATGAAATAAACATCCGATCATTTATCTCAAAAAATGGCATTTTTCTTTGAATATCAAAATAACGCCTCTTATTGGAGAATCCTGTATTAATGACATTTGTAAATGTTTTAGATCTTCAAAATTTTTAATGTATGCCGATGACCTAAAAATGTTTAAGGAAATACATTGTCCGGACGATATTTCTGCCTTACAGTCAGACCTGGAAATTGTTTTTAACTGGTGCAGTATTAATGGGTTACCTTTTTATATAAAGAAATGTTTTCATATGTCCTTTTTTAAGGTTTCTAATGTTGTTAATTCTAGTTATATCTGGGTGAGTCCCTATTACAGTCAGTAAATACTATTCGCGATTCGGGGGTTATCTTTGACTCAAAGCTGACAATTATTGACCATCTTAATTTTATAATTCCTAAAGCGTACTCTCTGCTTGCGTTTATTCGAAGGAAGATTAGTTCTTTAGTCTTCATATACGATATTTTAGTCGGAAATATTGATTGCTCGTCTCTTCTTGGGCTAATTATGTTAATGTTTTTATGTTTATGCTTTAAATAAGTAAGTAATTCATACACTTTAACGCACTTTATATTATGGCAAATATTCTTTGGGACAGATGAGTTCTTACACTAACAACAAGAAATAAATCTAGAAAGATAATTTAATTTATCTTTTTATGATAGACTTAATATATTAAATTAATTCAGTCTTGTGCAAGGAGAGAGATCGTTTTCGCATTATAAAATATTACTCTTAGACCAGTTTTGAGTATGCATGCATCTTGGTTTTTAACTTCCTTGAATATTGGCAAGGACAAGTCATTTAATATATTATTGCTTTGAGTGTATCTTAGATGAGTTTTAATTCTTTTAAATGTCGAAAATTATCTATCTGGCGTTGCAGTTGTGACCGAAAACGTTGCAAATATTTGCGGAAGTATTTTAATATATTATATATAATAATTTAAAGGCATCAACAGCATTTGATGGGACTTCAACATCAATTTGTTTTCCATTAGGTTTTTTATTTTCCTTAGGTTCTAAGGTTTTTTCTTGATAAAACTTCGCATGGGTCAAGCTGCGTTCCTTTTTATTTTTTTTTTATTTATTTTCATGCGTCAAGTTAACTTAGTTTATTCAAGTCAAGGTTGCTAGTTTACTCAAGTCACGAGCCATAATTCTTTAAAGGGCTCTGCACTGACGTTTTTATTAAACACGGTGGAATAACATAACGTCCACGGTCATAAGGTCCATGGACATTATGTCAACTCTAAACGGTCATAATGTCCGTGAACTTGATGTCTCTTTTGAAATGTCCATGGACCTTATGTCTTTTTTGCATTAGCAACACGGTTTATTTGAACAGAGGGTTCATGGTCATTATAACCTTGAAAGGTAAAAATTTTTAAGAAAAAAAGTTATTTCCCCTTGTACGGAATGTTGTTTTTAACATTCTGTACAAGGGCAAACCATTTTTTCATAAAAAACAAGCAACCGAATGGTTTAAATGGCATTTAACGCATTCGATTGAAATAAAAATATTCATTGACCTTCTGTCCGTTTTGCTTTGGACATTATGTCCGTTTCGAAAGAGCCATAATTCCGGACCATTTTTGTACTATTTTAGTTTAGATTGCTTATGGCATTTAATGGCTATTGGCATTAAATGTTAGAATTTATTTATCGAATTTTGGAAAATTGTTACTGCGACTGAATATCACAAAGGAAAGTGGGCTGAAACCGTTTTTAGAGGGGGCCTGAAATTGGTTTTAGGGCTTTGTTGGATTAGAACGCGTATTATATATAACTTTATTTTTGTTCTTTATCAATTCTTTACCTCTTTACGGTATTATATATTTTTTCTATAATTTCTAAATTTCTCTTGAAACTTTATTGTAAACCAGTTTTTTAAAGCTAATGCTCTTTAGTTTGTTTCAATATAACTTCATTCCCGCTCATTAATATTTTACTCATTGCTTACACTCATTGAATTATTATTATATGAAGTCAGTTGGTAAACGTCTGTGTAACAATAAACTCGTATTGCAACAAACCTCAACCACAGCGTTTTACATTTTCTCATTGAACTTTAGAACAAACATTTTGGCGACCGTGACAGGACGGCTGTTGTCTACGGAAATCTGTGGTAATTTCTTGAAAAAGGTACTTTCGAGTAAGAACAAAAGGCTTAACAGTTGGTCCTCAACATATTTATCGTTGGAGCTGAAGGTCAATTATTTATTTTTCGTCGTTGGGTGTCTTAATAGCCTCGCGCTGCTATTCTAAGACAAATCATTATCATCTCATTTAATATTTTATTGGAGAACTTCATCAATTGGAAAATTGAATCTCCTTGGCGCTGAAAGCATCATCAAGGCCACCGATTTTCACCACTGCGTAAGCTGCCAATATTTTTTGTTTTTGTTGTTGGAATAATTGCTGGCATAGAAACTGGAGAGTTGTTGCTGGCAAAGTACCGTCCGCGCATATCATTTGTTGTTGTGAATTATTTGGAGTTCCTCTTCACACCTTGTGCTAACTTCTATATACTTTGCTTGCGTTTCATTTTGCATAACTGTGCTACCGTTGCAGCTGCACTCTTGACTACTCTGTAGTACATTTACTGTTGCTACATATTTTTTATTGCTGCTGGTATATTTTAGATTTTTTTTTGAAAAATGCCAAAAAATAATGATGCACCGGAGGAAAGTGAGGAAGAAGTAATCGATGACTTAACGTCACTTAAAAAACAAAGAGCTTCTATGAATAGAAATATATCAAACATAAAAAACAAAGTTGAGAAGAGCGGAACAACAGATGAGGCTACTGTTCTTGAGTGTCGCTTAGAAATCTTGGAAACATATTTTAAGCAATTGTGCGTTATTCAAAACAATATTGAAAGGCTTAATCCTGATGACTCAGATCGAATGCAATTTGAAGAAGTTTTCATAACTGCGAAATCTAAAATTCGCACATTGTTAAATGCATCTCGCGGAAATGTAATTGCTCAGAGCACTCTGAATACTTCGTCATTTCAAGATAATCATCAAAGAACTCGATAGCCAAAATTAAAGCTACCATCATTTGATGGACGTTATGCTGACTATAAACGATTTATTGATTCTTTTAAACATTTAGTGCATGATGACAACTCCATTCCAGCAATTGAAAAATTTAATTATCTCCTTAACTGTTTGTCTGGTGCTGCTCTTAATGTAGTTGAAGCTTTTCAGGTCACATCAGAAAATTATGAAAAGGCTTTGGAAAGACTAAATGAGCGGTATGACAACAAGGTGTAAATATTTCTTGATTACATACATTCGCTCTTTAACATACCTGCAATGAAGAAATCTGATCCTACGTCACTGCGAAAGGTGATAGATAATGTATCGGCCTTGCGTAGTTCACTTCTCTCTCTTGGAAATGAAAGCGACATCATCAAACCATGTAAAAAAGCGAAATTCTCACACGTTCATGAGTGCAAAAGCTACGTGCGCTTATTGCAATAGCCCTGAACATATTTTAGGAAACTGTCCAGTTTTCGTTTCGATTCCAGTATCTGAGCGTTTTGATTTCGTCAAGCGTACCGCACATTGCATCAATTGCTTACGCAAGGGTCACACCGTATCCAAGTGTCAATCCAAATCTCGATGTCGAATTTGTAAGGAATCTCATCATAGTCTTTTGCATATTTATAGCTCTCCAAATCCATTTAACAATGCAATGCCGTTAACTACTACACCGAGCCAAACCACTTTCGATGCACCAATTTCACTGGTAACTCGTTCTGCGAAACGAGCCCTTATTCCGACAGCGGTTATTTTCATAAAGGATATTTTTAACAATTTTCAACCAGTTCGCGCAGTTTTGGATTCTTGTTCGGAGATAAATTTCATCACTGAAGAGACCGCAAAAAGATTGCAACTTAAATTCCACCGCACTTATGAGGAAGTATCGGGTATTGCTGACATTCGCACACCCATACGTCATTTTGTGGTTGCCACAATTAAATCTCGTATAACATCATTTGAACGCACTACTAATTTTTCTATTACTAGGTCGATTACTGCTCAACAGCCGGGCGAATCAATTTCGTACGCAAATTGGAATATCCCAAAATCGATAACTCTTGCTGACCCACACTTTTTTAAGCCAGAGCGAATTGATATATTAATCAGTACCGGGCTTTTCTTCGATTTACTGCTTGAAGGTAAAATATCACTTGGTGTTAACTTGCCATGCTTAGTCAATACGGAATTTGGATGGATTGTGGGTGGAAACTATGAAACTGCTGTCAAACCTCGCTCGGTTACCTGCAACTTAGCACTAGAATCGCGTTTAAATAATTTAGACATCCTTCTGCAACGATTTTGGGGAGTTGAGGATTTGGCACCACGTATTTCTCTATTAACGCCTGATGAGCAAAAATGCGAAAACCATTTTCTACCACACGTAAAAGTGGAATCAGATGGCAGACTAAAAGTACGTCTGCCTTTTAAAGAATCACCAAAATTTTTAGGTGAGTCATATGAAATCGCTAGGAAAAGATTTATTTCTCTAGAGATGCGCTTGGAGCGCGATCAAACTCTTAAGACTATGTATTTTGAATTTATGCGCAAATACGCCGAACTTGGACATATGTCCCCCGTTAATTTTTTCGATTGGAACCAGCCACACTACATAATTCCACATCATTGCGTTTTGCGCCCAGAGAGCAAAACAACTAAATTACGCGTTGTATTTGATGCTTCAGCGCGTACTACTTCTAAGCGTTACCTTAACGACATTCTTTTAGTTGGCCCAACTATTCAACAACAACTTATAACCACACTTATGGCATTTCGTTTGAATAAATTCGCTTTGATTGCTGATATTTCTAAAATGTATCGCCAATTTGGCGTCGGTAAGTCGTACCGAAAATACCAAATGATTTTGTGGAGATGGAATTCTAGTGAACCACTCCAATTGTTTGAGTTAAATACAATCACCTACGGAATGGCTGCATCACCATTTCTTGCAATACGTTGTTTGCACTTCATGGCAGACCTTCACAGTAGCACATATCCAATTGGTTCCAAGGCTTTAAGAGAAGACCTTTACGTTGACGACTTGTTGACGGGAGCGGATGACGTGGCGGAGCTGCAAAAGAAGCACATAGAAATATCGCATATCTTAAACTTGCATGGACTAAGTCTTGCCAAATGGAACACTAACCATTACCAAATTTTTACAGAATCGCCAAATGAAGTTCCAATCCCGCTTCCAGACGAAGACATCGCAAAGGCACTGGGCATTAGGCCGTGTCGAAAAATTTAGATCGTATTTTTAGAGGTCTCAAAAGTTGCATAGGCTTGTCAAGAGCACCCAAAAAAAAATTTTATAAAAAATATAGGACATCTTCCTGCCCCGCAAGGACTAAGTTTTTTTTTTGGGAAAAACAATAAAAAATAACGATCTTAAAATGCTTTGATTTTTTTAAGAAAATCCACACATGTCTTAAAGCAAAAGTAATAATGCAGTTTAACTAACAATTTCTTGCCACACACGGTGCTACTCATGATTTTTACCAACAGTATCCTGTATGAAGGATATTCGAAGCGAAAGTTGTACTTGGGATAGCACAAGACGTTTGATTGTAAGCATTGGTTATAAATTTTGGTGGTACTGTTTATAGTGTTGATGTATTCCATAAATAACATGAATTAATAATTTGCATAGTTTTTGCATTTGTATTCTCTTGTTTTAGAGAAATGTATACTAGAACGCAATTTTTTAACTTTTTCAAAAAAATGAATATAAGATTTTATGTCAAGTGATTCAGAAGTGGTGTCGAAGATAATCTTCTCAATTTGAGTTTTTGAAAATTTCTGAACATGATACTGCCTAAAAATATTTATTTAATATATCAGTTTAAGACCACGATTTTATTTTCTATTTCGTTATTTTAAAAAAAGTTATTTCCTAGCATCAAATTTCTCAATTTGAGTTATGTCCCCTTTATGGTTATAATTTCATTTAAACACATTTTAAAAACAATTGTTTAGTCTTTTGAGACCGACTGAATGGCATAAAATGTATTTTAACGAAATTATAACCATAAAGATGATATAACTCAAATTGAGAAATTTGATGGTACGAAGTAAAATTTTTTTTAGTATTAAAATATAAAAAAAATCGTGGTCTAAGCCTGGCTTATAAAATACATATTTTAAGTTAGGGTCATGTACAGAAATAATTAAAAAATCCAAATTGAGAAAATTATCTTCGACACCACTTCTTATGCCCGTGATATAAAATCTAATATAAATTTTTTTGAAAAAGTTAAAAAATTGCGTTCTAGTATACATATCTCTAAACAAAGAGAATTCATATGCAAAAACTATGCAAATTATTAATTCATCATATTTAAGAAATACGCCAACACTATAATCAAAGCCATCAAAATTTAGACTCAATGGTTACAATCAAAAGTTATGTGCCATCTCGATTATAACTTTCGCTTCGAATATCCTGCAAACAGGATACTGTAGGTAAAAATCGTGAGTAACATCGTGTTCGGTAAAATATTGCTAGTTAAACTGCATTTAAATTTTTTCTTTAGACAAATGTAGTTTTTTTTACAAAAATTTAAGCATTTTAAGATCGTTATTTTTTACTGTTTTTCTCAAAAAACAACTTTGTCCTTGCGGGGCAGGAAGATGTCCTTTTATTTTCATAAAATTTTTTTGGCAGATCTTGGCAACCACATGAAACTTTTGAGACCTCTTAGAATGTGAAATTCGAAAAAAAAATGTAATTCGATACGCCCTACTGGGCATGTCGTGGAAGCCAAAATTTGACACATTTTGTTTTAGGTACAACCTACCTGATATTGATACTGCTTCAAAGAGATCAGTTCTCTCAACTGTTGCGCGCGTCTTTGATATGCTTGGTCTCTTGAGCCCTATCATTATTCGTAGCAAAATGCTGCTGCAAGAGATTTGGCTGCAGCAACTAGGATGGGCCGATCCATTGCCTTCAAATTTAAATAATTTGTGGTGTCAAATTAAGATAGATTTAAACAATATTAATCTCATTGAAATTCCTCGCTTCGTTTTTACTTCGCCAAATTCAAGTTGCGAAATACACGGCTTTGCGGATGCATCGCAAAGAGCTTATGGATGTTGTATTTACGTAAGATCAAAGGTAGAAAATCAATATAAGGTAACATTACTAATAGCAAAATCAAAGGTGGCACCCAAAAAAGCGCAGTCGCTTCCAAGATTGGAGCTTTGTGCCGCATTGTTGCTTAATCGGACGTGGCAAAAGGTAAAGCAAAAGCTTGAATCATTCAAACCTCAAATTTACTTTTGGAATGATTCGAAAATTGTCCTTCAATGGTTAACGATGCATACCTCTACACTTAATTGTTTTGTTGCCAATAGAGTGGCAGAATTGCAAGAGAATGCGTCACAAATCTTCTGGAAACATGTTCCCTCAAAAGAAAACCCTGCCGACATTGTGTCACGAGGATGCAGCGCTTTAGAGTTATCTGGAACCATCTGGTTTGAAGGTCCTGTGTACTTGCGGCATAATGAAGAGCAATGGCCTCAAACTAAATCAGACAACATATCGATCTTACCTGCAATAGAATTGAGAAAACCAGTTTCACTCCTGAATAGCAATAGCAGCACTGAGGGAATTATCGAAAGTATTATCAACAACAACTCATCTTATTGGCGGGTTCTAAGAATCGTTTCTTACATTCTTCGAGTTTTTAACAAATCGCCTGTCGACAGTTCCACAACCACAGAAAAGGTTCTTAATTTACCGGTAACCGAATTGAACCACACATTTCTGCGCATAGTTGCCGAAATTCAGCGAAATCATTTTGAAAAGGAACGCAAAAACTTACTGTTGTCCAAGTCTCTCAAACCAAGTTTTCAAAAACTTTCGCCTTTTATCGACAAAATTGAAAACGGCAATTCAGTGGTTGAAGTCATAAGAGTCGGTAGTCGCTTAATCAACGCCGACATTCCTTTTGATGCGAAGTTTCCATGTTTACTTCCGAAGCAGCACCGATTTTCTAAGCTTTACATTGAATTCCTACACCGCAATAATAAACATGCTGGACCAAAGATCCTACTTTCTCTTCTTCGTCAACGGGTATGGGTCATCAATGCACGCGAGGCAGTAAGAAAGGTTGTGAGAAATTGTCTTCATTGCTTTTACTATAAACCAAAATTAATGGGACAGCTTATGGGCAGCTTTCCAGCGAATCGTCTAAAGGCTCATCGACCTTTTTTCGCTATTTTTTGCTATCCTTTTTGTGATGTATTGAAACGACTGCCTTAGTGATTGCTTAACGACTAACTTTATTAACGAAGTTCAATATTAAAATATGCTTAAGATTAGAGTAAAGCTTTAAGCTTTATACGAGATTCAAAATATCAATATATAACATTTAAGCTTTATACTAGATTCAAAATATCAATATATAACATTTAAGCTTTATACTAGATTCAAAATATCAATATATAACACGCTCCCCATTTTCTTAGATAGTTTATATCTTAATTAATTTTATTAACATACAATATGTTTCTTAGTTTATTTAATCTAGTTTAAATAGTATACATCTTCTTTTGTTTTATTATGATAAGTTAAAAATTCAAGCAATTATATTATAAGTATGTATAAATTATGATGTGTAATAACATTTGAAAGTATATAGGTACATTATTTTGATATTTTTTTGTCTTTAGTTCTTGGCCTTAGTACTCTAGTAGGAAATGTATTTTGTTCATTTTCATTTGTTTCATTATTGTTATCAATTATATTATTTTCAAGTTCATTTCTTACATTAGATTCCTTATCTCTTCTAATATTTACAATATCACTTGAACTCTGTGACGGCTCAACTGTTAAACTCTGCATTTTGATGCGAAACATAAGTTATATTGTCCAATGTATTTAGGTCTATAACATCTTTAACAATCTGACTTTTATCTACACCTGACCTAATTTGATCAGTGTGTCGCTTAATGATTCTGTCATTAGATAAAATGCAGTAATAGGAACGCGGACCAGTTTGGTTTTTTATAACAGCAGAAGACCAAGATTTTTTATTAGGATTAGTGTAATCACGAATTAATACTTTTTGACCCCTTTTGAAGTTTACTGATCTCTTGCCTTTATAGTTCAACATACTTTTTTCTTGCTTTTCAAGTATTGTGTTTTCAATGAGAGGTGGTTTAATTAAATCAAATCGCGTTCTAAGCGATCTTTTAAGAAAAATTTGAGCTGGACTTTCGTCCGTAGAGCAATGCTTAGTGTTGCGATAATCCATCAAAAATCGGTTTAAGGCAATATCAAAGTTTTCATTTTTATCAGAATTGAGATTTGCATAAACACATTTCTTCAAAGTTTTGACAAAATTTTCTGCCTGCCCATTGGTCGCTGGATGTCCAGGGGCAGTCAGAATATGATTTATTTTATTTCTATTAGTAAAATTTTTAAATTCATCAGAAACAAATTGTCTCCCATTGTCACTTACAATGGTCTTAACAATACCAAATCGACTAAAAAGTTCCCTTAATTTTGTAATTACAAAGTTAGAAGTTATGTATTTTGTTTTAAAAACTTCAACCCACTTGAATATGAATCGATGATGACAAAAAGATAGACATTTTTTATCGGTCCAGCAAAGTCTATGTGGATTCTATGCCAAACAGAATTTGTTGGCTTCCAAGGGAGAAGCGGAGATTTCTCAGGACTGGGTAAAAGTTTTTGACAATAGACACAAGATTTTACTAAATCCTCAATATCTTTATCAAGTTGTGGCCACCATACAAAAGATCTGGCCAATGCCTTTGTTTTCACAATTCCCAAGTGGGATTCATGAAGTATCTGAAGTATATATTTTCTTAGTTTTTGTGGTATCACAACTCGATACCCCCATAGTAGGCAATCATGATCTACCACAAGCTCAGTGTCTTTATTGATATAAACACAAAAATCGTCACCTTTAAGATCTTTTAATTTACCTTGTTTAACAAATTCACATACCCTTGAAAGAATTGGATCTCTTCTAGTTTCACGAGATATGTCTTTAAAATCAAGACATAAAATGTTGTCTTTTTCAACAAAATTTACATAAGTGCTATCATCAACGTCTTTTTCACTAATTTTTTGTTGAGGCATTCGTGACAAGAAATCGGCTTCATTAGAATGTCCTTTGACGTATTCTATCTTGTAATTAAACCCAGAAAGGATAAATGCCCATCTTTGTAAACGGGCAGCTGCCATTACAGGCAAACCCTTATTTTCTCCAAAAATTGTAATGAGTGGTTTATGATCTGTTTTTAATGTAAAAACATTTCCAATCAAGTACTCCTTTAACTTCGTGACACAAAAAATTATAGCTAGCGCTTCTTTTTCAAGCGTACTATAATTTCGCTCGGCTTTAGTTAAAGCTCTTGATATAAAAGCAATCGGTTTTAAAGTGTCGTTATGGAAGGCATGTGAAAGAGTGCCAGCAATAGCATTATTAGAAGCATCAGTGGAAAGTATAATTGGTAAATTTGGATTAAAGTGCACTAAAACTTTATCTGAAGTAATATCACTTTTAATTGTATTATAAGCATCTTGACAGCTTTTTGACCATTCAAACTTAACATTTTTTTGTAATAAATGATAAAGAGGAACCAATTCGTTGGCAAAGTTGTCTATGAACATTGAATAATAATTTACCATCTCTAAAAATGCTCTAAGCTCGGAAATATTGCTGGGAATTGGAGCTTTTAAAACGGATTCAATCCTTTCTTTATTTTTACTTAAGCCAAATTTGTCAATCGTGAACCCTAATAAGAAATTTTACTTTTGAAAAATTCACATTTTGATAAATTAAGCTTAAGCCCTGCTATTTTTAATTTATCAAGTACTGCTTTTAAATTATGAATATGCTCCGACATATCTCTACCTGATATCGTGATATCGTCTTGATATACAACTACGAATGAAATGTCACGTAATAAATTTTCCATCGTCTTTTGAAATATAGCAGCTGCCGGTTTAACTCCGAAAGGTAATCGTTTCATCTTTAAAGGCCCAATATGAGTTGACCAAGTACATAAGTTTTGCGATTTTTCATCAAGGATAAGTTGGTTATAAGCGCTAGTTAAATCCAACTTCGAAAATAGTTCACCTCCTTGAAGTGACGCAAATATTTCGTGAATCAATGGTAAAGGATACTTAAAATCCGACAAGAATTTATTTATGGTAACCTTGTAGTCGCCACAAATTCTAAGGTCACCATTTGGTTTTAAAATAGGAACAAGCGGTGTTCCCCATTCAGCATGATTAATTGGTTCCAAAACATCCTTTGCAATTAAATCCTTTAAAATTTCTTCAATCTTTATTTTCCATGCCAGTGGAACTGGACGCGGTTTAAAAAAAATTGGTTTAGATTTATCATCAATATTTAAAGAAACCTTTCCTAGTTTATAACAACCCAGACTTGAATCAAAAACATCAGAAAATGAATTTTTAATTTCATCGATTATTATGGAAGATTGATCAGAATTATTTATCGAATTAATTTGAATGAGCTGAAAACCAAACTTTCGTAAAAAGTTTCTGCCAAATAAAGGAGAATTGTTATTGTTTGTAACAAGCAGTTTAACTTTCTTTTTAGCTCCATTGCACTCTATTACTTCATAATATTCACCTAATATTTCAATTCTGTTACCATTATAGTCGACATAAGGATCATTACAGGAATCAAGACTTACAGTAGTTTTCAGTTTGTTAAGAAATGATGTTGATACCAAACTACACGGAGCACCAGAATCGCAGACAACTTCTATAGGAAATCCATTAATTTTTACAGAGACTCTGTAGAGTTCAGTTGAATCGCCACCTTTATTTGGATTTATGCTGTAAATACAAAAATCAAATGAATTATTTCTACTTAAATTTTCAATGGATGAGTCAGATTCTGATACATAGTTTACAACTTTTTCTCTACATATAGATGCCAAGTGCCCAATTCTGCTACAATGATGGCACTTGCTTGCTTTATATCTGCATTCATTAGATCCATGGTTACGCCAACCGCAATGTGAGCATGCCTTATTGGATTTCGTTGTTGATTCACTTCGTTTTTTATAGCGATCATAATTGTTTTTGTTTTTGTTGTTGTTGTTGTTGTTGTTGTTGTTGTTACCTTTAAAATTTTTCTTATACTTGTTGTTTTTAACGTAGTTGATTTGAGTCTGGTTGTCAATTTTATGTGATATTTTCATTTCCATTATCAACGCTTTTCGTAGTGCTTCATCGAGACTTAATTGTTCGTCTTCTTCACAGAGTCGTTCAAATATTTTACTATTAATACCCACTATGAAACGGTCCAGAACAAAAGCTGATAAATTATCACGAAATTTGCATAAAAGCGCAAGCTTTTTTACTCTTGCATGCCATTCTGATACGCTTTCGCCTTCAGCTTGCGTTGCTGAGTAGAAGTTTTTACGCTCACGAAATATTATAGTAGGTGGAGTATAATGAGTATTTAGTAAATTGCAAAGCTCTTTATACGTCTTAGCAACAGGTGAAGCTGGGCTACACAAATTATGTAGAACTTCATACGGAGTTGGTCCGATTGCTTTTAAGAGAGTAGCTTTTTTGCATTTTCCTCGATGCACTTAATTTCAGCAAAGTGGATTTCAAGCTTTTCTTTCCATAAAACCCATGACTCATCTCGTGGTGAGAACGGCTGAATATTACTCGGCTGGTAAATGGTGACGGATTGACCTTCGTTTGGCATTGTTACTTTTTGTTCTTTTCAGCTTCCACGATTTATTTTTTTATGAATATTTTGATTGGTTATTTTTTATAGTTATTTAGTTATTTATTAAGTACTTAATATTCAGATTTTATTAGAGTTTTTGTGACATATTACGTCTATTATGTTTGTTTTGTATTACTTTAAGTTTTTAAACCTGAAAACGTTCGAGCACACTACACTTTATTTTATAGTGAATTAATTCATATTATGAACAATAAGTATTAAACAATTATCGCTATTTGTAATTACAAATTTTCGATTTAATCACGCGGTACTGTACTTTTTTTTTGTTTAATATGTGTTGCCACACATGAGTCTTTTCTTTTTTTTTTTTTTTGCGCTCGTCGCCAATTTGTGATGTATTGAAACGACTGCCTTAGTGATTGCTTAACGACAAACTTTATTAACGAAGTTCAATATTAAACTATGCTTAAGATTAGAGTAAAGCTTCAAGCTTTATACCAGATTCAAAATATCAATATATAACATTTAAGCTTTATACTAGATTCAAAATATCAATATATAACATTTAAGCTTTATACTAGATTCAAAATATCAATATATAACACTTTTAATGTTCATTCTGGGGATATTTGCCTCCCAATAGTTGACAGCAATACAGTTTTATCTTATCTAAAAGACCTTAAAACTTCGTATAAAAGTGGTCCCGACAACATTCTTTGCATTTTGAAATATTGCTGTGAAGAATTATTAACTCCAATCACTTGGCTTTTTACCTATTCTTTAAAGTCTTGCTATTTTCCAACTGTCTGGAAGTCCTCATTCATTATCCCATTGCATAAATCTGGTAATAGATCTTTAATTGATAACTATCGTGGAATTGCGAAATTAAGTGCTTTGCCCAAACTTTTTGAGGCAATTATTACTTCACAATTATCACATAGTGTTAAGTCGTTGATGTCCCCATGTCAACATGGATTCCTCTCGGGAAAATCTACGGTCACTAACCTCCTTGAATTTACATCTAAAACTATAGAAAATTTTGGAAAAGGTTTACAGACTGATGTTATCTACACGGACTTTAGCAAAGCTTTTGATGTTGTTAATCACAAGCTCTTAATTCTAAAATTATCTTTGATTGGATTTCCCACAAAAATGGTGAGATGGATCGAATCGTATCTTAGTAATAGAACACAATCTGTTCTATTTAAACTCGTGAAATCATACGAGTTTTCTGTTATCTCTGGGGTACCCCAAGGAAGTCACCTTGGGCCTCTTTTGTTTCTACTTTACATAAATGATTTGCCATCGGTCATAAAGCATTCTAACATCTTGATGTATTCTGACGATGTCAAACTATTCCTTTCTTTTAAGAATGAATTCGATGGTTTATTCTTGCAAATTGACATCAACAATCTCCATAGCTGGTGAAGAATAAATCTCATGAATCTTAATATGAAAAAATGTAAGCACATGACCTTCTCCTTGTGACTACACATTAGAATCCTTAGATAGTTTTCATGATCTTGGAGTTACCATGGATCCTAAACTACGATTTCATATTCATATAAATAAAATAGTAAATAGAGCAAATAGTACCCTAGGATTTATTAAACGTTGGGCAAAAGAGTTTAATGATCCTTTTATTACGAAAACTTTATTCACTTCTCTAGTTCGGCCTACCTTAGAATATGCCTCCATTGTATGGTGCCCACGTTACGGTTGTTACATCGATGACATTGAATCCGTTCAGAAAAAATTTCTTTTGTTCTGCCTAAATAATCTTTATTGTAATACTAACTTTAATCTACCATCTTATGAATATCGGTTACAACTACTAAATCTTCCTACATTAAAAAATAGGAGAGTTATGCTTAATGTTAGTTGGATAGTTAAGCTTTTACATGGATATGTAGACAGTCCATATTTATTAAGTAAAATTTACTTTAATATTCCACTTCGTCCTAGAAGATCTTTTGAGCTACTTTTTATGAACTTTTGTAGAACTAATTACTTGCATAATGAACCACTAAGAAGCGCTTGCGGAGACTTTAATTCCGTTTCAGATGCTATATCTTTAAATGAATCCATGTACTCAATTAAAATTAAAATTTTAGATTATCTGCAGTACCGACAGTGATTCTGATCATGCTAACATCTGACACATCTTTTTCAACTGAATATGGATATAAACAATAAATTCATCTGAATGGACCTGAACCTGTTTTGGACCTCCTAAATTAATATAATTGAACATGCTTGGAATGTTAACGCATTATTTTGTCGTGCCGTGCTGGTTGTAGTTTTTGGACTTTTTCCTTCAACTATGCGAGGACGATTTGTATAGCATATATAATAATATGAAAAGCCAATGAGACCTAGTTGTCTTAGTGCCAGCGTTCACAACCATTTCTTTGCATCTAAGGAAATGGTGTGGTAATATGACCTTGTTTGTCGAAATATCACCTCGCTGTGAGCAATATGTATTATATATATGGTTGTACTTATCAGTGTGGCGTACGGACCTTGTTTGTCTAGATACCTCCCACCGTCCTAGGTCGACACTATAATCTGTATTATATTAAAATATCGAATACTAAATTAACGTTAATTACAAATTTTATTTTATTTTTGCTATCGTATTATATTTTATATTGTTATATATAATAATAATAATTGTTTGTGTATTGCTAAATTTTAAAAGCTATAAAGCCTCAAAGGCTTAGCTTATAATAAATAGATAAAAAAAAAAAAAAAAAAAATTTCTCGTTACTGGCATGGACTTCTGCGGCCCGTTTTTGACAACATATCGACTTCGTGGCAAGCAACCTTATAAATCATATGTGTTTTCGTCTGCTTCGCTTCGAAGGCCGTTCACATTGAACTGGTCTCGGATCTGACAACTAATAATTTTCTTTTATCTCTCAAAAGGTTTGTGGGTCGACGTGGTGTACCTCAGAAAATCTTTTGCGACAATGCCACAAATTTCGTTGGCGCCAATAATAAATTGAAAGACTTTAAAGCAACATTTTTTGAAGAACAATCCCTCAACGCCTTGATGAGTTATAGCAGCAAAACTGGTTTTGAGTTCAACTTTATCCCACCTAGAGCTCCACATTTTGGCGGTCTGTGAGAAGCCGCTGTTAAATCGGCAAAAACTCTTTTAGTTAAAAATGCAGCACAAGCGAGTCTGACTTATGAAGAGCTCCAGACTGTTTTTATTGAGATTGAATCGATTTTGAACTCGCGACCGATTGCAGCTATTTCTAATGACTCAAATGACGGAGAAGCATTAACTCCAGCGCATGTATTAATTGGAGATCATCTTGCTTCTGTTCCTGAAGAGGATTTGGTCGATCGCAATATATCAAATCTAACTCGCTGGCAGCGCGTTGCCTTTCTTAAGCAGCAATTTTGGAGAATGTGTTCACGTGACTATGTCTTGAGTCTGCAGCAGCGTTCGAAGTGGTTTAAACCGGAACCAAACATTCAAATTGGCCAATTGGTGGTTATTCAAGAAGAAAATATTCCTCCCCAACAATGGATGCTAGCGCGCGTGATGCATGCTATACCTGGTTCTGATGGAAAGGTTCGGGTTGTAGATTTGAAAACAGCGAAGGGCATGCTAAGACTACCGATTCATAAGATTGCGCCATTACCCTCCTGTAATGCTGATTGAAAGTAAGACCTTTAAACGGGGGCAGAATGTTGGATTAGAACGCGTATTATATATAACTTTATTTTTGTTCTTTATCAATTCTTTACCTCTTTACGGTATTATATATTTTTTCTATAATTTCTAAATTTCTCTTGAAACTTTATTGTAAACCAGTTTTTTAAAGCTAATGCTCTTTAGTTTGTTTCAATATAACTTCATTACCGCTCATTAATATTTTACTCATTGCTTACACTCATTGAATTATTATTATATGAAGTCAGTTGGTAAACGTCTGTGTAACAATAAACTCGTATTGCAACAAACCTCAACCACAGCGTTTTACATTTTCTCATTGAATTTTAGAACAAACAGGCTTATTTTCATTATTTATCCATACAAAAAATTCTCCAAAGTGGGGGCTAAATCCCTTTCAACCCGTTTGTAGATCTGCCAAAGTTGTAAAGTAATATTGAACATAAATGTGCATCATTGTTTAAAGTCATACCAATATAAAAATTTACCTATCAGTCTTAAACAAAAAACCTTTTTCTAATGGTAATTTATCGAAGATTTCTATATGAAGAAAGAACCTTATTTGAAATATCAAGAGATATGAAAATTTTTAAAATTAAAATGCTCACAAGAGTGCTCCCAAACTTTGGTGGGTAAATTTTTTCCACATTAACTTTGCTTTGAGCCACTGGAATTATTATCATTTAATTTTTTTTATGCTTTGGATTGTGGCTTCAAATGACTTAATGCTAAGAAAGAGCGAAAAAGCAGTAGTAGCAGAACTCAATTGTTATTGCAAGAGTAAAAGGGCAACCACAACAGTAATTTAAACAAGTAAAGAAAGTCAAAAGTCGGTCGAGCCCGACTATGAAATACCCTCAACCTACTTTTTCAAAATGCAATAAAAGTATTGAAAATGGCCGTGGGAGAATGAAATTCATACTTTATATGCATTTCAATTTGGATGATAAATTTACACATACCAAGTTTTATTTCTGTAGCTCACATGTTAATGCCTTTATAGTTTTTTCGCTATTGTGGGATTTGTAAAATACATACATGCCAAATTTTATCACTGTAAGACAATACTGTAAATGAGCTTATATATTGAGTTTTCAATTTTTGCATTGTATGGGAGGTAAGCGTGTCCGTGGGCGGATGACGTTCAGTTTTTAAAAACATCTTTGTTTTTATATTAAATACATACGAACCAATTTTTATTGTTGTACGTTCATTATGAGCTTATTTATGCAGTTTTCAATTTTTGAGTTGTATAGGAGGTAGGCGTGTCTGTAAGCGGATGACGTCCATTTTAGGGATCAAAATAAGAAACTTTGCCGAAGGAACCATACCTCTAAAACGAATTCTGATGTCCCCCAATTTAGGTGGAACTTTTGGGTAGGGGCAAATTTTGAAAAATCCCACTTTGACCCATTTAGAGTGCTCCAATCGAGTCCAAATGTATGACCGACCCCCACTAACTTTGGAGGCTTGACCCACCCATGCCAGGGCACACCCCCTGGAACCCCCTATGGGGTTCCCACTACTAACATTTAAAAAATCACCATTTTTGGCCTTAACATGAAAAAATCAGCGAAATGGCTATGTTTTTTCTTTATTTATCGTTTGAAGTCTTTTTTACTTTCAAGTCTAGGCAATTTCGCACGGCTCTCTAATGTCGTCGCCATAACAGCCTCTACATTTTCCGGTATAACCCGTTAGGAAACGCTAGCTAGCAATTGAACATGTCGTTCCGTTCCTTGCATGTGTGATGGAATTTTTGGATCATTAAACGGTGGATCATCTTGATTTAAATATTCTTTCAATGTATCGTACGGAATGCTTCGCGTGAATGGTGGTTCAAATACGTTATTTATGTCATTCATATTGATCATTTCCGTGTAACTTGTGCTATTAAACTTTATATCTGGTTTTTTATAAGCTCTAAGTTGGGTTGGGTCGTCAACATCCGTTCGATAGCGTAGAATTATGTTGATAGCACAGTCGCGCTTTTCTTTGCTAAAACAACATTGATAACAAGATATTTGTCGAATGCGCATAATATGAATTATCTGAATTATCTGTTCAACTAATGAAGTTGAAAAATAATGCACTGCCGTACACGACAGAGCTGTAATACTTGATATTGAAGTTCATTGGCACATATCATTTAATTATAAATTCAACCAGAATTCTTAAATTTGCATCTGGATTTTCCGTTTTCACATATAATCGTAATAATCTAGCGGCCTTGGTGAGCCACCGAGAATGTACAATTTTCCCTGGTTTGATGTTAGCCAGATCCACCGAAACCACGCCGCTAAAAATTGCATGGGCCATGTCGTATAAGTACTTCGAATCGGTGGAAAATTCAATTTTTTCTGGAGCGAGGGCATATTTTGCAACTCAATTTTCTGGAAGCCGTCCACAACCTGGAAATGTATAATAATAAAATAATTAAAAATGGTTGACAATTATAATAAATGACTGATAGCAATAACTTACCGGAAAAGTTTCACAAGTTTCGATTTGACGGCTCAGTTTTCCGGTTGCCGATCTTGGTCCAGTGCTGGTTTATTTATCCAAAGCTTCAAACAAATGCCGAAACGGAAGTTCGTTGAAGTGTAGAAGGCAATCGAACCAATGCTTGGTCTTTTTAACAGCAATTCGAATCGTCGTATAATTCCACCGTGTGGGCCATATTCCAGTCTTACGTAACCAATCAATTCAGAATTGGGTTCTCTCAAAATAACAAGATGAGGTTCTTTTACCATCCCAGTATGATACTTCTCAACAACTTAAGCTGTCGCTAAAGTATCATCTTTTCTGCCATCGAATGAAAACGCTAACAAATTGGTATGATCTAACCGTTTGCGAACCACTTCTTGTCTGCATTTCTCTTTTTCTCTACGAACTTTCGATTTATCATTGATGAGAGGTTTGCCATGCTTATCTTTCATTTTAAAATCTTGGAAAAGAGCGGTTCCCAATGCCGATGCTACTCTATCAGGCACACCAAATCTGTCATCCATTGTTAGTCTTCTCTGATTATGTTGATCGTGCATGAACTCTTTGAGGCGTTCGGGAACCCAGCCGCATGCACATGGAGCTGCCTTCAAATCGCATTTACATGTTCCAATGTAAAAAATTGTTTCCAGAGATTTTACATACTCTGTAAATTGTTGGGTTTTGTTTCTTCTCTTGATTTGATCTTGATACTTGTCAAGCAATTTATTCAGTTTATTAAATACACTTTTTTTCAGCATTATTTCCATACCAAGTGTTTCCCAAATTCCATTCAACTTATCTTGTACTTGAATAGTGAATGATTTATGGGAAAACTTTTTTTGTTCTGTTTTAGCACGTTCGCTTAAGTAAAAATAATATCTCAAGATATCCAGATGGGTTGGTAAATTAAGATCAGTCAAATCAGTAGACACACCAAAAACAGTACTTCGTGCTTGGGTATATGACTCATTGGGTTTTCGATAGTTGTTGTTGCTTCATCTTGCGGTGTAGATTGATTTGGAATGGTCAACTTCACTTATTATTTTTTTTTTAATATTTTTTGATCTGAAATTAGCACTTCACACTTTGAGTTCTTCACAACGACTTAATGCATTCACAAAAACTGTTGCGTTATATATGGTCTACGAGACGAGGTAATAAGAATGAAATGGTAATTTCAATTCTACCTGCTGTGTCTTGTGGTGGCTTAAAAACGCACACAAGCAATTTTAGGATCTGCAATTGTGTCACGGTGATACCTTAATTTTTTAAAAGGGTTGCGGTGCATTCCAGTGATACCTTAATTGTTAAAATGGTTGCATAAAACGCGCATTTCTTAAGAAGGTGCCATAAAATACCCACAAAAAGGGTTGTAAAAACAACCTTCATTTCTTAAGTAGGTGCTATAAAAAAACTTCACAAGTAAGTTTACGTCATGCAGCTGTGTCTTGTGGTGCCTTAAAAAACGCACACAAGCAATTTTCCGATTTGCAATTGTGTCACAGTGATCCCTTAATTTTTTAAAAGGGTTGAATAAATTTCTAAAGAGAAAAAAACTCCAAAAAAAAAAAACTTAGGCATTTCGCTGATTTTTCCATGTTAAGTGCCAAAACTGGTGATTTTTTGAAACGTTTGTATGGGGAACCCCCAGGGGGTCCAAGGGGTGTGCCACTGGCATGGGTGGGTCGGGCCTTTAAAGTTAGTGGGGGTCGGTCATACATATGGACTCGATTGGAGCACTATAAATGGGTCAAAGTGGGATTTTTCAAAATTTCCCCCCACCCAAAAGTTCCACCCAAATTGGGGGACATCAGAATTCGTTTTAGAGGTATGGTTCCTTCCGCAAAGTTTCTTATTTTGATCCCTAGAATACGATTTTCACAGAGCAATGGGCGATTTTTTTGCCTCCCCACAAATCGACCCGGCCTAATATATACTTAAGTATACTTTTCTATACCGGATTCGCTTAGTTTTATGCGTTACAAGCGTTTGCACAAAGTTAATGTACCCTGACCTTGCAGGTTTACGGTATAAAGACATATAGACAGAAATCATAAAGAATGATTGGACTCGATCCGTAAAGAAAGTGATGTGAACCAGATATCTGAAATTAATGTGCGTGCAACTAAAAGAAAACAAAAAAATTAATTTTATAATAAGTCTGGAGGAAGGTTTGCATGTTATTCTCAAATTAATTACCAAGGAGGGATTATCCTTCAAATTGTTAGCCTCTATCTGCCTTACTACTATTCACTCCTGCGAAAAAAAGCACTATTAAAATTTTCACCTGAGCCTAGTATTTCTTGTTGCAAATAATCCTATTCAATTAAAAACCAATGCTGATAACAAGTATACCAAAGTCTTTTCTGTCAATCTGTTTTGTAATTTCATCCACGAACAAGACCAAATTCGTTGCGTTGGCTATCGTTTGCAATTTGCGAACTAAGGCATGTGTTTTCAAACTCTGATTTCAAGCCGAAGTTATGAAATAACACTGTGAGACGAAATCGACAAAAAGAAAAGCTGAGAATAGCGGTTGAGAATTGGCTGAATGGCGGCAATTTTAATTTTTTTTTTTTCGTCGTCATATACCGATTCCCATATATAGGCTTGCTATCATACAAAATTTTGCCATTTCGTTTAATTTTAACCGATTTTGGTCATCTTTAACTCGTTGGAAAGAAGGTACGGCAAGTGACAGTGTCAATATAGAATTTTATAAAAAAAAATTAAAATAGGTTCTAAAAAGCTTTAACGCGAAATTTAGCGCGTTCTATTTTGACAGTTATTTAAAGTTCTATATTGACACATATTTTAAGTATTTTTAACCAATGTATATGAAATGTTTGAATTGTGGGAAAAAATGTAGGATATGTAAATCTCTATTGCACCTAATAGCTTGAACACATTGCACACAACAAGCGACGAACGGCATGTCTCGACACTGTCGCTGTAGAGAAATTTTGTGCGACTTGATTATAATAAACATGACACCAGCAAACTTCAGCAGCAAGTGTTTTTGGAATTGAATAATAACTAATTGATCAAAAATATATTTATTGAAGTTGTAAATATATTTGAAATAAACAAACGAACACTAAAACAACCACTTAAGCAGCCAGCACGAAACAAAAAACCATAACAAATGTAAACAATGGAAGAAATTTCCTTTTGTCGCAGTCTTCAAAATTTTGTCCCATAAGAAATACATGTAAATTTAAAGTGACGTTTGGCGCTCGTCGCTCATCGTCTGCAATGTGTTCAAGTTATGGTGCTATTTTGGTTTTTCGTTATATCTTCGGTGTTTCGTGTTCGATCCGGAATTATATATCTGTGTGTTTGTTGATGTTATGCAAATATTTTCTGATGTTTTTTTATCTCAAATTTTTTTTTCAACTGATTACACAATCTATCTCCGTTCCTACCGTATTATCCTGCTCCAAAAAATAAAAGCTTACAACAAATCATTATAACCATGGGAACAAGTGAACTTCCGAACGATTTTATGCAAAGAATAACACTTTATCATTACACATAATCAAATTTTATTTTTAATTTTCAAAATCTTTTCGGGATTCAAGGTGGCTGTAGGTGTCACTTTATATCAAAAAGTTAATAAGTCTTTTTCAGTGATCAATGATATCGAGTTTTAATTCACACAAAACGTGCACAAAATATTTTATTTAAACAAAATGTATTTCCGTAAGCGCGACTTGGACAAAACAAAATTACCAACAAAACGAAATGTGGTGGAATACTTGTTGTTTCTTAAGCATAATTCAAAAGTCAAACGTAGTGCATTCACAGAAAATATATACAACGAATTTTCAAGATTGTGGCAATGCGCAAAAATACCAATAGTGTCGAGAACTCAAAATCGAAGAATGATTAATGACTTGCTGAAAAAATCGTATTTTCAAACGAAGAACCCTCGATTTTTTCAAGCCACAAATGGGATGTCCTATTTCGAGTTTCGCGTTGCAAGTGTTCAATTGAGAATGATTTTCCGTGCGTGTGCGCCAACGAGCATAAAATTCCCGAAAATGCGAAAGCATTTTTCCTCGATCAATGCGGTCCGCGTTTGCATTCATTTCCAGACGACGGTGATGATGATGCCATCGCAAGCATTGGCGATCATTTCAATCTGCTGCCGACGCATCTCTGTGTGAACAGCTTCGGTTGAACTCAAAACGAAACGCAAACTAAACTTTCTGTGTAGACATGGCATAACACTTTATCATAACACATAATCAAATTTTATTTTTAAATTTAAAAATCTTTTCGGGATTCAAGGTAGCTGTAGCGGTCACTTCATGTCAAAAAGTTAATCGGTCTTTTTCAGTGATCAATAATATCGAGTTTAAATTCGCATAAAACGTGCACAAAATACTAAATTTAAACAAAATGCATTTCTGTGAGCGCGACTTGGACAAAACAAAATTACCAACAAAACGAAATGTGGTGGAATACGTTTTGTTTCTTCAGCATAATTCAAAAGTCAAACGCGGTGTATTCACAGAAAATAAATACGGCGAAGTTTCAAGATTGTGGCAATGCGCAAAATACCAATAGTGTCGAGAACCCACAATCGAAGAATGATTAATGAATTGCTGAAAAAGTCGTCTTTTTACGCCCATAATGAAGCGTGGCAGATATATAAAAGTGCGATCCTACAGTATCACAATCTAAATTTATTTAACCATGTCCGTCTCTGTTGTTGTATGTCCCTCTGTCTGTAGACATGATTACAGCCGTTATTATTAAGTTAACGTAATGAAATTCGATATTTAGGCTTATATCGTAAAAATAAAGATCATGTTCGAAAATAAGCTAAATAGGATGAAAACCACGTATACCTCCCATACAAATTGACGTTTTCAAAATGGAAAATTTCTTAAAAATCTTTTAAAAATCAATTCAGTGACTTGAGAATTATCACATGAGCTTTAATGTGAACTATTAACACTTAGTTCAAAATTCAGTAAAATCGAATGAGAACTTTCCATACTTCCCATACAAAGTGCATTTACAAAACGGTGCATGATCGCGAACGCGACACACTTTGATAATCAATATTAAATTTTTATAGTATCTTTTTTTTATAGTGATGCGACAAAATTTGATTTAAGTTACAATTTTCAGACACTTGCCTACAACGATCACGAAGTTTATTTTTATTTATTTATTAAAAGTCAAGCCTTTGAGGCTTTATAGCTTTTCAAATTTAGCCATTACAAAACAATTTATTATAATTATATATAACAATTTAAAATGTAGCATAATAACAGATATATAATGATATTTTTACATTGACGTTATTTAAAATTCGATGTTTCAAAATTATACAGATTAACATTGTGGAACCAAGGCAAACATGCCCTCCAGTTCGACTCACCAGTGACGAATGAGTGAGTTCACTAGCTATCGGTAATCACCACTGGTTACCCACCAGATTACCTGCAATATAATTCACTCATGAATTTAACACGGGGATGTCATTGTCGGTAATGATTCCATTACACTCTGCATTACCATTCACTAGCTGTTTCATGAGGTACACTCATCATTCCTTTTGTTATACAGTTTATGTGGAAGAAAAAACAAATGAAATAAATGTATTTGCATTACCTGCTACATTACCTCGGGTACTAGAATTCACTAGCTACTATTCATGCATGATATCATGACCGTTAAAAGACTAATTGTGCTTGCCAGTACTGGAGGGTGGTTGTGTATGTAAAGCATCATGGTGTCGGCCTAGAACGGTGGGAGGTATCAAGACAAACAAGGTCCGAATGCCACACTGATAAGTATAACCATATATATAATACATATTGTTCACAGCAAGGTGGTATTTCGACAAACAAGGTCTTATATCCACCACCAATTTCCTTAGAAACAAAGAAATGGCTGCGAACGCTGGCACTGAGATAAGTAGGCCTCATTGGCCTGTCGTATTATTATATGTCATACAAATCGTTCTCGCTGGTTCTGATAACAAATGATGATTTAGGTACAAGAACGCGACATTCGAATAGTAATTAAAGCTATATAAAAAATTTATCGTTAATCGAACTTTGTTTGGTATCTTTTTATTTTTCATTGTTTATTTGTAGTTTATAGATGGATTTTATAAGAAGAGTGCAAACATAACGTTAATAAATAAACGAAAAATACTAAAGAGAAAAAGCCCTTAAAAACAGCTAAAAGCTGTTTCAGAACAACAACCGAAATATTTTGTAAATGCAGTAAATTCTAAGAATTCAAACATTTTTTTAAATAATACCAAAAAATTATTTGTTTATTTAACATTTTTTTTGCGGTCCCGTTAGACCATTCTGTGGAAATGCCCATATGGTAAAAAAATATCTTCAAACATTTTCAAAAAATGGTTTTTTTATATATATGTTAAGTTTCAAATGGTAAGTGAGGGATCGTGGACAAAAATGTTTTAACAGTAATAAAATATAACATTTAAGCTTTTTTATAAACAAAAATCATTTTGCTGTTATTTGCATAAAAGTGAAATATTTGAATTTCTTTCGAGTTTACAGCTTATACTTACACTCAATATTGTTTGCAATTGTTGCTTTTTTTTGTTATTTGGTTTCAGCAATTATTGTTATTGCTGTTTTAGTTTAGTTTGCTTTTTTGTCTTCATTTTCGTTTTGTCATTGTTGTTGTTGCTGTTTTAACTTACAGTTGCTCACATCTTATTTTATACACTGCATACTTTCAACCTTAGTGCTCAATAACAACGAAACTTACGGGAATATAAAAGATAATGTGGCACACTTAATCCTGTTTTTATGCGGGTTTTTTATACGCGTATTTTTTATACGCTGTTCCTTAAATCTTCCCCCAGTTACTTTATTTACGCGGTTTTACTTTTTATACGCGGTTTTTCTGTTGTTCCTTTTTTTTTTTTGTTACTCCATAACATCGTCTATTGAGAACAAAATTCTTTAAAAAGCAGCCCTGGAGTTTAAAGTCAACCCTGCTGCTATTAAAACACAAACAATAAATGTCAAAAACTATCGCGACCTGTAGAGGAAGCAAAAAATAAGAAAACTCAGTGCTTAATGACTGATTTTTGAAGACTTAAGTACTTATGTTATATGAAGTAGTAAAAACTATTTTTCTATTTTTTTTTTTCTTTACTTTTGTATCAATGAATTTTTCCTTTTTGTATATAAGTGCTCTTATTTTTTTATGATCTCATATTCTTTTTTTACTTACTTAGGTGGCCATGACAACCCGTTGACGGGTTACGGCCGACTTCATCAGCTCTCGCCAGGCATCTCTGCTTCGCGCGCGCCGTCTCCAATCTCTTTCATCAAGCGCGGTAAGGGCTTCCTCGGCCTGGTCAATCCATCGGAGGGGAGGCATGGTCTTCCTCTTCGTCGTCGATCCTCGGCTTTCGCCTCAAACACCTTTTTCATTGTAGCTTTTCATCCATACGAAAGACATGACCCAGCCAACGTAGTCGCTGAATTGTTATTCGCTGGACTATGTCAATGTCGTCGTAGAGCTCGTACAGTTCGTGGTTCATTCGAATGCGATAGTCGTCGCCAACTCGAACAGGACCAAAGATTTTGCGAAGAACTTTCCTCTCCAACACCCCAAGAGCGGCTGCATCTGTATGCGATACCACCCATGCCTCAGCGCCATAGAGAAGCACAGGTATGATGAGCGTCTTGTAGAGTGTTAGTTTTGTCGATCGAGAGAGGGCTCTGGAACCTTATTGCTTACTTAGCCCGTAGTAGCACCTATTAGCAATTGTTATTCTTCGCTTTACCTCCAGGCTGACATTGTTGTTGCGGTTTTACGGCAGTGCCAAGATATGTAAAATCATTGACAACTTCAAAGTTATAATTGCCTGCTGTAACAGTCAAAATCAATTTGACTGCAAAGTTCGAAGGTCGATTACAAAAAAATTCGAACTAACATAAACAAACGCCGCGATACGGGTCTTCTAATTTAGCATCTTTTTTCACCCCTCACTCTCAGAATCGACCTAACTTTATGACGTGTCCATCTAGGTTCCAACATTTTGTTGGTTTTGCTCGCACCAGTTTACATGACTTAAAAAATTTTAGCATTTTAATCAGAGCTGTAAAAGAATGCATTCAATGAATGCAAAATTTATCCATGAATACAATTTTGAATTCACAATCAATTTTTAAAAATTGATTAATTATTCATTTGTCGTTATTCTGAATAATGCATTCATTTTGTTATTCAAATGAATGCTATTCATAAAGAATGCTATTCACAAAGAATGCAATTCACAAAGAATCGTTATTCATTTTGCATTCATGCATTCATTTCTTTATTCATTATTCATTTTTTATTAATTTTTAATTTTTTATTCATTATTCATTTTTTATTCATTATTCATTTTTTATTCATTATTCATTTTTTATTCATTATTCATTTTTTAATTTTTTAATTTTAAATTAATTCTGCAACCAAAGTAGTATATTTTTAGTTTGGTGAAACAGCGCAATTACCAGGGCCTTTGGCTAATTGTTTTATATTTTTAATTGAAGTAAAATTTCAGTTTTAAATTCGCAACTGGCTAGCTTCGCGTGAATTGAGTGAAAATAGTGTTCTCTAATGAATAAAAAATGAATAATGAATAAAAAATGAATAATGATTAAAAAATTAATAATGAATAAAAAATGAATAATGAATAACAAATTAATAAAAAATGAATAATGAATAAAAAATAAATAATGAATAAAAAATGAATGCATGAATGCAAAATGAATAACAATTCTTTGTCAATTGCATTCTTTATGAAAAGCATTCATTTGATTAAAAAATTAATGCATTATTCTGAATAAAGAAAAATGAATAATCGAAATGAATAATAAATCAATTTTCTGAAATTGAATGTGAATTGAAAATTTTATTCATGGATCAATTTTGTTTTCATTGAATAGCATTCTTTTGTCCTTATTAACTTGTACTTATAATTCTGAATATGAATGCAAATTTTACAGCTCTGATTTAATAATATATTTTCGAGATTTTTCTCCGATAGTTTTGACTGATAGTCATTTCGAACAAATTTTAACGCTGAAAAGCTTCTTTCAACACTTAATTGCGTGGTAGAAATTGATAAAATTATTGAGTGAGTTTTATGCATGAAACTTTGAACACATGTTTACATAGACCCAAGAATCTGCACTATTGAATCACTCTTTATTAAAACTAAAAAGTACTCAAAAACTACGCATTCATGAGGATATGAAAATCTTTGTATTTATTTGCCTATTTTGCGTCAATAGGGGGGTTTAACACAAACAAAATATACCGGAGAATCACATAAACATATGGTGTTAATATAAGGTGGACAGCTTCAGTGGTTCAGCCGTTATGGTCAAAAATACATAAGCACCAACGATAAGATTGTACCTTGAATTTTGTGAATTTTTTTATAGGAATTTGCTTTGTTAAATTTTTTTATAAAAATGTATGTTTTATCCTTCACTGTTTTTTGGTAGAGGATATTATTTCTGGCATTTTTTGTTTTGAAGTTGAACATTATTTGAACTAAATTCCTTAAGAAAAAATACACGAAATTCATGGTGTGATAAGGTAAACTGCATCCTTAGTCCCTTTTTTTTCCTTTAATAACTATTCAGAACCGAAAATCGCCCAGACAGCATCAGTTTACCAATCAATCCAATATAAAAAAAATAATAATGACTGAATTTCTTTGAAACCTAATAAAATTAATATCAAATTTATTCAAATGATCAAAAAAAATTGAACAAAATTTATTTTGTTCAAAAAATAAATATCGTTCAAAGAGCAAAAATATGTTAAACCAAAATATTTGTTCATAATCAAAACAAAATTTTTGAATAATTTATTTTGTTCTGTTCAAAAACAAAATATTTTTGAACAATAAATTACAATTGAAATAACTGTTATTTCAACCCCTGCTCTTGGTACATGAATTCTAAGTGACACATAGTCATTTGAAGCCAAGCGCTTGTTGTTGCTTATTACAACAAAAAATTGTATAGCTTGTTGTTGCTTATTACAACAACACACATGCTTGGGTCGCAACGAACGGTCTGACATCCAGCCGCAGTGACTGAACGTCGGTCGTTGATAACAGCGGACTCCACTTACTTTACCAACCGTAGCTGGCTGAATCACCAACGATAAACAAGTAGCTCCTATTACCGCTGTGTCGTTCACAGCGATAGCGAAGTCGCTAGGCCAAGGAATGTGCTTGGCTAAGCGCTAATCGCGGAGTACAATTAAAAATAAAATGGAGTACAATTCGCACATTTGGGCAGGGGCTTCAAAATATTATTTGGAGCTTCTGGACCGAATTCAACGCCGTGCGATATATTTGATTGGGAATGATAACGTTTCATCATCTCTCAATTCTCTTGGTCATCGACGCAATGTTGGGTCAATAAGCCTGTTATACAGGTTCTACCATGGGAAGTGTTCAAGGGAGATACACGACCTGACTCCACCAGCTCGAGTATTTTCCAGTTCCACTCGGGCAGCTCACCTAGCCCAGCCCTATAGTTTTGCCTTGTTGCAGAACAGAACCTCGCATTACCGTGATAATTCGTTCCTCAGTCGCACAATAAAATTGTGGAATAATCTCCCTGCGGATGTGTTTCCTGGCAGTTTTGACCTGTGTAAATTCAAAACAAATGTTCACCGTCACTTCTCCATTTTTCCACCCTCCAACTAGCCTATTACCTATCTTCCGAATCAACACAATGCTTTCGCTTTAATAGGGGGCATCCCCTGAGCGTTGGTTCAAGCTAACAACAAAAAAAAAAAATTCGCATTTTAAGAAATAACATTTTAAAAAATCAAAAGTTTTCGCACATTATTGATGAATCTACTGATATAAGCTTAAAGAAGGCTTGGTTTTAATTGTTCGACTCCGCTACAACATTATTTTCTGCAATACGAACTTGAAACTAATTCAGATGTAGCTCAAAGTATATGACATGAGCTTAATGATTTACATAATATATATTTCAGCTTTGTGGCATACATTTTAAGTCTTATTAATAAAATAAACATAGAGTTTCAATAAGAAAAGCCAAGGTTTCATGTTTTAGTTCCAACTATAAAGGGGTTATTTAAAACAATATTAAAAAATTTTGTAAAAACTGAGTACTGCTTCGATGTCTTTTTGAATAAAATAGATTTTAATAATGAAGAAATTTATTTAGAATAAAATTAAATATATATTGGGGCAAATGCAGCAATTTTAATAAAAAAAGGAGCAGTTCATCAAACAGAAATATGTAAAATTAAAATAATATACAGGAAATATTATACAAAGCTTTGTAAACAAATTATATCGCGTTTTAAATTCAATGATGAAGTTATAATTTCGTTGAAGGGAATAAATCCAAAAAGTTTAGCTCAAAGTCTTGTGCAATTAATGACAGCATTTCCGAATTTTATAGAGAGGCTGATTTTGAAGCCTTAGACGAAGAATGGCGAATATTAATATATATGGATTTTTCCAAAGACTTGGATCTGAAAAATTTTTCGAAAAATGTCTTTCTGCAAAAGAACGCATTAATGGAAACAAATTTTATAAGCACCATATTATTGTTTCCACATAGCAGTACAACTGCAGAAAGGAAATTTTCAGAACTTAATTTAATAAAAGATAAAAAAAGAAATTGTCTTCTGAATACAACTGCTTATTCAATTGCAAAAGAAATAATGGATACGAATCACGTTGGAAGCTGGAATCCTTCTACAGGATTTATTTTAAAATACATGAAAAATTTAAATTCATTATTTTTTTAGATCGTATAAAGTTTTACTAAAACAGATAAATTTGTGTTATATGTGTCCTTATATGTCTTAAATGCATTAACAACTGTGCTTATTTTTTATATTTATTTGGTTTTTCCATTGGTATATTATGATTTTTTTTTGGTTTTTATTTGAAAAGCTGAATTGTTATTTAAGAATACTTTCACATATCCAGTCATTTTGTAAATAAAATTAAATGAAAAAAAAAACAATAAAACGGAAAAAATAAAAAATTTCATATGATTATTGATTGTTCTTCTTCTCTTTCATTATTTTTAAGTACTAAAAAAGTACTCCTAAAATTTAACAAATACTCCCCATAAACTGAAATTTTACTACTTTTAAAAATTGTAAAACGGCAGCACTGCTGCAGAGAGCTCAACAATTTCTTTTTAAATACGGTCAATCTGAAGAGTACGGTTAAGAGCTTAATCGCCCCAAGCAAGATCAAAGTAGCATCATAAGAAGCAGAGGAAGGGAAGAGTACCTAAACAACCACGAGGATGTTATTGTTCTTCCCCATTCTCATCACGTGACATTTCTTCTAGTGCGCTCAATCCATGAAGAGTTTCATCACCAGATGCATGAAACAATCATAAACAAAATTAAAAGCCAATTCCACATACGTCAACTGCGAGTTTTATATAGAAAGGTGCGCAGCATGTGCCAACATTGTAAAAAAAAAAATGCCAAACCACAAATACCGCAGATGGCAGCTCTACCGCTCGCCTTCGAAAAGCCGTTTACCTTTGTCGGCTTAGTCTTTTTTGGCCCACTTTACGTGGCTGTAGGGTAGGCAGACGACGTGAGAAGAGATGGGGCGTGATTTTCACATGTCTCACTGTTCGAGCAGTGCATATTGAGGTGGCACACAGCCTGGACACAAGTTCGTGTATCATGGCAATCCGCAATTTTATTTCACCACGTGGGTTCCCCAGCGAAATTTTTACAGACAATGGAACGAATTTTAAAGCTGCAGAAAAAGTCCTTTGTGACGAAGCAACAAAATTTAACGTCTCTTTGATGCCTTCATTATTCGAAAAATAAATTGGAAATTTAATACGCCCGCAGCTCCTCACATGGGGGTGTATAGAAAAGGCTTGTAAGGTCCGTGAAAACCGTGATGTATGCTATCTGCCCATCACTGCAGTTTAATGACGAGAGTGTACGAAGCGCCTTGCATGAAGTTGAATTTATTATAAACTCTCGACCGCTCACATTTGTTTCTCTCGAGTCAGCTGATGATGAGGCGATTACCCCAAACCACCTACTTATTGGGTCATCTGACGGGTACAAACCTATACGCAGTGATAACGCGGACTTACGACAGCGCTGGTACCAAACGCAAAGGTTTGCTGATCATTTCTGGCACCGATGGCTCAAAGAGTACGTGCCGATCATATCAAGACGAAGCAAGTGGTTTGCCAAGCAATCCCCAATAAAAGTCGGAGACGTCGTTGTTATTGTAGACCAGGACCTCCCACGAAATTGCTGGCCTAAAGGGATCGTGGTTGATACATTGGTGGCTAAGGATGGTCAAGTCAGAAGCGTGACTGTGAAAACAGTTTCAAGCACCTTTCGACGCCCGGTAGCAAAAGTAGCAGTTTTAGACGTCGCCAGTTCTGGTGGTAAACTCAACGAAGCGCACTCGTTTATGGGTGAGGGAATGTTGCCGCCGTCACTAACAAAAGCCGAGCAGTAAAAATTACGTCGAATTTTCATTATTTCTTATTTTCTTTTATTAAATTTTTTCAAACTCATATCTACACATGAATCAAAAAAGCAGTTATATATTGACCTTGAATTCCAATACTACTGTGCATTTATTATATATTTGTTACTAATATACTACCACTATGTTTTCTTTTAAAAAGTAACGGGCCAGCGCAAGAAGTCACGTAGGCAAATCCATTGGCCAGCACCTTTTCTGAACCCTATGCAGAAATCTGAATGTATTGCTATAAAACTTTTTCACGAAGCACGACGCGTTGATACAAATAATTTTAAAGCGAAAATTTGTTTTAATTTGAAGCGACGAACGCTCTTAAAAATTGTAAAAATTATTTTTCGACAAACCCAACAGAGAGTGTTTAATGATGTGTGTGACGTCATTAATTGCTAAAATAAACAGAAGTGGACCAAGCTGGCTACCTTGAGGAACACCTGATTCAGCAATAAATTCAGAAGACAACACCCCTCGGAAACGTATTTGATAAGATTGCTCAGTCAAATACGATTTTATCCAGCATACAAAATATTGTGGAAATCCCATTAATTTAAGTTTGAATAAAATTAAATCATGAGGTAATTTATCAAAAGCATTACTAAAGTCAGTGAAAATAGAGTCGACCTGATTACCAGATTCCATTGAATTTAAGAAGAATGTTGTAAAATCGAAAAGATTAGACACAGTGGATATTCCATTAACAAACCCTTCTCCACAATGAATTTTAACACGATCGAACACAATTCGCTCAAAAAGTTTGGTGGGGCCTTGTGGCGTCAAAAATCGGCGACGTCGATTTTCATTTAACATTTAAAGCGTCACACTTGGTGAACACAACAATCATTAGTGAACAAACTTTTTTACAACCACATACATAAAATAAAAGAAACTCTGCACAAATAAGCAAAGAACACACGGACAAGAAAGAGAGGTACGACACACGCACACGTATAATGCTGGCGTGATATTTTTCGTGCAGTCGAGTAGCGGAAAAAGCTGAGCGCACAAAGGCAAAGGCAAGTTCTGGGCCAATTTTAACAACAGGTCGCAACAACAAAAGCAAATGCGTACGGTATGTTGTTAACGCCAAACAACCGAGAAGTTTCGATTGCGGGATCTGGTTGACAACAAAGACACATCAAGGCAACTATAAAGGCAGCGCAACCACGGACTGAGAAGAGTCTTGGATCATAATTTCTGAATATCAGTCTTTTATTATATTCGGTGTGCGAGGAAAAAATACAGTGCAAATACAAAAAATACAAAATTATTAACATTCAGTGCGAATTCAGAATTTAGAGTCCAGAATAGCAGCAAGCAGAGTCCTACAATAACAAAGAGCAGAGTCTTCATCGAGGAGCTGCAGCACGTAACATCACAGGGAAACAAGGTAAACTAAGAAGCGAGTGCAGAGTCGGTGGCTTGTAGGCCCACCTGCAAACAGCATCAAGCAGAGTCGGTGGCTTATAGGCCCATCTGCAAACAGCATCAAGCAGAGTCAGTGGCTTGTAGGCCCACCTGCGCAAAACGGCGAGCAGAGTTAGCAGCTTGTAGGCCCACCTGCAGAGTAGCAGAAAACAGAGTCGGTGGCTTGTAGGCCCACCTGTTTTAAAACATTTTTTTAGCAGTGCCCGTGGCTCTTTTAAGCCCGCCTGCTCAAATTAAACACTAGTTCGTGGCTTGTAAGCCCGCGTGTTTATTTATTTTTCCAGCTAGCAGTGTCGGTGGCTTGTAGGCCCAACTGCTAGACGACGGCGGAGCAGCAGGAGAAGTAGTGCAAAAAATAAGCAATTGAAATATTTAATATATATATAACATATATTATAAACAAGGAAACAATAAAACAGTGTTAAACATAGATAACTATAAAAAACCCAGTGTTATTAATTCTTGTCGCGGACCCTGGAATCCTGCTGAGCGTACGTCAGCGTTACAAAAGAACCCAGGGAGGTTCGTTACAGCCTTAGGGATGGGCCTATAATTATTAACATCATTCCTATAACCTTTTTTATACATACGACTTATAAATGATTTTTTCCCTAAAACTGGAATATAACTTTCTGTAATTGATTTGTTTTATAATAAATAAATTGGTTGACATAAAACGGAACCGCATTGAGTTAGCAATGCGGTAGGAATTCCATCGCGTCCAGCGCCAAAGTCCTCATAGATTGTCACCATTATACTTTAAAATATCCACAGAGGTGATGGATATATATTCCAAAGGGACCCTGGGTGAAGAGTTCATATAGTCAAAGTATCCCTAATCAGGGTTCAACGAATCTGAACAAAAAGAATCCTTGAAATGATTGGCAAAAAGGCCACAAATTATAGCAGAATCGTCCGTAAATCCATCAAGAGTTTTGAAAGATGAAGGAAATCCATCAAATTTTTTCTTAGTATTTATGAACCCCAAAAATCTCTTGGGATCAGACAATTTTCTCAGCTTAATATTGTCTAAATATTCATTACATAATACAGCTGAGAAATTCTGAAATTCACGAAACAAACGTTTGTAGGTTTCTAGGTCACGTAAGTCCTAACTACAAACATATCTCTTCCAAGCCTTATTCCTGTTATTGCGAATTGTTTTCAACTCTTTTGTGTACCAAGGGTACGCCGAGTTCTTTGCAAATTTGAGGCTATATGGTACAGACTGAGAAATTACAGCAAAGAGTTCCAAATAAAAAAAATCAATGGATTCATCAAGATTATGTTCATTTATATATTCTTAAATTACGTTTACTTTATTGTTAAGTAAATGTTTCAACTTCAAAAAGTCAGCTTTTTTAAAATTGAATTCATAAACATGGTCCATTGTACTCGAGTTGATTATATTCTCTCTATCCGATTTATACCAAATACTTAATGGTGGATGATATACATCAATTATAGTAAGAGCATGGAAGACCCTCTTAACAATGACATTGTTAATGTCCTTAGTTAAGACCAGGTCAAGAAGTCTTTCCAGACTATTATAAATACAACTCACTTGTTGTTAGTCAGAACATATACTATCAATGAATACATGCTCTCCGAGAGTCTTAGCATTAGATGCACAAAAAAATATATCATCGTCAGAAGAATGCCATTTTAAGTTAAGCAGACTAAAATCGCCCAACAATAAAATGTCGTCATTAACGTCAAGAATATTAAGAATATAGTGTAGACAATCTGCCAGACTTGTATGGACCGCTGCATTACTGTTTGGAGGAACTTATGCATTAACTATGTATACATTTGAGCTACAATGTATAACCTTAACGCTTATAAGCTCAATATTAGATAAGATATTAAGAGTATATAGCGATGCCAAAAAAGGCACCTAACATCAAGATATTCCAAAATTAGTTTCATCACAGATATAGAAACCCTTGCCTCAGGACTTCGAATGGATATTATTGATTTGCAATTTAGCGGTATTTTTAAAATAATATGTTAATCTTGGTGGAATTTTAAAAGAGTCTTAAATTCCACAGGCTGATCAGACGTATAAATCTGCTGCTTAGCTTTTTTAAAAAACATTGTCCAAAATGAAATAAACAAAATCTGATCACAGATCCGAGTTAACTGATGACCATATACACTCGTTCTGATTATTGCCACAGGTAACTTAAATTACTGCAAGCGATTGTTATGGTGACCGTGGCATGCAGGTTAAGTGTGTGGCTTAGCATGCTTGGAGCCCGAGTTCGATCCCCAGTCGCGGCGAAAAGTTTTTACAGTAAAAAGAATTTTTCTGATCGGTCACCACCTCTCTGCAGACAATGGCAAACCTCAGAGAGTAAATAATGCCATGTAAAGCTTCTTGAGAACATGAGCCGTTCGGAGTCGGCATAAAACATGTAGGTCCAGTTCTCGGTCAATTGTGTGCAAACATTTAATAACACACACAACACAATTGATCATAAGAAGCTCGGTCAAAGTCCTTTCAAGGGCTGAAATGGCCAATTTGTTTTCGTTTTTTTTTATTGCTATTGGGAAGACACAGCTGCATAAATCTCATAAACTATACTTACTTACTTAGGTGGATATGACAACCCGTTGTCGGGTTACGGCCGATTTCATCAGCTCTCGCTGAGAAATCGGCGTGTCTCTGCTTCGCGCACGCCGTCTCCAATCTCCTTCACCAAGCGCGGTAAGAGAAGTCATGGTCTTCCTCTTCGTCGTCGACCCTCGGCTTTCACCTCAAACACCTTGTTCGCTGGAGCTTCTTCATCCATATGAAAGACATGACCCAGCCAACGTAGTCGCTGAATTGTTATACGCTGGACTTAGTCAATGTCGTCGTAGAGCTCATACAGTTCGTGGTTCATTCCAATGCGATAGTCGTCGCCAACTCGAACAGGACCAAAGATTTTGCGAAGAACTTTTCTCTCGAACACCCCAAGAGCGGCTGCATCTGTTTGCGATACCACCCATGCCTCAGCGCCATAGAGAGAACAGCTGACATTGTTGTTGCTGTTCTCATCAACTATACCATAATTTGAATAACTTCATAACTAAATTACATGGATTTTTGTATTTGTAGTTGTAACATAAAACATCTCATTATTAATTTGTATGATTTGATTTATTACACTACGCCAGATACCAGGCACATCAGGAAAGCTGTCGTGGGCCGAATTGGTGATACTCGAGGGCCGGTTTTGGCCCGGTGGCCGTAGTTTGGAGACCCCTGTACTATATCATATGTATCTTTAATCTGAGGTTCATTACAAGGTTATTTCCTCAAATGTGACGTGTTTCGTCATTCATATCATTCACGAATCATTTCATATCATGCATGACCCAAGTGATTCATGTCTTTTTTACTATATGCGTAGGCTTCCAGGATTGATTGACTCTATAAGTCACATTTTCTCCTGGCATAAAGTCTATTTCTTAACGACACCTTCTGCCATCATGAGCTTTGTTCTGATTCTCTCTCGCTACTTGATGTTTTCCTTGTAAGTCTTCGAGAACAATTCGAGGAATTAGCAGGTTACTATCAATGGGTAGTTTGAGACATTAGCTTTCTACTTATTAAAATTTTTGCAGGTGAATAACCTATTCTCGGTACGACCGTTGATCTCTGCTCCAATAGAGCTGCATTAGTCTTTACTCTCATGGTATGTTTTTCGTAACAACATTTTAGCTTTATGCACAGCTTTTTCAGCAAAGCCATTTGACCTTGGGTATCGAGTAAATTAACTCAAAATTCCATACTTTAGCAAATTCTCTGAGAACAAATGAATTAAATGGTTGGTCATCAGAGATCATTTTTTCACGGATGCCATGTGTCAAAAATACCTTCTTTAGTGCTGACATAACATCATAACATCATTTGACTTTTTCCCCGTTAGCTTCTGAACTTCTAACCAATTTCAGAAAAAGTCTATTACTATTTACTAGGTAAGCTTGCCCTCCAAGCTCAAATATATCTGTGACTTCCTTTTGAAAAGGTCTTTGAGAGTTTTCATGAGGTAGCAGGGAATGGTTTCGATTTGCAGGTTGAAATTTTTCACATACTTGACATCTTTTATGTCCTTTTTAATTAAAGGCCAGTAAAATAATGTTTTTACACTCGACAATACCTTCTTTAGTGCTCATAACATCATTTGACTTCTTCCCCGTTAGCTTCTGAACTTCAAACCAATTTCAAGTCTTTTACTACTAGGTAAGCTTACCCTCCAAGCTCAAATATATCTGTGCATACCTTTTGAAAAGGTCTTTGAGGGATTTCAAGAGGTAGCATTTCAAGTTGAAATTTTTCACATACTTGACATCTCTTATGTCTTTTTTAATTGAAGGCCAATAAAATAATGTTTTTGCACTCGCAACTGTTTTTACCACACCTAAATGGGCTTCGTGTAGTAATTTTAGCATTAATTTTTTTTTAAGGAATCTGGTACTAACAACCTATCTTCAAAAAACAATAAATTATCTTCAAAATAAATCTTATGTTTATTGTTCCAAAACACTTTCAGATCTTCGGGTAATTTTGCTCTACTGTTTCGCTAACCCCGTTGACATTCTGAAATTGAACTTTGTAATTTTAGATCCCTTATAGTAGCTTATTCTCAAATTTTTCTTATAATCTCACTCATATTAATCCCATGAACATCTCATTACTTCTTTCACAACATGTTTATCTTCAATCAACTTTCAAAAAAGTAGGACAGGGACATGTAAATTCTTTCCTGGTACATATTTCATTTCCAGGTTATATTGTAACAATTTAATTCTCATGCGCTGCAATCTATTAGAGGTAATTTGGCTGATCTGCTTATTCAAGATCCCTATAATCAGTATGAATTAACACAGGATATCCATAAACGTACTCATTCAATTTTTTTTCACAAGCTACACAATAAAGGCTAACACATTGCATGTTTCATTTCAAACAACTCATCGAACCAAAAAGCAATTCATGCCAAGCCATGCCAATGACCAAACCAAATCATGCATGGCATTTGCAACGACAACGCCAACTCAAGCCATGTCATAGCAACCGATTTCTCAATTTATAGCTTGCATGGCTTGTCGAAAACATGTGTTGAATCACTGCCTCATACATTATTTTGATATATGACGCTCTATGTTGTGTATGTGAATGTACGATGTGAATACGAGTAGTAGTGTCAAATATGCAAGCCTTTTTTCTCGCCACGACTGTTTTATAACGTTATATGGCGAGAATACAATCTGGTGACCTGATCTTGTAAACAACAATTTTTTGTTGTTTGCAAATACACTTTTATTCAGAATTGATGCAAATTTGTGCAGTCAAAAAAATACAGCGTTTTATTAATGCATACAAAGCACTGAAAAATTTCACTAAATTATATTAACCTAGTATTGTGATTATCAACGTCAACGATTTGGTATTGGCGTTGTCAATATCGATAAGTTTTGATTAGTATTGGACACTTTTGTATTGTCTAAGTAGCATTGATGATGATGTCGACTTGAAACGACAAAAATTTTGTCAACACAGTTTTTGTTGGTGACATCATTTTTTCAAACACAAATTTTTATAGCAGTTCGAAATTTTATGAATGTAATTATTTTTTTGTTCTTATATATGTTACAAATTGATTTCATTTATAAAAAATTATTGGGTGATGGTAAAAATTACAAATTCAGCGCAGTTCGCAATGTTGATTGCCAATTTAGGAAAAAAACCGAGACTTGCCACAAGATTTAATAGAGGAACGATTACCGCTAACTTTAAGGAGCAGTGGCAAGATATACAGCTGTTGACAACTAATTTGAAACGATATCATACTTGCTGCACTTTACCGCACTGGACGTGCGTTTGGTAATGTAACAGTCTATTTTTTGTTTTTTATTTTTTAATTTTCTTTATCTTTTTACAAGAACAATTAAACTGACTTTTCCAAGTAATTTATTGCAGCAAAATCAGTTTAAGTAGGAGAACATAATTTATTCCATTGACAACTAATTAGAAACAATTTGTTAACATTAAAGTTTTCAAACTTTTTATGCATAATTTCTGAATATTTCGATAAGATTTTATTATTTTGAACTGTTTATACATAATTTCAACAAAAAACTGTAAAAGTAAAATTTCATAAAATGGAAAAGGCCAAAAGTTGCACGCCAGGTACCCGCAAGGCAATTATTGAATTGAAGAGTGGTGGGCTATCATACGGATCAATTCAAATGTTTAAAAACGATGGTTTTCAATGCTTTTGCTCATCTTCAACAATATAAAACCACGGAAAATGTACCAATCCAAAAAATACCAAGCAAAACTTAAGCACATGTTGATCAAAAGATTGTCCGACCATCAAAACCTGATCCAAGGAAGACCACAGCAGTCATCCAGCGTGAAATAGTGGATGAAATTGGGGTCAGTGTATCAAAATGAACCGTTGCACGACTTTTAGTGGAAGCTGGCCTTCATGGAAGACTTGCACGCAAGAATCCCATGGTGAAAGGCTCGTACAGAAAACAACGTATTGAATTTGCCAAAGATCATGTATCTTGTCCGGTAAAGCAGAGCAAATACTTGTTGTGTGGAGAGTTAAAACAAAAATCAATAGCATTGATACTGATGGCAGAAAGAGTGTCCAACGACCAAAAGGTAATGAACTTGATCTAAAGTACACTTCTTCGGTTGTTAACCATGGCGGTGGAACAATCTTTGTTTGGTGGAAATTTTTTTGGAATATCATTGGTCTAATTCACTGTGTTTCTGGCACAATGAAAAACGAGAATACGTTTATATTTTAATAATTGTTATGCTGCTTTGGTATGTAGACAATATCCCAGTGATTTGGTCATTCCAGCAGGATAATGACCCCAAGCATACGGCAAAGCTGCCCAACAAATTTTTTGTTAAATTGCTTTGACTGCTCATCGTCAAGTCGTGATGTAAATCCCATCGAGCATTCATTAAACAATTTGAAAAATGCCGTAAGCACACTAAACATAACAAATTTGGATGATTTTTTTTTTGGAGTCAAGGAAGCTTGGTGCGGTATTTGGTAAAACGATGTCAAAAGACCTTAAGGCAAAGACGATGTGTTGTAGTTTTGAAGCAAAACGTTTTTCCAACAAAATATTATACCTTAAGCATCACTTTTGTTAAGTTTTCACATATTTTACTACTTGTTTTTACCTTAATATAATGTATTTTGCAAGCGCTTCTAATAAGTTGTCACAGATATATTTAAGGTTTTAGAATTAAAGTTTCTTTTAAACCAACTGTACCATTAAAAACTTTTCAACTAGTTTCTTGTTTTTAAGATATATTCGTGTAGTTGCAGAAATTAGCAAGTCAATATGGATAATTGAAAAGTTAAAGAAGAAATTGGAAGATGTCTTATAATAAAAAAATCGTTTCTAATTAGTTGTCAACGGCTGTATCTAAAACATTTAATGGTTTACCGCCACTTAAGAGAAGGCAAAAACAAAACAAATATCAGCGTTTAATCAATTTCTATGTTTTTGTATTAATTCATTTAATTTTAAGGTTTGGCGAGATTTAAAGTGTAAAGTGAAAAAAAAAAATTGAACACAATAAAGCCGAATGTCGAGCAACAGGTGGTGGAAGTTATAAGCCAATAACTTTCGACAGTAAAATAAGTCGAAATACATATATATAAAATCACACAATTTGGATGCTTTCGTTCCATTAAACACAAATTTTTCATTTCTCAATAGATTTTCTTCAACAATAGCTTATTTTTTTCGAAAAAATACAGTCTTTAAGTAAAAAATATAAAAAAAAAAACTAAATTTTTTGATTTCTTTACAAAATTTGCAACAATTGTTTTTTTTTGTAATTTTTCTGAAAAACCAGAAAAATCCCCGAAAATTGAATTTATTCCGCCAAAACTAACAGCTCGACCAAAAAATTATGTTGGCATTGTTTGTTGGAAATTTTATTAGCTTTATTTGATACATCATTTGTTTGATTACTGTTGTTGGTTCTGGAGATATATGCAATTAAGTGGAACCAACTTTTTTTTCGTTGAAAACCCTACAGTGGGCAATATCTCGAAAACGGAGTGACAGAAAAAAATAAAAATTTTTTCGGAATTAGCGACCGATTTTACATGAGAAAAGGATAGTGGCATTCATTGCACAAACAACTTTTCGTTATTTGTAAACGAGTGTTATTCATTTTTCATTCATGAGACAACACTATTTTCACTCTATTCACGTGAAGCTACCCAGTTGCGAATTTAAAACTGAAATTTTACTTCCATTAAAAATATAAAACAATTAGCTCCAAGCCCCTGGTAGAGGTAGAGGCAACAAATTAAAAATATACTTCTTTGGTTGCAAAATTAATACGAACCAAAGGCATGAACTAAAAATGAATAATGAATAAAAAATGAAAAAAGAATAAGAAATAAATAATGAATAAAAAATTAATAATGAATAAAAAATTAATAATGAATAAAAAATGAATGCATGAATACAAAATGGATAACGATTCTTTGTGAATAGCATTCTTTTCATTATTCATTCATTTGAATAAAAAAACGAATGCATTATTCAGAATAACGACACATGCATAAAATAAATTAATATTTATTCAATTTTTTAAAATTGAGTGTGAATTCGAAATTTTATTCATGGATCAATTTTGCATTAATTGAATGCATTCTTATTGACTGATTCAAGTTTTTGTAAAAGTAATCAAATTGAATGCATTGTTTTACAGCTCTGATATCGACAAAGAATTAATGTTGATGTTGGCATTAACAACCACAATACGGGTGGTTATGAATACACAAAAAAGTAAGTATTGAGCTATTCTCCATCAGTTTATATAAAAACAAAATTTCGTTGTGCCATTTTTTTCCAGAAATGGGACGAGGAAAACAATGTTCTGTTGAAAAGCGGAAATTGTTAAAAAAATACATTTCCTAGAGCAAAACATACAAAGAGGTTGATAATTTGATCATATGTTCACCATCCGCGATTTGCAATGCCTTAAAATACACTAAGAAACTTCAGACACGTGGACGCAAGGCAGTTATGACGGCGAAAGGCCAATCTAGGCCAATCTATTTGCCTCTGCAGTACAAACCTGGACGGGCATGATTATTGATTTATAGAGCGTCAGTTTTGTTCGTCGAGAGAGAGCTCTGCTTCTCCATTGCCTACTGAGCCCAAAGTAACACCTGTTGGAAAGAGCTATCATTCGTTTAATCCCAATACTGATATCGTTGGAGGAGTGAATGCTGGTAAACGGTAACTGGTAATGGTAAATGATTCCAGGTAAACGAAGATCTTCACAACCTCAAAGCAGGTGTTGTCAACAGTGTCGTGGTTTCAGAGATGCTGCAGAATGGGTTAGAACTGCGTGTTTTCTTGGAATTATTTTTAAAAAATTTTCAAGTATTGCCAAAATTGTTTATACCAGGTAAAATAATATAAAATTGTACATCACTTGCCATTTAAATTAATGACAAAAGTGCTATGGTGTTTTTGTAGTACAACTTAAAATTCAAAGTTTATTGAAATTTTTGTACAAAAGAGGTTCAAAAACCGAAAACTATTGCGTTAAAAAATTTTGCTTATTAAGGAAAGTATTAAAAAAGTAAAATACTTTGCTATGAAACCATCAAGTTCTGGTACTTATGCAAATATTTTGTAAACATTTTTGCAACAAATTGTGTGTGTAAGTGTTTTAATTTTTGTTGTTTATGTTAGAAGTACCGGAGCCAAATAGGATTTTTGCCGTTTAAGTGGATGAATACTTATTATTCATCGGCATTCGTGACGTATTTTGTATTTTTTTATGAAGATTATAAAAATCACTTTTATAATAAAAAATACTACGGTGAAATTTTGTGCATTTTTAAAGTTATGCATTTATAAATGAAAGTCTGTCAGAAGCCAATTTACCAACAAATCAGAATGATTACCCGAGAGATGCTTTTCTCTGTTTTTTGTTGTTTTTATTTAATAGTATTTGTTTTTATTTTGTAAGTTATCTTTATTTCAGTATATTATTTGTTATTGGCTTTGTTTCTTAAAATAATATTGTTTGTTTCGACAAGCAGTGATAGTAATGTGCAGTTGGAAGTAATCGGGTGAAAGGGATATTTAAAAGGTTAATTTGATGCCAAAATTTAAAGCAAGCTTTTATTTTTTTAGGAACAAAAGCGAACTTTGTATTTAATATTCGTAAAAGCTTGTTTGTTATTATAATGAATTCAAGCTATCAAAAAATAAATGAAAAAATCAAATATTTAATAGAAGAAATTAAAAAACGGACTAACTGTACAGAAGCAAAAATGTGCGATTTTAATGATTCTTTTATGATTTTAAATTTAGATGGACTAGATTGCATAGAAAGGAAAAAAAGTTTAAGGAAACACAAAGACGTTTTTTTTTTTTAAACACAGACAAATCTGCTGAAATTAAAAAAACATATGCGAATAAAGTAAAAACTGCACATGATGCTTATTGTTGTATCCAGTGGCCAGGAAGTTATTAATAATGAATAATTTTAAATATATGAACACAGCACAGGGCGACTTTTTGTAAAATAATAGCCTTGATACATATGCCCCACTTCACATAAATATTTCATTTATGACCCCGAAACTGTGTCCAACGTTATTTTTCTATTGGGCAGTTATCGGAAGAAGTACAAGATACTCCAAATAAATTTTTAAAAATATAGGGTTTATTTTACAAAAAGACGAAAAATCAAATCAAGATATTTTTCATTTGTTTTTTACAAGGTCTGACCCAATTATTTTAAGCACGCGAACATTGTCAACAACAAAAGGCTTAAGCCTGGCCAAGCAAGCAATTAAATTACTTTTACCGGCGACCCGAACAAAATCGATGATGATGATGATGATGATGATGATGATGATGATGATGATGGTGATGATGATGATGATGATGATGATGATGATGATGATGATGATGGTGATGATGATGATGATGATGATGATGATGATGATGATGATGATGGTGATGATGATGATGATGATGATGATGATGATGATGATGATGATGATGATGATGATGATGATGATGATGATGATGATGATGATGATGATGATGATGATGATGATGCTGATGATGATGATGATGATGATGATGATGATGATGATGATGATGATGATGATGATGATGATGATGATGATGATGATGATGATGATGATGATGATGATGATGATGATGATGATGATGATGATGATGATGATGATGATGATGATGATGATGATGATGATGATGATGATGATGATGATGATGATGATGATGATGATGATGATGATGATGATGATGATGATGATGATGATGATGATGATGATGATGATGATGATGATGATGATGATGATGATGATGATGATGATGATGATGATGATGATGATGATGATGATGATGATGATGATGATGATGATGATGATGATGATGATGATGATGATGATGATGATGATGATGATGATGATGATGATGATGATGATGATGATGATGATGGTGATGATGATGATGATGATGATGATGATGATGATGATGATGATGATGATGATGATGATGATGATGATGATGATGATGATGATGATGATGATGATGATGATGATGATGATGATGATGATGATGATGATGATGATGATGATGATGATGATGATGATGATGATGATGATGATGATGATGATGATGATGATGATGATGATGATGATGATGATGATGATGATGATGATGATGATGATGATGATGATGATGATGATGATGATGATGATGATGATGATGATGATGATGATAATGATGATGATGATGATGATGATGATGATGATGATGATGATGATGATGATGATGATGATGATGATGATGATGATGATGATAATTATGATAAAGATGTTATAAATGATGATGATGATGATGATAATTATGATAAAGATGTTATAAATGATAATGACGATGAAGATAAAGATGTTATAAATGGCAATGACGATAATGATAAAGACTTACTATGAGGTTTATGAAATATTATTTATGCACTATTCTTATATTTAGTAAAACTGCACTTAAGTTTATTTAAAAAATTAATGTTTTTAATTAATTTTAATGGTATTAAGCAGAAACTAACAAAACATTATCCGAAAATAGCTTCCCTGAATTGATCCAAGAAAACATGCTACTCTAACCGACTGTGCGCTGGGACATATATACATGAAATAATATACTAAAAATAAATAATGAGTAAATTATGTATGTACTCATTACATAAAATTATGTATTTAAAATATGTAAGGAGTAAATTATGTATGTACTCTAGGCTGGGTCGATTTGTATGGAGGCAAAAACTGATGTTGCCTGGGCGATTTTCGGTTCGGGCATGAAAAGTTATTAAACAAAAAAAAAAAAAAAAAGGGGGTTGAAGGTTGGAAAAATTTCACTAAATTCAAAGTATATTCTTATCGTTGGTGCGTATGTAATTGTGACCATTACGGCTGACCACTGCAGTTATCCACCTTATTATTAACTGCAGTTATTCACACCATATCTTTGTGTGATGCCACGGAATTTTTTGTTTTTGAAAATCCATCCTAGGTGGCGCTGTAGGCACAATCTTTATGCAGTTTCATTACCGATTTATATGATATACATTTACTTATATATATGATACCATATAAGATATGGTGCGAATATAAGGTGGATAACTGCAGTGGTTCAGCCATGATGGTCACAATTACATACGCACCAACGATAAGAATATACTTTGAATTTAGTGAAATTTTTTCTTTAGGAATTTGTTACGGTAAATTTTTGTATGACAACGTATACATGTTAGACCGTTTTTTGGATGTATCGGGTGTGAGGATTTCATATCTGTTAGTTTTGCCCTAGCTGTGCACGTTTTTAAAAAAAAATTTTAAAAAATTCCTATAGAAAAAATTCACAAAATTGAGGGTGCGATGGGGTTAAGTGTGCCTCCAAATTTTTAGGCCCGAACCGAAAATCACCCAGGCAACATCGGTTTAAAAATCGACCCAGGCTAATGTACTCATTACATAAAATTATGTACTTCAAATATGTAATGAGTAAATTATGTATGTACTGAGTAAATAAAAATTGTTCTAACATACTGTACTCATCACATATGTTCTACATGACTTTACGTAATGGGTCAATGATCTATGTAATACGTACATCAAAACTGTACTCATTGCATTAAATTGTTTACAACAGTTTGTGAAGAGTACAGTGTGAATGTACCCATCACATACATCCATGAATTCACGAAACATATGTGTTGAGTACATAAAATTCTTAAATTACTGTAGTACCGCTTAAAAGCATTATGTAGTCAACACAGATTTCAACATGTACTCAATACAAGAAAAATCTTAAATTTATGTGTGCAGAAAACTATGCCATGAGTACCGAGCAGTATCCAAGCACATTTATACTGCAAGTTGAAACCATTTTTATACCATAAAAATATAAGGTGAGGTGATTAACTTACTGCAAACGTGTGTAACGCAAAGAAATAAGCGAGTCCGGTATAGAAATGAACATGTATTCTTGATCAGTAGACTGGATCGAAATTAAGATTCCGCCGGTCGTGGTCTAAAAAGTTAGAAGAACTCATAAATGATTTATGCACACTTTTTTTCCAAATCGGAGAAAATCCGCCGAATCAATTTTGATTCTCCTGAAGTTCCTTTTTTGATGACACTGCTGCTTTCGCCGCTATCGAAAAGGAATCAGCCAAAGTGGGTTTTACGGTGAACGAGGGCAAAACAAAGTATATGCTGTCTGCAAATAGGGAAGTGCGGCGTCTAGACTTCCATGTTACAGCAGGCAAATATAACTTCGAAACTTGTCAAGGAGTTTACATGCAACAACAGTGTCAGCCTGGAGATTAAGTCCCTCTCTCGATCGATAAAACTAACACTATACAAGGCGCTCAACATACCTGTGCTTCTCTTTGGCGCTGAGGCATGGGTAGTAAAGCAAAAAGATGCAACCGCTCTTGGCGTGTTCGATAGGAAAGTTCTTCGCAAAATCTTTGGCTAGCTGGGTCATGTCCTTCGTATGGACGAAGAAGCTCCAGTGAAGAAGGTGTTTGAGGCGAAAGCCGAGGGTCGACGACGAAAAAGAAGACCATGCCTCCGATGAATTGACCAGGACGAGGAAGCCTTAACCGCGCTTGGTGAAAGAGATTGGAGACGGCGCGCGCGAAGCAGAGACGCCTGGCGAGAGTTGATAAAGTCGTAACCCGACCACGGGTTGTCATGGCCACTTAAGTAAATAAGAAGGTCCTTTTTGGTAAAAAAAACATGTCTATTGCATGTAACTTTTTATTTTTCACAGAACGCATATACACATACGCTAAAATATTATTTTTCCTAATCATACCAATGTTGTGACATGAAAAAGTTTATAAAATTATGTTTCATTATAACTCTTATTGACCACCAAAAATTTAATTTTTTGTTATTTTCAAAAATACACTTTTTACAATCGCTGTAAAAGACACATTTTTCATTAGATATACGTGGAATTGTTATTGTTGGAAATGTATTAAGTTCTTTTTTTCTGTCTGACAGAACGTAAGAAATTTAGAAGAAAGACTTTAGGAATCTGATAAAATTATACATTTCTTACTCACACAAACCATTCATTTAATTTGTTCACTGTTTTATCGTTCGGATTGAATGTTATCTTTATTAGTTGCATCATATAACAAAATACATCGTCGCGTGTTAAAATTACAGCGTTGTTGGACGATTATCAGTGCTTCGAAAACTTAAAAAAACTTGTCCATAAGCACAGGAGGAGAAGGAGTTGAGATAACTCCTTGGTAAACATATTCAAATGGATCCACACAGTAAAAAGTTTGAGGGTAAATTTTATCTTTTTAATAACATTTCTGTTGTATAAACTCGTTTTATTTCAAATTTATTATAAGTTTCATCCCACTCAATATTATAAAACTTGCACTTCCATTCAAACAGCTATTTTACTCCAAAATAGTATAATTTTTATACCATGAATTTATACATATCATATACATATATATTCCAGTTATACACACGAAAACCTCACGGAGCCACTCGGCTTTCACGTACAAGTCGAGTTTTCGAAGCTACCGAACTTCAGCAATGCTAGCAGGCAATCAGGTTGCGTTTCTTCTTCAGTCAGTAATCATAATATACACAAATAGTTCCTTTGAATATTTTTTTGTCAACACAGATTTTGACAAAAATATTGCGCTTGAATTCGAACATGAAAATTTTTAGTACAATTTCTTACTATTTATTTTTCCTGTCAATTTGTTTTTGAAAATATAAAAAAACAAATATAACATGAAATATATCAATTGAAATCTAGATATTATTCCTGATTAATGACTTTCAATGTAACATATATTAATTTATTTTATATCTGCCAGATATTTTTTATACAATATTGCTATAAAAAGTAACCAAATGTGGTTTAAAAAAATTGAATGCTTTTGCTTATAAAAATGTGTACCAACCTGGTGTAAATACATTTTATACACTTTTTGGATAAAATTATACCAACTTTGTATCAATTTGGTTTATACGATTTTAGTTTTTATATATTTAAACCAAATAGTATAAAATGCATCCTCATATTTTTTTCTGTGCATTGAATATTTTTGGAAATCACTCATGGACACGCTTAGTTCTCATACAACCAAAGAACTTCAAACTCCATACATAAGCTTATTTGTAGCCTACATTAAGTCAAAGCTAAGTTTCTTCGAAAAATCTGACATCTGCTCACGAACATGCTTACATGCCAACGGCTACAATTCAAAAATTGATATAATCCATACATAATATAAAAATGAGCGTCATCCGCCCACGGACACGCCCACCTCTCATATATCCCCAAAACTTAAAACTCCATAAATAAGCTTATGTTTGGCCAAAAGAGATAAAATTTGTTATGTTTGTATTTAATATTAAAACTAAGATGAGTTAAAAACTGTTATATAATATTTCTTTAAAATTTGGGCCATAAAAGTTATATTGTAAGAAAAAAAAATATTTATCAATAATAACTATTATTTTCAAAAAAAAGTTTTCTCTGAAATAACAATTATGAATGAAGAAAATATTTTTTCGTTGCTGATAACGTTTATTTTCAATTTTTTTTTTTTAAGTTGCCTCATAACTGTTATAGACGAGAAAACATTTTTTACGTTGCTCATAATTTGTTTGAAATAAAAAAATTGTTGTTACTTTTTCTACGGCAGCAAGTGTTAGATTATCAATTGTAAGTTTTTTCTTGCTCTCAGTAAGAGAATAAGGAGTTTTCACAAACTTAGGCATTCATAAAAAATGCAGTTGTGAATACAACGGCTGACTTCCGAAACGTATGTTTGCAATGCATAAATGCGGTATCAAAACCGTACTAATACACTGTAGCGTTGCTGTTACGAAACTTTGTACATAAAAACTTTGCAACCCTGCTGACGTTTAGGAACATTTATATGCTTTGCATTTTTATTTGCCAAGGTTTATTATGCAAGGAAGCTCTAGCTTACTTGGTGGCTACACGTTCAATTTTTCTTTCAAGTTGCAACACATTCACACTTTTTTAATAACACACTCAAACTTTTCGAACTTGACAACCAACTTGATATCAATTTTTTCTTTCAAGTTGTGAGGCAACTTGACGGACAAGTTAAACAGCTTATCACAGTTTTTGTAAATAAATTGAGTTGACATGACGATGGCATCTTGAAAAGAAAATTGACTATCAAGTTGCGCACAGCCTACGTCACAGCTATCAATTCGAATGAATTTTTACAATCACTATTTGTGATCAACTTGAAAGCAATTTCTTGAACGTGTAGCTGCAGCGTAAAGCAAGATCTAGCTCTCAACTTACTAAAACCATAATGAAAAGAGAAAAAACTACTTGCTTTATTGCAAACAACGCGCATATCAAGAAAAATCTCAAAAAATCAATAGTTTTTAGAAACAATCGACAAAATGCCAGACGATATTTTTCAGTCACTTCAGAATGCGAACTCAATTGTATATAAACAATATTAAATTAAAAGAAAAATTGCTTACTTATCTTCCTGATTCGCCAGTTTCCTTGTTTTTTATGTTTTGCATCTATATTATTATGGATGCGCAATTTGCTTTTTTCTGCGTATCGATAACAACAGTGATGCATTTGGGAACTGTTTACATCATCAAAGTTTACAGAGTTGCGTTTAGGAATAAGTTACAATGTGTAAATGTAAAGCAACATGCGTTTAGAAAGTCAGCCAACATAAGTGTATTCTTATGCCATGTTCACACAGAGTTTAGTTTGCGTTTCGTTTGAGTTTAAATGCAGCTGTTCACACAGAGATGCGTCGGCAGAATTGAGTTTACGGTGGATTGAAATGATCGCCAATTTTTTTAATTTCGCTCAAAACTCAGCTTTTTTCGGCCCATACTGACTGACTGATGAGAAACCCTCATCTTTTAAACTTTTCCAAGTTATTTTATTTGTTTTTTGGCTTATTTTTGTTAATAATAAAATACAAATAGAAACATGAACAATTGAGAATCAGCTGTTGTTGGCATTTTTTATCGTTCAATCGAATCGAACACAGCTAAAATCTAACTGAACGAATATTTTTATCAAAACACTAGCATACTTGTAGGCATGTATCAAATTGAGTTTTGGTAAACGTAGAAAACAAGTTGTGTTTAGTTGCGTTTTCTCTTGCAAAATTGTACTGGAAACGCTAGCGTGTAAATTGAGTTGAAGGGCAAAACGCAACTTTGTACTGGAAACGCAACATGGCATTATATCGTATTTTAGGCCAACAACAGTACAAGTGATTTTTCGGAAAAAATTAAGTTACATAAGTATGAGAACGCATAAAAGAAATTGAAATTCATTTTGAATAATATATGTCATTTCAGCGAGTAACCGCGGATTTCACAATTTAGTATAAACGTATTTAAATTGTTTGTAAGAGAAAGATTGCTCATTAAAATTTTAAAAAATCCAAAGATTGCTCAAATTTTTCAGTCGAAGGGCACGACTCAATAGCCAGTTCTAGGTCAGTTATAGGTCGAAAGTTGTGTTTGCCGAAAATTTGTGTTCTTAAAAATTGCAACGCCACTAGCGGGTAGGGGGGTGCAAACAAACTTTACGATCAATTCTCATACCTACCAAATATATAAAAAAATTTCGACTACACACACCGTGACACGAAATTTTTTATATTAGAAATAACGTACAAATTTATTTCTCTGCAATAACTCTTACCAGGCAACGTAAAAAAATTTTTTTGAAAATAAAAATTATGAGCAACGTAAAAATTTGTTCTCGTTTATAACTGTTATGAGGCAACGTAAAAAATATAAATTAAAAGTAACTGCTAGGAAGCAACGTATAAAATATTTTTTAAAATATCGACAACTTTTTCGACCTAAAAAAAATATATAACTGTTATTTTGGATCTCTGGTTAAAAATAATGTTTGTAGTACGAATAAACTCATACCTTTTTTAAATATTACACTTTTGGGAAATCAATACAAAATAATTTTTTATCACTTAAAAATGCTTAAAGATATACCTATACAAATGAAATGCTTAAAAATATACATAATATAAAAAAAACCAGTGAATCTTTTTATCTTTTAATTCATTTTCTTTTAATTCACAGAATGCACTTCAAAACGTCATGCTTTTTGATCTAAGCCTTATCAACACACCATATCGAGTCGATTTCGCAGTCGTAAAAAAATTATCTCCTGCTCGTTCATCATACAGTTTTCAATTTCTGCATAAAGCAGTTACAGCATTTTGCAGCGAAATCGAACAATGTGTGCGCTGCAAGCACCGATAGTCGTCCAAGCAATTAGCAAACAAACTGTTTGCAACAAATTTGAAGGAAAACTAATAACTATTTTTAACTATTGATCTGAGAAGGGGTGCAACCAGGAATTTTTTTGGGGAGGGTTTTATCAAATGTCAGGCTTATATACGAAAACAATTTAACGTAATTACAGCGGCTGTGATGTAGAGGTTAGTTCATCCGATTTTTGCACTAATGGCTCCTTGTTCAAACTTCAGGCAGGGCAAGCAACATTGTTTTAAAGGCTTCGATAAAATAATAGTAAAGTTAATAGGTTAGGTGAGCTTCGAAGGCTCAAACAAAGCATATGTTGACTATTTTTGTTTTTATGTAAATGTCATAAGACAAAAACAAAATAAATTTTCAAATCCTTGCCCTTCAAAAAACAAAAAGCACAATTCTGCCATAATGATTGCATCCAAATTAATAATTTAAGTTAATTTTTTATAAAGTGTTTTATTGGTCTAAAAAATTATTTCAAAACTTGCTATCAATTGTGTACTTTTTCCACCAAAACATGTCCTGCAATCAAGATTGAAAATCGGAATCTTTGTTTGAAGTTTCTCGCTATGTGGCTCCGAAAATGCGTTAATTATTTGGATAAAGATACTTATCCAAATAATGGACATTTTAATTGTTTCAAAAGCCTTGCAAGAAAATAAGAGTTAACAAGAAAAGAAAGTAATACCCTAAACCTACTTTTTCAAAATACTATAACAGTATTGAAAATGGGCGTGTCCGTGGGCTGATAAGCCCATATTTTATATGCATTTCAATTTTGATGAAAAATTTACACATACCAAGTTTTAATCCTGTAGCTCACATGTTATTGTCTTTATAAAGTTTTCGCTATTGTGGGTTGTATGAAAGGTGGGCGCGTTTATGTATGGATTACGCCCAAGTTTTGAACACGTCTTAGTTTTGGTACAAAAAGATATAATCCAAATTTTATCTCTGTAGGTTAAACATAATCTTATGTATTGAGTTTTAAATTTTTTTGTATTATATCGGAGATAGGCGTGTCCGTGGCTGGATGACACCCATTTTTCAAAAACATCTTTGCTTTGTTATAAAATACATACGTACCAAGTTTTATCTAAGTAAGACAAACATGAGCTTATTTATGCAATTTTAATTTAATTTTGTTTGTATGGGAGGTAAGCGTGTCCGTGGGCAGATGACTTTCACTTTTCAAGAACGTCTTTGGTCTGTTACAAAAAACATATGCACCAAATTTTATCGCTGTTGGTTAAACATAAGCGTATTTATTGAGTTTTTAATTTTTGGGTTGTATGGGAGGTAGGCGTTTCCGTGGGCGAATTCCAAAAATATTCAATATTACAGATCGTTGGACCCATGCAAATATGTGTACTGAGTTTCAGCAAATTATCTCAACTCCTTCTTCTTATCCTGTGTTTACGGATAACACATAGACGGACTGACGGACGGACCGACGGACGGACATGGATAGCTTGACTCATGAGGTTACACTGATCAAGAATAATATACTTTTCTATACCGGACTCGCTTATTTCTATGCGTTACAAACGTTTGCACAAAATTAATATACCCTTACCTTTCAGGTTTAGGGTATAAAAAATGTAGCTTTATAAAAATCCAGTTTGTTTCTCAAAATTTAATCTCTTCCCGAGGAAAAATTAAATTTCTTTAGCTCAAGATCTACACTATTCCCACTACGGCCGAACACGAAAAATATTCAAAAAACAAGTTGTAAAATCGCACTGTTAGGACATTTTGGCCGTATAGAAGCTGCACAGCAGTAGTAGCGATCGTTTTGAAATTAACTTGCTTCAGCGTTGTTTAGCACCTTTACGGCCAAAATGTTATGCAAGCGCCTTTTATACAGCCCTTCTATGGTTTTTCTTTTGTTTGGCAGTGTACGAAGGTTGCAAGTCCTGAGCTAAAATATTTTCATTTTATTCAGTTCCCAATAGAGTCAGCAAAAATGTAATTTTCCAAACTTCATTTCGTTATAAAATAGCCAACTAGCACAAGCCCTTAAATCCGTTCTTTGGTGGGTAAGTATGTTCACATCCGAAAGTACAAAAAAAAACACTAAATTTCTGAAATTTTGGAATGAAAAACCAAGAAAGCCTGATTTGGATAAAAGTCGGTTGCGGCCTTCGCAATAAATAACCCATGATATTTCCTCTAAAATACTAACACAAACTCTTTGCGGAAATCAAGTATCTAGTGAAGCCACGTGATTCAATAAAAAAGATAATTCTAATTGGCCTGCGAAACTAGTGAAAAATATTTTATAATTCATAAAATCTTTTTTTATAATTCCTGTCGTGAAAGTGGATATTATTTCAATTTTAGTCAGCATTTGCTTATTAATGATCATTGGTTTAACTTTAATATATCACTGGACATAAATGAGTAAACGGAAGAAAAATCAAACCAACATATGTTTTTCTAATAAGCTTTTATTTCTCAAAATCGGACAATATTTAGCAATTTATAGAATATTTTATGAAACAATTTCGGGAAAATACGATGGAAACTTATGAATTGTGAATTGTTTTCTTATGAATCGTAATTCAATCGGAATTATTTTTTTACTGAATCACATGCCTAAACTATAAATTTAATTCTTGTACAGTTTGAGTTAGTTTGTGTTTAAAAAAATAACGATAGAGAAAGGACGAAAAAGAACATATTTAGAGAACATTTCTTTGATTATTTCGGTGGTGATGGACTCAACCAATCTTCCTCAAAATCAGGCTCTTATTTTGTCTTACTTTTGAATTAATTTCTTCGAAAAATTTTTCAGCCACCTCACAGAGGGGCCGCTCCATAAAAGAGAATGCTCAAAATTCTGAATTCAGTTTTTTTTCTCCAAACTCGTTTAAACTATTCCTTTAAAGTATATTATTGATGGTTTAATCCATTTGTGACCAGAGCTTAAAACAGGCAATGGAAAAAAACCTTAACGAACGGTTAATTTTTATTCGGTTCGGTGTTTTTGGAGAGAGCGCAATCTTTATTCGGTTTTATTCGAATTCCGCTCTTCTACTCAAACACAAGTAGATTCGTGGTTGTGAATTCGCTTCAAAGGTACGGTTTTTTGATCATGATCAAAATTTGCAAAACAAAGCAAATAATGTTTTTTGATCAAACAGTACAACCCCTCACATTTTTTTCCGCTCTCTTTCTTCTGCGTGGTAGTTATTATGCTTGTGTTTGAGTCGAAGAGCCAAATTCGAAATAGATAGAGAAAATGTTTGAGTGCGCGCGATTTTTATTCGCTACATATAAGGTACGGTTTTTCTCAATTCTCTGATTTAAAAGGAAATTTTTTAATGATTTTACCCACAGGCAACCATGATTTAACCCTTTGGTGACCAAAATATCATAAATTTAACACAATTTTAGGCATTTGGAAGCTTTCTGCATAAATTTATTCATTCATTTATGGTAAGAAAAAAATTCAAAATTTTTATTTTTCGAGAGTAATTTCGATAGGAACAATTTTCGATATCATTTTATTTTCAATAGAACAAACTGATTCCACTTTTTTCTTCAGATTATAATTACCGATTCTGTGAATTTTATTGTGTCATTAATACAGCAGCAATCATCTTGCTCTTCTTAAAACTAATTAATATAAAATATTTACTCTAAAAATAATAAACTTATTTTTTAATAATTTTTGCAAATAAAACTTATATTTTTCGTGCAGAAAGAGAACAAAAAAAACTAAATTAATAAATACATCACTCTAACAGAAACAAAAAGAATAATTAATCTAGGCCTTACCATAAATGTTTAATACCAATTTCAAGTTTATATCCCACTTAGTTGGTTCTTCACAATGAAAAAAAATTCAAAAAATTTTCAAGTTTGGCATTTCATATCTCCTATAATATGAAAGGTAGAGAGCTGAATTTTTGCCTATCGATGCACCAATAATTTATAAATATAATGGCGTTTTTAATTTTTTTCTAAACCCATTTTTGGTATTGATAAAAAACATTATGGATATTTTTCTAACCCTTAGGGGCCAACCTCTGAAATCATTTAGAAAAGATGATGTTTTGGTATTTGCGGTGTAACATCCAAACTATAAGGTGGAGTCATAAGAAAACATTGTAGATGATATTAACTCGAGCATTTTGGTGTTCTACTTCGCTGTCTGAGACATCCGGTTAACAGCATAAATTATAAAATAATATAAATTACTAAATTTAAAGTTTTTCAAATTTCACTTTAAGGAAAAAAAATAAGCGGGTATTTTCAAGTATTCTACACTTTTTCATTTGTTCTGCGTTCCTGAACTGACAGAATTTGAATTAACGTTAACCTTGCTGAGCCGAAAACGCTACACTCGTTTGAACTTTTTTTTATATTCTTTAAAGTCTATCCGAGTTACTGCCTTTGGCTGTTTAGTTGTTTTCGAATTGCAGTCGCATTGCTTTCGAGTTGAGGCCCTTGGATGTCGGTGTTTCATTAGTTTTTTAGGGTGATAATAAAAGAAAAGGGAAGTGCTTCGGCGCAAGGTGCACATATTTAACAGTGATCGTCGCGAACTAACGACAAGAAATTTACAAACAGGTGAAAATGTGGTTGCAACGCTTTAGTACACGAAGCAACAATTAAATATAGACTGGAAAGAATCCGAAAAATGAGTGTCGTAAGAATTTAGTTATACAATCATGTTACAAAGTAACCATTTCAACCAATACTTCTCTAATGGCCAATTTCAAACCATTAGTGAACCACTAAAACTGGTACGACTGGTGAAATATAAAAAAACTGATCCTCAGTTTGAAGGAAAAATCATAAATACTGCAAGAGAAGAAAATAAGTTCGAAATCGAGCTTCGAAGTTTGCCATGTCACTCGCAGGCCGTAGAAAAATGCTTCATCGGTTGATGATGTCATAATGTAATACCAAAAACCATTTTACTGCTGACAGAAATGATGTTGCTTTCCAACCAAAACTTTGAATTTAAAATTCAATTAGACATAAAAATTACTGAGTAAATGTTTTTTTTTTTTTGATGTGTTTATTTTTAACTTTTGAATTTTGGTGTAAATTATTTGTAATTAAAAAAATTCGCCTTGTTTTGTTTTTGGTATGGAAGCAATTTTTTTTTTTTGCTGACACATTTTTAACATTGCTTATTGTCATTTCTGTTTTTGACATTATACTTCCAGTCGGTTGTTATTATTAGAGAGCGGATTTTTATGCAAATGCATATTTTACCTGAGCCTCGAAAAGGTTTCGGACGAAGGCACAAATTATTCTTGAGAAAAACTAAAACGATTGGCACTATAAATGTTTTGCATATTTTGCATATTTTGCATTTATTACATATTTTGCATATTTTGCATATATTTTGCATACTAATTGCATAAATTGGATATATATTGCATAAATATTGCATACAATCAAAATTAATTGCACAAAATTATCGGCGAAGACTAGCGGCTTCACATATCCCCAAACAAAAAAGTCTAGCGTCGTTAAATCGGACGAACTTGGAGGCCAATTCACGGATCAGGAACGTGATATTATGCGGATACCACATTAAATTGTTGAAACATCAGCTACTGCACATCATGGTTGTTCAATTGAGGAACGAAAAAGTCAGTAATCATGGCTCTATAGCGGTCACCATTGACTGTAACGTTCTGGCCAGCATCTTTTTTAAAGAAATACGGACCAATGATTCCACCAGACCATAAAGCACATCAAACAGTCAGTTTATCTGTATGTAACGGTGTCTCAACATACACTTGAGGATTATCTTCAACCAAAAGTGAGCTTCATCGCTAAACAAAATTCTCTTATAACAAGTAAAGAAAGTCTAAAGTCGGTCTAGGCCGACTATGAAATACCCTAAACCCACTTTTCAAAAACAAAAAATTTTTTATTGTAAATGGGAGTTTCCGTGGGCGGATGAAGCCTACATTTTCATTTAAATGTTGATGAAAAATTTACACATACCAAGTTTTATTCCTGAAGCTCACAGTTAATGCCTTTATTGTGCTTTCGCTATGGGAGGTGGGCGTGTTCATGGACGGATAACTCCCAATTTTTGAACACACCTTAGTTTTGGTATAAAATACATACATACCAAATTTAATTTCTCTATGACAAACATAACCTTGTTTATTGAGTTTTAAACTTTTTGGGTTGTATGAGAGGTAGGCGTGTCCGTAGGTGGATGATGTCCATTTATCAAAACCATCTTTGTCTTGTCATAAAAAACATACGTGCCAAATTTTAGCTCTTTAGGTTAAGCAAAAGCTTATTTATTGCGTTTTCAATTTTTGGGTTGCATAGGAGGTGGGCGTGTCCGTGAGCGGATGATGTCCATTTTTCGAAGACATTTTTGTGTTTGTATAAAACACAAACATATCAAATTTTATTGTTGTAGGCTAATTATGAGCTGAGTTATGCAGTTTTCAATTTTCGCGTTGTATGGGAGGTAGGCGTGTCCGTGGAGGTATGATGACAATTTTTCAAAACCATCTTTGTTTTGTTATAAAAAACATATGTGCCAAATTTTAGCTTTGTAGGTTAAGCAGAGGCTTATTTATTGCGTTTTCAACTTTTGGGTTGTATGGGAGGTGGGCGTGTCCGTGAGCGGATGACGTCTATGTTTCAAATACATCTTTGAGTTTGTATAAAACACATACATATCAAATTTTATTGTTGTAGGCTAACTTATGAGCTGAGTTATGCAGTTTTAAATTTTTGCGTTGTATGGGAGGTAGGCGTGTCCGTGGAAAGATTCCAAAAATATTCAATAGTGCAGATCCTTGGGTGCATGTGACCATGTGTACCAAGTTTCATCCAATTATCTCAACGCCTTCTTCTTATCCTGTGTTTACGGACAACACACAGACGGACGGACATGAATAGCTCGACTCACGAGGTGACGCTGATCAAGAATATATATACTTTTCCACACCGGGCTCGCTTCGTTCTATGCGTTACAAACGTTTGCACAAAGTTAATATACCCTCACCTTTCAGGTTAAGGGTATAAAAATTGGGATCAACGGCAATCTAGATTTGGGCCCATTCACCGAATCTACGCCTTGCTATTTGGTCGTGTGAAAAATCTTTCATATAGCGTATGGACACATATCCAATTCCTGTGCACGATGGCGGTCAACATTTTATGTTGACCGTAAAATGAACGAAGTGCGCGATACGTCTTTCGAACAGAACCATTATTTTCCAAATAAATTTGCACAATTTGGATGCGTTGTTTAGGCGTCAGTCTTTTCACGTTGAAATGCCAAACCAAAGTAAACACAAATCTGTTAACAGCTGACAACATGACCGCCACTTAAAACAGTGTTGCCAACTCAAAGTTCTATACCTCTAAAAACAAAAACACCCTTTAGTTGTTACAAAATGTATTTTATTTCAGAACAACAATTTGTTTACATACATGTGGATTACAAACAGCGGCAGCAGTTGCTAAGTGCAATACGCTTTTAACTCTCAATCTTAACATCACGAGTTCAACTACCACTGATTCCGAAACACCGAAAATTCAAAATTGCATTCATCTTTAGGTCGGTTGCCTCTTCGTCTATATTTGGTCACATTCGGTCATAGAAATGATTTAGAAAAACCCGGGCAAAGCCCTCAATCCGACTAAAATCTAATGAATTCTTTTCTATTTATTCAAATTTTTTTGCATATATCTTGCATATATCTTGCATATAATCTGCATATATTTTGCATATTTCTTGCATATTTCTTGCATATGCTTTTGCATAAAAATCCGCTCACTAGTTATTATACTACCTGAATAAATATGCCCTTATTTTAATATTACTGTCGAGTGCAGTCGAGATCGTCCACATACCGTCAATTTACCAGTATTTTATTATATACGTTTTTAACCCTATCCTAAAATGCTATTTACTGTTACTGCAGTTTCACGACCTCAAAAAATATTTTGCAAATGCAAATAAAAAAAAACAAATAACGATTAAGTGATTTATAAATGTAACGAATCTTAAAGTATGAATAAGTTCGTTTCTAAATTTGTAAAGGATACTAGTTTTTCCTGCAGCATCAAGTCCCAACATCAGAATTCGCATTTCTTTGTTTCCAAAAATTTTTGAAAGTAGTTTTCCCATAGTTGTGTTTCTTTCTTAATTGATATTCTGGAAATAAATTAATATTTTTTTATTAAATAACAGCTAGAAATATTTCTAAATTTGTTAACGTATCAAGAAAAATATTAAAAATGCAAGTAAAATAAAGATAAGATTGAGTCACAACACGTCGCGCACAACAAACAAAAACATTTCATATCTTCAATTTTATTTGTTGAATAAGTTTAGAATTAATGCCCTATCGTCGGTACTAGAATAAAGAGGATCTTTCAACAAATAACGGAACTATAGCATCCAAATTTTAAAATTAACGACAAAAAGCAATTGTTACGGCTTAAAATAGGTCCAGTTCCACTGATTTTGGAAATATGATTCTTATGATTCCTGTACCGACGAGAATGACTCTTGATTATAGTATGTGGTTATTAAAAATTTTATACAAAAATAATTAAAATTAGACAATTTATTAGACATCTTTTTATTACAACCAATCGCGAAAAAGTGGTTTTGAGCAAAGTTTAAATTGATTTCAGCAGAACAACAAAATCAACGAAAATTTTTATACGGTAGTACTATCGACAGTTTTCCAAAACATTGAAATGCTATTAATTTTGCTTTACTGTGTAAATCTTACGAAGCAAAGCAAAGACAGCACTAACTAGTAAGGTATATCTTCGACTTGGCCGAAGTTAAAATACCCCCACGGCCGATTCTTAAGGGTGGAAGAATACTAAATTGGAGAGCTTTTTGTATGAGATTTTGAGAGATATTATTATTTTTATGTGTCTAAAAAAATGCATATCAAATTGTTTTCCTGCAGCTTAAATATAAGCTTTTTTATAAAGTTTTAAATTTTGGGGTTGTATGGGAGGTGGGCGTGTTAGATTGTGTATGACGCCCATTTTTCTAGCATATCTCAGTTTCGACAAAGAATACACAAATACCGAGTTTCTGTCTTGTAGCTTTAATATTAGCCTCTATAGATTTTTCAATTTTGGGGTTGTATGGGAGGTGGGCGTGATAGTGGGTGGATTACGCCCATTTTTCTAACACACCTCAGTTTTGACATTGAATACACAAATACCGGGTTGTCGTCTTGTAACTTTAATATTAGCCTCTTTATAGACTTTTCAATTTTGTGGTTGTATGGGAGGTGGGCGTGTTGGTGGGTGGATGACGTCCATTTTTCTAAGACATCTCAGTTTTGATATAGAATACATATATACCAAATTTCAGTATTATAGCTTTAATATTAGCTTCTTTGTAGAGTTTTAAATTTTTGGGTTGTATGGGAGGTAGGCGTGGTTTTCATCCGATTTAGCCCATTCTCGAACTTGACCTTAGTTTTTTTAAAAAAAGCTTAAATATCGAATTTCATTACGATAGCTTTAAAATTGCGGCTGTAATCGTGTCGACAGACAGACGGACAGACAGACGGACATGGCTAAATCAACTCAGGTGGTGATGCGGAGCAAGAATATATATACTTTTCCATACCTACCACGCCTCCTTTTGGGTGTTACACACGTCGTGACAAAATTAATATACCCCTTACGCAGTACGCGTGGGGGTATAAAAAGACGTTGTTTTACTAGTAGTGCTACGAAAGCATAAGAAGTTATTTTATTGATTTACTTTTCATTTTGCTCTTCTTATTTGTCACAGCTCAACGAAAACAATAATTGTACTCTTATTTCTCTTGTTTATTTTCTTTTCATTTGCTATTCTTATTTGTCATAGCACTACGATAGCAGCAGTTATAAGTTTTGTTTCGTTTTGCTGAGAGTTTAAATCACTTTCAGCCGAACAGCAAAAGCAACGAACATTTTTTTGCGGTAGTGCTACCGAAATTTTTTCAAAATGCTGCATTTAGCTTTGCTAAGAATCTAGCAAAGCAAAATCATGCTTTCGTGATCTATTTCGCGTCGTGTCTATTTGCATATTTTTTTTATACCCTAAACCTGTAAGGTTTGATATAATTGCATGAAACTTGTTCACATGTTCACAATGACCCAAGCATCTGCACTGTTTTTGGAATTCACCCATGGACACGTGTTCCTCTCATACAATAAATTAATTGAATGCACTATATATAGGGTTGCATTTAAGCTACGGGAATAAAATTTTATGTGCGTATTTTTTATCAAAGCAAGACCTATACAAAAAATGGCCGTGATCCGCCAACGAACACGCCCACTTTCCATAGAACCCACAATGGTTATTGGATTTAAGATCTCATATATGTCAAAAAATAATTAAAATATTCAAAGGAAAAAACATTTTAATAGAAAAAAAACTTAAAACAAATAAAATGTGAATAAATGACAGTCATAAAAGTTTTTACAATCACAAGCTTAGCTTGAACTTAAGAAAAAACAATTAATTTTTGGACATTTGATTAAAGCCAAAACTAAAAACATTAATGAAAACCAAATTATTATTAAAATACAATCCCCATATCTGATTTAAACATTTTAATCCTCTTCAAACAGCTGCAAACTCTCAACGGCTTCATTTAAAAAGCATGGGATTAATTTTACAAGAAAAATATTTTCTAACGTTTCTTCTGGAGCCTGTTGCGATTGTCAGATAGTACAAGTTAAAGCGAGGAGAACGCACGTTATATTGACGCAAGTCAATAAAAATAATAAATAAATACAGTCAACGAAGGCTTTGGGAAAGTATAGTGAACGCCACAGTTGATATTAATTTGATACAAAAAGGATGCGAATGAAAAATAAAAATGTCTGTCAACCAAATTACTTAAATGTTAACAATTTTATTCGGTGTATCATAAAGGATGTATCATTTAATTCAGAAACAAAGATGTCTCTTCAAGAAAAAATAATGGGATAATAGTATAAGCTTCAATATAAGTTTCACTTGGTCTGGTACGATTTACCCAAAAATTAAATGGTACAACCTAAAAAATAACGAAAACAAAAACAACGAAAAAAAAATGTTGAAAATCAAAAAGGTCGAAAAATATATTTTTAAAAAATGCATATCCCCGATAAACTTTGGCGGCTAATTTGAGCGGCGATGTCTCCTCTAGACTATAAACTTGAGGGGTTTCTACAAGACCTTAAAAATGGAATGTGCGTAGGGTTTGGGTCCCAACCACATTATAACTTCCCAATGAAAACAAAATCAGCCTCGGATATGAACACCCACCACGTTGACGACCACCGCAAACGAAAAACGGATAATAATTTACGGATATGCACCTGGAATGTCCGGACCCTTTATAGGGAAGGTGCCACTGTCCAACTGGCGGAAGCCCTCGAAAAAATAAAGGCTGACATCACCGCAGACTGCGATATCTACTACAGCTGATATGCGGAGAAGCGCGAATTTGAATGCGGAGTCGTCGAAAGTCGAAAACTTCGCCATGTTGTTTCCCGGTTCACACGTGTGAACGAAAGGCTGGCGACAATCCGCATCAAGGCTAAATTCTTCTACATCAGCCTAATTTGCGCACATGCCCCGACGGAGGAAAAGGACGATGCTGTCAAGGACACCTTCTAAGCGGGCCTAGAGGACGTGTATGATCGCTGCCCGGCCCATGATGTAAAAATAGTTCTCGGCGATTTTAACGCGAAGGTCGGAAAAGAAGGCATCTTTGGCTCCACTGTCGGTCAGTTCAGTCTCCACGAGACCACTTCGAATAACGGTCTAAGACTGATCGACTTCGCCGCGGCGCGAAACATGGTAGTTAGTAGCACCAGATTCCAACACCTCGATATCCAAAAGGCAACCTGGCTGTCCCCGGATCAAAAAACGCGAAACCTAATTGATCATGTTGTGATCGACGGAGGGCACGCTTCAAGTGTACTGGATGTGCGCACATTTCGGGGGGTCAATATTGACTCCGACCATTATCTTGTTGCAGCCAAGATCCGCATGCGATTGTGCAATGCGAAGAATGTACGCACAGGTGTGCAACGAAAGCTTGATGTTGATAAGCTGCTATCACAACGGACCGCCGAGGCCTACTCCGCTCAACTCTCGGTTAAGCTCAACCAACCTTACTCTTGCCTCGACGACGCTGGCGGACTTTGGGCGCATATATCCCACTCCATGCGCACTGCTGCTGAAGAAGTCATTGGTTTTCGGCGCCCGCAACCTCGCAACCAATGGTATGACCAGGAGTGTCGCGACGCGACAGCAGCAAAATACGCCGCCTATAAAAAGACGCTGCAGTCAGCTGCAACGCGAGCCATGCACGAAAACTATCGCAATAAGAGGAAGGAAGAGAGATGCCTTTTCAGACGTAAAAAAAGAGAGCAGGAAAAGCGTGAGCGAGAAAAAATTGAGGTGTACCAGGGCAACAAGGATCCTCGAAAATTCTACCAGCAGGTTAAGCGTCTAACCCAAGGTTTCAAGTCCGGAGCATCCACTTGTAGAGATGAGAATGGTGATCTGGTTACAGATACGCAGTGCGCATTGAAATAATGGAGACAGCATTTTTCCAATCTGCTTGCAGGCGACGATACCAACAAATCCGCCCATGGAGAATGCAGTCTGACACCACCAATCGACGATGATGGAGTGGAAATTCCTCCACCTAGCCATGACGTGGTTAAATGCTATCCAGCGACTCAAAAACAACAAAGCCGCAGGTGCTGACGGCCTGGCTGCTGAATTGTTTAAAACCGGCGGCGGTGAATTGATAAGGTGCATGCATCAACTCATCAGCAAAATATGGCTAGCGGAAAGCATGCCCGACGATTGGAATCTCAGTGTGCTTTGTTCTATACTTAAGAAAGGAGACCCGACAATCTGCGCCAACTACCGAGGTATCAGTCTTATTTCCATCGCGTACAAGGTTCTTTCGAGCGTATTGTGTGAAAGATTGAAGCCGCATACCAAAACACTGATTGGACCTTATCAGTGTGGCTTTCGTCCTGGCAAGTCCACCATAGACCAGATTTTTACACTACGCCAAATCCTGGAGAAAACCCTCGAAAACCAAATCGACACCCATCATCTCTTTGTTGATTACAAAGCTGCATTCGATAGCCCGATTTGGGATTGCCTGTACGCAACAATGTCTCAAATCGGTATACATGCAAAGTTGATAAGGCTCTGCAAGATGACGTTGAGCAATACATGCAGCTCCTTCAAGGTAGGAAATGACCTCTCCGAAACCTTTAATACCGAACGAGGTTTCAGACAAGGCGACCGCTATTATGCGATCTTTTCAATTTCATAATGGAGGGGATCCTACGAAAGGCAGGTGTACATCGAAATGGTACCATTTTCTACAAAGGTGTCCAGCTCCTTGCGTATGCTGATGATATCGATATTATCGGCAGAACCAAGAGAGATGTAACCGCTGCTTTCGCCGCTATCGAAAAGGAATAAGCCAAAGAGGGTTTGACGGTGAACGAGGCAAAACAACGTATATGCTGTATGCAAATAGGGAAGTGCGGCATCTAGGCTCCCATGTTATAGCAGGCAAATATAACTTTGAAGTTGTCAAGGAGTTTACATACCTTGGCACCGCCGTAAACAGCAGCAACAATGTCAGCCTGGAGATAAAGCGAAGAACAACAATGGCTATTTATTTATTTATTTATTATAAGCTAAGCCTTAGAGGCTTTATAGCTTTTAAAATTTAGCCATTTACAAAAAAATTTATTATAATTAAATATTACAATTTATAGCGTTTTCTTTTCTCAAAAAAATTTTGAATTTTTTCTGTCCTGTTTGAGTTTTTTGTATTTTTTCGTTCTTTTCTCAAAAAAAATTCTGACCTTTGAAATTGAATCGTGTTCATTTCTCGAAAATTTTGACCTTAAAAGTAGAAAAAATGCAAAATTTCTGCCCTCTCTACTTCGACGGTTCGAAAAATTCTGACCTGAAATGCTACCAACTGAATAAACAAAATAAATGCCATATGTGAAAAATAGTTAACGTTACCATTGACAGTTTAGAAAAGATTGAGTTCAAATACGGAAAAGTCAAAAGTTTTCTATGAAAACAAAATAATTTTTTTTTTAGCGGGAAAAAAATGTTTGAATTTGAAGTTTTAAAATTTTTTTTCTTTAATTCTTTTGAAGTTTTTCAAAAAGGGTGCCAACTCGAAAACAATAAAAAAAATAAATTTTGCATTTTTTGTGATCTATCCTCAGCTAAAAACAGGTCAGAATTCTGTGGAGTCAGGTCAAAATGGAAAATATTCTGCATCTTCAGAGGGCAGAATTTTTCGTTGAGAAAGGAAAACGCTATTAGAATATAGCATAATAACTGAAATATAATGATATTTTAACATTGACGTAATTTAAAATTCGATGTTTCAAAATAATACATATTAACATTGTAGAACCAATGCAAACATGATTGTGATGTAAAGCACCATGGTGTCGGCCTAGAACGGTGGGAGGTATCAAGACAAACAAGGTCTGTACGCCACACTGATAGGTATAACCATATATATAATACATATCGTTCACAGCAAGGTGGTATTTCGACAAACAAGGTCATATTTACCACACCAACTTCCATAGAAACAAAGAAATGGTTGCGAACGCTGGCACTGAGACAACTAGGTCTCATTTGCCTGTCGAATTATTATATGTCAGACAAATCGTTCTCGCTGGTTGTAGGACAAAGTCCAAAAGATACAACCAGCACAGCACAACAGAAAAAATGCGTTTACATTCACCAAGCATGTTCGATTATATTAAATAGGAGGTCCAAAACAGGTTCAGGTCAGGTCCATGTAGATGTAAATGTTGTATTATGTATATCCATAACCAGGTGAGAATTATGTGCCATTGGAAGATCATGATCATTTTCGGTACTGCAGATAATCTTTTATTTTATGTTTAATTGAGTACATGGATTCATTTAAAGATATAACATTTGAAACAGAATTAAAGTCTCCTTCTTAATGGTTAATTTTGAAAGTAATTTGTTCTACAAAAGTTCATAAAAAATAACTCAAAAGATCTTCTAGGACGAAGTGGAATATTAAAGTAAATTTTACTCAATAAATATGGACTGTCTACATGTCTATGTAAAAGCTTAACTATCCAACTAACATTAAGCATAACTCTCCTATTTTTTAATGTAGGAAGATTTAGTAGTTGTAACCGATATTCATAAGATGGTAGATTAAAGTTAGTATTACAATAAAGATTATTTAGGCAGAACAAAAGAAATTTTTTCTGAACGGATTCAATGTCATCGATGTCACAACCGTAACGTGGGCACCATACAATGGAGGCATATTCTAAGGTAGGCCGAACTAGAGAAGTGAATAAAGTTTTCGTAATAAAAGGATCATTAAACTCTTTTGCCCAACGTTTAATACATCCTAGGGTACTATTTGCTCTATTTATTATTTTATTTATATGAATATGAAATCGTAGTTTAGGATCCATGGTAACTCCAAGATCATGGAAACTATCTAAAGATTCTAATGTGTAGTCACATATTTTGAAATTACACTTTAAGAATGGTTTTCGCGAGAAGGTCATGTGCTTACATTTTTTCATATTAAGATGCATTAGATTTATTCTGCACCAGCTATGAAGATTGTTGATGTCAATTTGCTAGAATAAACCATCATATTCATTCTTAAAAGACAGGAATAGTTTGACGTCATCAGCATACATCAAGATGTTAGAATGCTTTATGACCGATGGCAAATCGTTTATATAAAGTAGAAACAAAAGTGGCCCAAGATGACTTCCTTAGGGTACTCCAGAGATAACAGGAAACTCGTATGATTTCACGAGTTTAAATAGAACAGATTGTGTTCTGTTACTTAAATACGATTCGATCCATCTCACCATTTTTGTGGGAAATCCAATCAAAAATACTTTTAGAATCAAGAGCTTGTGATTTACAACATCAAAAGCTTTGCTAAAGTCCGTGTAAATAGCATCAGTCTGTAAACCTTTTCCAAAATTTTCTATTGTTATAGATGTAAATTCAAGGAGGTTAGTGACCGTAGATTTTCCTGAGAGGAATCCATGTTGACATGGGGACATCAACGACTTAACACTATGTGATAATTGTGAAGTAATAATTGCTTCAAAAAGTTTGGACAAAGATCTATTACCAGATTTATACAATGGGATAATGAATGAGGACTTCCAGATTGTTGGAAAATAGCAAGCCTTTAGAGAATAGGTAAAAAGCAAAGTGATTGGAGTTAATAATTCTTCACAGCAATATTTCAAAATACAAGATGGGATGTTGTCGGGACCACTTTTATACGAAGTTTTAAGGTCTTTTAGATAAGATAAAACTGTATTGTTGTCAACTATTGGGAGGCAAATATTCCCAGAATGAACATTAAAAGGGTAGCTACCATTATCAAAAGATGACGACGAGTAAGACGACTTGAAGAAGTCAGCAAAAAGGTTACAAATGCTATAATCATTATCTGATTCCACATTTTTATAGAAATGTGTTGATTTAACCGCAATCAGCACACCCCCACCATTAGAGCAATTACCAGGAATAGAATTTCTATCTTTACGATAAATATTAAATTTGTTACATAGAATTTCAGAATTCAAAGTGTTAGGTCTAAGCCAAGTCTCGCTGAAAGCAATTATATCGTAATGAATGTTGTGACTCATAATAAATAAATTAATCAATTTAGTGTTAATACCACGAACGTTTTGGAATAAGATGCGGAACTGTAGGCAGAAATCTAGTTTTTTTGGTTCATGATGCGAACAGGTAAAGTTGCAAGTGTAGTTCTTGGCTGCGACCTGGGAACATATTCATGTACTACGGTATATTAAGGCCAAAAACTTTGATCGATAACTTTATTGTAGGCTTCAGCAGACAAAGATATTTTAAAAGATGAAGTGACACGTTCATGAGAGAACTTGAATTTATAAACAGAAATATTTTTATTCAAAAAATTCAGGTTTGTATTTAAAAAGTAAAGGATGTCATCCTCAGACGTATCACCTACAAATCGTGAAACAAATATAGATCTTGCAGGCGGAATTACTACAAGATTTTTGTGCTCTGGCTGATTTGAGCTACTTAACGATATTAGTTTAGGTATTGCACCTGTATTATTTGTAATAGGTACCGAATTTCCATCACTTGATAAAACGCAAGTTTTAGATAAAGCGCCAGAAGTAGAAGGAGAGTTAGTGCTTAAGTTAATTGAAGGAAGAACAGCAGAAGCCTTACCCAAAAGTAAATTGGGGTCGACAAATGCTGGAGATTTTGCAGTAGCCACATCATTAGTATTATGAACTTTAGATACAGCCTCAATTTCAGTTGCCAATGCTTCAACTGAAGTATATAAGTTGGGTGAAGGCTCAATATTACAATCAGTAGAGGCTTTTGGAGTAACATTTGTAGACGGAGAGGCTGCTTTTGCAGTAGCATTGGCAAGGCTCCGGAGATTCTTTTTGCTACGTTTGCGCTTAGGAGAGACAAAAGCCTCATCCATGCACTTAAACGATTTAAACAAATTCTCATACTCCGACAATCTATTCTGAGCCGCCTCTAGGTCTTTTGAGACCTCCAAGAAGCCCTTTCTTGATTGCCTACTAAGCTTTAAAATATCAACATCCGTTACTCTGCATTCTTCGCATGCCCAACGTAAACCTTTGTTTTCGTTAAGTGCATCGAAAACACGAGCATTTAGTGCTGCACACTTAAAGTGAAAAAAGGAGTCACACAACCAGCAATTCACAATACGGTCGGATTCTCCTTTAACAGCACAGTTACGGAATTTGCAGTACATAATTACTTGCATTAAATTTTAATTTAAGTTTAGTTTTAAGGTTTTATTAAATTTAATTTTTAGATTCAAAAGTAGCTTTGGCAACCCTGTTTGAAGAAGTTTGATAAGCACTAAAAATCACCGGTTTGTGTACTAGCTAAGAAGTAGCAAGAACTAAGTTGTACACAAATGTCGGAACAGCTGATAAGAATAAACAAAAAACTTGCACTCACTGAGAACAGATGTTCTGTTAAAGCAGAATGAAAAATAAAAAAATTGCAAAGATATATATATAAACTAATATGATTTTATAATAAAAGGATTATTCCAGCGCATTCACTGTATATAACTGCAGAAATCCAACGACGATCCTCAGCAAAATACAGCAAGTTAAATTAGAATGAATTTAAAAAGTTAAAACCCGGTTAAAGAAAGAATTTAAAATAAAATTTAAGGAGCTGAAGTAAAATACGAACTTGTAGCAACGGGCTAAGTAAGCAATTAGGTTCCAGAGCCCTCTCTCGATCGACAAAACTAACACTCAACAAGACGCTTATTATACCTATGCTTCTCTATGGCGCTGAAGCATGGGTGGTATCGCAAACAGATGCAGCCGCTCTTGGGGTGTTCGAGAAGAAAGTTCTTCGCAAAATCTTTGGTCCTGTTCGAGTTGGCGACGACTATCGCATTCGAATGAACCACGAACTGTACGAGCTCTACGACGACATTGACATAGTCCAGCGTATAACAATTCAGCGACTACGTTGGCTGGGTCATGTCTTTCGTATGGATGAAGAAGCTCCAGCGAAAAGGTGTTTGAGGCGAAAGCCGAGGGTCGACGACGAAGAGGAAGACCATGCCTCCGATGGATTGACCAGGCCGAGGAAGCCCTTACCGCGCTTGGTGAAAGAGATTGGAGACGGCGCGCGCGAAGCAGAGACGCCTGGCGAGAGCTGATGAAGTCGGCCGTAACCCTTCAACGGGATGTCATGGCCACCTAAGTAAGTAAGTAATTTTTGTCGGTCAAAATATCAGGCAATTTGTGTTTTTTTAAAGACCACTTGGTATCAATAATTTTTTAGTCGGTAAAATGACCCTTGAAAATAAATAAATTGCCTCATATTTTTGCCCGAAAAAATTAAAGTCACAAAATAACTGCTACTTTTGATCGAAAAATAAAAGTCAAAAGTAACTGTTATTTTTGGCCAAAAAATTATAAGGCACAAAATAACTTTTTGTGTTTGTCGGAAAAAAGTAAGAGATAACAGTTAATATGTGACTCTTTCGATAAAAACCATAACCAGTACGGTCCCTGGATGTAAATATTGAATCAACATATTATTATCTCATTTCGTATTGATAGAATTTCTGTGCAGATAATTACTCTCTCTATTTCACACTTTAATCTTTCTTATTTCTTACTGTTTAAAAAGTTTACACGCGAGTTTTTTTTTCAATTGCTTTTTTTTTTGTTTTGTTATTATTATTTATTAATTATTAATTTTAAATAAATTCCAGAATTTTTTTTTATATACTAACACTATGAATTTTTTGGAGTTTTTTATGAAAAAAGCTTAAATAACTATTGTTGAGTAGATTGTCTCTGGTCCAAAATATTTTCTGTGCAGGTGTTGCATCGATGCATGAGTGTATAATGCTCTACACAAACTGGATTGTTGCAGGAATTGCAATAAGACCTAGTTTTCCGCTGCTGTACGTACTCAGAACGACATAGGCGACATGAAGGTATGTTTCCTCTTGGCGCAAATGCCGGTTCAGCTGCTTATGTAGGTCTTGATAATATCTAAGAAGAACTAAAGGAAAAAGAACAAAAATATGTATTTATTCTGCTTAGTTTTTTATGAAAAAAGCTTAAATAACTATTGTTGAGTAGATTGTCTCTGGTCCAAAATATTTTCTGTGCAGGTGTTGCATCGATGCATGAGTGTATAATGCTCTACACAAACTGGATTGTTGCAGGAATTGCAATAAGACCTAGTTTTCCGCTGCTGTACGTACTCAGAACGACATAGGCGACATGAAGGTATGTTTCCTCTTGGCGCAAATGCCGGTTCAGCTGCTTATGTAGGTCTTGATAATATCTAAGAAGAACTAAAGGAAAAAGAACAAAAATATGTATTTATTCTGCTTTTGAACATAAGAATTGATTTTTCTCACCTTTACATCAAATGTTTCCATTGCGTTCCGTTTCCTTGGATATGCGGTTGTTGAGCGCTTGTTCTTCTATGTTTGGTACTGCCAATTGTTTTGTCAGCATCATCAGGAGGAATAACCGTCGTCTGTCACTTCTTCGAATTGGCTGCATTTCATAATATAAAATAAATGCTGCTTATGCAGCAACGTCTACCATATTATAAAACATGGCCAGTGCCCAGCGGTTTGTTGAGCGCTTGCATGTATACGTTCCAAGCATCTGGTCCATTGTATCAACGCCTGATTTGTTGGCGTTGTAGTCCAAAATAGAAAATCGTTTCTGATTCTTAGATTGCATGTCCACACCGCAAGTATAATGTTGTGTGAACAGCAAATTTTCCGCTTTGTTCTTGGGCACATATGAACACAGCGCTACATCGCCTTCGTTGAAGTCGAACAATGTGCTGTTGAGGACGCATACGATATTTTTGAAACTCCTGTGGCACAAATGTCTTATTCGAGCGCACTGTTCTAACAAATGCAGTTTTCTTCCCGATCAAAATACACACCAATTCCAAAAGTGAGAAGAAATTGTCAGCATAAATTGAGCGGCCTGCATCCAACCACCATACCTTTATAACATACTTGGCAGGCTTCGACAGAATGTATTGTGTGAAGCGGGTGCGGCCTCTGTATGGGAATAACTCCTCATCAACGGTCAGTGCATCATGCGGAGTGTAAGCTGCTGCCAAGTTAGACTGTAACATTTTCCAAACATCATCAATAGCAGCAGTTTTGCTTCTGGTTAGTTTCTGCTTTCGCGAATTTCCATTGTCGAATCTAAGACATTATAGCATGCATCTGAAGCGATCATACGATAATGCAGCTTTGTATATTGGACTGCGCGTTGGGCCCCATAGCTCTGAAGCAGGTTCACTATTCGATTTGGTGAGTCTAGCATACAAAATAATAGCCAAAAAGGCATCGAACTCCTTCAAAGTGGTTGTTTTCCATTCTTTTGTGTTGGATTTGCCAAATTCCATGCAGCTGTCACTTCACGGCCTTTTCGATTTGTTTCGCGTATTATGATGTACGCTATGTCTTCGGTGAATATCAAGCGGAAAATGGTAAAGGGATCATGTGTGGTCCAGGTTTCCTCCTTGTGAAGTCGATCACGTTAAGAGTACGAGTGCGGGAAGTCGGTGGTGCATTTTTACTCCATTTGGTGCCATCTTTGGAAATGAAGTAATTGTCACTTATCTGCAGAGCATCAGTTTCTTCCCCTTCATCATCACTAATATCTTCATTGATCTCTACATCTGCTTCACTTTCGGCATCAGAATCATCAACATGAAAATTTGGTTGATATGTCAAGTCATCTTCCGCACATTCAAGATCACATGCAGGAATATCAATATCTTCATCCTCCTCACTCATGAAGTCTGCAAATCTCCCATTATGTTATTCAGTATAAAACTTAGCACACGCTATTATGTTTTTTATGACAGTTCCAAAGGTCTCTAGGGACCTTTTAACCCTTTCCCGTACTAAACACTTTAACACCTTTAGAGGATCTGCAGCGCTCGCAGTGGAAGAAACTAATGGAAGTTGATTACAGAACTCACAATTCCAGCAGGCGCAGTGAAACCAATAGTCGCATGAGTCACATTGGACCATGTGGTCATTGTTTTCTCTGCTACATTTTTTTTCAGTTATATTCGTGACCCAAACATTCACTTTCTGGCATTTTCCGCGTTTAAAAATAATTTTTAAGGAATTGTAAATAAAATTTACGATTTATTAATTCAAATCAAACAAATATTTTAATAGCATTACTTTTATTCATCACTTTCAATATTTTAAGTAAAAGGCTTTAAAAATTATTTGTAGACTTGCTGCGCTTAGAGTTAAAAACGTAGTGTCAGCTTAGAAAAAATATAAAATTGACCGTAGCTTTTGCATAACGCTGCAGCTACACGATCAAGAAATTGCTTTCAAGTTGTTCAAACATAGTGCTTGTCAAAATTCATTCGAATTGATAGCTGTGACGTAGGCAGTGCGCAACTTGACAGTCAATTTTACTTTCAAAATGCCATCGACAAGGCAACAACTCAAAATTTCACAACGAACCACAAGAATTTATTTACAAAAGCTGTGATCAGCTGTTTAACTTGACCGTCAAGTTGCCTCACGACTTGAAAGGAAGAATTGATATCAAGTTGGTTGTCAAGTTCGAACAGTTTGAGTGTGTTAGTAAAAAAGTGTGAATGTGTTGCAACTTGAAAGGCCCATGTTACACGATGTCCGTTTGTCCGACCGTTGTTGTTGCTTTCAATGTGAAACTGAATGTGAAACAGAAACTGAAAAAACAGTGAGAGTGAGAGCGGATGAACTTTTTGCAAGGCGGACAAAATGTGTTCATTTTGTCCGCTGTTCATGTCAGCAGACAACGAGCACTACAGTGTGGCGGTGTGGTGAAATTAGTTTTAATACGCTTCAGTAGCTTAAAAGTTTTGAAAATATTTTTGTATTTTATATTTTGAAGATTTTATTTCAAGTAAGAGAAAAATTAAAATTTAAAATTTTTATTTCGTTAGAAATTCAAAGCTAACTTAAATTTTATAAATGAAAAATAAACACAGAAAATCAACTTCAAGTAACATAACTTCAACACTTTCCCTTGTTACTGAAGTTATTGCACGCCCATTCTATTGCACAAAATTACAAGCTTGGATGTAGGGAGTGGCTTTGTCATTATTCATGTTGAATAGCTAGCTTTCCTTCGACAACCTTTTCTCGAATGAAAAAATGCTTAATTTCAATATGTTTTGTTCGACGATGAAACTCGGGATTGTGTGCAAGTCTGACGGCTGCTGCATTGTCCACTTGCAAGATCGGAACTTGATCCAACTTCACAATTTCGTTTTGTCAACCAGAGGACTTCCTTAGCTGCTTCGTTAGCTGCAACAATCTCAGCTTCTGTTGTTGAAGTAGCTACCATGGTTTGACGTCTACTTAGCCACGAAATTGCGCCACCTGCGTACTTTAAAAGTACTCCTGAAGTGGAAGTTGACCAGTATTTGTACATACCCCAAAATCTGCGTCACTGTAACATTTCAGAACTCCTTCGTTTGCGTTACGGCTATAAATTATACCAACGTCAATTGTACCAGCAATATATCGTAACATCCTCTTTACTCGTGCTATATCATCGCCAATGGGTTTTTCTAATGATCTAGAAGAAAATCCCACGCTATATGCTAGATCTGGTCTTGTACCAAGCATCAGATACATTATTGCTCCAATAGCTTCACGGTGCGGGAACTTAATTTCTTCGACATCTTTCTCTGATTTCGATACGTCTGATGTTTTAAGCATTGGTGTTGCTACAGGTTTGCATCCAGCAAAGTTAAAACGCTCGAGTACTTTTCTTGCGTAGGCTGCTTGGCTTATTTTGAAAGTTTCATCTTTTCGTTCGATTTCTAGTCTCAAGAAGTAATCTGCTTGTTAAGAGACTATCTTGAACTCCTTTTTTAAATCATTAATAAATTCTTCCAGCTCATGAGGATCGCTTCCTGCCATTAATCCGTCATCAACGTAAAGGACTAGAATTATATTCTGATTGTCTCTCTCGCGAATATATAAGCATGGATCTGCTTCACCAGCTTTAAATCCAAGCATTACTTAATAACTTCCAAATCTTTTATTCCAGCATCTTTGTGCCTGCTTTAGCCCGTACAAACTTCTTTTCAGTTTGCAAACCTGGTCCGTGCCATTATCGTATCCTTCGGGTTGTTTCATGTAAATTGATTCTTCTTAATCACCATATAAAAATGCTGTTGATACATCAAACTGCTTTAAATGTAACCGTTCAGTCGTAGCAATACTAAGAAATGCACGAATTGTTCCCATTCTTGCGACTAGACTAAACGTTTGGCAAAAGTCTTTTCCCTTCCGTTGACTAAATCCTTTTATAACTAATCTTGCTTTATACTTGTCAATACTACCATCAGGATTTTCTTCATGCGAAATACCCAATTACATGATAATGCTTTGGGTTCTTTCGGCAATGATGTCAGCTCCCATGTTTTATTTTCACGTAAGGAAGCCATTTCTGAAACCATAGCCTTTTTCCACTCAAATTGCTGCTTACAAGTTTCACTTCTTGAAACGTTTCTTTAAAACAGGAGCACCTCTTACCCGTTGGGTTATTGGTCATTCTTCTTCATCCTCCGTGCTTGACTCTTCATGTATTTCAACTCCGCTGTAACTCTCTTCTCTTAGACGTTTCAAATTTCCAAGTTGTTTGAGTTCTACACCTTCTTCATCTGGCACTCGTGTTTCTTCAAGTATTTCCATATTTTGTTGTTCTGGCACTTGTGTTTCTTCTTTGTCTTCGATTGGCACTTTATCTATTCTAAATAAAACATCTATGCCTGGGAGCTTTACTCTTTGTTGACACTCAGCGGGTTCTTCTAGAAACTGCACATCTCTCGAAACTAGTACTTTTCTTTGTCCTTTCACATAAACTCTGTACCTTTCGTCGCCATCATATCCTACAAGATATCCCTTGATTGTTTTTGAGTCCATTATAATTCGTAGATGCTTTACTCTGGGCTTCTTTCCCAACCACAACTCATAGGGTGTCACCTTTTGAGGATTTTCCAGTACGATTCAGTATATATACAGTATAGTATACAGTATACAGTATAGTATACAGCCATCTCGCCATTTCCCCGATCGTACGGTTTTCACGCTCGCTTCCACCGTTTTGCTCAGGCGTGTACGGTGCTGTTAATCGTTGCATAGTTCCATGTCTCTAAAGAATTTCTCGCATTTCTGCATCTTGGCATGGGCAAGCATCTGCTTCAATACTTCTTTGACTTCAGATTTCAGTTGAAACCATATCGAAACTTTGTTATCTTTGCTATCTTTCAAAACGACTAGGTATGGTTTTTTGGAAAAAAGATTCAACAAAGGGACCACAGACATCCGCAGATAAAAGTTCTCCTGGCTTAGTTGCTTGCGTCCTAGTCCCAAATGATAAGCGATGAGCCTTACAATTGATGCATGGCTCGCACAATTCTCTCTCTAATTTGACTTTGATCCCTAACTGTCTCTCGAGCATCTCTTTGACATGTCGTTTATCCTGATGACCTCATCTCTCATAATACAGTTGCAGCATTGAGCTTTCTGCGATTGTAACGTTAGTCTGAACCTTTCCGTCGGGATAAATCGGATTCATTAAAGCCTTGTACAAACTGCCACTTAATTCACGATTTTCGCACAGTACTGTTCTTCCTTTATTATTTAGCCAACACTTCGTTGCAGTTGACTTGAATTGACTTTACTGATTCTTATCTTGAGCTGCTAATACCTAGAACAAGTTTCTGGAAATATCTGGAACGTACCAAACATCTTCCATCACCACCTTTATAGTTTTGTCATTTACTATCGACAGCACGTGAATAGTTCTTGATCCAAGTGCTGTGATCATTTCTTTACCAGTCGCCTAAATGCTACAAGGTCTTTCAAAGTCTCTGTATTCTACGAAGTAAACTGCACTCTTTGTAACATGCCTAGTAGCCTTCTGTAGTAGCCTAACCAATCTGTTGAATCAGTGTCAACAACACAAGTCTCCTTACAAATTACAAATAGAAATGAGTCTTTTGCGTCGAACGCATTTCCATGAGCGTAACTATTTGTCCTGTTTTTGGGTGGTCTACCATCTGCAATCCACTTTCTGCATTCTCAAACCCAATGGCCTCTTTTCTTGCAGTAATTGCAGCAGTCTTCTTTCGGTGAAAACTAAACACTTGAATTGGCTTTTGCTTTCTGCTTTTGCTTATCAACTTTTACAAAAAGCGCTTCCTCTGCAAACTTTCCCTCCTTATTGGCACCAGTTTCTACGAAATTCCGTTCGTACATGCATAATTGCATCGTCAGCTCATCAAACGTTTTGTTGTTATCTTTGGATAGTAGCATCCAACTGGACCGAAACATCTCAAACTTCATTGGTAAAGTATGCAACGTTTTGCATACCAACAGTAAATCTGGAAATGAGTTTTCGCCTTTTGTTATAAGTCCGTTATTTAACTCATTCCACAAACTTCTTAATTTCGCAATATGTGTTGAAGCATCTTGACCAGATGTCCAATTAAATGCAAAGAAATCGGTGCAGATTTTAAAAAGTTGATACTTTGATGTCGCTTCAAATAGCTGCTTCAGTGCCTCCCACGTCTCATAAGCTGAATCCTTGTCCATCACCTTTTGATAAACTTCATCAGTTATAGCGCTGGTAAGCATGGTCTTTGCGAAGCTGTTTGCTTATCTATAAAAACTGCATTTTTCCTTATAAACTTTTTGTTGTTCTTCCGATGCCCCAATAACTAGTGGTTCTGGCTTTTCGAACCGCTTATCGATAACATCCAGAGCACCATCGTGGTAATCCATTAGATCCCGTATTTGCCTCTTCCACATTGGCCATTCTTTTTCACTCGCCAGCTTCTTAATGTTTTTTGAAAAATCCATCTCAAATCTCTAATTTTCCAATACTGCTTTAATAGTTTATTCTTTTTTGCACAGGCTGGTGCCTAGGCCCATTACCTTTTAAAAATATTTTTGTATTTTATTGTTCGAAGATTTTATTTCAAGTAAAAGAAAAATTGAAATTTAAAATTTTCATTTCGTTAGAAATTCAAAGCTAACTTTAATTTTATAATTGAAAAATAAACAAAGTAAATAAACTTCAAGTAACATTACTTAAAAAAAAAGTACCTTTTTTAAGGAAAAGTACAACTATCCTACTATAAAATAAAGATTATATTATTAAAAATATTGACAAAAAAGTGGTGTTGCAAGAATCGGTAAATAAAATTATTAATATATTAATGGAATTCATTTATTAATTTAATAATAAATATTTTCTTATTTTTAAAGCCACCAAGTCGTAATCGGTTCCCATGTTGAATAAACAACAAACAAATACAACGTTCAATCATTTTTGTATCTACGTAACGTTTCTATTAAAAGTAATTGTTTTCAAAGTGCACGAAATAAAGTGCACTAGAAAAAGGTACTCAAACTGAATGAAATTTCAAATGTGTTCGCCAAAAATGTTCTGTCGTGTAACCAACCACCGGACAAGAGAGTAAAAAGTGTTCATTGCCGTCGGTAACATGGGCCATTGGCAATCAATGAACTTTTCTTACTCTTTTTCAGATTCTGATTATTGGTTGATTGCTGCTTGCGCACGCGACATGCCAATCAAGCTCAGCAAAAATTTTGTTGCGCCACCCAGCAGCACTGTACAGATTGCTTGATTGCTGTCCTGTACAGCATGTTATAGAAATGATATAGGGTATCGGACAATGGAGGAGGAACTGGTATACTCATTAAATCGAAATTTGTTAGTACTCATCTTCAAAACATCGCTTCAATAGTTACAATCGAGTATAGTGCAATCAAAGTTACGTTTGAGAAGGTAACAGAAATAGTTTTTGTGTCCATCTACAAGAAGCCCAGCACTACAATTGACACTAATGAGTTATCGACCATTGTGAATTCGTTTAATGGAGCGCCATTTGTCTTAACAGGAGACTTTAATTGTAAACACATATTTTGGGGTTGCAAGGAAAACACCTTCGAGGGTAACAAACTATATAACTGGCTGTGCGATTCGATTGATTTACACAATATTAAAATACTCTTGCCAGAAAGCAGTACTTGCGTTTGAGCTAACTCAGAGTCCGTCTCGAATTTATTCTTTGTTGATGACACCATTCAGATACACTTCGATACAAACACTAACAAGCTTACCACTCATGACTTTGATTCCGACCATGGAGCAGTAGCTCTCGCAATTATTGTAAACAAAAAAATAACTTATGCCGAGATGCAAATGCGCTTCAATTGGAACAAAACTGATTTTAAGAAAATCAGTGAGTACGTGGATTCGAAACTAGATGAAATTTATTTGCCGATTTCACGAAATATTGAAAATGATCAAATTGATGTAGTTATAGAATATTTGAATAAGACTTTCGAAGAATCAATCGCCAAATTCGTACCATGCGTAAAAGTATATCGAAACTCATTAATCGTGCTGTCAAACCGATCACGAAAATTACTTCGTCAAAAGAAACTGGCCCGCCGCAGATGGTTCCGAAATAGAAACAGTCAACACGCCGCAGCACTTAAAACCACCATGAAGTTGTTGACTAACATGGCGTACAATTTAATCCTGTCAGACTATAGTTCGTTTTGGGAACATAAATTCAGCGAGCTTAAAGCCGACAAAAACATTTTTAAGAATTTTAAACGCTTTTCGAATTATAAAAAATACATCGAATTACCCAGTGATATCGTCGCTTGAATACTTATTTGTCGTGTGCGACATATTTGGAATTTTTGGAAAACGCAATTTAAGTTTAAAATGCCGTTTGTCTCATCTTAAATGTTTAATTAATTTATTTTTATAATTTATATACAAATATGTTACTTAGATAGTGATTATAAAAAAAACATATAAAATTTAAAAATAAATAAGAAGTTACAGTGTTTTTAAATTTTCAGACTTTGTCGTATATGCGCCTCAAGGTAACGACTGTTCACATCAGGTGCGTAAACTAAAAAAAAAATGAATATACGAAAAACAAGCATGAAACGAAATGTGACTTGTTTTCAAAGGCACACGACACAATACACAAATAAAACATAAAAATTTTGCTCCAATTCAATGAAACAATTGTACACTGGTCTTCAAAATACTAGTTGGCATAAAAAATAAAGCTCTTTTGTGAAAAATTATAGTCAGTTATTTAATTTTTGATGCAGAGATTTGAACCAGCATGCGAAACTTCAGGCTGAAGTCGGAATAGTCAACTCTCGTATCAACGGCGGGCGCACTATTCAACACTCTTATTAACAGAATATACATTTTTATAAAGAAAAATATGTTACCTACACTTTGTTGAAGAATCATATCTTTGGATGCTTTGATTTGCATCAGAACCAGACTCTAAAATTTCGTACAGTAGCTTCAAAATATCCGGATCAATGAATGGAACTGGTGACTCCGACCATATTGGAAAATGTTTAACAGTCGTTATTTATTACAAAAAAAGTATATTTCAATGACTTACTCTTGCTTTATAATCTCCATTATTTAATTTTTTTTAACATTTTTTCTCAGCGTCTGACTGCTTGCTGGAGACTCAACCAAGAGTTTCACAGCATGCTGTTTTAACACATTGTAGGTTTGCGACACATAAGCATAAACTTCTAATTCACGCCCTTTTCCATGCGTTTGTGTTGTATATGAAGCAAAGCTTGATATTTACCCGTGTGCGACAAACAAGCAGTGAAATTTGATTAAAATTTTTGCGTATACGATAAACTAACCACTGATATCTTTAAAACTAAAAGAGACATTGCAATTCTGATTGGTGCAAAAAATAAAGCTAATTTTGTTTATTTCTAATTGCATTCTAACTCAAAACAGTCCAAAATTCATATACGACAAATAAGTATTCAAGCGACGATATACTAATGGATGAAGCAGATACCACACATTTCCTGACCGACACTGATAAGGCGAATGCTTTTGCAGAACATTTCAAGCGGGCACACAATCTTACGCTGAACACGGGACACAGCGAATTCAACGACGAAGTGCAAACATATATTGCCGAAACATTTAGAGACGAAAGAATCAACGACTTTGCTGTAATCAGCCAAGCTAAAATTTTAGACACCAGTAACTCATCATTTGTGGATGCAACCGATGTAGAGATGGCTATAAAATCAAGAAATGCTAAGAAATCTTGTGGAAACGTCATGGTATCAAATTTCATGCTTAAGAAAATTGCTAGCTTAAAATTCTGTACAAATATATCTACACTCTTCAATCATATTATCGGATTTCCCGATACATAATGGCATACTACATATCTCGACTATACAATTCGCAGATGATATACTTTTTGCGGCTCAAACTAAATTGACTGATCTTGCTGAAGAAGAAATTAACTATTATCTGACTATAATCACTGATTACCTATATAAATGGAAGATAAAGGTGAATGAGAGCAAGTGCAAAGAAATTTCAATTGTGGGAAATTTAAAGCAAACGACGCAATTAACTAGGCGAACAGCATATCAAATTAAGTATTATTAAAAATAAATAATACTCTTATTTCGAAAACTTCAACTTGAAAATACCTAGGTGTACATTTCACTTAAAACTTTAAATTCAACGTGCATCTACAAAAAATTAAACGACAAATTATAGCAGCTTATTTTGCATTAAAAACATATTTTTAATAAAAAAATAAATCAGAAATTATAACTTCTGTCATACAAGCAAATAATTAAGCCAATAATAATGTATGCAGCACCAGTTTTGCTGCAAGTATCCAAGCCCCAAATTAATAAAATCGCATTAGTAGAAAGAAAAATTCTTAGAGCATGCACAGGCCTTTACCGGAAGCCAAATTATGTGAAATACTATTCTAATAAAGTACTATACAAAAAAAGTAAAATAAATCAAGTTGAAAATTAAATTGTAAATCATGCGTTCAAATTCTTCAGTAAAGAAAAACAATATGTATCTTCTCGTCTTAGAACTTACCTAGTCCAAGATGAATTGTACTTAAGTTCTTTAAATTACTACAAAAGCAAACCTCCAATTTACACTGAGTACTTGTTTAACTTAAGACAAAATTATTATAACTATGTACACAAAATCAGAGATAACATAAGTAGCAGTCATTGATATTGTATAATAAAATCCTAGGCAGATATTTCTAAGTCATAGCTTTAAGTTTTATACAAAAACAAAAACAAAAAAAAAGTTTACTATTTTTTTCCTTTTAATTTACATAATTAAGCGAAAAATAATAAACTAATCCGAGAAATCGAATATTCTAAAATATTAACATAGAACTTTGAAAAATCCGATTAAGGTGCTAAGCTAAGCAACATTAAAAAAAAAACAAAAATGAACTAGTTTATCCTTTCACTAGTATTGAGTACCTCTAAAGACGTTATTATTTGAATAAAGGAACATTTAAAATTAAAAAATAAAAAAATTATGCTCTCGCGGCGGCTTACTTTCGGCAACTGTCTTTTATGCTGCAAAATTTTCAAATTTTGCGTGTGTGAAAAGGAGACGAAGAAATAAAGTCCCGAAGAAATAAAGCGATGAAGCAAAAGGAGAAGTTAGGAATACAGGGTAGCTCAACACTCCACCCCCCCGTGAATCTCTCTGGGGTCACCATCAACTGTTCAAATAGCTAGTCTTGAAGCTGGACGACGTATAATTTCATGACATGTTTGAACTTCAGCAAATCGAACTTGATTGTCCTTGGCTTTAAAAACTTTTGTAATACGCTCTTTTTCCCAACGGCTGCGTGGCTTACTCGGATCGCATACAATAACCAGGTTGTTAACTTGTAAAGGTTGTACTTGCTTATGCCATTTTGTTCTGCAAATTGTGGCAGGTACCCAATAATCAATCGTTTCCAAAAACGATCTTTTTAGTTTTGCGCTATTCTCTATTGTTGTTTGATGTAAATTTTTTCGTCAACTGAATGTGACGTTTGTACCGAATTTACGCAGCCTAATATGAATTGGTTCGGTGTAAAAGGTTCATCGTCTTCAAATGGCAATGGAATGTCTGTGAGTGGTCGTGAATTAATAATATTTTCTGCTTCGATTAGCACGCTTTGCAGGGTCTCTACTCTAGGTGCAACTTCTCGAAGAGTTTTATGTAAAACAGCTTTAACAATACGAATCCAACGCATCAAACTCCCAGCAATCACCACAAATTTGCTGGGCAATTAAAAATCCATTCGATGTGTCTACTAGCAGCCTCATGCGTTAAACGATCGATATTTAATAAATGTTCAGCACCTTTCAATTCCTTTTGCGCTCCTATGAAATAAGCGCCATTGTCACTACGAAATCGTATAGGTGTACCTGGACGGTTAATAAAATTGCGCAGGCATATAATAAAAGCATCAGTTGACAAACTTTCCGCTAATTCTAAATGAGCAGCTCTGATAGTCAATGATATGAAGATTTGAAGACTTTTTGAAAACCGATGTAATGTCAGGAACCCAAAATTTTTGAGGTATTTCATTTAAAGTGACTGCAATATTTTGATGGTTGTAACGACTAAAGTCGTTACAAATAAATATTAAAATAAAAATATATAGATTCCTATAATGTAAGAAAAAAATAAATAATAATAATTTTAAAAGCCGACGGCAACATTTAATTTAAATTAAAAAAAAAAAAATACTAATGAATAAATAAAAAGAAAAAGAAGAATAAATAAATGAAGTAGAGTAGAATATAAAAAAAAAAAAAAAAAAAAAAATAATAATGCGGATGGAGGATCCAATGTGGTCCCCCATCTAAGTACTAACCGCAGTGAAGGCTGCTTAATGTATCAAACACAGTGCAGCACACATACACACAGAACTCGTTTAGCAGCATTAGCAGCAATGTAAGCAGCCAGGCTATTTATAGCAACGTTGCATTGTAGCACTTGTTGACATGCTAACAATGATATGATTCACATGCAGTTAGCAGTGAACATTGAATAAGTAGTGCGCAAAATGTTGGTATGGGCATGTTGAGTTCGCTTGACATCTTAATTGATGAGATTAATGTTTTTTAATTGTAAATCAATTTTCGGGTGGTGATAAAGCCAGGGAATTAAAATTGATTACAGATTTCTGTAATCAAGCCACCTACCCTCAGTAACTCAGTTACTTGGCGACTCCGGTCAAACTCAAGCTCCGGCTTTTCGACTCCGGTCAAATTTCAGCTCCGGCTTTTCGACTCCGGTCAAATTCAAGCTCCGGCTTTTCGACTCCGGTCAAACTTAAGCTTCGGCTTTTCGGGTTCAGTAACCCACCGTATTTTAAGTAGGTCTGCGTTGTGAGGGCCTGCTTTGCAGTCGGCTTTCTGCCGTCTACCGCCTGAATCAGTTTGGCCCTCTGCCACCGTGAGCACTTTGCCACTAATGTTTATACCGTATACAGGCGCGGATTTAGGTGGGGGCTAGGGGGGCTGCAGCCCCCGGCCCCGTGCAGGCAGGGCCCCGAAGGCGCTTGTATATGAAGTGCTTATTGTAAAAACATGGCATGCAATACAAAAAATTTTTCGAAGTAATCGACCTTACAGTTTTGAAACAATGCATATTTGTAAGAAATCGTGGTTGTGCTTAAAATTTCTTTTAGGTATAGGGCCAAAATTGATCTGGTAATGGTGGCAATATTTTTAGTTGTTGTTGATAATGCATCAAGAGACGTTATGAACATAAAATATGAACTTGTGAAGCAATGTGGCTTATCATGTTTTTACAATATGCATCTCATATAGATCTTAGGAAATTTTATGTGAAGACCAAAACCAAAAATCCGAAACGCAGCATGAAGCTTCTGCACTATTGAATAAATTAATAAAACATCAAAACGCTATCATGATAGTTTTCTGGAACTGAATTTTACAATACAACCAGCCAATATTTGCAAAAAGTAGATATTGATTTGATAGCTGCTTACGATATGTTGTCTTCTCTTATCGAATTCGTAACACATTTGCAGTGAATTTTCAGGGTTTAAGAATAGTGTTAAGAACCTGAGTCGATTTGTTAGCCAAGACTATGAGAGAAGAATAACCAGAAAAAACAGCTGAAGCTGAAAGGTAATTTTTAGTATTAAAAATAATAAAAAATGTGCACCGATCAAACCGACATGAACGTTTGTCGCCAATAACGCTACTGTGTATTGAAAATGATTTGTTGTAAACGATTAATTTCAACAAATTTATAGGAAGTATTGCCACAATTAAATCGAGAAAAAATTTTTAAATAAAAATTCAAGAGTTATTTTTTTCACTTTAAGACATATGTAAAAATGTGTAAAAAATTAACATTTTTATTATTAAAAGATCCGAGCTAAATGCTCTGACCTTTAGTAGGCCCCGTGTCGATTTTAGCCCCAGGCCCCGCTATGTGTTAATCCGGCACTGACCGTATATGAACTAATTTTAAGTATATGCTAAGTACGCCTGAATCAATTGGCCCTCTGCCACCGTTCGCACTTTGCCACTAATGTTTATACCGCATATGAACTAATTTTAGGTATTTACTAAGTTTGTAATAAATATTTTATATAAAAAAAAAAATAATTAAATAAAATAAATAAAAAGAAAACAATAGATTATTAATCGTGCCGAGCTAAAACCTTTGAGGTTTAGTGATTGTGTTGACCTTAACGTCAACCGTGACTAATTCTGCGATTAATTAATCTATTTAATTTCTGATTGAGAAAAATTTACTTTTGCCCAAGGGTTGCGAGATCCCTTGGACGGACCCTGGAGCGGCTGAGCATACCTCAGCCTTCGAATAAAAAACACTCGTTACATGGTGTTGTTTCTGATAAAAATGGCGAATAATTAGATCTGTTACAGCGTGTTTCTATGGCATCAATATTGGACGCCTTGCATCCAATGGCAGACACAATGCTTCGTCGATGCGTCCATATACTCGAAGCCAGTGTTGAGCAAAATAAAATTGCTTTTACAATTAAATGATAACAATTAATAAATTGTTAATTGTGTACCCAACAATTAGCAATTAGTCAATTCTTAATTGCGACTTTTGCAATTAACAATTAATTAATTGATAAATGTGACTTCTAAAATTAGTAATTAATTAATTGTTAATTGTAATAATTAATTAGATTAAACAACAAACAATTAATTAGTAAAAAATAAACTATCTTCATTTCATCTTTTTAAATTTAAAACAATAAATTTTATTAACAATTTTATTAAAACATGATATAACAACAACAATGCATGCAAAAGCGAAGAACAAAAACATACTTGCTGGTCAGCTATGAGAAACACTACAAAACTGTACTTTTTTCTGACGTGCGCCACACCGGCGCTTGTCATTTCAGAATGAATGCAATAAATTGGCAAGGGAGGTGAGGCATGCGGCGGGAAGTGTGTAAAATTTAAAGCAACGAAAAATTCGTAGTGACGATCGAGTGACATGCTCACACAAGCGCAGTCGTCATATCTTCGTACATAGTTCGCACAATTCACACTAATCCAATCAAACACAGCTCATCGGCTGGACAAATTAATTGCTATTTTTAATTGTTTGTACCTTTAATCTAAAAAAGTAAATTGTCAACGATTTAATTGTATTTTGCAATTACTTCAGGTTAGTCTAAATAAATTTATTGCACAGTACAATTAATGATTAATTGCAATTGATATTAATTACAATTAAATCAATTGCAATTAATTTTTTAATCAATTAACTAATTGATTGAAATTTTAATAGATTCATGCCCAACTTTGCAGGAAGCCAACCATCTTCATCCAAATACGGTGTAAGTTTATAAATGTTGCTTTTTTAAGGAATTCATTGTATATTTTTCGGCCTTTATTATTTCAGCGGCTGTAAGATTTTGGCTTCTAGAATGTGAAGTCAATTGTTTTTGTAGAATTTTGCTTGCTCGCAAAACCCAAGCCATAGTTCTCTTTGACTTTGAATAAGACGAAAAACGGGTAAATTGAATAAGATTCGAACTACTTGTCTGAAACTGTATTAAATAACAGGTTTTGACCTCTTTATCTAAATTATCTGGTGACAAACTGGACGGTACTTCTGGCCATTGTGTCTCAGCACATTGCAGGAATTCTGGGCCTCTTATCCACTTGCTGCTTATTTGATATTTTGGCGGAAAGATAGGACGAGTTGCAACGACTGCTGTATTTTGGTTTGTTGGTACCCAGAACCATTGGGGTTGATGAGACAAATTCAATATTTCTGCAATACGGTGTCCAACAAAGGCCTTATATTTTCGTTCCGGAGAATCAATCCAGTTCAAAACAGTATGAGAGTCGCTCCAAAAGCCAACTTTTGAGAAATTTATTTCGTGGTTGCTTCGAATCATCTTGAACAAACGAATACCAAGAACGGCAGCTTGCAGCTCTAATCTCGGGATAGACATAAGTTTTTTAGGTGCGCTGCGAGATTTGTCTGCACGTCGAAACCATTTGCGTGAACAATTCTCAAGTACTCAACTGCAGCAAAAGCTATTTGACTGGCATCAACAAAAACATGTAATTCAACTATACTAAATTTATTCAGGTTTTGTGAGTAACATCGATCAATTTTAAATTCTCGAACTTGTTGAAATTCTCTCCACCAAGCAAGCCATTCTGCATGTATATCAGCAATCTACAATCATACAGTCATCCCAACGTAACTTGCATTTCCACGTTTCTTGAATTAAAACCTTAGAGTACACATAAAAATCAGCCAGGAGTCCTTTATGGATCAAAAACTGCTATAACTATTCCTAAGAGCTCTCTTTTTGTTGGCGGAAGCACTCTTTGCAGAACTTGTTTTGGAATTCGATGAAATTTTGTTTGGAATCCAATACATGCCGAGAATTTTTTCTACAGTTGACTGTCGCTCCATATTGACTGATTGAGTACTAAAACCTACAGGTTGTTTGTTCCTGACTGCTTGCAAATTTTTGTGGCTAGAAATAAAATTTCTCAATTCAAATCCGGCTTCTGAATTAATATTGACGACTTGTTGACAGATTTGAATTGCTTCTTCTTCGTGGGCAAAACTACAAACAAAATCATCAACGTAATGTTTTTCCACAATAGCAGTGACAGCATCTGGATATTGATTTTTGAAGTTTTCGGCATTACGATTTTTAACAAATTCTGTACAACATGGCAAGCATACGGCACCGAAAATCATTAAACCATTGCGTAATGTTCAATTTCATCTTTGTCCCTCTTTCTCCATAAAAATCGTTGCGCATGCTGATCCTCTGGTCGAATTTTAACTTGCGACAACATTTCGCGAATATCAGCAGCTACACCAACTTTTCATTCTCGAACAACATTTAAATAAAATTCCTATTAAAGGTTTTGCTTGCTCAGGTCCTTTTAAAAAAATTGTGTTAAGGCCAGTAGGGGAGAGTGGTCCAATTGTCACAAAATTTGAATGAACCGCTGTAACTCCCACAACTCAAGCAATAATTGCACGGCAAAACTTTTAAACAAAAATTCAATCTTTTATTCTTCAATCCTGATATGAATAACATATATTATTTTAAAATAAATTAAAAAATTTCTTTGATACAAATTTTAACTCGTCTGTGACAAGTTACCCCACTCGAAGGGTAAGTTGTCCCAATGCGTAGTCCCCGTTGTCACACTTCTTAATCGTCATTTCTGCCACGCTCTGAAACACAATTGAAGTAGCAATTTATTAAATATCACTTTCAATGCATTATGTGCACAAAGTTTGCATTTTTAGCATTGACGACAATTGTTATTGGATTTGACGCTTGACAAACTACACATAGTGAATCCACGTTATCTTCATTGATACTAGCTGTATTCAGCTTGCATCATGATATCTAAAGATGTACGACCTCGGTAGGTAAGTCGTTTGCGATTTCTTGGCAATTTCCTCAAATTCAAATAAAATATAGAATACTTTCAACATGGTACTATGAAATTATATGTGACAACAAGCCCCACAAGCGCTGTGACAAACTGTACCATTTGGAAAAAATGTAAACAATGTTCTGTAAATTTAAATATAAAGTTTTATCTAAAAATATATAAGTATTTGCAAAATATAATATTAATTGTATTGGAAATTTATTTAAAGTTGAATATAACACACTCCTATTTGTTTAAACACAAATTTTAAAAAAATTTAAAAATACACAAATCCAACTTAGTTTATTAAATCTCTTTTAATTTTTGCAAAACAAAACTAACGGCACTTAAACTTTTTTGGGATGCTAGGCGTTGCAATAGCTTATAGATGGCATTGATATTCAACTCGCTAACGTAATGAATTAAAAGATATCGGCGTTGTGACAACTAGTACTTAAGACAACGGGGACGACTCTCCCCTACCTGTAAAAGCAGCAGCGGCATCAACAGCTATTCTCAGCTTTTCTGGCTTATGTGAACTGAGACGGCAAAATATGGGAAGTACCAAACGGTTTGAACAACGTTGCACAATTCTTGTTCAGAAAGTTTTCTTGCATGCCCTTTTTCTAAATATTTATCCATCTCCTTGCGGTATTTTTCATCAAACTCTGGACTATTACTCATTTTCTTCGTCGGGTTCAGGTCGAATGGAGCAATATTCCCAGAGAAATCATGGAATATTTTGTCGAAAATATACCCAGGTGCATACAAGGAGTCATAAAAAAACAAAGGGCTTTGGACAAAATACTGATCATCGTTTGTATACGGATGTTCTTTTGATGCTGTTCAAAAAGTGCAAAACTGAGTGAATGTCCCATTTTTAAGTTTTTTTATTGTAATTTTTGTTTTTGTTTTACATGATTTGTTCTGAAAACAGGGTGTTGTTGTAAAAACTTTAAGGATTAACTGGTGAAGTTTTTATTAATTTTTGTTTAATATTAAAGAATTTGCGAGCTGATGAATGCAGAATTACGAAGCATCCACTCAGTTTTGATTGCCACTGTATGTAATTAAATTGTTCAATTATTTAATTATATGTTATAAGCTTTTGTTGTGAAATGAACACAAATGCAAATTATTTTAATTATAAATGTAAGATGTTATACGATGTAAATGCAAAGGGGTAAATGTTACTGCATTGCACTATAAGTAATTTGTACAGTTTTTCTGGCCACAATTCAATTTTTTTAGTTCTTCAAAATTAATAATTTTTTTAATACAATGAGAACTCCAGAGCAAAATACTGCATACTTGTTTTTCAAGTTAAACCCTTTACCGTCTGTTGGAAGTTTATCAAACTTCTTAATTTTATTTGAGTTTGAATTTTTTTCTGTAAAGTTAAATATAGTGATCAAATTTTGAAAGCTTGTTTCTGAAGACAGGAAAGATAATTAAAAAAACAAAAGAATGGATAATGTCACCAATTGCAAGTACTTTAAATTTTGATTTATAGATTTTTTTGTAAAATAAAGACATTATTAAGAAAATCTATATTTTGAGTGTTAATTATTAATTTTTATAAGATGAACTTTATGTAGACTTTCAAAAAATGGTAAATCTATGAACATTGAATTTGAAAAGGGCCTTCGATATTCTGTTAATGTATTAGCTTTTGAATTGGCGATTATTGGAGACTTTTTCAAGTCTTTTTATATGGCTTAGTAAAGACAACAAGAAGTAGAAACATGACGCTTTAAACAACGATTTCCTTCAACTTTCTGATGCAAGTGACCCTCCAAAAACTAACCTTGATTGCTTACAAGAACAATCTCGCAATTTTTGAAGAAATTTGCAGAGTCGTTGCCTAAAAGTTTTAGAAAGACTAATATTAATATAATATTTCGTCGACCTCTCTTAATGTGTTAATTTGTTATTTGTTTGGGCTTAAGGTAACCCAAACCTTAAGCCCAAACAAATAACAAATTAAAGACTAATATTTTCAAAATTTAACATACTGATTGGCTTTCAATCACACATTTATAAAGAAACATGGCCTACCATCAGTAGATAGCACTTCAAAAGCTAGTCTTCTTCAACTGGCATATTTGGAGAAATAAGTAGTTCGTGCGAAAAGGCGCACCGCAACAGAATTTTTTTAAAGAAAAATAAGGACGAAACCGGTATAATATTATTACTAAAATATAGTTCCGTAAAATGTGAGTTCGGAACGCTTGATTTTTTGAAAAAGAGGCAAAATAAGTAGAGCCCAATTCATTTGTAAATGGACGTCCGGAAGTACGATTCAAGACAAAAAACGGCAAAAGTGAAAACACGGATAGTTCTTGTGATCAAAACTGAAGATCGCCGAAACAAGTTTGTAAGTTTATGCAGCCGCCATTATGGATTCCCATTTTGAATTCTTGGGATTGGATTTAATAAATATTAGATTGAAAATCAGTTAGCTTAAAACCCCTTATTATAAGTTTCACAGAGATGCAATGATATTTTAAATTGTTTGCCGCCATATTGGATATTCTTTGTTTCGCCCAGTTATAATTTTTCAAATTTACCGCCAGATTGGATCCGAAATTTTGAATTTCAAAATTTTTACATCGAATTTGAACTCAACAACCTCAAAAGCAAGCTTGAGAATTTTTTTTTTTTTCGTGTAATAACAAATAGAGTTCAGCTACTACAGCTTTTTCGCACTTTCTCAGCATTAACCTATTTAAAGCCACAATCCATATTATCACAAATATAATGATTTGGATATAATGATTTGGACAAGTGACTCAAAACAAAGTTAATGTGGAAAAAATGTACCCACCAAAGTTTGGATTGGGCTCAGGGAAAACACAGGACGTAACTACTAACCAAGCACATTCATTTCATTTCAGAATTTTGGCAACTAAACCGGTTAAAATTTCCCACTGTGCACTGTTGTTTTAAATGATGCTCTCGCGTCGGCTTACTTTCGGCAACTGCCTTTTATGCTGCAATATTTTCAAATTTCGCGTGTGTGAAAAGGAGACGAAGAAATAAAGTCACGAAGAAATAAAGCGATGAAGCAACAGTGGAAGTTAGTAATACAGGGTAGCTCAATACCGGTCTTAGAAATAGTTATTCTGTGCACTCGGTAACGCTGACAAACGTTGTAAGCTCACCATATCGAATAAAGCTCTTTTCTTGCATCTGGCAATTCTGTTTCATAGTGTGGTCATATGTTATGGAAAATTAAAAGTAAATACATGGAATTAATTGCATTTTATGAACTTTCAATACACTTGTTTTCCTAAGCACGAAATATGCACGCAATACACCGGCGCAGCTACAGTTTTTATAAATTTTTATCAGTTTTCGAGCACTTGTCTTAATCTAAGCAATAATAAGTCAGCTGTTTTGCTTGTTGCCACCTAAATAGATGGTAACAATATTAACCGGTAACGAGTGGTTGCAGAATACCAGAAAGGGAGTCTTAGTTACCAAATGGTGAATTTCTTCGGTAATAATTTATTTCTTTTCATCAACGGGGCTAGGCTCTTACAGACATTACTTACAATATAATATACAACAATAAAAAATAATAACAAGATATTGTATATAACATATAATGACAAGATATTGCATATAACATATAACAGATATATTTTTAAACTTAAATAAAATTAAGTTGAACTTAAATATTCAAAAACATCACGTTCAAAAGTATCTAGGAGAATAGAGAATCCAGATTATTTCCAGCTATATTACAAAAATAGAGGAATTTAAAGATAGGATCATTTTGACCGTAATTAGTTCGGTGAAAATTAATGAAAAATAAGCTTCTTTCTCGGAGAAATCTTCAAGAGGCGTAAAAATAATATATGCGCCACAGTGAAGGCATATTAAGCTTCAAAAGAAGCCCGAATTGCTAAACGATTGCAAAAAACTATAAGAAACAGCACAACACAAGGTAACGAAGGCATACAGTACGAAGCAGGCATGGCAGATTGAAGGTAACCTTTTTTTTCTTTGTTCACAAACTTTGAACGTGTTTGTCTCGAAACCATGTTTTTCGTACTGGTTGCGGCAATAGCGGGTTCATTTTTTGACGAAATTTTTATTTTTTTTTATTTTTTTAAACTTGATTCGCTATCGTATGACACGAGCTTTTTTTAAATTTTTTTTTATTTTTTATGTATTTTTAAAGTCTATATTTTTTTCGAAAAAACACACTTTCAAATTTAGAACATCACCAAAAATTGAAAAAAATTTTAAAAAAAGTTCCTGTCATACGATTACCAATTTTGTTAAGATTTAAAAAAGCCATTTTTTTTTTGAGATCGGACAATTTTTGCGACTCCCAGCGCTGCAACCACGAGGCCCCGTTTTTTTTCTCTGCCACCAGTTTGGAGCTCTATAAAAACCATGATGGAGTGAAAAATATATTTTTTGAATTTTTTTTTCTTGTTATTTGTTCAATTCTCTACAATAATAAAAAATTTTTTTGGAAAAATGTTTGTTTTTGACGAGTTATGAATTTTTAAAAAAAGGTATGTTTTCTCTGCCGCGAATGTAATGTCCCCCCTTAATGAACAAAATGCTGTGAGCTTGTCTTCTCAGTTGCAGACTTTCTATATTCAAAAACTTGCAACGCGTAGTGTTATAAGATTAATGTTACCGAGACAGAATTGATCTGTTAGCCCCGTTTTGTTCACAAGATGCATAAGTATGATTTAGCTCGGGGATAACTATCTCTAGGTTAATTTTATTCCAAGCTTATAAATTGTGAGATAAAAATTGGTTTTGTTCACATTTTATTCCTGATTTATGCCGAGAGCATAATTTTGAGAAAAACATTTGAGATAGAAAATTTGTGGGAGCGTAATTTCTTGTTCTTTTTGTACTGTTTGCTGAACTTTATGTTTTTTTACTGTGTTTTTTACTGTTTTAGTCACAGTTCTTCAAAAACCACCGATAAACTTTATTATGTTTTAACGAAACCTGTTTTGCGTAGCAGGATATCACAATCTAAGCTTTAAATCCTTTTTTTAGCTATATATTTAAATGCGGAAACATTCAGAACAAATAATCGCAAAATAAAATATAAATTATTTTCTTAAGAAAAAATTTGTGAAGTGAAATTCCGGCTGACAAATTATTTTCTCACATCAATTTTTTTTTCAAATTTTGATTGATTGATTTTAAAAAATAAAATTCAGTGTTTCCGCAGCGCAGTTGCGATGAACAACAAAATTCAGGAACTTACATTAATTTTTTTTCATTTATTTTGTTGCTGAGAGAATATTAAATTTTTTATCTACCAATCAGAATGAAGAATACTCTCAAAATTATTTTCTTAATAAAAAAATTGTAAAATGAGAGTTATAAGAGCGAGTTATATGTTTCAGGGGTTATAATATCTCGCCGCCATTTTATCTCCCGCTCAGGAGTTAAAAGTCTTAACTCACTGTGAACAAATGAAAACATTAAATTATCTCGGAGATAAATTTATCCCTCTGTGAACAAAACGGCCCTTAGTGGTAGATTTTTCCTTTCTACAAAAAAATTTATTTATTTGCTGTAATCTCATAAAAAATGATGAAATTTGAGAAATATGAGAAATATAGCTCAACGTTGCCAGTTTTGCACGATAAATAGTGCTTTCGGTATTTTTTGAGCTCTTGCGATTTGCTGCGGGAGTAGGTCTCTTTATGTGAGAAAAATTCTCATGCGAGAAAATTTTTACCACATGTGCGATATTTCCCAAGCGAGAGATAAAAAATACCACAAAATACCACATATTACCGAAAAGAGATTTCTACCTGACGTGGTAGAAATTCGCATGAAGTAAATTATGTGTACAGTAAAGGTTTATTGAGTGAGTGTTAATGCATTCTTGTTGGTACTTTGTTTGTGTTTAAACTGTTTTCGGTATTTATCAACAAAAGAACGGTAGCAATTTCTGATAGCGAAGTGAAAAACAAATAATTATGTCTGGAAGAAAAAAATCATTGTCACCGATTTATTCAAAAACTGTAAGTTTAAAGTATTTTACATTTGACACGCATTTTAAAATTATGAATGTGTTAATAGAAAAAATTATGATGAGCAGTGCAAGGACTGCTATAAGGCTGGAGAAAATATAAATAAAAATATATACAGTGGCTCACAGCTTATTTTATGCAGTGCATACTTTCAACTTTAAGGCTCAATAACAGAGAAACTAACGGGAATAAAAAAAAGAATGTGGTATCATTTAAAAGAGCTAGAATTCTTTTTTAACAAAAAACATTACGTATTGTGAAAATATACATTCCAATAGCTTAAAAATAAAAAAAACAAAAAATACTGCTTTATTTCATCTCACAGCTTATTTTATGCACTTACTTTATCTGGGTAACAGCACACCAATGCTGCATTAGCTAACGGTACTTTGGTGTTCTATGATCCCGCTATATTTCTATAATTGCTTTGTGCGAGTTTCTTAGTCTGATTTTGTTACTTGAAGTGTCCACTGCTATGATTTTTAAAATGATTAAAAACCATATTAAAAACGGCTTCTCGCAAAAAAACTGCTGTAATGGTGAGTACCAATACCTCTTTAGTACAAAACATCATTAAGCGTTTGGTCCATGCGAATTGGTTGAGCAGTAAGGGCCGAGAAGCACTTAAAAAAAGTTTTCATTACATCCGACGAGCGACTTATTGTACGAAATATAATGGGAATCCGCCACTCTCAGCATCGAAATTGACTTTTTAAGTTCACGCCCACCTTGGTTAACAGTTAAGTGTCAGAACTATTCACCGTATCTTGCGCAAGCAGAACTTTTATGGTATAGGAACAAGAATCAAGTCGTTTATCAGCCCAAAAAAAAAGGCTTTGTGGACCCATCTACGTCAAAGAGCATTTTTCCAAAGCTCTAGAGTATTGACTTCAGTTTTTTTCGCGAATAAATCGAAATTCAATATATTCGGTTCAGATGGCATGTAGAATAACTAAATTCTTATACTCTGGAGCGGTGAAAATAAGTTATTTTTCGTCGATAAGTATACGAAGCCTTCTTTGGGGCTGATAAACGGTTTGATTCGTGTTGCTCGGCCATAAAAGTTCTGTTTGCGCAAGATACGGTGAATAGTTTTGACACTTAATTGTTAACCAAGGTGGGCGTGAACTTAAAAAGTCAATTTCGACGCTGAGGGTGGCAGATTCCCATTATATTTCGTACAATAAGTCGCTCGTCGGATGTAATAAAAACTTTTTTTAAGTGCTTCTCGGCCCTTACTGCTCAACCAATTCGCATGGACCAAACGCTTAATGATGTTTTGTACTAAAGAGGTATTGGTACTCACCATTACAGCAGTTTTTTTGCGAGAAACCGTTTTTAATATGGTTTTTAATCATTTTTCGTTGGTCTAGAGTTGAGAGCGATCCTATTTTAAATATCATAGCAGTGGACACTTCAAGTAACAAAATCAGACTAAGAAACTCGCACAAAGCAATTATAGAAATATAGCGGGATCATAGAACACCAAAGTACCGTTAGCTAATGCAGCATTGGTGTGCTGTTACCAAGATAAAGTAAGTGCATAAAATAAGCTGTGAGATGAAATAAAGCAGTATTTTTGTTTTTTTTTATTTTTAAGCTATTGGAATGTATATTTTCACAATACGTAATGTTTTTTGTTAAAAAAGAATTCTAGCTCTTTTAAATGATACCACATTCTTTTTTTTATTCCCGTTAGTTTCTCTGTTATTGAGCCTTAAAGTTGAAAGTATGCACTGCATAAAATAAGCTGTGAGCCACTGTAAATATAAATATAAATCCTAAGAATTACGCAATTATTGTTTTGTTGATTGATTTTAATTTATATTTTGCAATTTAGGTGTACTTTCGTTAAATAATTTCATACTTTGTTAGAAATGCCGCATAATGTGATATTTTAAGCAATTTTGAGGTATTTCATTGACTTGCGGAATTTTGTGGTATTTTTGATGTGTGGTAATTTGTGAGAATTGAATGAGAGAAAAAGCGAATTTTTGAGGTAAATTCATCTGACAACGCTCGTATAGCTGTACTTGACGTTTATAAAATATTATTGAAAAAAAAGAACAAATCAAAAAAAGCATTACATCCATTAATAATAGTCTCTCTTTTTTTGTATGTACATTAATGACCTGCCCGGTGTTTTAGATAATTGTAAAATACATATGTACGCCGATGATGTGCAATTGTACGGTACTACTAAAAAAGAAAATATAAACGACTTTACTATCCACTTTAGTAATGTTCTTGATAGCGTAGGTGAGTGGGCGCGCAACAACGGCTTAAGCCTTAATCCAAGGAAATCTAAATGCCTTGTGATTGCAAGAAAGATCCTTGATATTTCAACAGTCCCACTGCTCACACTGAATGGTTCCACTATTGAATATGTTGAGACGTCGAAAAATTTAGGAGTAACATTTAATAGAACCCTAACTTGGCATAACCATATTAATAACACTGTTGGAAAGGTGTATGGCATGCTGCGAGCGCTCTGGATAACCCAGTACTTTACACCGCTCAGTATCCGCATACTTCTTGCTAAAACTTACCTTGTCCCAACGTTGCTCTATGGCTGCGAAATTTTTGCCAACTGTGATAGTTGTGATAAAAGAAAATTAAACGTCTTGTACAACAATATCGTCCGATATGTCTATGGATTAAAACGCAGAGATCATGTTTCACTATATGCCAAAAAACTATATAATATAACATTTGATAGCCTATTAAACTACCGCACGCTCTTCTTGTTGCATAAAATTATTAATACTCATGAACCTAATTATCTGTACTCAAGAATTATTTTTTCTAGCTCGAATCGCACAAACAAAATTAATAATCCGCGTCATACGTTTCTAACGTCTGAAAGACAATTTTTTGTACAATCGGTTCGTCTTTGGAACGTACTTCCCAATAGTTTAAGATGTTGTAGTAACGCAGTGCAGTTCAAAAATTTGTAACTCATATATGTTATAACTTCCTATTAAACCATTTTCCCAAATTTATGTTAGTTTTAAGAATTAATAAGATAATTTTTAAATTGTTTCTTATCTTTCTCTGTTTTTCTAAAATTCGTATCGTTTTTCTTTTTATAATAAGATTTTAATGTAATTAAGTTTTTTCTTTTTAAAAATTTAAGTTTTATAATGTTACGATATATATGTTGTGTTCTGTACTTTTTCACTGCTGGTACTGCTTATAAGACTACTTGAGTTTTGTTGTGCCAGTAAATCGCAAAGTTAATTAAAATAAATAAATAAAATAAATAAAAATAGTGAAAACCGATCATAAAGACATAAAGACTCGGCATTTGCTCCAAGAACATGGGCTTCCTCACGAGCTTAACCTACCCGGAAAAGCTATAATTTATAGATAGTTTCTTGACATATACTTTTAGATTCGGAGATTATGGCTTCTTTCAGTCATTATCTTCATTTTCAATCCTCATATATTTTTTTGAATGAAACTGCCATTACGGGGGTATTCGTCTCTTAATCACTTCTTTTTTGTTTTGTACACATCGCTTTTCCTCATCCTGCCCATCACCTAAAGTATTAGCGCTTTTTCTAATTCATTAGGCAGTATGAAAATATGAATTCTTTATGAGGTGCCTATCTTCCCACTGTAATATCAACGCTTTGCTTATTTTCATAAAATCCGCTGTCAATCATGAGCTTCAAAGTACAAACCAAACCGCGAACAAGCCAAGAGTAGATTGGGATATTCAATTAAGCAATTTTCAAGTTTTCATGCGCACCAAAATATTGTTAGCTAAGTTCTTATATTGAATTCAAAACTTTCATTTTAAGCACACTTATAAAATATAAGAAATAATCGTTGATATATTTTTAAATAAAAATTTTAACAAAATGCAGTCAGCTGGGAATCCTTTATAATGTTGAAAAATTAGTTTTCTCCTGGATATTGGAAAAATTCGGGAACTTACAAGCGCGAGAGGATGAAATTTTATTTTGCTCAGGTGGCAAAAAAAGCATTTTAAAAATTTCTGACTTCGGATTGTGAATGGGAGATACAGATGTTATTAAAATGGCTTGGATTCTCTCGGGAACAGGACTTAGCTAGCGTTTTCGTGATCTGCCAAATTCTAAAAAATATTTTGGAATAATTGAACAAGAGCGGAAAAACGAATTTAAATTTTTTTTAGTTATTCATGGATTAAATGACTTTTTTACCATATAGGTATATCTTAATTTAATATCATCACACATTTAAAAAAGTTACAATTTCCTGTCTCTGTAAAATGTTCCAAATTTATTTATTGAAAAATATATTGGAACAAAAACTTGAAATTATTCATGCTGATTGTGGAAAACGACGGATCAGTTGCGGCGGGAAAATAACTCGAAGTCGTTGTTTTAGCGATTGTAGAAACCGGCGAGTAAGTTCGTTGCGTATCGATAATGCAGTTGGCGGATTCGGAGTGAAAAAGTGCTATTGTTGAAAACGCAGTCCATCCGCACTTCATACAAATTTTTTTCACTTTTCATCCGCAACAAAATTGGTGCGGATTTGTGCGGATTTGAAGAAAATTTCTCAAAAAAGAAATGCTATATATGATTTCAGGGTAATTTGCGGTCGCTGAACTCGAATCTGGTGTTTAAAATATTACAAAATTTTTTTTTTTTTCTCAAAAATAATTTTTTATAAATTTCAAAGCAAAAAATATTTTTCAGACATTTTTCCAGTTGCTTAATTAATAAGGCTGTATGTACTTTGTGCATTGTACAGCCTTGTATCGTGAAATTTGCAAAATATGATGGCAAATATTTTCAACAAAACAGCATAATTTATAGAAATGCATTTGCCCGACTGTATCAAATTTGCACCACTAAAATCTTATTGCCAATGCATCATAATACTACTTGATATGAGCACATTACTTACTTACTTAGGTGGCCATGACAACCCGTTGACGGGTTACGGAAGACTTCATCAGTTCTCGCCAGGCGTCTCTGCTTCGCGCGCACCGTCTCCAATCTCTTTCACCAAGCGCGGTAAGGGTTTCCTCGGCCTGGTCAATCCATCGGAGGCATGGTCTTCCTCTTCGTCGTCGACCCTCGGCTTTCGCCTCAAACACAGACATGACCAAGCCAACGTAGTCGCTGAATTGTTATACGCTGGACTATGTCAATGTCGTCGTAGAGCTCGTACAGTTCGTGGTTCATTCGAATGCGATAGTCGTCGCCAACTCGAACAAGACCAAAGATTTTGCGAAGAACTTTCCTCTCGAACACCCCAAGAGCGGCTGCATCTGTTTGCGATACCACCCATGCCTCAGCGCCATAGAGAAGCACAGGTATGATGAGCGTCTTGTAGATTGTTAGTTTTGTCGATCGAGAGAGGGCTCTGGAACCTAATTGCTTACTTAGCCCGTAGTAGCACATATTAGCAATTGTTGTTCTTCGCTTTATCTCCAGGCTGACATTGTTGTTGCTGTACGGCGGTGTGTTATAGATAAGTACCGCGTTAGAGTAAATCACACAACTTGTTAGTTTTGCGTTCAGTTTTTGACTGCTTGTTTATTGAAAAAATTATTTCTTATAATTATTAAACTTAAATAATGATAAGCAATAAAAGTAACTTAACCTAATTAGGCCAGCGATATGCATTGGCATTATCGCTGACTATGTGGTGACCAAATGTCGCATAGGGACAAGGGTAATGTGAGTGCACTTTTAGTGAGTCAGTTACGTTGGAATGCCATCAGTGCATTGAACTGCTGATTGGCCTGAGTCATTATGCATTACATTATGTTACAAAACCTTTGTCCATGACACCTCCCGTTTTTCGGAAAAAAAAAAAAATTTTTCCGTTAACTTAAAAATTTTTTTTTTTTTTTTTTTTTTTTATATATATTTATTAAATCAAAATTTATTAAAAAAAAATAAAAATAATTATACTCTTATGCTAATTTTAATCTGTTTTTATGTATAATTATGGCTTTTGATTTGATGTCGATTTTGCAATTCCCTAAACAATCACATTCGAGCACTTTAAATGGACCTTTGTAAAAGCCGTCTAATTTGTGGTTAGCTTCATTTTTTATGTAGACCATATCGTTTTGTTTAATAACTTTGAGGTTTTGAAGTCTTGTCATATATTTCTTTTGATTTAATTTTTGCCTTTTCTAATAGGTTTTTAGCTCGTTTTTGGGCTGTTTGTAATTTAAATTTAAGTTCTGATTTGTAATTATCTATGTTATATATTGGGTCAATGTTTCCGCTTAGCATAAAGTCATATGGGGCAACGGTCTTTCCGTATTCTAATTCGAAAGGTGTGTAGCCATGTGTTGTCGATGGTGTCGTATTGTAACAGTATGTAAAGTATTTAATCCAGTGGTCCCAGTCTAATTTATCTATGGAAATATAAGATCTTATGTATTCGTTAAATGTTTTATGAGACCGTTCGGCTGTACCTAACGTCTGATGGTGATATGGGGTGGATGTTTTATTTTGGATGTTTAGAAGTTTACAGATTTCGTTAATTGTTTCATTTTTATATTCGGTGCCCATATCTGTTAAAATTTGCTGTATGGGTCCGTGTACTAATATGCAGTTTTCTACTATTGATTTGGCTACTTTGTTAGCTGATTTGTTTGGAATGGGTACGGTTACAAGGAATTTTGTTAAATCTCAAATTATTGTTATTGCATATTCGTTTCCAATAAACGATTTAGGGAGTGGACTTATTGTGTCAATTTGCACGACATCAAAAGCCTTGGCTGGCGTAGGTGTTGTAATTAAAGGCCCTACATGGTTAATACCTGATTTGTTTTTTTTTACATTTTTCACAATTTCGGATGTAGGACTTCACGTCTGAAGTCATGTTCGTCCAAAAATATTGTCGTCTTAGCTTTGACAGTAATCGTGTGACTCCGGGGTGGCCTCCAAATACCGGGTCGTCATGATACTTTCGTAATATTTCATTTTTGTGTGTGGGTAAAGTAATTTTGATGATTTTTGGTGTTATTGCAATAGTTACCTTTTTTAATTTTTTGTTGCCTATATTTTTAAATTCCTCAATGTCGACGTATTTAAATAAATTATCATTAATCGCGATTTTAATGCTTTTTAAGTTTGCCTTGCCAACTATTGTTTCAAGTTTGGGAAACACCTTATAGGTGCACCTTTTTGTTATAAGTTTTAGGCACGGTAACTTTTTTACTTCGTGTGTCGTTATAGTATTGTAAACTTTTTGGTTTACCGCGTTTTCTTTGGATGTAGTATTTGTATGAAGAGGTGAATTTTTAGATTTGGATCTCGTAACTACTTGTATAATAGCAGAGTTTTCTTGCCTAAGTTTGTTGATTTGCCCAAAATCAATGCGAGATAAAGCATCTGCACCGCAATTGTCCTTTCCTTTGATATATTCAACCTCAAAATCAAATTCCTCGAGGTTTAGCCTCATTCTTGTTAGTTTAGAGGAAGGGTTTTTCATAGCAAAAAGATAAGTAAGTGGTTTATGATCACTTTTGATCAAAAACTTAGTACCATAAATATAGGGTTTGAAAAAGTTTATTGCCCAATGGATGGCAGTAAGTTCCTGTTCTATTACAGATTTGTTGCTTTCCCCTTTTGTAAAGGTTCTAGATGCAAACGCTATTGGTAGTTGAATACCGTTGTGATCTTGACTTAATACAGCACCACATGCAATTTTGCTAGCGTCTGTAGTTATGCAAAAAGGTTCTTCGAAATCAGGGTATTTTAATATTTTTGGTGAAAGTAAACAGTTTTTTAAATATTGGAAAGCTTTTTTGCATTCAGTCGTCAATATGAATGGTGTTTTCTTTCTTGTTAATCTAGTTATATATATTGCATGGTATGCGAAATTGGGTATAAATCTTCTTTAGTAATTTACAAATGCTATGAATCGTTTGGCCTCATCCGGGTTTGTTGGTTCGGGGTAAGATACGATTTTTTCGTACTTTGAGTTGTCAGGTAGAATGCCTTTGTCAGTGCATTTATGACCGAGAAAAGTAACTTGTGAATTAAAAAATTTACATTTGTCTGGGTGCAGTTTAAGGTTTGTTTTTCTGCATATTTCGAACACTGATTTAAGATTTGTAAGCATTTGATTTTCTGAACATCCCACGATAATAAGATCATCCATATAAACAAATGTCCTGCTTGGTCCTAAACCAGAAAAGGCTATGTTCATCATTCTTTGAAACGAGTTGGGGCCTCTTTTTAAGCCAAAAGGCAATCGTTTGAATCTGAAAGAGCCTTGTTCGGTCGAAAAAGATGTTATGTTTCTTGAACTTTCTTCTAACTCTATTTGGTGAAACCCAGATATTAAATCAAGACATGAAAAGTATTTTGCACGACCTAGTTGGTCAAGGATGTCATCGATTCTTGGTAATGGGTATTTGTCGGATGAGAGTTTTTTATTCACTTGCCTATAATCTATTACAAGTCTCCATTTCTTCTCCGAGTTTGTTGAGGATTTTTTAGGGACGAGGAGTATGGGACTGTTATATTCTGAGGCTGAGGGTTCAATGATATCGTCTGTAATTAATTTTTCTATTTGTCTATTTATTTCCTGCTTATGGGTATGGGGAATTCTGAAATTTTTAATGTAAGTTGGCCTTTCATCTTTAAGATGCAATTTTTGATTATAAAAATTGTTAAAAGAGCATGGATCGGTTTCCAAAGCAAATACGTCGCTGTATTCTGAACATAGGTGAATAAGTTTCTCTCTATGCTGTAGTGGGCAATTTTCTGATAATTTTATTAAGATCGTGTCTTTGCGTTCTTGATTGTTATTTTGTTTATTTATGTTTACTACGTAATAATTATTTAGGCTTTCAATATTGATATCATTTTGTGTTAAAAAAATGTTTTTATCTGTTGTGTTAATTAGTTAATTATTCTTACATAAGGATTTCTTGCATTGACTATTGTGTTTGCAATTATTATAACATTTTCGAGTTCCTGATTTGGGATTAGAACTTCGTTTTCAGATGTGACTATATTAATTTTTCTAATGACTTCTGCTCTAGCTGGCAGTGAAATCATTTCTTTTATGGGTGAGTCTAAAATTTCCACCTCCAGTTGGCCTTTCATTGAATAGGGTCGTATTATGAACCAACTTGAATCGCAATATTGATAGTCTAATACACAATTGAATTTTTTTATGAAATCTAACCCTATTATCCCTTCGCATGGTATGGGGAATGTTTCATCGACGATTTGGAAATCATGATGAATTTCTGAGTTATTTATGAATAGTTTAGCTGTGATGAAACCTATTGTTTTGATTAAACCGTCTCCTATACCTCTTTGATTGTAGGTATGGTTTTTGTTTATCTGCGTTTTTTCATTTGAGCGAATTTTGAAAAGACTTATTTCTGACCCTGTGTCTAATAAGAATGTTGATTCTGAACCATTTAATGATGTGCTGAGGGTAATAAAGTTACTGAATGATAAATTTACATGTAATATTTTAGCATTAGTTAATTTGGCATATCCCCCAGTTGGGCAGACTGGGGGTTTCCCTCGTTTTCCAATGCTTCCGTGTATTTGACGTTGGCTGAATTTTGGCTGTTTCTCTGATTGTGTTGGTTTCTATTCCAGCCGTTTCTGTTACCTCGATTTGCATTTTTTCCCCTAAAAAAACTATTTCCTCTATATCCACTATTTCCATGGCTTCTTTGTGTTCTATAGTTATTTGCTCTATTTATATAATTAATTTGAAGGGTTCCCGAACTTTCTGCACCTTATTCTATGAATTTTGTTACTGCCTCCTCTACTGAGGCAAACTGACCTGCTCGCATAAGCATTTTAACCTCGTCGGATTTTGCATTTGTTTTAAACGCTTTTACTGCTGACTGTGTGGAGTAGCTTTTTGCAAGGGTAGGCGGCATGCCGTCTGCTATATATGCTTGCTCCAGTCGCATAGTAAGTGCTTCTACTTCTTTAGCGAAATCATTATCGCTTTTGCGTTGTTGCTTTGCATTGGTAATATTTGCTACAATGCTTTGCGGTGATTCATGTTTTATGTGGGTAATAAGTGTCGTCTTGATCGCGTTAATTTTGTTTTAATCAAAGATATCGCTATTGTTTCATGTGTTTCCTTTAGGGTGTTTCCTTTCATGTTAATAAATTTATGTACATTTTCAATTTTGCCGTCAAATTCAGGTAGCAATTTTGTTGCTATATTAATGAACTCGACGGGCGTCATTGTGTTATAGTTTTGTTGTACGTGTTCGTCAATTTCTGCGTCTGAACTTTCGCTACATTGAAACGTTAATATTAAGAATTTGTTTATGTCCGTTGGTTTTTCTTCTGAAATTTTCAAATGTTTAAACAGGCATTCTAAGCGTGCTTTCATGGATGTGAAATAGGAAATTAACTCTGTTTTGTGCTCTGCTGTCAGTAACGGGGATATTGATTTACTCAAACCCGATATTGTATTATGCAGATCCACAAGGATTCTTAGATGTTTCGTCTGTGTCGTATGGGTTGGTGTTGGGGATCTATATAAACACTTATAGGATCTATCGAATTCTAGTTTAATGTCCCTTAGTTTGTTGATTATGCAATCCCATGTTACAGTATTTGACATACTTTTGCTCAATCAATCTAAGAATCTTTGTGGATCTGCATAATACAATATCGGGTTTGAGTAAATCAATATCCCCGTTACTGACAGCAGAGCACAAAACAGAGTTAATTTCCTATTTCACATCCATGAAAGCACGCTTAGAATGCCTGTTTAAACATTTGAAAATTTCAGAAGAAATACCAACGGACATAAACAAATTCTTAATATTAACATTTCAATGTAGCGAAAGTTCAAACGCAGAAATTGACGAACACGTACAACAAAACTATAACACAATGACGCCCGTCGAGTTCATTAATATAGCAACAAAATTGCTACCTGAATTTGACGGCAAAATTGAAAATGTACATAAATTTATTAACATGAAAGGAAACACCCTAAAGGAAACACATGAAACAATAGCGATATCTTTGATTAAAACAAAATTAACGCGATCAAGACGACACTTATTACCCACATAAAACATGAATCACCGCAAAGCATTGTATCAAATATTACCAATGCAAAGCAACAACGCAAAAGCGATAATGATTTCGCTAAAGAAGTAGAAGCACTTACTATGCGACTGGAGCAAGCATATATAGCAGACGGCATGCCGCCTACCCTTGCAAAAAGCTACTCCACACAGTCAGCAGTAAAAGCGTTTAAAACAAATGCAAAATCCGACGAGGTTAAAATGCTTATGCGAGCAGGTCAGTTTGCCTCAGTAGAGGAGGCAGTAACAAAATTCATAGAATAAGGTGCAGAAAGTTCGGGAACCCTTCAAATTAATTATATAAATAGAGCAAATAACTATAGAACACAAAGAAGCCATGGAAATAGTGGATATAGAGGAAATAGTTTTTTTAGGGGAAAAAATGCAAATCGAGGTAACAGAAACGGCTGGAATAGAAACCAACACAATCAAAGAAACAGCCAAAATTCAGCCAACGTCAAATACACGGAAGCATTGGAAAACGAGGGAAACCCCCAGTCTGCCCAACTGGGGGATATGCCAAATTAACTAATGCTAAAATATTACATGTAAATTTATCATTCAGTAACTTTATTACCCTCAGCACATCATTAAATGGTTCAGAATCAACATTCTTATTAGACACAGGGTCAGAAATAAGTCTTTTCAAAATTCGCTCAAATGAAAAAACGCAGATAAACAAAAACCATACCTACAATCAAAGAGGTATAGGAGACGGTTTAATCAAAACAATAGGTTTCATCACAGCTAAACTATTCATAAATAACTCAGAAATTCATCATGATTTCCAAATCGTCGATGAAACATTCCCCATACCATGCGAAGGGATAATAGGGTTAGATTTCATAAAAAAATTCAATTGTGTATTAGACTATCAATATTGCGATTCAAGTTGGTTCATAATACGACCCTATTCAATGAAAGGCCAACTGGAGGTGGAAATTTTAGACTCACCCATAAAAGAAATGATTTCACTGCCAGCTAGAGCAGAAGTCATTAGAAAAATTAATATAGTCACATCTGAAAACGAAGTTCTAATCCCAAATCAGGAACTCGAAAATGTTATAATAATTGCAAACACAATAGTCAATGCAAGAAATCCTTATGTAAGAATAATTAACTAATTAACACAACAGATAAAAACATTTTTTTAACACAAAATGATATCAATATTGAAAGCCTAAATAATTATTACGTAGTAAACATAAATAAACAAAATAACAATCAAGAACGCAAAGACACGATCTTAATAAAATTATCAGAAAATTTCCCACTACAGCATAGAGAGAAACTTATTCACCTATGTTCAGAATACAGCGACGTATTTGCTTTGGAAACCGATCCATGCTCTTTTAACAATTTTTATAATCAAAAATTGCATCTTAAAGATGAAAGGCCAACTTACATTAAAAATTTCAGAATTCCCCATACCCATAAGCAGGAAATAAATAGACAAATAGAAAAATTAATTACAGACGATATCATTGAACCCTCAGCCTCAGAATATAACAGTCCCATACTCCTCGTCCCTAAAAAATCCTCAACAAACTCGGAGAAGAAATGGAGACTTGTAATAGATTATAGGCAAGTGAATAAAAAACTCTCATCCGACAAATACCCATTACCAAGAATCGATGACATCCTTGACCAACTAGGTCGTGCAAAATACTTTTCATGTCTTGATTTAATATCTGGGTTTCACCAAATAGAGTTAGAAGAAAGTTCAAGAAACATAACATCTTTTTCGACCGAACAAGGCTCTTTCAGATTCAAACGATTGCCTTTTGGCTTAAAAAGAGGCCCCAACTCGTTTCAAAGAATGATGAACATAGCCTTTTCTGGTTTAGGACCAAGCAGGACATTTGTTTATATGGATGATCTTATTATCGTGGGATGTTCAGAAAATCAAATGCTTACAAATCTTAAATCAGTGTTCGAAATATGCAGAAAAACAAACCTTAAACTGCACCCAGACAAATGTAAATTTTTTAATTCACAAGTTACTTTTCTCGGTCATAAATGCACTGACAAAGGCATTCTACCTGACAACTCAAAGTACGAAAAAATCGTATCTTACCCCGAACCAACAAACCCGGATGAGGCCAAACGATTCATAGCATTTGTAAATTACTATAGAAGATTTATACCCAATTTCGCATACCATGCAATATATATAACTAGATTAACAAGAAAGAAAACACCATTCATATTGACGACTGAATGCAAAAAAGCTTTCCAATATTTAAAAAATTGTTTACTTTCACCAAAAATATTAAAATACCCTGATTTCGAAGAACCTTTTTGCATAACTACAGACGCTAGCAAAATTGCATGTGGTGCTGTATTAAGTCAAGATCACAACGGTATTCAACTACCAATAGCGTTTGCATCTAGAACCTTTACAAAAGGGGAAAGCAACAAATCTGTAATAGAACAGGAACTTACTGCCATCCATTGGGCAATAAACTTTTTCAAACCCTATATTTATGGTACTAAGTTTTTGATCAAAAGTGATCATAAACCACTTACTTATCTTTTTGCTATGAAAAACCCTTCCTCTAAACTAACAAGAATGAGGCTAAACCTCGAGGAATTTGATTTTGAGGTTGAATATATCAAAGGAAAGGACAATTGCGGTGCAGATGCTTTATCTCGCATTGATTTTGGGCAAATCAACAAACTTAGGCAAGAAAACTCTGCTATTATACAAGTAGTAACGAGATCCAAATCTAAAAATTCACCTCTTCATACAAATACTACATCCAAAGAAAACGCGGTAAACCAAAAAGTTTACAATACTATAACGACACACGAAGTAAAAAAGTTACCTTGCCTAAAACTTATAACAAAAAGGTGCACCTATAATGAAAACAATATTGAAATACTTAATGATTCCTCAAAACTAATTTGATTCCATGGAAAAAGAAAAATTTTTGAAATAAATGCTAAAGTTTTTACTGCTTATGGGAAGATTGAACTAGCGCAATTGTTTCCCAAACTTGAAACAATAGTTGGCAAGGCAAACTTAAAAAGCATTAAAATCGCGATTAATGATAATTTATTTAAATACGTCGACGTTGAGGAATTTAAAAATATAGGCAACAAAAAATTAAAAAAGGTAACTATTGCAATAACACCAAAAATCATCAAAATTACTTCACACACACAAAAATGAAATATTACGAAAGTATCATGACGACCCGGTATTTGGAGGCCACCCCGGAGTCACACGATTACTGTCAAAGCTAAGACGACAATATTTTTGGACGAACATGACTTCAGACGTGAAGTCCTACATCCGAAATTGTGAAAAATGTAAAAAAAAACAAATCAGGTATTAACCATGTAGGGCCTTTAATTACAACACCTACGCCAGCCAAGGCTTTTGATGTCGTGCAAATTGACACAATAAGTCCACTCCCTAAATCGTTTATTGGAAACGAATATGCAATAACAATAATTTGCGATTTAACAAAATTCCTTGTAACCGTACCCATTCCAAACAAATCAGCTAACAAAGTTGCCAAATCAATAGTAGAAAACTGCATATTAGTACACGGACCCAAACAGCAAATTTTAACAGATATGGGCACCGAATATAAAAATGAAACAATTAACGAAATCTGTAAACTTCTAAACATCCAAAATAAAACATCCACCCCATATCACCATCAGACGTTAGGTACAGCCGAACGGTCTCATAAAACATTTAACGAATACATAAGATCTTATATTTCCATAGATAAATTAGACTGGGACCACTGGATTAAATACTTTACATACTGTTACAATACGACACCATCGACAACACATGGCTACACACCTTTCGAATTAGTATACGGAAAGACCGTTGCCCCATATGACTTTATGCTAAGCGGAAACATTGACCCAATATATAACATAGATAATTACAAATCAGAACTTAAATTTAAATTGCAAACAGCCCAAAAACGAGCTAAAAACCTATTAGAAAAGGCAAAAATTAAATCAAAAGAAATATATGACAAGACTTCAAAACCTCAAAGTTATTAAACAAAACGATATGGTCTACATAAAAAATGAAGCTAACCACAAATTAGACGGCTTTTACAAAGGTCCATTTAAAGTGCTCGAATGTGATTGTTTAGGGAATTGCAAAATCGACATCAAATCAAAAGCCATAATTATACATAAAAACAGATTAAAATTAGCATAAGAGTATAATTATTTTTATTTTTTATTTAATAAATTTTGATTTAATAAATTGTAATATCTGTTACAAAGTATAATAAGACGAATGTAATATAAAAATAATATCGGCCGATAGCATACATACAATTATTCTATAGATACAGTCTAGTTTATAATTAATTATAATTTTTTATTATAATTCAACCATTCTAATATATAAAAAAAAAAAAAAAAAAATTTAAGTTAATGGAAAAAATTTTTTTTTTTTCCGAAAAACGGGAGGTGTCATGGACAAAGGTTATGAAATATAATGTAATGCTAATGCCAATGCCAATGCATATCGCTGGCCTAATTAGGTTAAGTTAGTTTTATTGCTTATCATTATTTAAGTTAAATAATTATAAGAAAGAATTTTTTCAATAAACAAGCAGTCAAAAACTGAACGCAAAACTAACAAGTTGTGTGATTTACTCTAACGCGGTACTTATCTATAACATTATTAATAGGGCTGGATAACAGCAACTTGGGATTCCCACAAGCCACAAGAGAGGGTAAGGCAAATGAACCTTGCGCAACAAAGACCCGTCTAGGTTGGGTCATATATGGTGGAGCCAAAGAAGCGTTACAGTGTGAAACGCGTCATGAGTTTCACAGTTTCCATATGTGTGAATGCAACAAAGATAACAAACTGCTCATAGACATGATAAAAACATATATTTTACATTTACATTTATATTGCTTCCGAGAAAGGTCAATAGCAATTTGTGGTGACATACGTGAAATGTTTCACCATGTGTTGGTAAATAATATTGACCAACATGCGCAAAGATTTTTGTGGAGCCCAAAAAACAGTGACGAACCAGAGGTATATGTTATGCAAGTGTTAACCTTTGGCGCAACATGTTCTCCAAGCTGCGCGCAATATATAAAAAATAAAAATGCGCAAAAATACGAAGATAGATTTCCTAGAAAAGCTAGGGCTATAATTCAAAATCATTATGTGGACGATTACTTAGACAGCTACAATAGTGAAGAAGACGCAATCCAGCTAGCGAATGACGTTAAAATGATTCACGCAAAAGCAGGTTTTGAAATGTGTAATTGGACCTCGAACTCGCCGAGAGTTTTTAAAAGCACTGGGAGGTTCGGAACATAAAATTAAAAATTTAAATTCGTCTCAGGATCCGAACCAGTCAGAGCGCGTCTTAGGCATGTGGTGGAGCACCGCAACAGATACGTTTTCGTTCGCTATATCACCAAAATCGTCAGTGCAAAGGCTTATAAACGAACATGCACGACCGACAAAACGACAACTCTTGAGTGTGATTTTGACCATATTTGATCCGCTTGGACTAATTGCACATATTATCATCTATATTAAAATCTTGATGTAGGAAGTGTGGAGGGCACATGTCGAGTGGGATGATCCAATTGGGGATGACCACTTCCAGAAATGGCGTAAGTGGGTGAGCTTTTTAAAAAATATAAACAAAATAAATATTCCTAGGTGCTACTTCACAAATCATACCTTGGACGAGCATGAACATGTGGAGCTCCATGTATTCGTAAATGCGAGCGAGAATGCCTATGCAGCGGTTGCCTACTTGAGAGCAACGAGAGGAACTCTTGTGGAGTGCGCTAGAGTTGCTTCCAAGACGCGTGTCGCTCCTCTAAAAATGGCATCCATTCCACGCCTGGAATTGGAAGCAGCTAGGTTAGGAGCACGATAAGCAAGAAGTATATGTGAGGGGCACTCAATTGTTTTCTCTGAAAAGATATTCTGGTCCGACTCAAAAACAGTTCTCTGCTGGATACGGTCCGATCACCGCAAATACCGACAATATGTGGCTTTAGGGTGAGCAAAATAATTGAGTTAACTGATATTAAAGAGTGGAGATACGTGCCCACCAAGCAAAATGTTGCTGATGAGATCTCAACTGATTATTCGTTCATACCATTTTCAATATCATCATCAAAATACCGAGACGGTACTAAATGAACTTCGGCAAAGGTATTTCACGTTTAAGAGCGCTTCTTAAAAAAGTACAAAAAAAAATGTCAAAAATTCAAAAAACAAAGATTAATACCTCATGCTCCACAAATGGCAGCGCTGACACAAGCTAGGCTCGCAAGCTTCACACGCCCGTTTTCATTTATTGGGCTTGACTATTTCGGCCCAATGTATGTCGCCGTGGGACGCAGAAGTGAGAAGAGGTGGAGCGTTTTGATAACCTGTCTTACAGTCAGGGCTATACATCTCGAAGTGGCGAGCAGCTTAACATCGGATTCATGTATCCTTGCAATAAAGAGATTTATTGCCAGAAGAGGAACACCTTTGGAAATAAGATGCGACAATGGCACTTATTTTCATGGAGCTGAGAAGGAGCTTGCCGGGATGAACAAACAAGAAGACGACCGCGTCGCAGAAGAATTTTCTAGTTCGGTGACTAAATGGATATACAACTCTCCAGCGGCACCCCACATGGGCGGGAGCTGGGAGAGATTAGTTCAATAATAGGTCGTAAATAGCCAACCATTGACCTATGTTCCGTTGGAAGAAGAAAGCGAAGAAGCGATAACTCCAAATCACTTCCTATTGGGCTCTTCGAATGGCGAGAAAGCAGATGGCGAGTTAATTGATGACCACGTTATTCTGCGTAAGAATTGGCTTAAATTTCAGCAATTTGCTAATGCCTTCTGGAAAAAGTGGGTACGTGAGTATCTACAGACTCTGACAAGACGCACGAAGTGGTTCCAACCTGTCAAGCCGATTGAAAAAGGAGACGTAGTGATCATCGTAAGTGATACAGAACCTAGGAACTCATGGCCAAAAGGGAGAATCTTAGAAGTAACAGAAGGAAAAGATGGTCAGGTACGACCATACGAAGGGGGAGTGTTAACAACACTGGTACAACAGCTGTCACAAGTGTGGTTGTAGAGACCATCAAAAATCATTGACGGCTGTCAAACACCACGAGGCGGCATAAAGCAGAATTTTTCCTTCTTTGACTTTTTAACTTATACAAGTAAAGAACAACATTTAAGTATATTGAAATTCATCTTCAATTATATAACTTGTCCCAAAAAAGTAAGGCTTTTTGTATTTTAAAAATAATAATGATTAAAACTAAGTTTAATTTGTTGCAGGAATTTTTTTAGTGCATATTTATTTATGCATACACTCATAAATAAAACTTAAAAAATTCAAATAATACTAAAAATACAAGTTGGAGTTTCAATATTTTTAATAATACACCTTTATCGAATTTCAGTACGCTAGTATGAATATTAATCGAAAAAGGTAATTTTTTAAAAGTGCCACGTCCTTTAGATAATCCATCGTATTTTTTCGTCGTACGTTGTACTGAATCTCCCTACCCCTGTATCATTTCAATTTCAGTACCCAAGTGTCAATATTAACCGAGATACAGAGTTTCTGTAATAGTGACACGCCAATAAGAAATCCCCATGGATGCCTATGCAACCCATCACAGACATATAAACTTTCACATTCTGCAGTACATTGGAGACGAAATTCACACTAAAGAATACAGCATGAATGCCGAAACACCAATATTCAAAGTTAAAAACACCAATAAAATAGTTTAAATTCGTACGTGTCGCTTACGTCACACAGTATGTCGTGTACGTCACGCTTGCTTTTTATACATTTTCACATTTTTCTTAAGTTTAATTTCCAAATTTGACTTTGTATAGCCATCTTCAAAATGCATATTTTTATTATTATATCAATATTTTGTTTTTGCATTTACGATTTAGCTGAATTTTCGTGATAAATCGTTATAACATTAAAACTGGTTGATTCATTGTCGGGTACGTCACTCAACATTTGATTTTTTTTTTTTTTTAACCATCAAGAGAAATTTGCTTAAACTTATTTCTTAAAGTGGAAAGGGTCTTAAATTATTAAAATAATGTAAAAGAATAATGCATAATTACTTAAATTTTTAGCAAGCTCCTTTGAAATATAGCAAAAGTCGTACAAATGTCGTGTACGTCACGATGGAATGCCCCATTTATAGTTCGCAAATCTTGGAATGATGTTGGGCCACGAACGTTGACTAACAGCAAACTTAAAAAGACGCACTCATCGTGTCTTGGATGGACTGTGTAAATGCGACCTAATGAGCAGGTGGAAAATAAATTGGGGTAACCTGGAACTGGATTTCCTTGTTTCCGCCGTTGAAATTTCTTTGACGATTGATTCCAAGTGTATTACCTTGAAAGTGGACAATTTTTCTTTATATAAAAAACTTTTGTAGACTATTACAAACATTTTAAAAAAAAAATAGCAAAACCATCCCAATCGTTCTGCGATTTTAGATATACATATATATCAAAACAGTGGGCGTGGTCAATTTTTCTTTCAGTAAAAATTAAATTGGATTCCTACGAACATTTAAAAAAGAATTAGCCAAATCAGTGTAGCCGTTTTCCGATTTTAGATAAATCGAAAAAGTGGGCGTTAAAGTGGGCGTAGTCAATTTTTCTTTCCGTAAAAACTTGAATTGGATTACTACTAACTTTTAAAAAAAGAATTAGCCAAATCAGTGCAGCCGTTTTCCGATTTTAGGTAAATCGAAAAAAGTGGGCGTGGTTAATTTTTCTTTCCGTAAAATCTAAGTTGGACTGCGACGAACATTTAAAAAAATTATTCAAATCGGTCCAGCCGTTCTCAACTGATGCAATTACCAACGAACGACTTTTGATTTTTATTTATATAGATGATTTTCCGTTGTACGGAAAGTTGTTTATTTCACTCATATTTACCTTAGATGCTTTGCTTTCTTACTCCATATTTTCGAATATCGCCATTACAATAAACAATTGTTTTTAAGGCAACATTGTATCTATAATATTTATTAAATAAATTTGTATTTTAGTCGATCAGTTCCGGACATTGGTTTCCATTTTATTAAATTGAATAATTGAGATATGCTTAAGCCATTAACGAATGCAAATGTTGTCAGAGTCATTTGGGATTTATATGACTATTTGCCAAAAAATACATTATTGATAAATTTAAGATCCATTGGATATTGGCAAAGATATAGAACATTTTTTGAACAGATTTTTTAACAAGCAAAAAATTGTTAAATTTCAATTTTATGTAATATAGTGTGGTTATCACCACCACCACCACCACCACCTAGCCATGACGAGGTTAAAGTTGCTATCCAGCGACTCAAAAACAACAAAGCCGCAGGTGCTGACGGCCTGGCTGCTGAATTGTTTAAAACCGGCGGCGGTGAATTGATAAGGTGCATGCATCAACTCATCAGCAAAATATGGCTAGCGGAAAGCATGCCCGACAATTGGAATCTCAGTGTGCTTTGTCCTATACTTAAGAAAGGAGACCCGACAATCTGCGCCAACTACAGAGGTATCAGTCTTATATCCATCGCATATAAGGTTCTTTCGAGCGTATTGTGTGAAAGATTGAAGCCGCATACCAAAACACTGATTGGACCTTATCAGTGTGGCTTTCGTCCTGGCAAGTCCACCATAGACCAGATTTTTACACTACGCCAAATCCTGGAAAAAACCCACGAAAACCAAATCGACACCCATCATCTCTTTGTTGATTACAAAGCTGCGTTCGATAGCCCGATTCGGGATTGCCTGTACGCAACAATGTCTGAGTTCGGTATACCTGCAAAGTTGATTAGGCTCTGCAAGATGACGTTGAGCAATACATGCAGCTCCGTCAAGGTAGGAAATGACCTCTCCGAAACCTTTAATACCGAACGAGGTTTCAGACAAGGCGACCCGCTATCATGCGATCTCTTCAATTTCATCATGGAGGGGATCCTACGAAAGGCAGGTGTACATCGAAATGGCACCATTTTCTACAAAGGTGTCCAGCTCCTTGCGTATGCTGACGATATCGATATTATCGGCAGAACCAAGAGAGATGTAACCGCTGCTTTCGCCGCTATCGAAAAGGAATCAGCCAAAGTGGGTTTGACGGTGAACGAGGGCAAAACAAAGTATATGCTGTCTGCAAATAGGGTAGTGCGGCGTCTAGGCTCCCATGTTACAGCAGGCAAATATAGCTTTGAAGTTGTCAAGGAGTTTACTTACCTTGGCACCGCCGTAAACAGCAACAACAATGTCAGCCTGGAGATAAAGCGAAGAACAACAATTGCTAATAGGTGCTACTACGGGCTAAGTAAGCAATTAGGTTCCAGAGCCCTCTCTCGATCGACAAAACTAACACTCTACAAGACGCTCATCATACCTGTGCTTCTCTATGGCGCTGAAGCATGGGTGGTATCGCAAGCAGATGCAGCCGCTCTTGGGGTGTTCGAGAGGAAAGTTCTTCGCAAAATCTTTGGTCCTGTTCGAGTTGGCGACGACTATCGCATTCGAATGAACCACGAACTGTACGAGCTCTACGACGACATTGACATAGTCCAGCGTATAACAATTCAGCGACTACGTTGGCTGGGTCATGTCTTTCGTATGGATGAAGAAGCTCCAGCGAAAAAGATGTTTGAGGCGAAAGCCGAGGGTCGACGACGAAGAGGAAGGCCATGCCTCCGATGGATTGACCAGGCCGAGGAAGCCCTTACCGCGCTTGGTGAAAGAGATTGGAGACGGCGCGCGCGAAGCAGAGACGCCTGGCGAGACCTGATGAAGTCGGCCGTAACCCGTCAACGGGTTGTCATGGCCACCTAAGTAAGTAAGTAAGTAATATAGTGTGAAATTAAAAAAAGATACATATTTTTATATATCAAGCAAAAGATCTAGCTGTAAGCTTTTTAAAAGAAATGTATTTTTAGTAACTTAATAACGTAAATTTTTTAGTAAATACAAAATTTTTATTAAAAAATTCAACTTTTGAATAAATTCGCTTATAAAACTAAAAATATTGTAGCAATGATATTTATCATAAATATTTTATTTATTTATTTATTTTACTTATATTTTATAAATAAATTTATTTAGACCAGGCCATTTTGTACCCATATTTTAATCTTAGTATGATTTAAATTGACAATGAACTTACAAAATTTTTACATTATTCTGAGTTAAAGAGAAAAAAAAAACAATTGATTATACTTCACGAGTCAACCCGTGCTTCTCCAGAACGGTATTTATGCTGTGAAGGGTTTTACTGCTGCTACAATCAAGTGCCACCTCTAGCGGAAGATCTATTTTTGATCTAGAACAAACTTTAACAATGTGCTGAACAGTTAATGCCGTTGAGCAGTAATCACATTCACGTATATTTGTGTTGGTATAGTAATGACCACAGCTAAATAAGGTTGTGCCTACTCTCATTCTTACGTTTTTGATGCACTCGTCCCTAGAATAATTGCTGTTGTATGCTGGTCTTGAAGTGGAAGTGTTGTGTGATTTTAAAAAGGACGACGAATATGACCATTTGTTGAGTTTTATGTCTTCTAATATTATTCTCCCAAATTTAATGAGCACGGATTCCAGGCAGGGGGGCTTCCATTGCAGGGTTAAAGCTTGTTTAGCAGCATTGTCGGCTATTTCGTTTCCCCGAATGCCAATATGGCTGGGGATCCATAGTATTTTGATACAGTTGTTTAGTATTAAGCCACCGAAAATGTGTTTGGTGGTTGTGTTGTTGACGTTTTGTAATGATTTGATATAACGCTAAGACTATCTGAGCATATTAGTGTTTTTTTGTTCTTTGTTGCTGCGTATTTAACAGCATGTTTTATGGCTGCTAGCTCGGCATTGAAGATACCTGCGTTAGGGGGCAGAAGCCCTGTGTGAACAGTTCAAAATGTATTGTGATCCTTTTGTTTTACCACAGCAAAAGCCGATGCCCTTTCGTAAAATGATCCTTCAGTGAAAATCGTTAATTCCGGGCCGAATTCCAATTTATGCTTTATTAAATCTTGCTTAAATATCTCAATATTTGTATTGTTTTTGTTGTGTATGCTGAGTGATATATCTGCAATAAAGCTTGAGTTGATTGTTTGAGTGTTATAAGGTGGCTTGTTAGGTATTGGCATATTAATGTTATGGCAGTAACTGACTATGCGCTGAATTCCACAATCGCAACATGAGCCTGTGGCTTTGTTGTCGACAAGATAGCTCCAAAAAAGTTTGTGTGAACCATGAGAAACTGTGGTTATGGACATGTGGAAGCTGTGGTTTCTATGTGGGGTCCTTTCTTGCGTGTGCAAATGTTATTTATGTGTGTGTTGCAAAGTGCATTCTTAGAGAAGGTAAGGCCCAGTATTCGCATGTTTGATTTTATATTTATATTCACATTTCTGACGGCTATTGTACTTGAACGGCATTTGTGTTTTCTGAAAATGTGAAGAGCTTCTGCTTTATTTGCTGGAACTACTGCTCCTGTTTTAGTTGCCCAACGATGAACTTCACTGTATTTTTTAAATAAGGTTTGCGTTGGTTTGTGCTTCATTTCCGGAGGAGATTGCAAAAATGTTGCCCGCGTAAACGCCTAGATGGTCAATACCGATATTGGGATCCTTGTGGCACACCATTATCAAGTGAACGAACGCTTGACATGAATCCGTCCACTCTGACTTTGAATCTGCGGTGAGTTAGAAATGATAGGATTTTTAGGATAGGCGAAACATGGTAGTTAGTAGCACCAGATTCCAACACCTCGATATCCATAAGACAACCTGGCTGTCCCCGGATCAATAAACGCGAAACCAAATTGATCATGTTGTGATCGACGGAAGGCACGCTTCAAGTGTACTGGATGTGCGCACATTTCGGGGGGTCAATATTGACTCCGACCATTATCTTGTTGCAGCCAAGATCCACATGCGATTGTGCAATGCGAAGAATGTACGCACAGGTGTGGAACGAAAGCTTGATGTTGATAAGCTGCTATCACAACGGACCGCCGAGGCCTACTCCGCTCAACTCTCGGTTAAGCTCAACCAACCTTACTCTTGCCTGGACGACGCTGGCGGACTTTGGGCGCTCCATGCGCACTGCTGCTGAAGAAATCATTGGTTTTCGGTGCCCGCAACCTCGCAACCAATGGTATGACCAGGAGTATCGCGACGCGACAGCAGCAAAATACGCCGCATATAAAAAGACGCTGCAGTCAGCTGCAACGCGAGCCATGCACGAAAACTATCGCGACAAGAGGAAGGAAGAGAGATGCCTTTTCACACTTAAAAAAAAGAGCAGGAAAAGCGTGAGCGAGAAAAAATTGAGGTGTACCAGTACAACAAGAATCCTCGAAAATTCTACCAGCAAGTTAAGCGTCTAACACAAGGTTTCAAGCCCGGAGCATCCACTTGTAGAGATGAGAATGGTGATCTGGTTACAGATACGCAGTGCGCATTGATATTATGGAGACAGCATTTTTCCAATCTGCTTGCAGGCGACGATACCAACAATTCCGCCCTTGGAGAATGCAGTCTGACACCACCAATCGACGATGATGGAGTGGAAATTCCACCACCTAGCCATGACGAGGATAAAGTTGCTATCCAGCGACTCAAAAACAACAAAGCCGCAGGTGCTGACGGCCTGGCTGCCGAATTGTTTAAAACCGGCGGCGGTGAATTGATAAGGTGCATGCATCAACTCATCAGCAAAATATGACTAGCGGAAAGCATGCCCGGCGATTGGAATCTCAGTGTGCTTTGTTCTATACTTAAGAAAGGAGACCCGACAATCTGCGCCAACTACCGAGGCATCAGTCTTATTTCCATCGCATACAAGGTTCGAGCGTATTGTGTGAAAGATTGAAACCGCATACCAAAAGACTGATTGGACCTTATCAGTGTGGCTTTCGTCCTGGCAAGTCCACCATAGACCAGATTTTTACACTACGCCATATCCTGGAGAAAACCCACGAAAACCAAATCGACACCCATCATCTCTTTGTTGATTACAAAGCTGCGTTCGATAGCCCGATTCGGGATTGCCTGTACGCAACAATGTCTGAGTTCGGTATACCTGCAAAGTTAATAAGGCTCTGCAAGATGACGTTGAGCAATACATGCAGCTCCGTCAAGGTAGGAAATGAGCTACGGGATGCTAGCACCTCATTGGTGGAATTTAAAAAAACTAATGATGCCATCTGAAAGCTATGAAAAAGGTCAAAAAAGGTCAGTTGGTCCCATAAAAAGGTCAGCGATAGATAATTTTTTATGAATTTTTTAAGAAATTTTCAAGGTCATGCACAATTTGCTCTGTTGTGGAAGCCAAGAGTGGAATTTTTAAAAACTAAATATACCACCTAAAAGATATTAAAAAGGTCAGTTATCTCCAATAATTGGTCAGCGATAGAAAATTTTTTATGAATTTTTTAAGAAAATTTCAAGGTCATACACTATTTGCCCAATTGTACAGTCCACAAGTCGAATATCAAGAAAATACAAATACCACCTGAAAGGTATGAAATATATTAAAAAAGGTCAGTTATGTTCGTTAATTGGTCAACGATGGAAAATTTTTTAGAAATTTTTTTAAATTTTTCAAATTTTACATATTTTGCCACATTGTGCAGTCCACAAGTCATGTTTCAAAAAAAAAAAACATATATCATCTGAAAGGAATGAAAAGATTAAAAAAGGTCAGTAATGTTCATCAACGATAGATAATTTTTTAGAAATTTTTGAACGATTTTCATATTTTAACTATTTTGCCCCATTGTGCAGTCCAAAAGTTGAATTTCAAAAAAATACATATATCACCTGAAAGGTAAGAAATATATAAATATATATATAAATATAAATATATATTTGTTATATATATCATTGCTGCAATATTTTTAGTTTTATAAGCGAATTTATTCCAAAGTTGAATTTTTTAATGAAAATAACCGTTATTAATAATATAATATTTCGTCGACCTCTCTTAATGTGTTAATTTGTTATTTGTTTGGGCTTAAGGTCCGGTCACTATTTTTTATTAAAACAAACTAATTTGTTTATAATAAAATGTTTTATTATGTTGTCCAATATTTCGAACTCCGCCGGAGTTCATCATCAGGGACACTGATCTGTTTTTACAGAGAATTTACAATTATACATTTTTACAACAATATTGAAAACACGAATATTTCAACTTACATATTAAAACATTAAACATAAAGTTTAACAATAAAAATATAAAACTGATAGACATCACAGGAACATAAACGAACAGGTATAGCCTTAAAAACTAAATTGCAGCAACCCGCGCCTACGCCATTTCGTTGTCTACTGGTATTTTATTTTGTCGTTTGTTTTGTTATTAGGTGTCGGTAGCTTTGAGCGCATCTTTCTGTGTCTGTTTTGAAATTGATTCTTTGTTTGGGTGGTATGTTTATTATGTGCAGCATATCTAACATGTATCGTCTTGCATAATTCGTCTCTTGTTGTAGAATTTTTACATTGTCGAAGTCTGGACAGTGGTTAAGTGTTGCACAGTGGGCCGCCAATGCTGTTTTGTTCTAATGGTTTCGTGCGCGATTTGTGTTCTGATTTGTGCGAAGATATTCTTGTCCGTAATTTCGTCTTTGTAGTGCCCACATAAACTTTGTTGCATGTTTCTGCGCTGTCTCCTTTGCATGTTATTTTGTATATTAGATTTTATTTGTCATTTTTGTCAATTTTACTCTTTGTATTGCTGTATAATTGTCCAAGATTATTATCTGTGCGAGGTGCTGTATTGTATTTACTCTTGTCATAGCAATTTGATCCAATAAGTCTTTCCGAAAGTCCAGGTATATACGTCATAGATTTATAAATCTTGGGTGGTTCTGCCGCGCGGGGCATGTTAGTTTTTTGTTGTTGTTTTTTAATTAAGTCCATCGTCCATTTTTATTAAGGATCTTAATTATTTTTCCAATGTTGTCATAATGGAATTCTTTGTCGCTAATGGTCAATACTTTTCTTATAAAATTGTTCGCCGTGTTCATTATCGTTCTTTTAGGATGTTTGGAATTATAATTTATGAGACGTCCTGAGGCTGTAGGTTTATGATACCAGTCAATTTTTAATTTGTTGTTCCTTTTAATTACTAGCGTGTCTAGGTATGGTAGTTTTCCTTCTTTCTCTTCGTCCTTCGTAAATTGTATATTTTTATGAAATTTGTTTAATACATTTAATGTCTCATCAATTTTGTCCACTTTAATAATTCCAAATAAGTCATCTACATATTTTGTCATCAATCTTGGTTTTTCGTCTAGAAGTTCAATAGAATTGTCCAAAAGCTCTTCCATGATGATGTCTGCAATAACCGGCGATAGCGGTTATTGGCATTCCTCTTAATTGTCCGTAAACTTTATCGTCATATTTGAAATACCTGTTGTCCTTGATACAGAATTTTAAGATGTCCATATATAGTGATTTTGTTATTTTGATGAAGTTTTTAATTATGTCCCATTTCTTTTCAATTCCGCTGATTGCGAAGTCAACTGGAATGCTGGGAAATAACACAACCACGTCAAAAGATATTATAGTTTCGTCATCATATATATGTTTGTCATTTATTCGATATTTAAATTCCACCGCGTCTTTAACATTATATTTAGAGTCTTTCGTCAAGTTTTTTAAAACGTTAGATATATATTTGCATAGTCCATATGCTGGCGAGTTTATCGATGAACAAATCGGCCTTAGTGGCATGTTGTCTTTGTGTATTTTAGGAAGTCCATATATCCTCGGTGCTGTAGAAGTTTTTGTCAATAATTTATTTTTCTCGCTATTAGAAACAATATTATTTTTTATTAATTTTTCCACAAAATCATTGTTTTTTTGTTGAAGTGTCGAAGTGGGATCTCTTTTTAATATTTTATATGTTGATGTGTCTCGTAAAATTTGTCGCATTTTCATTCCATAGTCTGATTTATTTAAAGCTACTGATACGTTTCCTTTGTCTGCGTTAACAATTAATACATTTTTGTTTTTATGTAAAAATCGCTTTGTTTCATCCACTGTGTCAAGTATAAAACGATCTCTTTCGTTTATTCGTATTTTCCTTACGTGGTTGTCAATAAGATTTGTTAGTTTATTTCTCGCTATCTCTTGTTCCTCTTTGTTGCTGATGGTCTGTACAACGTCCTCTCCCTCCGCGATGCACTTAAATAGTGGGAATTTTTTAATTGTTGTTGGTAACGCATGCTTTGGTCCCAATGCAAGCAGCCACTGTATATTTGTTGGTATGTCATAAACATAAAACATTTTATTATAAACAAATTAGTTTGTTTTAATAAAAAATAGTGACCGGACCTTAAGCCCAAACAAATAACAAATTAACACAATAACCGTTATTTTCTAAAAAATTTACGTTATTAAGTTATTAAAAAATTTTTTTTTTTGAAAAGCTTACAGTTAGACCTTTTGTTTGACATATAAAAATACACATATTTTATTGAATTTCACACTATATTACATAAAATTTAAATTTTCCAAGTGTTTTCTTTGTTCAAAAATCTGTTCACAAAATTTTCTATATCTTTGCCAATATCCAATGAATCTTAAAGATTGACATGCAATTCGAAAGGAAATTAAATGCCTTTTCAACGATATATAATACAAATATAATTTCAAAAAAGTTTTTCAATTTATAAGCGAATAAATGTCAGATTTGAATTTTTTAATTAAAAGAACCGTTCCCTGGAAATCGTAATTTCCCCGTAATCGGTGCTGGTTATTAATCATTATTTTAAGTTACGCAAATTAGTAAAAAAGACATGGATTCTAGTGAAGTTGATTTAGATATATTGGCTATTGAATTAATTGAGTTAGCAAAACAATATGCGGAATGAATTGCTCTTATTAACTTTACTCATCGGAATGTTTTGTTGTTTTATTTATAATTAAATTTATCAAATAAACTGTTAGAGAAAAGGGTTTTATAAAACTCTTTCATAGTAATGTTATGGTAAGAAGGGAGTACTTTTTCACAAAAACAGTACTTCTTAGCTACTAAAAGTTGTCAAATGTTAATTTCACTACCCAGCAACACTGTTTTGCACGGTGATCATGCCATGTACATGCCATGTACATGAACACGAATGGTTCATCCTCTCACAGTCTCATCGATTTTTATGTATCACTGGCTGCGTTTCTAAGACAGAAGTAGCGGAAAGTGATACATACAACATGTTTACAACATGTTGTATGAAATGAAATCTTCTGAACGGTTATTTTCATTTTCTCTAAACACTTCTAAAAATTGACTTATTTGAGCGCGAAAATTTTAATAACTATTGGATATATAAGTTTGGACGAGATAATTAATATTTTCATTAAAGAATTATCACTTTTATTTGTGTCAAAGGAATAATTCTAGTTTGGGGCCCACGCCCCTTTTTAATTTTTTTTTTTGGATTATATGTATTTGGCCCTCCTAAACACAATGGTGCAAGAAAAAAAGGCCGCTCTCTTATGGTTACGGAGATACAGTTCATCAAAGTTACGAAATTTCAGTTAAAATAAGTGTCGTTTTTGTATGGAAATATGCTATATGAATGCTTATTTGTGCAAGCATACCTAAGTTTGAGGCAAAGCAAACTAGTACACCCATAAGGGGTGGTTTTGTGGTCGACCCCCCTCCCCCCACCCTCCCATTCACCCTACACACCCCCTTGGAGTTAAAAATGTTGTAAAAGGTACATAAAATGTTTATAAAAATTTTACGAAGTGTAATATGCAATTATGATTGATAAAAAAGTTGTTTTAAAGTAATAAGCGCCAATGGCGGCAACAAATTTTTGTAAAAAATCGCCAAATTTTTTACAAAAATTTTCCATAGTCTTCAATGATAATATAAGACGAAAGAAAAGTTATGTTTAATGAGTAATACGCGCCGCAGGCGAAAAATTTTTATAAAAAATCGCGCGATTTTTTATAAAAATTTTTCAGTTTTCCTATTTAGCAAGTTATTCATATATAATACACTCAAAAAGTCAAAAAATACCAGTAAAAATAAAAAAGATGAACGAATAGTTGTGTTTGAGCAAAAAGCGCCGCAGGCGAAAAATTGTTATAAAAAATCGCGCGATTTTTTATAACAATTTTTCAGTTTTCCAATTTTTTATTTTTTAGGTAAGTTTTTACGATTAAATTGATTGTTTAATAGTGAATATTCGTTTAAAAACTATGGAGAAATCACAGATTTTTAAGAGCGATTTTTCAAACTTTGATGAATTGTATATCCTAAACCAGAAGAGAGCGGCTTTTTTTCTTGCACCATTGGATTTAGGAGGGCCAAATATATATAATAAAAAAAAAAAAAATTAAAAAGGGGCGTGGGCCCCAAACTAGAATTATGCCGTGTCAAACTATGTGAATATGTCAAATTGAAAATTACAACATGTTGAGTAAATGTAGCGGAAAAATTAAGCGCTCCCAAAATTCACAACATGTTGTGAGTAGCGGAAACTGATTATTGCCGTTCAGAAGATATTTTACTCAACAGTTGTGCAACTGTTGCGAAAAAATTTGTATTAGAAACGCAGCCACTATTATTTCTTACCATGCGTACCTACGTTTAGAGATATGATAAAATATCTAATTTGTGATTTACTTTTATTTTACTCCATACAGTTGTGGAAACGATGAACAGAAATGTTGTATTCATTTTAAACGCAATTTGAACACAACACGCCAATCTGTCTATAATGCCTTTAATAAAATAAAGGCTTTCTTATCTTTCTTCAAGCACCTAAGGAAGGCTGACCAATTTAATATCATCCGATCGAAATTATAACTTTTTAGTAATTGTGTGTCACATATTGATTTTTATAGCAATTTCGGCACAATCAGAAAGTTTTGAAGTAAAAAATCACTGGTTTTATTAAGCGAATTTTTAAGTAAACAAACATTCCGAATACTACGCACACTTTCCGCAAGATTAAATCTTATCACTGACTAGGTACACTAACTTGTTGTCTTGTGACGAAACAAGTAGATTCATTTCATAGTTTAAACAAAACAATTATTATATTCATCTACATTCTTATCTGTTTTATAATTGATCACATGATATATATAATTACTGAAGTTACCCCACTTAATTATTTTCGTTAATGTTGAAACCGTGTTAATTTCAAAATTTGACGGAATATTAATTTATGACTAAGTTTCATAGATGCCAGACTGGTGTGATAAATCAATATTCGTATTTTTTAAGTGCCGTGTGACAATGTTAGCGTGATTTTTAAATCACATACTTTATTGTTAAGGAGTGCGTTCAAGTAAACGCGAAAACACGTATATTAACGAACCTATATTAACGAACGAACTGCAATTGAAATTTGCTAACGCAGGTATACATTTTTAATTTTAAAAGTTAATATTAAGTTCATATTATAAATTCAGACAATTTAAATTAGTTCCACTGATATACTGTATTGAATTACCAAATATTTTCATATCTTCCTAATTTTGATCTACACCCAAAAAAATTCTGTAGTAAAAATAAATAAAAATGTATTTAAAACAAATGTAAAGCAGTAGCTCACCGTCCAAATAAAAATGTATTTATTTTTACTAAATTCGATTATTTATTTTAACTACAGAGAAAAAAAAATTTTTTTGTAGTTATTTTTACTACAAGCGTAGTATATTTTACTACATATTTATTTTAACGAAAATTAAAATCCAAATTTTTATGCTGCATTAAAAAAGAATTTTTACTACATATGTAGTAATTCTTACTACATGTGTAGTAGTTTTTTTATATTGACTAAAAAAATCGGTGTTTTGTTTTAATTATTAAATTGTGTTTTTTAATTTCTATATTAAATTATACAATTTAATTAACAATATCTCAAGAACATATTTACAATAATGTCAACAATATAATGAAAAATAACATAGAATGATAAAAAAAGAACATATTCAGCCCAATCATGAAACATTTTCTCCTGGGAATTGTAAGTGGAAGTTTCCGGTTTTAAGATAGCAGATAAAGGTATCTCATTTTTTTATTTTACACTCATGAATATTGGCGGTTGATGAACAAAATTGCATTAAAAATTTCCAAAAAGTATTTTAACTTAATCTTAAAAACGGAAATTTCCATTTACAACTTCCGGGAGAAAATGTTTCATGATTGGGCTGAATATAAAACGGGAGAAAAAAACATAAAAATTACGTTACAGCTTTATCTAAATGCCAATATTGTGGGCAATTAAACTCCCATCAATTTTCAGCAAAACTTTTCTTCTTGAAATCTTGATGACTAGTTATAGTGGTAGGAGCCAAATATCGTCAACTAGAATGATATTATTTATTTATATAAGCACTTAACATTTTATTTAAAATTTGGTTACTTACCAGCATTGTGCAGTCTTGGTTGACAATATTATTTTTATTTTTTTAAATAATTTTTAATTTATTGAAATGAAAAATCACAGCTAGCTATAAAAAATATTTTTTTTAAAAATTTTTGTGTATAAAAATAAATACATTTAAATAAATACTTACTACATATAACTACATCGTGTAGTATTAATTATTTAAGTGTATAATGCAGTAAAAAGTTATCGAATAACTACAAGTGTGTTTGAAAATAAATAAAACTACATGTTTTGGGAAACAAATTCACATTGTGTAGTATATTCTACTACAGTATTTTTTTGAGTGTAGTAAATAAGATATTTATAAATTTTTATCAATAATCTTATACTAATATAATCAAATAACAGAAAATATCTCATTATTTGTAAAATTGTATGGCATAAAATGCTCTTTTATGCTGTAAAAATTGGAATTGCTTCTGAGAGATTTTCTGTTCTGTGTGTGATTAAGCGTGATTTTTTTTCTATGTTTAAGATTTTTCTGCACAAAGTGTCCCACAAGTAGTGTCCGAACCTTTTAATCGGTTTCGGCTAATTGGCATCAATATCGCCGAAACCGAAACCGAATATTTGGTCGGACACTACTAATTCGGTTCTTTCATATATTTCAATCGTAGATGTGAGTACGCTTTCTTCAAATTTTTTAACCTTTACATAACCGGGATATGAAGAGTTTGTATCGCCAAAGAAAATGCCCAAACATGGTTGTTATATCTCCTATATAACTTAGGTAAAGTTCCGATCACAGCTCGCGTCGATATATCGACTTTCCGGAAATGCCGGTGTAAGAAATCCTGAAATTCTTTGGGTCATAGAAAACGATGGTGATATTAGTTTTTGTGCAAAAGCTGTTATTTTTAGACTATAGTGACTCTCCTTTGGCATTACACAGAGACAAATACGGTGACGTAGAGAGACGGCGTGGCTCCACATAATTTTTTTTTAACTTTTTGATACATATATTTGCTTTAGTCATATCACATACTCTAACTTGAGGTACATATCGCACACCCTCTTCAAAAGAGACACAACTCGAAATTTTTCAATTTTGACTTTTTAATATAAACCAATTCGTAATGCACATCTCCATCGACTGTTAAAATTTTGTTTTAATCTGACTGCTCTTTAATTTGTAAAACATCATCTTGTGTCCTTCTTTTCTATGAAGTTGCTTTGAAAAAGAAATAGTTTTTGCCTCTCCTGAAAATTTTAAAATTTTGAGTTGTGTCTCTTTTGAAGATCGTGTGCGATATGTCCACGTAAGAACCAGTTTATATGATTATATATATATCAATATGCACATTAAGCCGGGTCACGAAAAAAAAATATCAATGTTACCGCCTTATATGAACAGTTATGTGAAGAGAACTTCGGTGGTGGAAACATTTTTTTTTTGTGGGCGTGGCAAATATGCCGGATTCGGGTTTTTATCTTGTAACTTTGTTATTTGTAGTCCGATTATTAAGTTTTATATGTCGACGAAAGGGTCATAATAAGAGCTTTGTTTGTGCTTTAGAGTTTTTGAAAAACAACGCATCACAAAATTCTTCAATTCTGCATCACAAAATTTTATGGTGAGGGGGGTTTTTCAAAACATATTGTTAGGAACTAGTTTAAAATGACGTTGTTTTTCAAAAACTCTAAAGCACAAACAAAGCTCTTATTATGACCTTTTCGTCGACATATAAAACTTAATAATCGGACTACAAATAACAAAGTTACAAGATAAAAACCGAATCCGGCATATTTGCCACGCCCACAAAACAATTTTTTTTCCACCACCGAAGTTCTCTTCACATAACTGTTCATATAAGGCGGTAACATTGATCTCTTTTTTTTCTCCATATAGTGTGACCCGGCTTAATGCACATGAATATACTCTTATTTATACTTTTATTATGTTATTCCACACTTTTATACATTTTTATGGAAGTTTATTGATGTTAGAGTCATTTACTCTACCGAGTCGATGTATCGATTTTCCGGTTTTCTAACCTTTAGAAAACCTTTAGAATTTATGGTGTTAAGTAGAACAAAAACGTGAAACTCACAGTCATTTGATAGACCGTGTGAGTTTGGCCCAGCACAAAACGATAAATGTATTTTGTTTCATTTTGAAAATGCAGCCAAGCATTTGTTTTTAGACTTTAATATTAAGTTATTTTAATACTTTAAATACGAAAAAGTTAATTAAAGTGGTATTAAGAAATGATCTCTTTATTTATTATATTAAAGTTGAACTTAAATATTCAAAGAATATTTATCGTAATTATACGTTATTATAATCTGTATGAATCGTTATGTTTTTTAAAGCTTTAAACAAAAAATTAAAAAAAATAATGTTTTTAAAAAAATGTTCATGTAGACATTCAGTTTCGGTTTCGGTTTCGGCCGAATATTACAAAAATGGCCGAATTTCGGTTTCGGTTTCGGCCAAAATTTTGGTTTCGGTCGGACACTACCCACGAGTGATTTTTATATATGGTGCGTGATTTAGTGATTTGTGTATGAATTTTGGTAACGATATTTACTCAGCGATTTTCTTAGTTTTTCTTTTGTTGCGTTGTTTCATCGTCCATACCTTTTACACTCGACGATTTCGGCGGAGCGATTTTTGCTTGTTTCTTTTGCTGACATTAGCAACATTAGTTAAAAACAACCTTATTGGTAGCTTGAAGCTCATAAATTAAGCCAAGTAATTTTTATAATAGCTAAACGCTTGATGTTGATGAAGTTGCAAGAATAAATTAAATCAAACGTAAATTGAAAATGAATTTAAAGCAAACATGAAAAAATCGTCGCAAAATCACTGGTACCGCCGATGTGTACCTCTCCGCTTTCATCGCTACTCCCGATCCATCGAACAAAAACTCGGTGAGTAAGATCGTCGCAAGATCACCGTGTCTAAAATGAGACTTGTAAGTTTAAGCCATTGTTCAATGACTACATTCAGCAACAACAACTATTCTGCAACCGTAGATAACCCAAAAAGACAGTACTAACAAGTTTACAAACACAACGAAAAGAAATTAGGTGATTAGTAACACAGACACACTCGTACATTGTCATTTGATGTTAAACAAGGAAAGTTATAATTGCATATATTTTTTTTTCTTTTAAGGGTAAAAATTCACTGAACTGAAAAATAGCAAATTAAATTCAAAAATTAAACATAGCAAGCATTGAAACTTTTGAAGTTTTTTAAAATAATTAAAATAAAATATGTAATAGGAAAATTATAAATAAGAAAAGATTTCTGTATCTTGAAATATTCACTCCTTTCCGTTATTTTGCAAATTTTATTTCTTTTGTGCGCTTTTATGTTTATTTGGTTTAGTATTAATATTTCAGTGTTATATGTATTTTAAATAAAGTTATTTCAGCTGTTGTATACAATTCAATTAAGAAATTAGATAAGGTAAGTTTAAAATTAGTAAAAACAAATAAAGGCGAAAAAATGTAAAATGCAAAAATAATTGAAAAAAAAATTGTTTTGTTTTCTCCGTTGCTTGTACCCGAGCATCTTTTCATAAGAGGTCAGAGCTCTAACCACTAGGCTATAGTGGAACAGCGGTGCGCATGCGCTAACTGCAAACTCAAGTAAACAGCTGAGTTTGTTATTGAATTCGTTATGGAATTTGCTTAGTGTGTGAGGAGCATCTTCACCTTTTTTAATGTACAAAACCTGAGTGGCAGACAGGGATACCAGATCACACAGATATGAATTTTACCACAGAATTTCACGACGCATATCTAGCAGTTAGGTGTCTAGCTGGGAATGTGCCTGCTGAAAATAAAAGTAAAGAGTTATTCAAGGATTGATAAGAAAATGGTACAATGGCAGTGCTATTAGAGCACTGCTTATATAGTAGCGTTTTTTCATAAGAATCAGGATCACAACATCGCTTTTGTACGTAATGAAAGGAAAGTGTAGGAACATACTTGTTGTAATATATACTTGTTTGTTATAAAATATTTTATATTTGAGTTTTCAATTCAAAGAATTTATTGTTTCAAAAATTTTCATTTTTATGTTAAAATATAATTGTGACTCTGAAAAATATAGTTTTAGAATTTTATCAAATAAATTAATAAAAATATTAATATGGTTCATTAATCCCCCATATATTGGCGATCCTGCAAAACAAACGAACGCACATAAAACAATTTAAACAATTAATCATCGATTGGATGTCATTACAATTCAAGATCATCAATCAATCGATTCATCACATTTTCGATACTGTTAAAAGCCGATACTCTTCAAACTATTGCAAACTAAAATCAGGAATCAGAGAACGAAAATATTTGTCAATACAAATTCAAACGATAATCTACCGGAATATCTTAGTTATATCCTTCCACTGTTATGCACGATGAACTTCTCTTTGGATGCATCAATAAAAAAAAAAAAAATAAATGATACCGCAAGTTAATTTATTTTTATATATACATACATATTTAATATCAAATCTACATATACAATTGCATTTTACAATCCACTCCTAACAGTTATATATATAAAAAAAAAAAAAAAAAAAAAAAAACAATTGTTAAACTCCTCCTCAGAATTATCGTTTTCTAATATATTCTTTAACGCATATTAATTCATAATGCCTCTTACAAGGTCATTTACACGCGAAAATCCGACAATAACCCATTGTGATGAAAACACATGAAAACATCAACTCAAAACATACCAACAACACAAAATACACCTACCCATACGTCCTCACCAATTTCTCAAACAACCCTTAAGCTTCCACCTTTCATTTTAGCCGACATTAAAACGCCAATTATTGGTGCTAATTTTTTAGAGAATTTCGAACTCTTAGTAAATATGAAAAGAAAACAATTAATTGATACAAAAACTAATCTAAAAATCAATGGTTCTGCAGGATATTCTGGTATTTCTTCACTAAAAGTTCTTTTAGTTGAAAATAAATATTCACATCTCTTAAATAAGTTTCCAAGTACACTCTCCAAAAATTATTGTTAAAATTTAACAATTACGATTGTTAGCAAATTTAACAATTGCCTTGCTATTTTTTTCTTTTGATTTTGAGTTATTATTGTTTCTTTTCAAAAATCGACAATTATTATTGAAAACTTGTTAAATTTATTGTTATTTTCATTTATTGTTGAATTCAGCAATTCTGTTGTCAATTTGGAAAATTCGGAAATTCAACGTCGCAGCAGGCAATTCAAAAAATTAAAAACTTTCAAATATTTGTGAATGGAAGAAAAAAAATCAATAGAAAAATAAATATATTAAAAAATATACATGCATAAAATATTTGACTAGTTGGAATCTGGAATTGGATTCAGTTGGAATCTGGAGTTGGAATCTTTGCCAATTTTTTTTTTTAATAGTTGAGTTGAACAACATAGTGGAGAAAAACACGTACTGAATATTTTGATTGGATGGCTGAAGGTACCTACTCATTAATATCTCGGTAAATTGTACAAATAAAATGGAGTTTTATTTGTATTATTAATTTCCTCATTAATCTTTTATTAGCCTCGCACGTTTTGACGCATGCTACATCCATTGATACTACAACGAGTTCTTTTGAGAGGAATCACATACAAACCAAGATAACCGCTTTGGACATATGAGGTGCGGTGTGTTTGGTGGTGCTGGGCAGCCACAACAAGTGTTGTAGTTACCTTGGAAGACACGCTATGGTTAACATAACAAACGGCCGTGTTATATTAATGATTAAATAAAATTCGCATTTTAAATCCAAGAGTTTTAAATGTTAATTGTTTTTCGACACATGATTTTAGGTCTTACAATTTTTTTTACGTTTAAATTTTGACATTTAATTTTTGACGTTTAAATTTTGACATTTAATTTTTGACGTTTAAATTTTGACGTTTAAATTTTGACATTTAATTCTTGACATTTAAAGTTTTTGACATTTTAACATTCATAAATGACAAGACAATCATCAAAATTTAATTTCGAAAAATCTACAATTTTAATTGTTAATTCTAACAAGAAATCAACAATAACGATTGTTAATGCTATTTTAACCAAGATTATTGTTATTTTATTGTTAGAATTAACAATTCTTTTTTGAGAGTGTATAACTGCAGAACCTGATTATAATAAACCCATTAAACATTCAACCGTTCATAAAATTGAAACAAATGGTATTTTGCCATATTGTAAACCAAGGAGACTTGATCCGTCAAAATTTAAAGTAGCCAAAACTGAATTTGAATATTTAGTCAAGATTGGTGTTTGTCGTCCATCCTCTTCTTCTGTAGCATCAGCCCTTCACCTTGTTCCAAAAAAAGACCCAAATGACTGGAGACCATGTGGAGACTACAGAAGATTAAATCATGTAACAATTGCCGACCGATATCCTCTTCCCCACATTCATGACCTAAGTATTACTCTTAAAAACAAAACAATATTTTCAAAACTAGACCTTGTCAGAGCTTACCATCAAATACCAATGGCTCTAGACGATATTCATAAAACAGCCATAACAATTCCCTTCGGATTATTCGAATTCATAAGAATGCCTTTCGGTCTTCGCAACAGCGCTCAAACATTCGAACGTTTCGTAAATGAATTTTTTTTTGGCCTCGATTTTGTTTTTGCTTACGTTGACGATATATTAGTTGCCAGTGAAAATGATACTCAACATTTGGAACATTTACAAACAGTATTTTCTCGACTTGACGAATACGGACTCAATATAAAACCATCAAAATGTATTTTTGGTGCTTCTAGTATTGAATTTCTTAGTTTTAATATTTCAAAGGATGGAATAAAACCTTCCGAAGAAAGAATAAAAACAATATCTTCTTTTCAGAAACCAAATTGTGTTACGACATTACAAAAATTTATAGGAATGGTTAATTATTACCACAAGCACATTTCATCTCTTGCAAAATTTTTAAGTCCTCTTCATAATATTTTAACACAAGCAAGTAAAAATAAATCAAAACAATTGATTTGGAATCCTGAAGCTGAAACTGCTTTTACAACCATTCGAGAAAAATTTGCTCTTAACACTTTGCTTAACCATTTCGATCAAAATTCTCAATTATCACTCGCAGTTGACGCATCAAATGTTGCTATTGGTTCAGTATTACAACAAATGAATGGTAAAACATTAGAGCCGTTAGCATATTTTTCAAAAAAATTATCTTTAGCCGAATCAAAATATTCAACTTTTGATAGAGAACTATTAGCAATTTTTAGTAGCATAAAACATTTTCGACATTTTTTAGAAGGACGTACTTTTACTGTGTACACGGACCATAAAACATTAACTTTTGCTCTAAATTCAAAAACTGAAAGATCCCAAGGCAGACCAGGCACCTGGAATACATATCCCAATTCACGAATGACATCAAGCATATATCTGGTAAAGATAATGTCGTAGCTGACGCCTTGTCGCGTATCCCAGAAATAAATGAAATTTTAACTAAAGACATAAGCTTCCAAAATTTATACATTGAACAAAAAAAAGATGACTCACTAAGAAATATAATCTCTTCAGTAAGTACAAAATTCAATTTAAAAGAAATAACACTTCCCATTTTTAATTTCAAAATTTGGTGCGATGTATCTTATAATAATTCTCGTCCCTATTTACCACCTTCTATGCGAAAAGTAATATTTCAGAAACAACACTCCTTATCTCACCCTGGAAAGAGAGCCACTAGGAAACTCATTCAATCAAAATATTTTTGGCCAGGAATGAGAAGTGATGAATGGTCAATGAATTGTATAGAATGTCAGAAATCCAAAGTTTTTAAATATACAAAATCTCCTGTCTCTAAAATTCCTATTCCCGAAGGAAGGTTTCAACATATTCATATGGATTTGGTGGGACCATTACCAGTATCTAATGGTTTTAAACATTTACTTACTATTATTGACAGGTATACTAGATGGCCAGAAGTATATCCCCTTAAAGATATATCAGCAGCCACAGTTGCAAAGACTTTCCTATATGAATATGTTCCGCGTTTTGGTGTTCCTTTAAATATAACAGTTGATCAAGGAACTCAATTTACTTCAAAACATTTTAGTGAAATTACAAAATTTCTTGGAGCTCACAAAATTCATAGTACAACCTACCATCCACAAGCAAATGGAATCATCGAACGTTTCCATCGTCAATTGAAGACATCTATTTTGACTTCAAACAATTCAATTCATTGGTACGACGAAATTCCTTTAATACTCCTTGGTTTACGATCTACTGTTAAAGAAGATATTAAATGTTGTCCAGCAGAGTTAGTGTATGGGCAAACATTAAGACTTCCTGGAGAATTAGTAATACCGTCAAAAAAACGCGAAACTGAAGACGATACACTCACTAAGTTACGAGATTATTTTTCACACTGTAGAACAAATATAATCCATCATACGAATTCTAACAGTGTATATGTCCCTAAAACTTTGAAATTATGTATTTTTGAAGGCTTATCGAACCTCAGGATTACAGCAACCATTCGATGGTCCATATAAAGTCATATCACGAAACAATAAAACTTTTAAAATTCAAATTGGGAACTTAATTAAAACTGTTGCTATCGATAATCTAAAACCTGCATACACGGATAATTCTAATAATTCCAATATTACACAAAAATCCTCGAAAACAAAAAAAGTCACTTTTAATATTGTCTGATTTAAATAATTTATTTATATTGTTCTTTGTTGGTTCGTTGTTCTGTTTTAATTATGGTTAACATTTTTCTAGAAGGGGAGTAATGTAGGAACATACTTGTTGTTGTATATTCTTGTTTGTTATAAAATATTTTATATTTGAGTTTTCAATTCAAAGAATTTATTGTTTCAAAAATGTTAATTTTTATGTTAAAATATAATTGTGACTGTGAAAAATATAGTTTTAGAATTTTATCAAATAAATTAATAAAAATATTAATATGGTTCATTAATCCCCCATATGTATACTTTAAAATTAAATACAAGATTTTATTTATTCATAGTTTATGCAATTATAACTAATACTGCCAACAAAGAAATAATAGCTGCGTTTTTTCCAACATCATAATCTGGATTTTGATTTGGTTTGCAAATCTGTAGGTTAATCACAGCTAGATGGCGTTGCAAAAACGTAAGAAATGTCAACAGCAGTGTCATTAATTATGTAAAAAAATGTAAAGTCCAGCAAATACAAAATAACAAAATAAAAATAATAATTCGGATAAGCAACAAAAAATAAAGGTATTTATTTAGTGCTAACAACAATTGGTTTTTTTAATAGAAGTTTTACTTTCAATGTCTTTTTCAGGTATGATCTTCATCAACAACAACGGAAGTACTATAAGCCAAACTTCGTCATAAACAGTCACGATAAATGGCCATAAAGTGAAACACAACACCAATTCCAGTAACGGCAAAAACTTGAAACAACAACAAAAACAACAGCAGAAGAACTGCAACCCTAACTTCGGCAGGAACATCCCCGACAAATGGCCAAATACTATACCAGCAACGTTAGCTAAGCTAAGCAACACCACCAACATCAGAAGAAAACAATAACAGCAGCGGCAGTAAAGCTTAAGGTTTAATTTATTATTTTGTAAGCTTAGTTTAAGTGTGTAAGTTTAGTTTATCAACTTACACAACTCACCTCCCGTTTATTTTTTTGAATAAATGTTGTTTAAATTAAGTACCATTCTTTTATTTTCTCTTCAATAAAAATATGTTTACAACGTTGCATTAATAATAAAACACATTTTGAATTCGTCGCTGATTCCTCCAGAACGTGAGCCATTGCTACCTTCCTCTTCATGGCTTGCTGAAATAAATCTGCCCGTCTTTTTAGCATCCTGCCAGATTCGTTGCCTATAGGTGTATACATAAATGACTTTGTTTTATTTATTTATTAGATAAAACTACAGTGTACAAGATGCTCATCATACCTGTGCTTGTCTATGGCGCTGAGGCACATGTGGTATCGCAAACAGATGCAGCCACTCTTGGGTTGTTCAAGAGGAAAGTTATTCGCAAAATCTTTGAGCCTGTGCGAGTTGGCGACGACTATCGCATTCCAATGAACCACAGGCTGTATGAGTTCTACGACAACAATGACTTAGTTCAGCGTATAACAATTGAACGACTACGCTGACTGGGTCATGTCATGTTCAGGTGTTTTAGGCGAAAGCCGAAAGACCATGTCTCCGATGGATTGACCTGGCCAAGGCAGTTTTAACCGTGCTTGGTGAAACAAACTGGAGAAGGCGTTTGCGAAGCAGAGGATCCTTGCGATAGCCGATGAAGTTGGCCGTAACCCGACCACGCGTTGTTATGGGCATCTAACAAAAAAATTATTTGTTTTACAATAAAATAATATAAACAAAATTAAAGATTTTCACTTACTTTCACGATGTCTCCATATTTTGAAGACAGTTGTCAATTGTTTACATTTACTTACGTTTTCTTTTTTTTGTTCGATTTTTACGTTCACTTATGCGATTTTGCGCCACCTGCCCGTGATACAAGTAAACATAATCTGAATCGTACGCAAGATTTTGTTTGTATAGAAATCGGATTTGGATGTTGGAAAAAACGCAGCTAATATTACTTTTACTTTAAGATCAATTATTTACAAATTCTTGTTTGGTTCATCTTAACATTTCCCAAACTGCATTACTTTGAAAAATTATATAAAAACAATTACATAACGAACTCGTGTCAAAAAAACATTTCTTCTTACTTTATCCCTTATGCCGCGTTTCCATGTAATCTTCCAGTATCTTATCCTATTCCATATCACAAAACAATTGTTATAAAGAGCGAGATGCACATTTGTATAAATGTTTGACAAATGGGAAATTTGTAAACAAAGAATAAATAAATTTATTTTTTCAAAAGTTTCGGAAAGTGGTTCATAATGCAGTTTGGAAAAAAATTCGTAAATAAAGCATCATATATTTATCTTTCCCTTGTTTTTGAAGCGTTGAGGAAATTGATTTTTCAAAGGACCAAGCTGAATTCGCATTTATAACTTTCAGATTATCTTGGAAAATGTGCACTCGAATATTTAAAATTGAAACTGCCTGGCGTTAAGGCTTAGTTTAAATCATCACCTCTGTAAACCATAACAAAATTAATAAAAAATTGCTTCTGAAAAAACACGATAGCTTTTATTAACAAAATAAAATATTAGTTTACAAGATGTAAAATATGCTTGATAGAGAGAGCGCTCCAGGCCCAAAGCACCAACACCTTTACTGTCGAGATTCAAAAATGCAGGGACTTGACACAGTTGGCCACATCAGAGACAGTGGATAACGTCGCCATCTTCGCCCACGTCCAGTCCATTTTCAGCACACTGAAAGACACCATTTTACGCGTGGGTATGGCGAACTCAATCACTCTCTATATGATGTGCTCAATATTTTCCCCATCATGCCACGCCGCTTCCATCTGCTTTTGAAAATTTTTCTCTGTAGCTCCTCTATTGTCTGCTGCTCCTGCACCTGTAGCGCTAGCAGACACTCCTCTATATTGCGCCTTTTCACAAGTTCAAGTTCATGACGCCGACGTTCAATGGTCGCATCCTTGGCTACTTTTCTTTAAGCCAATTCTGGCGCTCCTGCTCACGACTTCCGTGTGATAGATTTCTCTGCACTGTGACTTTCCTGCCATAGAGCAGGCGAATGAAGAGACGTCTGAAAGAATAATTTTAATTGCTTGTGATGTTGCTGTACCACAGAAACAACAGTATTATATTGGCATTTATTTTGTTGTTTTCTGCCTCGAGTTGAATATTGCTGTTGACTGGCTGCTGCTGTGGTCGCATTTATACTGCTTAATATGGGCGAGGAAGGCCTACCACCAGCTCTTTGGCTCAGTGGCGGTGTATCGTTCATACAGCATTGAGCTGCAGCCTATGAAACCTCCATTGTCGCAAACAGAGCAAGTCAGTTGGCATGACAGCATGGTTTTTGCTTTGAGATGGAGCATTTCCTCTTTCTTCTGCGACAACAAGCAAGCGGTAAAAGGAATAGTTAAGCTTATGATGTGGAAAGTAACAGTAACAAACTTACTCTCTGAGATTTCAAGCTCTCATTTGGTGTCGCTTAGAGCTGACGTCAGAATAAGTCACATTCCACTCTTTTTCTGAGCTAGAATTAATTAAATTCAGTTTCTAATAGTTTTGACAATGCCACTCAAAATAAAATACGCCATGCCGCTATAAAAACGGTTGCAAAAACTATAGCATATGATACACTTTTATGGGAAAAAATCAAAATATTGAACTTTTTCAATCTCCCAGTATCACGTGAAATCGCAGAGGATATCTCTTGCTATAAAAATACAAAATGCATGCCTGTTTCATACCAATATTCGGCAATTTCATAAGGAAGAGTTCGCATGCTTGTTCTCTCTAACAAAAAATGTGATTGTGGGAGATCGTAGAAGATAGCATGGAAACGCGGCATTATATAATTCCCATAGGCCTGTTAACTGCTTCGGAGATTAAATTTCTTAACCTCAGATTTCGTAACCAGAGTTTAAATTTTAAATACAGTTAAAGTTATTTTCGTAACTTATCACATTTTTATCGGCAGTTTACTTAAACCCTGTTTAAAAATTTAAATTGAGATTAAAAGACATATTTAGTGGCAATGTAGTAAAAATTCGACAACTTTGACGTAGAACATCAAAATATTTCAAAAATTTTTGATAAAATAATGCAAATTGACAATTTTCAATGGAATATTTTTTTTTCAAAACTTTAAACATGTTTTTTTTTGTGTATTGTTTTGAATTTTTTGAAGTATGATTTTTTTATACATAAATATTTCCAATGTTCTCAGAGAATTTTTGACAAAATCTAAATTGAAATTTTTTAAACTTAGAATTTTGTGTTTAAATTTAAACTTGCCTCACCAAGTTAAATTTCGATTTTTTGAGATAAGTTACCGGCGTACAAATTTAAAGTCAGGTTAAGGCATTTTAAACTTTGTTTCAGCTAACCTTTGTTTAAAGTTGAGATCAGTTAACGGGCCTTAGTGTTTGTTCCACATTTATAGCTAAAACGCAATGCTGCATTAGGTCGGTCGTGCGCTGCTCGTACTGGTATGCGTTGAAGAAACTTTGGCTATAAATTATTGCTTTCCATCTGTCAAACATCATAAATTGCCAATGGAGACCGCTTGATTGCCATGGTTTGCAATATATGGCCTGCAATATTGCAAACCATATATTGCCAACACGTAGTTGGCAATTAGCTGTAATTTTTATTGTTTGACTGCCATTTTGCATTTCTCCTGAAAATTAAAGGCGTAAATATCTTATTAAAATAAGACTGGTGCGAAGTAGATATTTGTAGAATAATAAATATCACCCAAAATTTCAAATTCTTTCTTTTTTTTCTTCTTCATTGTATAGTTTGCACAGTTTTTTTTGGGTTTTCAGAGAAAAACTTTATGCTAACCTTTTTCTAATTTTCTTTTATAAGTAAGTTTGCAGTTTTTTAATGTTATAACTATTGAATTTTGTGATTGACGTTTTAATTGGAGATATTTTGAAGAACAATTTTAAACTCTTGATGTTAAGTGTAAATTATTTGTAATTAAAAAATCCCCGTTAGTTTTGTTTTGGTGCAGAAACAACATTCCTTATTGTCATTTTTGTTTTTGACATTATACTCCCATTCAGTCGGTTGTTAATTACAGTACCTGGATAAATATGCCTTGGCAAGTGCCAACAATTTACTCTCTGTGTGAACTTTAGAGTTTTTCGAACTTGACTTTGCACGTGTGGCCGGGGGGTTAATAAAGGGTGTTTTTTTAGAGGTAAAGAACTTTGAAATGGAATAAAACAATGATGAATTTTTTAAATACAATTTAATATAATATATTTTGAGACAAAATTACATCTAAAATCTTATTAATTTTATTCAAAAGCGAGTTAATTTGCAACAGATCAATACTCAGAAAACTGTCTATTAAATTTATTTCGAATGACATTTATATTCGATGGTATTTATTCTCGATCCAGATGCAACGAAGCAATATAATTGAGAGTGACATCACCCAAAATTAGCAGCATTCCAATACTAAGAAGACATTGGATTTGAATAATACAATTATTATTCCGGATGTGGATACTCCTCATTCAGCTCTTCAGGCAACATCGTTTCATTCTGAATCGCCCCAAACTATGAGTTATTTGGAAGATGTATCTACTTCAAAATCAACCTCAGTAACAGTGTCAACAATCTCGCTACCATCTTATTCACATCCTCTATTGCTTTGAAACTTTTCAATCAATAAAGATGGTCATAACACCTCTCTGCTGTCAACTTCGTCATCTCAACATGACCAACATTTTAGCTCAACATGGCCAAAGCTTGGATATATCGCATGCTCAACTAGAATTTCATCACCAACTGATTCAGTTGCTTTCAATTCAAGTGTCTATAAACTAAGTACGACGAGATTATTCATATACTTTGGCAACTTCTACTGGAGGTGTTGATCAACCATCTGCAGATGCGTGTGATTTGGTAGTGGTTAAAAAACGGAATGAAAGTAATCTTTTTGTTTCGACTAACAGTATCAACTACTTCAGAAGCTGTTACATAACTAAAAAACTGCCACAACGTCAATAAATTGAATGAAATTAAACTCATACGTTCAAAGAGATATTTCATCATTTAAAATCTATAACCGTAAAACGAAAGTTGTAACCAAAACAAGTCAACATATGCTACATTAACTAGGGTTTCATTTAAAATAACGAAATAAGAGCATTCGGAAGTTATTTGTGCCGTTATTTTGCTGCTGTATTGGTGCTGCTGAAGGGTTGTTGCTGTTTGCTGTTGCGTTGTTGTTGCTGTTGGCAGCTACGACGTTGTCACCAGGTGATTTGTCCTTGAATAATTTTGAGGTTTTTTTGTTGTTTTACGTTCATGCCGTCACCAGAACGTTATAATTTGAGAAGCAGGAAAAAACGGTCTGAGGAGAGTAAAGAGCCGCCTTTTTCTTCAGACTCTGAGGTTTGTGAAGAATCTTTAAAAGAAACAACAATTATGGAACCCGAGCAACAACAAGCCGCTGAATAAGCATCAGCAATTTCAACCAGCTTAAATGGCCTTTGAGTGGAGCAACTACGTCTTAATGGTGTGGAAAGCCAACGAGACATCGACAGACTTCGCTCAGAGATTCACGCACAAGAGCCTACAACTTTATCAAGACAACTTCAGCCACTGGAGCTGCCTAGTATTGCTACTACGTCGACGCGAATGACAACACCAATTGCTTGTCATGTTATGGTACCGGAACGGTTTTCAAATTTTAACTTGTATGACTTGCCTACTGAATAATTGTTAACTGATTAGGTACAAACCAAATCAGATGTTGGCTGAGTATAGGTACATGAACCAATACTCAGTTGAATGACCAAAGAAAACACCACACAACAGTTTTTAGTTCCAAAATGCAGACTTTATTCTTAAACCTTTTTTATAGAACTGACCCCTGGTAAACTTAAATTAGGAGTATTTAAAGGAAAATACTTAAGACTAAAATATGAATAATTAAAATATGAAATTGCTGCATTGCACAATAATAAAAACAACAAATATAAAATTGCTGTATTGCACTATAAGAACGCAGTTTCTTGACCGCAGGTTATTGCACTTAATTTTGTGACTTAATTTACAATTTTGTTTTGGTTGCAATTCAGCTGATTTAACAATGCTGAAATGCATGTCGTTGGCCTTCAAATATGCTGGTGTCAACAAACTGCGCTTTATGTGCAGTTGATTTTATAAACAAATTGTTTTATTGCTTAGTGTTTACTTTTTGTTGTTTTTATTTCTGTGCAATGCAATATAATCTATAAAATATATATATATATCATAAAGTATAAACATTCTCCCCCCCGTTGAGTGTCTAACTCAACTTAAGAAATGTCTACATCAAATGGTGACTTGTGCTGACGTGGCATCGGTTGAGGAGATGTGCTAGCCTTGGTTGCGGATGTTCGTTGGTAGTGTGTTCTTATCTTGCAAGTACTGTAGGTTATGATACCAAATATCGCTAAAATTAATGCTGAATAACTGATTACATGATGATGGATTTTATTGGATTCGAGTTGGTTCGGTAGCTGGTCAAAATCTTCTTTGGATAGTTTCGTCTGAAGATCAGTGAGTTGTTCTAGTTTTGTTTCAATATCTTTGAAGTTTGGTGTTAATAAGCCCTGTAGTGCGTTAGGTTGACTGATGGACAAGATATTTCCGATACCAGCAAATGATGTGTATACTCGACTGGATGATTCAATATAACCTTGGATCTGGATGTCATCATTTTTTAAGCTGCAGTGTTGGTCAATTGTGAGTATTCCTGACCCTATAAGTGTTAGTTGAATGGTTTCGTGATTACAAACTGCTGTGATTTCAGTTGGAATTGTCGAAGCGTAAATCCATTTATTAGCAAGATGCAATGATGTAAATGTTAACTGATCAGAGTACTTTGTTAGGTCACAGGTTTGGGACGTTTTGTTGTTAAAAAGTTGAATCTCGCAAGCAAGTTTCTTTGATTGCCTTCCAATGGTAGCTTGCTTCCTGCTTATTAAATAAATGTCATCACTAGTCAATGTTGCTGCTTCAACGTCGGCTCGGCTAAGTGCAATGTATTGATCCCGATGGCCGCTGACTGCTAGAATTTCGGTGGTGGGTTTAATTGCCACAAGCGTGTTATTTACTGTTATTGGAATCGGGTGTATAAGAAATAGGTCTAGTTTATTATGATCAACTAGTGGTACAGCTAATTCAAAGATGACGTGATTCCTTGTTAATCCAGACTTAACACTCATAATGGTATAAAGGTCCAGCAGGTTGTGGTCTTCGACTGGCAGAGCCCAACTAGTAGGTAAGTGTCCTTTGATAGTCAGGATTTCTTTCGCAAGTTGTTTTGGTGTAGGGATCTGTGGACTTATTTTTCCATGTTTAGTGTGCGTTAGGATGTTTATCAAATCTGCTTGTGTGTGCTGCAAATCTGTGCTAACCATAGAGAGTTGAGTAATTAAAACTGTCAGTTGCTGAGTCAGCCGTAGTTGAGCAGCTGTGTCTTCAATTTTGTTTATGTCCACGTTGATCAAACGCTGTATTTCAGTCAAACGTGAGGATGTATCCACTTCATCTTGTTTTATTATGTTGATTGTGGAATCAATAATTGACGTTTGATTCTTCAACAGCCTTAAAAGATGTTCTTCGTTGGATTTGACTTTATTTATAGTGTTTGACATCTGTTCGGCATAGTCTGAGTCGAGAACACCAAACAAAGTGTGAGCCACGTTTCCGATGACATTAAATGCACCTCTTTTGGGACGATTTGATAACAATAAGGTTTCCTCCTGGTGCAGATTGTTAACAGTAGCTTCAAAGTAATCGATGAGTGAACTGCATGAGATGTCCGACGTCGGGTGTAAGCAGAGCTTCCTGAGTGTTGTGATTCCATCTGATAGTGAATTTATTTGGTAATGAAATGGCGCAAGGTCATAGTATATGATGATTTTCCAGATACATGTTGATAGCCGTGCGGCACCTATTCCTTCGATGTAAATGCCAGGCTTGTTACGAAATCTTGATATATTTATTGGAGAGGTCATTGCTAATGGCAACATCAGTAATGCAACCAGCATTACTGAGAGAGCAAGACCCTTTGATGTCGACTTGTTTTTTGAGATATCTTCATGTGGATGTGGCCATTTACGTTTGTGATTATTTGTCAGTACACTTGTTGTAGGTTCTATTTTTTCTGTTTCTTCTTCAGTGAATAATGGAGCTAATTCGTGTATGGGTCGTTTGGATATGCCCGAAGCTGTCTTAACATCAACGACCCGAATAAAGCCATCATCTCCCTTGTAGGTTCGAATAATTCGACCAAGGGGCCATTGAAGGACTGGAACGTTATCCTTCTTTATGATGACCAATGTGCCTTCCTTTACATTTGGTGTTGGATGCTTCCATTTAGACCTTTGTTGGAGCTCGTGCAGGTATTCGTGGTGCCATCTTGTCCAGAATCTATGTTTTATATCTGACACATATTTCCAATTTGTTTTAAGTGATCTTCTGGTTTCTGATACCCTTGAGTCGACTGGGGTTGTGAGTGGTTCTCCTATGATGAAGTGACCTGGTGTTAGTGCTCCTATATCATTTGGGTCTGAAGACAACGGGGTGAGAGGCCTAGAGTTTAGAATTGCCTCTATTTCAACTACAACAGTCTCTAGTTCTTCATATGTAAGAGAAGCAGTAGAGACACTGCGACACAAATGATGCTTCGCAGATTTGACTGCAGCTTCCCAGAGTCCACCAAAATGAGGGGCTTTAGGCGGAATGAACTTAAATTCGATGCCCTTGTCACTGCAGGTTTTAATAATTTTCTCTTGAGCTGAATTAGAGAAAACAGCTTGTTGCAATTCATTCAATTGATTCTTTGCACCCACAAAATTTGTTGCATTATCAGAATACAATGTCTGGCACCTGCCACGGCGGCTGATAAAACGTTTTAGTGCTCCAATAAAGGCGTCAGTAGTGAGGTCCGAAACAATCTCCATATGTACCGCTTTCGTGACAAAACAACAAAATACTGCAATATATGCTTTTTGAGGTCGTTTTCCGCGGATTTTGTAATGGATCCATATTGGACCGCAGTAATCGACACCAGCTGTTAGAAATGGCCGTGATTCAGTTACTCTATCCGCTGGTAGATTGCCCATGATTTGGCTGTAGAGCTTTGGTTTTGCTCTGACGCAACGCACACAGTTTTGTACAATATTGCGTGCCATTGTTTTTCCTCTTACAATCCAGAATTTCTGCCTCGAGGCTGCTAATAAGGCCTGCGGGCCGCAATGTTTGTTGTCTTGATGAACCATGATAAGTAACAATTTTACTATTGAATCATTGTATGGTAGCAAGATTGGATGTTTTTCACCAAAGGGTAATGATGATGCTTCTAATCGGCCTCCCACACGCATTAAACCTTGATCGTCTAAGAAAGGACATAGGCTGGCAAGTTGATTTGATTTGCTCACTTGCTTGTATTTTTGTAAGTCTTTAATTTCACTTTTAAAATCTGCCATTTGAATAGTCCTGATTATAACTGCCAAGGACTTATTCATTTCTGATGCACATATGGATAGATGATTTGGCCGAGCTGTTGTTTGTTTCTTAAGATTTTCAATAAAACGTAGCATGTAGGCAACTGTGCGTTGCAAAGCTCGAAATGAGTTTTTGTGGTTGATTCCATAAATTAGCGCCTCCGATGATGCTGACGACGAAGTTACTATTGATGCAGTGTTCGTTTCTCTTCCTTGTTTGTCATCGAAGATTTCAAAATTTTCATAAGCCGGCGCCTCCGATGATGCTGCCATTGTCATTACAGTAATCGGTTTTCTTCTTTCGATGTCATTGGGTGTATCGGCAGGTTTTGGTGTTGGTATGAGCCATGATTCTTGGCTGCCATGTAGAAACAAAGGTCCGAAAATCCATGTGGTACACAAGGTGAATTTTTCAGGATTAATCCCCCTTGAAATTATGTCGGCTGGATTATCTTTTGATGAGACATGATGCCATTGATTGATATGTGATATTTCTTGAATCCTGCTTACTCGGTTGGCGACGAAAGTGTGTAATGAAGATGCTGATGTTTTAATCCATGATAAAACTATTTCTGAGTCTGACCAAAAAAATGCTGGTACATGTTGATATTTCAGATCCTGCTTCACTCGTTCTGTAAGCTCGACTCCTAGAACAGCTGCACACAATTCCAATCGAGGAAGCGTTTGAAGTTTTAAGGGTGCTATCCTTGATTTTGCGCAGAGCAAGTTCGATGTTATGGTTCGATCCTTGTATGTTGTTCGCACATAAACAGCTGCTCCGTACGCTCGTTCTGAGGCATCGGCGAAGGTGTGTAGCTGAACCTTTACTTGAGGTTTTGAATGAAGGATGTGTCGGGGTACCTTTAAGTTATTGAGTTCCAATATGTTTTTTCTGAAGTGTTGCCATTCTTGTTGAATTTGATGTGGTAGCCTTTCATCCCATCCATATTCTTGCTTCCATAGCTTTTGCATGAATATTTTTGCGGATACGATTACAGGCCCAAAGATTCCTAATGGGTCGAAGATTCGTGCTAAGTCTGAAGCTACTACCCGTTTTGTAATCGGTTGAACTGGCGATAGGTTTGCTCGTCCGCACAGTTGATCTGTTTTTGGATGCCAAATGAGACCTAGTGTCTTTGTAGCTTTATCATACAAATCCAAATTAACTTCTTGATCTTCCACGGGTATATTTGCTAGTAGCCTTAAGTTGTTAGAACACCATTTCCGGAGTTTGAAGCCAGCTTCTTGAAGAATTTGTGTAAGTTGGGTTTGAGATTCTAAAGCTGATGCGATGTCATTGGAACCACTGAGACAATCGTCCACATAAAAATCTTCAAGCAAAGTTCGTGCACCTTGTGGGTATTTACTCATATTCTGTTTTTCCAGATATTGCAGACATTTGGTAGCCAAATAAGGTGCTGATGTTGTTCCGTACGTCACTGTTTTAAGTCGATAGTATTGAATAACTTCACTTGGGTCCTTCCGCCACACAATGAGCTGCTGAGCTGTGTCCTCTTCATGCATGCCAATCTGTCGATACATCTTTTCAATATCGGCTGTGAATACGTATTTGTATGTTCTAAATCGCAACAGCATTGAAAATAGATCACTTTGAACAGTAGGGCCCTTATGCAATATATCGTTTAAAGCCTGGCCACTTGACGTTTTGGCTGATGCGTCAAATACGACCCTGAGCTTTGTGGTACTGCTATCTGGTTTTAGCACATAATGATGAGGAATGAAATAATGGACATCGGGAACATCTTTCGGCCATATCTTTTCCATATGATTCAACGATTCGTACTCATCCATGAACTTTATGTATTGCGATTGTATGGTCGGATCTCTCTGCAATCTTTTTTCGAGAGATAAAAATCTGTTAATAGCCATGTCCTTTGATTTTCCAAGAGCTGTTGGACTTTCAGAAAACAGTAAACGGGTAATAAAACGGCCATCATTATCTCTTCTTATGTTATTTGCAAAATGGGTTTCACACCAATTTTCAACTGGGGTCATGACCTGGCTGACTGTGTTCAAATCGTCGATTCTCCAAAATCTTTCTAGAATAGAGTCCAAGTTTTCATCTTCTGTGGTAGCTACGGCGCATGCTGCAGTTGCTTCTGTTGACACTTCAGTTTTTCCAATGACAATCCATCCAAAAACCGTGTTTTGTAGGAGTGGCTGATTTCTTTTTAGTGTAAGCTGCTCTGGGTGGATTAGACTATGGTAAAGCTCAGCACCAATAAGCATGTCAATTTTTCCTGACTTGAAGAACTCGGGATCGGCTAGGTTTAGATGACCTGGAAGGTTCCAATTTGAGACTTCTAGGTCCTTTGTTGGTTGTGAGGAAATAATTTCGGCATAACATAAGCTTCTATTCTAGTTGAAAAGTCTTCTGTTCGTGAATGAATCGCAACGTTGACTCTTGAAGTTGAGATTCCAGTTTGTTGTCCGATTCCTTCAATGGAAAGCTGGGACCTTGTAGTGGTTAATGATAACTTGTTGACGAGCCGTTGTGTCACCATGTTGATTTGTGAACCGGAATCCAGTAGTGCACGTGCTTCGCATACCTGTCCATTGTTTGCTACAACTCGAATTTTTGCTGTAGCCAACAGTACATAATTGTTGTTTTTCGTTGCATGATTAGTTGTTGCCACAGTTGCAGGTGAATTTTCCTTTGCTTCATTCCTTGTTCCATTTGATGACAATTCTTGTTGCTGCAGATGAAGTAGTGAATTGTGTTTTTTCGAACACTTTGGACAGTGTCGCCACACACATTGTACTGCTGCGTGACCTGGCTTTAGACAATTCAGGCATAATTTGCATTTCTGCACAAATTTTATACGATCCTGCACCTTGAGCTTTAGAAAGTTGTCGCATGCAAAGAGCGGATGGAATTTCTTTCCACATGACAAACAGAGTTTGATGTCAATTTGTGCGGCTGATGATGTTAAGACCTTTGCTGGCGCCTTTGGTTTTTCTCGTTGTCCAATAGTTTCCATGGTTTGGAATTGTAATTCCAGGAAAGCCAACAATTCTGACATTTTAGGAATTTCCTTAGGCCTCACAATTGATTGTTCATATTGAATGTATGTGCTTCGATCGAATTTTTTGATGAGAAGGTGAATCAGCAATGGATCCCATGAATCAGTTTTGATGCCTAAATTATTTAAAGCAAGTAGGCATTCCCTTGTTCTGTCGTGCAGGTGTTTAACTGCTGTTATATTTGAAGTTCCGGATGGTTGATCTACCAGTTTCTTTATAAGTGTTGATGTCAATACTCTTTTGTTGTTGTAGCGCTCTTCTAGTAGCTTCCATGCTGCAACATAGTTTTCATCAGTAATAGCTAAGTGACTGATTAAACTTGATGCTTCTCCTGTAAGCTGTGTTTTTAGATGCCACATTTTTTCCACGCTTGACAATGGTTGTTTATGGATGATTTCAGTAAACAAGCCGTGGAATTGGCTCCATTTTAAGTAATCCCCATCAAATTTCGGAATTTGTACCTTTGGAATTGGTAAAGTGCCCTTTGAAGGGTGGGACTCATGCTGTTGAACGGGTTGATTAAGCATTAAAGTGATCTCTGTTAATTTTAGATGCACTTCTTGCTCAAGTGACTGAAACTTCTCTGCATCATAGCCTAAAGCTACTGGATTGGAGTGTTGCTCCCAAATTTGTTCGTCAAATATGGCTATGTCGTGCCATAGTTGGTTCACAAATTCCGCCTTGAGGTCATAATACGGTGACGATTGTCCCTCCAAGACTCTAATGTTAGAGAGCCTTGACTCTAGGAGAGACATTTTTCTGTGGGCCTTTCTTATCAGGCCATTAGTTAGATTCTCCTTGTTTGAGATGTCTTCGCCTAATGCACCTTGTTCCGGTGTCTGAATATTATCGTCACCACTGTCTTCATCAATCGCTGAATCCAAAGTTTTGATTTCTTGCTTAAAGTGCTTTACGTATTTTTCGCAAAGCACTGTCAGCTGCATGTAGTAGTCCTTAACAAAATACTCGTGACTGCGATCCTTTGTATTACTAAGCTCTACATGATTTGCCTTGAATTTGGCATGTATGGTTTCAAGCTGGCTTAGCCGAAGTTTGTAATATTTAAGATCCCTCCGAACTTCTGGATCCTTTTTGTAGTTCCGGATGATCCTTTCGATTTCGTCTCCGAGCTGAGACTGTGCTGTGTACAATTCCTCCATCACTTAGTTGATTGCTGTCTTCTAATCAGATGTTGGTGGAGAACTTGTTTGGTGTCGTCTTTGTCACTTTATTACGGCCGATTGTTTTGATTAGTGATCAATAGATTGATGGATACTTGGCACTTGAACCAGTTATCCTTCGTTTTGATCACGTCGGGGTCACCAATGAATAATTGTTAACTGATTAGGTACAAACCAAATCAGATGTTGGCTGAGTATAGGTACATGAACCAATACTCAGTTGAATGACCAAAGAAAACACCACACAACAGTTTTTAGTTCCGAAATGCAGACTTTATTCTTAAACTTTTTTTATAGAACTGACCCCTGGTAAACTTAAATTAGGAGTATTTAAAGGAAAATACTTAAGACTAAAATATGAATAATTAAAATATGAAATTGCTGCATTGCACAATAATAAAAACAACAAATATAAAATTGCTGTATTGCACTATAAGAACGCAGTTTCTTGACCGCAGGTTATTGCACTTAATTTTGTGACTTAATTTACAATTTTGTTTTGGTTGCAATTCAGCTGATTTAACAATGCTGAAATGCATGTCGTTGGCCTACAAATATGCTGGTGTCAACAAACTGCGCTTTATGTGCAGTTGATTTTATAAACAAATTGTTTAATTGCTTAGTGTTTACTTTTTGTTGTTTTTATTTCTGTGCAATGCAATATAATCTATAAAATATATATATATATCATAAAGTATAAACACCTACGTTTTCAGGTAACACCTAAGCGTAATCGCTTTTTATAGCCAGCTACAATGACAACACGGCAGCTTTCGGGTAAAGTGATCGACAAAATTTGATGCGTTTACGAAATGGCGTATTATTATTGCGCAACTTATTTATCCAAGGAATGTTGCACAAGCTATCGAAGAATTGCAATTTCGGTTCTGAAGACCAGATTTTCTGGTGCGTGTGCAATTGCAGAAAATTCAGCAATTTCCTATAATAGTTGAGGAAAAGTTAGAGCAGATTGTTGCATTCTCGGCGAAGGTGCGCAATGTTTTTAGAATCGGCTAACTGTCACCAGCTCTTGTCGAATCCTACGCTACTCGAGCAACTGGTTAAGAAGCTTCCAGGCAACAATCGATTCGATTGGGCGCGTCATGCTGTACATATTCAGCCATATCCAACGATATCCGAACTTTGTCTGTGGATCAGTGAACTAGCGAGAATTATTTGTTTAATGCCCATTAACATGCCGGATCGTCGACAACAAACAAATTCATACAACCAGTCACGCCATGTAAACCACGTAAGTGAAAATGCAATCAATGGGTGACCATCATATTTTCAACTGTTAAACCTTTTTATAAGCATTAAGTGTTAACGATCGCTACCGGAAGGTAAAAGAATGTCAACTTTGTTTTTCTTGTCTTCGAAAAGGCCACAGCACTGCTAATTGCCATACAAGAAAGTTAATGGTTGTCGCCGTTACCATCATGCTACTGTTCATGAAGAACCAACGCGAAGTTCAACAACAGCATCAACATCAATGCAGCGCAACCTGTGCTTAACTGCAATGTTACAAAAACTTCGTCTCAGCTTTTCAAGGTATTGCCAGTTAATCTTTATAGTCCACTCGGAAAAGAATTAGTTTAAGCAATGTTTAACGACGTCTCGTCTCTATCAATTCTATATGAAGACACTGTAAATCACCTTAGACTAAAAGGTAAACACCAATCTTTGACGCTGCAGTGGCATGGCCAAAACCAAGTCACTGAAAATTCTGCAAAAGTCAAGTTGGAAATTGAGGCTTTCAGTGGAAAGGAAAAGTTCTTAATTAAGAATGTTCGTACAATTAAGAACCTGTGCCTGCCGAAATAGTAATTTTCTAAAAATAATTTTGAGCATTTTAAATTTTTACCCATAACCAACTACACACATGCAAAGCCAGCATTGCTTCTCGGTCTTAACAACACTCATCTTGGAATCTCAACAACAATCGTCGAAGCTGGTCGTGCTATGCCAGTAGCGGCTAAAACAAAGCTCGGTTGAGTGGTCTTTGGACCTACCAGGCAATCCACAAGTACAAATTTGTCTTTTCTACACGTGCGTGAGGAGCGTTTGCTGAACGATCTGCACAACATTGTTGCAGAATATTTTAACAATGAAAATTTTGGCTCAAACGCTGTCTGTGTGCTATCTGAGGAGCAGACACAAGCTTGACAAATATTAGAGGCAACAACAAAACGTATCAGTAGCGGATTTGAAACGGGGATACTGTGGAGGAGACAGCCACCAGTTCTACCAACAAGCTATAATATGGCTGAAAAGCGCCTTTTAGGAATTGAGCGTAAAATGAGCCGCGATCCCGAGTATGGTGAGTGGTACAAGAAAGAAATAAATAAATATTTTGAAAAAGGTTATTTTGGAGTCCAAAATCCACAGAAGCAAGGAAAACTACGCATTTTAATTGACGCCGCTGCCGCAGTATTCCAAACATTCTTAAACTCAGAACTCCTAAAGGGCGCGGATTAAATCAAGCCGCTGTTTACTTTTCTGTTCAAGTTTTGACAGGGTGCCATTGGAGTAGCAGCAGACATTTGAGAAATGTTTTTTCGAATTCATTTACGCGAAGCTAACCAACACGCACAAAGGTTTCTATGGCGTGACTAGGGTTCCCAACTGTCCCGGATTTCGTGGGACGTCCCGCATTTCAGCTAATTTTTTAGCGTCCCGCAACGACCCCTTGCGGGACACCTTTTGTCCCGCATTTGAGAACTTAAGATTGTTTGTATCTAAATTTCCAATTCGACATGAAACACAGTTTCCTAAACCGCTTAATTTTATTATCAAAATAAATTTATAGCTCGTTTCAAAAGAGAAGAACATTTTTTAGTTTCATTTTTCGATGCGCAGTGAGAAATTATTTCTAAAGCTAGAAAATTTTTTAGTGCGTAGTTTCTTGCTCTTTTTGTTCTGTTCGCTGAACTTTATGCTGTTTTTGAATGTTTTTTACTGTTTTTCTTAATATTTAAATGCGCAAACATTTAGAACAAATGATCGCACAAGTACGGTGTTGCACCGACGGCCTGCAGCAACCTGCAGGGAGAGAGAAATAAAATAAAAATTACATAAAAAATAAATTATTTTCTCAAGAAAAAATTGTGAAGTGAAATTACGGATGACAAAATATTTTTTACGCACATTTTTTTTTCTAATTTTGATTGGTTGATTTTGAAAAATAAAATTCAGTACTTCCGCAGCGCAGTTGCGATGATCAACAAAATTCAGGAATATACATTCATTTTTTTCATTTATTTTTCTGCTCAGAGAATATTCAATTTTATTTTTAATGTCGACCAATCAGAATGTAGAACACTCTCCAAATTATTTTCTTATTCTCAAACATGCGCGAAAATGTTCTTCTATTTGAAAGAGGCTATATCATTTATTTTTCATATATTTTATTTATCAAAACGATTTGGATTTATTTTTTGGTTTTTTCATTAATTAGGCAAGAGTTGGAAAGAGATCTAAACAATATCAAGGAACCAAGCGATGGTGTAAAGGCATCGTTGATACCCTTTATTTCTCAAAGAATAAAAGGAAATATTTAATAAAATAAAAAATTCTAATGTTGTCCCGCATTTTTCAGCCAAGTCCCGCATTTTTTATGGCTCTGTCCCGATTTTGTGCTTTTCAGAGTTGGCAACCCTAGGCGTGACGGTGATTCAACAAAGCCAATAGAACATCATGCCATGACGTCATTAATTTTCGGAGCCATCTGCTCTCCATGCTGCGCAGAATTTGTTCAGAAGATCAACGCTGAGGATTTTTGAGAAGAGTTTCCTGAAGCCGCCGCAGCAGTATTTACTAAGTTTTATGTAGATGATTTCGTCTGCAGCTTTCATGATGAAACTGAAGCTGATATCCTGTATAAACAAGTCGTTCATATTTGCAGCAAAGGTGGGTTCGAATTGCTACAGTTTATTTCAAACTCAAAACATTTAGAGGCAACCTTAAATGATGTTTCCTGTAAAACAACTGATGCTGTGGATATGGATTGCCAGAAATCAACAGAAAAAGGCCCGGGTATGTTCTGGACCACCTTAGATAATACCTTTATGTTCAAAACACAATTTTACCGGGTGCCTCTGGAGGTAAAAGAGGGATTTCGGATACCAACAAAGAGAGCTGCTTAGCATCGTCATGGCGATTTTTGATCCATTTGGCCTGGTTGCCAATTTCCTAATTTTTTCAAAAGTTTTGATGCAGACCACCTGTAAAAGTAATGTTAATTGGGATGCTGCTATTCCCGCTGAGTTACAAAAAAATGGGCCGCTTGGTAGAAAGAATTCGAAAATCTCAAAACCTTTAAACTTTTACGCTGCTATTCGCCAAATATGATTACATCAAGAGTCATCCAGTTCCATGTATTCGTTGATGCCAGCCAAATTGCATATGCCGCGGCAGCTTATTTTCGCATAGTACATAAAGATGCAATTGAAGTTTCTTTGTAGCTTGTAAAACTCAATATGCGCCAAAAAAGTTGTTGTCGATTCCACACTTGGACGTGGAATCCATCCAACGATTTTGGATTTGGATAGCCACGATGGTCAAGATATTCAAGTCACGTTTTAGAGTGACTCACAAACAGTTTTGCAGTGGATTAACTCATCAAATCGAAAATACAAGTCTTTCGTTGGACATTGCATTGTGAGATTCTTGACAGCACGAACCTGACTCAGAGGTGTTGGGTTCCGACAAGTGAAAACTCTGCAGACACTTCGAAGCCAGTTCCAAAAAGAAGTTCGCTATGCGCTCTCTCTCACACAGATGGTCTTGTACGAGTTCAAGGTCATATCGAAGAAGCTTCATTTTTGCTATTTGACACCAGATGTTCCTTCTTGCTGCCTCAAAAACACACAGTCTCTGAGCTCATCATGCGTTATTTCCATGAAAGAACCATCACCAGAATTCCACAGTAACAATAAATGAAGCCCTACAAAAATGTTGGTTTCCACATGCCAAAGCGTTACTAAAACATGTGCAGCGAGATTGTCTTCAATGCCAGATTGAAAGAGCCAACCCCCTGTAAACACACTCCTGGTTAAATATCTGGCTAACTCACTATTTGACATTGTGTTAGTTTTTTGTATATGTGATATGTGATCTTGCATCACATTCTTACTCATGTATTTTTGTGTCCCACGATAATATAGCTTTCTCGTTTACTCATGTAATTTTTTTTACAAAAGTCTAATTGGACTATAGCTAACTCTTTCATATTATGGTGTTTTCATATAGCGCTTCCCTTTTTCAAATTGTAGGCAACTAGTCTTATGATTCTTTTTTATATAGTATCTTAACTCATCCTTTAACCTTTCCTTTGTTTGTAATATACCGACATACTACTGGTGTACAAACCATTAAAATACCAATCGTTTTTATTAAACAAAATAAAAAATTTTTTAATTTAAACAGCCTAAAGGTGCTGCAACTGACTGAGACCTTGCAGTTTTGTTTATTGATAATTTCTTTTGCTTGTCCCTGTTGTGGGATAGTCCGACGGATTTTATTATTTCCTTCTCGATCTCCTTAGGTCCTTTCGTTATAAAAAATCCTAAGAAAGAATTCATATAGCAAGTTAATCAAAATTTAACGAAGAAAATATTACTTTCTGTAATGGCGTCGGCGTTCTACACTTTGTCAAAGCAATGTTAAATTCAAAAGAATAAAGTTATGTTTAAATTCTTAGTAAAGTAGTATTATTTTATTTAAAAAGTATATTTATGTTGTTTAGTTTTAGTTGTTGCAATTTAAGATAAATTGATAATATTCGGCTTGCTGCTTAGCGTTTATTTAGCGTTTCAACTTTGTATTTTGCTGTGTCCTCGGCTGCTGTTTCTCGACCTACGCTATCGCTTCGTTTAGTTTCAGTTAAAATTCAAATGTAAGAAATTAAGTACGCAATGTAATGCGTAAGAGTGTAAAAGTGAAAAGTAAAAGAGAATGTGCAATAACTTTTACAAGGTGACTCCACACTTACCACAAAAAAAAATTTCAAATAATATTAGTTTAGTCAGAGCTCTCTTGCCACATCGTCCATCCCAATTTAATTCAGCAATGCAAGATTCAGTCGTGATAGCTCTGAATAGTTCGTCTACAGATGGGTAAGCTGTTTTGAGCTTCATCAAATACATTTTCTAGAGAAAATTATGAATTTATGTTAGTTTATGAAGTATTATTCACTATAGATTTCAAAAACTCTTGGTTAGACAACCGTTCCTCTAAATCCATTACATCTGCTATGGATGATAAGGGAAATCTTGATGCAATTTCAACATCAACTTCATCCAAATCATCTCCAAGCAATCGATTGGTTCCTTTCAGAATCTGCCTAGAAACGATGAGATTTTCTCTGGTTAATTTATTCTGCGCGAGGAGTTCAGATGAATTCAGTTTTACAATCGCCTATGAAATAAAATCTTAAGTAATCATTATATAATAAAATTAAATTTCGTCAACCTTCCTCTCCAGATCATTCAGTTTTGCAAGAATGATTGTTTGGTTGTTTAAAATTAATGAATTCTTGCCTCTTTTCTTTTGCTGCTTTCAAATGACAACCACGAAATAAAATATAAAATGCAACCACTTGCTATCATCTCTTTCGCACTTATTCATGCAATCTTCCGTCATTCTGCATGTGTTAGTGAGGATGAAATATGTTTTCAATGTATGGGTAGTTTCGGTAGTCGATGTTTACAGGGCCCTAAGATATCTCAATTTGGTCAACTTCCAGCTGACCGAGTCACCCCGTAGGTACGTTAGAGTGTATCGACTTGTATGGGAAAAATCTTACCTCCATTTCCGGTACCAAAATTAAATAGTACATGAAAAATCCTTTCCATGGTGTCCTCTTTTTTATTTGAACCAATTTTGGCGTCCCCCATTTGCATTTCCCCCGCATTTCCCGAAACAGTTCATTTTTCTATGGTTTCTTTCGCTATGGAACAAGTGCATGGTGGTTCCGTGAAATATTCGTCCCAGTGAACAAATATCGAAGTACTTTTCGCAATTGAACGCAATGTTTGGAGCCTTATAAATGCGAATTTCTCCATACTGTTCTCTCGCATTACCATTCAAAAAGGCTGAAATTCGAAACAAAAAGCGATTTTTAGTCCTTTACAGGATCTAAAAAAAATTGTTGCTCTTATTTGGTTAGCAGTAGTAGTTTGAAAAAAAAAGTTACTTTGCATTAAGCAAACAAAAAAAAATTTTTAACCCTTCGTTGCATGAGTTAATTTCCTTGTAGATAAAAATTTTTTGCATTTTATTCTTGTTGCATGTTAAGTCATGAGTGCAGAAATTAAATTTGGTTGACTTCCGCTGTCTATTGAAGGAGTTATGTAATGTTGCATATATGCAATATCATGCAGCAAATCCATGAAAATAAATAACTTTGGAATTTCTTTTGTATTTCCCGTTTTTATTGGATTATAATGAACTAAAATTGAAAATTAAGTTATTTTATTTCATTTTTCTAAAGCATCGAAAACAAATTAAAGTGTCAACATATTTAAAAAATTATTGTGTATGCAATTTTTTGAAACAATTTCTTGATTTGTTGAAACATAAACTTATGTCACATTTTTCACATTCAACAAAAGTATATCCATTACAGCCCAGAAATTTGCATGTTAGCCGATTATCTACCCATATCGGCCAGTGATCCATGTGATTTAATCGAACTTCGTTTTGGGGAATTGGTAAACTTCTTGGATGTTTTCTCTGAAATGTAGAATTATTTAAGTAAAAAATTGTTCGAAAAAATTAAATTATTTATAAAAAAAAATTAATCAGTACCTTACGGGCAATATTTTTTGTTAATTCTGATGAAGGTCTTCCCCGTGCTGTTAATGTTTTTCCCATTTTGCAAAGAGTTTCGCCTACTTTCAAACGAAAATCCGACAAAGATTCGTTGACAATATTACCTTTTTGTAATTCAGAGCGCTTGTATAAAAGCCAAGCATTGACCAAGGCTGTGACTATCAAGTGATAAAAGAGGCGCATATACCATTTCTTCGAGCGTATTTTAATTTTGTTGCTCCCTATGAAGGAATCCAATAGGTCGACGCCACCCATAAACTGGTTATATTCTGTAACAATGCTTGGGCAATTGATGCTTATTTTTCTACCTAACTTTTTGTCGAACCTTTCAACTTCTAGTGTAGGATTTTTGCCACAATAATTCGACATCAAATTAACAATTTTATTATCTCTCCAAGAAACGAATGATATATCAAAACCATCTACAGTTGCAATATATTCACATGATTCACCTCGTGGTTTCTTCATCATGATTTTTTCATCTGAAAGTTTTAAGTTTGGAATTCTATTCCTGCGGACTGTATCCAGTGAAAAAATACCGCGTTTAGCTAGTGTAATTATTAATGGCAACGTTGTGTAATAATTATAAAAAAAAACTTTATAGTTCTTCTCTGATGGAACCTGTCGCAATAGCCTTATGACAATGTTGGCACTAGAGCCCAAATCAAGTTCTTTGGGAAGTCTGTACAGAGCATTGTTCTCTTGACCTGAATATATTTCAAAGTTATAGTTGAAACCAGATATTCCTGCGAGCACAAACAATTTGAAACCCCATTTGTGTGGTTTCATTGGAAGATACTGCTTCAAATATGATTTGCATTTGGTAGAACATAATTGCTCACCAACAGAAAGGCAGCTTTCAAATGGGACCGATAAAAATTTTTCAGTCAAATGTTTAATGACAGGGCGTATTTTGAATAGCCGATCGTAATTTGGGTCATTTCTTGATTTCATTTCATCACTGTTATTAAAATGTAGCATAGACTTTATTTTTTCAAATCTATTTTAAGACATAGTCTCTTGTATAACTTTATTTTCACAACGGGTGCCCAGTATCGACGATTGTTTGGAATTTGAATTACAGACATCAAAATGCATATTCCCAAAAATTTTTGCAAGTCCAATTTATCAATATGATCTCGACTTGCTGCATTTTTCTGGCAAGCATATAAATTAGACTGTTGCACAATATACTCCATAAGTTCGTCCGAAAACAAATATAAAAAATAACTGCAAGGTCCTCTAAAACTCAAAAAACTGTTCTGGAAGAATTTCGCTGCCCTAAAAATCAGTGTTCAAATTCATTTCAAATTCCTTTTGCTTCCAAATAGTTCTTTCATATTTTTGTTTCAAAGACCGTATATCAACAGCATTATTGCTTTCAGCTACATTAACACCTTGTTCTGCATTTGTCCCCTCTTTTGCATTTATCTCCTCTCCTGGATTTGCTTACTCCCCCAAATATTCTCGTCGACATATTTTTAATTCAAAATCATCATCATCCTCATCGTATGAATAATCATCTTCGCTCTCACCCAAATTTCAATTATTTTTTCAATTTCGTTATCACTCAGTGCCCTAACAAAAAAATTTATTAAATGCATGTAATTGCATATATGCAATATAACAACACATATGCGTTATAACGGTCAAATAAATATTTTGTTTATAACAAATATTATTAATTTACAAATAAAATGCACTAAACTTTTAAATAATACTTACATTTTGGTAAATTTTTACAGAATTTTTCAATATAAAGGAAAATTAACACAAAATTTGAAATATCTCAAAACACTTGTTGATTTTTAACTTTTGTGCACACGTTATGAATCATCTAAGCAAAACTGTGCCGAAAATTAAAAATTTAGACATAAAAGAGAAGACTAAAGAAATAATAACTGTAAAATTTTAAATAAGTGAGTTGCCAGATGCTCTCGAAGTCAACATTGCATATGTGCAATGCCATGCAACGAAGGGTTAAAAATACTTTCATACAAAAAATAAGAATATATCAAATATTAAATAACAAGAATATTCACTTTGCAAAAACTGTTTTGTCTCGTCAAAGCATTTGTCAACAGGGATGAAAATGTGCAGTTCTGTGTTTTTATATGAAAGGAATTGATTGATAAGCTTGATTCTTTTTACATGAACCATTTCCAGTACAAAAGTTTGATAAAAAATGCACAAAACTGCAATTCGGGGGACGCCAATATTGGTTCAAATAAAAAAAAGGACACCACTGGAAAAGATTTTTCATGTACTATTTAATTTTGGTACCGGAATTGGGGTCAGATTTGCTATACACACTAATGTACGCCCTTTTACTTATACTGGTGTTGAATTCTTTCTACCATTTAATGTCAACATTGGTCGCCGCCGTGAAAAAAGATGAGCTGCTATCTACACCTGCCTTACAACTCGATCTGTACATTAAGAGTTGGCAGAAAACTTATCCGATCTTCACATGGCAACGTGTCTGACTGCCTTAACTTGGCGAGGCCAGCATTATCCATGTCGAAATCGTCTCAAGTCGACTCAAACCTCCGCGTGGTGTCTCCTGGAAACGTCAAAAACTATCATACCGATATACTTTGGTGGCGAATCTGAGCGGCAGGCTTCCTTTGGCCATCAAGCAAAGGTTGTGCGTTGGGTTTGAAGCCCACCATGTAATAAAAATATTTCAATGAAAAGTTTAAGAATGAATAAAAGAATGATCCCCAAATCTGATGACGACTACCGCAAACGAAAAACTGATAATGATTTACGGATATGCACCTGGAATGTCCGAACCCTAAATTGGGATGGTGCCTCTATCCAACTGATTGATATCTTGGAAAGATATAATGCTGATATCACTGCAATCCAAGAAATGCGATGGAAGGGACAGGGTTGCTTACGGCTAGCATCCTGTGATATCTACTACAGCGGCCATGCGGAGAAGCACGAGTTTGGATGCGGATTTGTAGTTGGCAAGAGAATACGGCATCATGTCCTGCGATTCACTCCTGTGAACGAACGACTTGCCATAATCCGCTTCAAGGCTAAATTTTTTAACATAAGCCTAATATGTGCGCACGCTCCGACAGAAGAAAAAGATGACGAGACCAAAAAAAGTTTTTACGAGCGCCTTGCAGACGCATACGAGCGCTGCCCCCGTCATGGGGCAATTAAAAATCGTGCTTGGTGACTTCAACGCCAAGGTGGGTAAGGAAAACATATTAGGTCCTACAGTCGGAAAGTTCAGCCTCCACGACAACACATCCGATAACGGAATGAGGTTGATTGACATCGCCACAGCACGAAACATGGTCGTTAGTAGCACTAGATTCAAGCATCTCAATATTCATAAGGCCACCTGGTTGTCCCCTGATCAAAAAACATGCAACCAAATTGATCACGTTTTGATTGACGGAAGGCACTCTTCCAGTGTACTAGACGTACGCATGATCCGCGGTGCTAACATAGACTCGGATCATTATTTTGTCGCAGCCAAGGTCCGCACACGTCTGTGCGCAGCTAAGAATGCTCGTAATCCTACACAAAGAAAGCTAGACGTCGACAAGCTGCAGTCAAAACGGATGGCCGAAGCCTTCGCTACTCGACTCTCACTCCTGCTTCAAGAAAGCACTCCTCCGATATATGGGAACAGTGGACGCACATATCCCACTCTATGCGTACGGCTGCCAGAGAGGTGATAGGCTACCACCGCCCTCGCCGAAACCAGTGACACGACCAGGAGTGTCGCGACGCCACTGCAAAGAAGAACGCCGCCTACAAAGCCACCCTGCAGTCGATTGTAACGCGTGCTGTAATGAAGCGATACCGAGAGAAGAGGAGGGAAGAGAGACGCATTTTCAGGTGAAAAAACGAGAGGCGGAAATGCGTGAGTGCGAGAAAATTGAGATGCATGGCGACAGGAATGAGACTCCAAAATTTTTCGAAGAAATAAGACGCCTGGCTGATGGTTTTAAGACCGGAGCCTCTTCCTGCAAGGATGAGAATGGGAATCTAGGGATAGATTTCCAGAGTACATTGATGTTATGGAGGGAGCACTTCAATCCCGCCAGTGGAGATGATATCCCGGAAACCCCAATTATGGATGACAGCTTTGAAGTTCCGCTGCCCGACTATAATGAGGTCTTAACAGCTATAGCTCGGCTTAAAAACAACAAAGCCGCAGGAGCCGATGGCCTACCGGCTGAGCTGTTTAAAACCGGTGGCGAAGCTCTGTTTCAATGCATTCACAGACTTCTATGCAGAATATGGTCGGAAGAATGCATTCCAGATGATAGGAACCTCAGTGTGCTCTGCCCACACCACAAGAAAGGCGATCCCACCATTTGCGCCAACTACCGTGGGATAAGCCTTCGTAATATCGCATATAAGGTCCTGTCGAGCGTATTGTGTGAAAGACTGAAGCCCATCGTCAACCAACTGATTGGACCTTATCAGTGTGGCTTCAGACCTGGAAAGTCCACCATCGACCAGATCTTTATGCTCCGACAAATCTTGGAAAAGACCCTCGAAAAACAAATCGACACACACCATCTTTTTGTCGATTTCAAAGCCATTTCGACAGCCCAATAAGGAGTCAGCTATACTCCATCATGTCTGAATTTGGTATTCCTGATAGATAATACGTCTTTGCAGGATGACACTGAAGAACACCAGCAGCGCAGTGAAAATCGGGAAGGACCTCTCCCTTCCGTTCAATACTAAGCGAGGTTTCAGACAAGGTGATTCCTTATCGTGCAACTTCTTTAAAATAGTCATGGAGAAGATCATCCGAGCTGCTGACCTGAGAGTCAGTGTTATGCGAGATAAAAGTTACCTGAGATAAAAGTGTTATGCTGCTGGCGTATGCTGATGATATTGACATCATTGGGCAAAATACGCGCGAAGTCAGTGCAGCATTCTCCAGGCTTGAAAAAGAGTCGAGTCGAATGGGTCTTGCAGTGAACGCAGATAAAACGAAGTATCTTGTGTCAACAAACAAACAGTCCCAGCGTCTTGAAAACCACGTCACTGTTGACAACACCTCCTTTGAGGTAGTGAAGGACTTTGTTTACCTGGGATCCAGCATTAACTCCTCTAACGATATCAGTATTGAGATTAAACGAAGGATAACTCTTGCCAACATGTGTTGCTTTGGGCTCAGTAGGCAATTGAGAAGCAGAGCTCTCTCTCGACGAACAAAACTGACGCTCTATAAGTCAATAATCATGCCCGTCCTACTATACGCATCACAAGCCTGGACGTTGAGCAGCTCTGATGAAAGGACTTTGGGAGCGTTCGAGAGAAAAATCCTTCGCAAGATCTATGGTCCAATCTGCGTCAATGGCGAGTACCGAATACGATGGAACCACGAGCTGTATAAGCTATATGCCGACATCGATATAGTCAAGCGTATTAAAATAGAGCGGCTTCGCTGGCTAGGTCATGTCTAGAGAATGAACGACGAAGCTCCAGCGAAAAAAATATTGGATTCGGTGCCCAGCGGTGGCCAACGCAGGCGAGGAAGACCGCATCTCCGTTGGAAAGACCAGGCATTGGATAACCTGACAACGCTTGGAGTTTCCAACTGGCGCCAGCAAGCGCACGACAAAAGAGGCTGGCGCAAATTCTTAGACCAGGCCAAAATCGACCAACGGTTGTAAGCGCCATCTAAGTAAGCAATAAAACTTATCCACAGATGCATTCATCATCACTTTTTGAAATTTTGTCAATCGTCGAGGAACACCTGTTCGTGTGAGAAGTGGCAACGGCACTAATTTTATTGGTGCACAAAAAGAGCTAATGCCTTCTAGATACAGACAGACTATTTAATGAAGCTTCTAATGAAAGCATCGATTGGCAGTTCAATTGTTCTGCTAACCCTAGTTCCAGTGGGAACGTTTAATTCGAAAAGTAAAGCTGTTGCGAAAAAAAACGTTCCGAGAAGTTGCTTCGAGAGTGGAAACTCTGCAAAGTGTACCCATAGAGGCTATCCTTATTTCGTCAAAAGATGAGGAACCATTAACTCCAAACTAGTTTTTAATGGCGTGCATAAATTCAATTCAAACACCACATCAGTCGACGTCAAAATTTGATAACGTAAACAGTGGAGAATCGCACAAAACCTGAAGGATCGCCTGTGGAAGCAATGGATAGCTGAATATTTACCAAAACTCATTCATCGACCCAAATGGTACGAGAAAACTAGTCCTATTAAAAGTGATGACATAGTCTTAAGGAAACAATTAAAAACATCATCGTCTCATTCAGTTAATGAACTTTGTTTTTAAACTTTTAACAACAACTTGAATAAAATTCAATTTATTATTAAACAATTGTTTCTAATCAATATATATGTATATATGTATAATATATATATATATATATAAATATTGAGTGATTAATAGAAACAAAATTTGAAATAGCAGACTTTAATAGCAAAGGGTATCTTTCTGATAATATTTCAGCATTGCTTTATTAAAAGTTGATAATTTAGCAAGTCTTTGTGAATTCCATAAGTGGGTGCACAGTACCCGCAGCGATTTGTGCCAACAGGTCCAATATTAAGCAGCAGCAACAGTCACTGCAAACTGCTTGCAATGAGTTTATTCAATTTGTACTTTTAATGCATTGTAGTAGTATCTTAATATATAAAAGACAAGCGTCCTGCTCCGTGCTCTTTATCGCTCAAACTTATAGTTGTTATTGCTATGCTTTTTTACATGTTCGGCCTGAACCAGAACCTGTTCTAAAATTATCCAATTGAAATCTTTGTACGTACTATACTTTTTAAAACCTGTTCAGCCTGGACCATAACCTGTTATAAAATTATCCATTTGAAATCTTTGTACGTACTATACTTTAAAAAAACCTGTTCAGCCTGGACCAGAGCCTGTTCTAAAATTATCCATTTGAAATCTTTGTACTTGCTATCAGTGGCGTAGCTAGCGTTGGTGGCACCCGGGGCGGAAACTAAATAGTGCACCCCTTTAGAAGATTTTTTTTTATAAAATAAGTCGATGAATCTTACTACATATTTTCGAATCAAGCTCTACAAAAATGACATATTTTAGAAAAGATTAAAAAAATAAACAAAAATATGCTATCCATGAATATTTGATAAAAGAAGTAAGAATCTAAAATTTTCAGAAACTTAAAGAATTTTTTCTGAATTGTTCCAATATTTTTGTCTACCAAGCTTATAAGTTGTGAGAGAAGAATTTACTATCAGTAAACCACACAATATCAGTTTCAAATATTTGAAGAATTGACTTTATGAAGTTATAGAAACTTAAGTAAGTTTAATATAGAAAACTTTGAAAAATTTACGTAAAATTTTGCATAATTGAAGAAAAAAATAGGACCTGGAAGCAAAACGTTGACAAATTTTCCCTAGTGACCCTGAATAACTATTAACATAAATATTTTTTCGAAATCAACCCCCATTTTCTACATAAAATTTTAATGAAAAGTTAAAATAAAATATTAAAATTCATTTATAAACATTTTTCATAATTTTGATCAATTTCTTTATAGTATCTCAATTAAACTTTGCTTGGACTTTTATAGACAAGATTGAGGTCTATAACATTTGACTGCTTTATAAATATCACCATAAATACCACCATTAATATCTCAGTATCACAATATTACAGTGATACCAAATTGATATCAGAAATTAAACAGATTTGTTGCTATTCCTGCAGATTTGCTGTCGCTGGCAAGCTGTAAGATGAGCAGTGGTAAATAATCACCGTCAGCCTAAATTTGCGAGTAAATTCTTGTGCAATATGTGCCCAAGAAGTTACTCGCAATTGCACGAAACAAGAAAGAAGAACACCGGTAAGTAAAGATTTGATTTAATAATAATTAGTTTTATTTATCACTTACTTTTTTTTCTTCCAATATGTGGATATAAGCACAGGATAAATAATGTTATAGATGGCACGGATAATTTAGAATTATTTACAAAAGGTATGAGATCAAGAAAAGCGTCTGATTATTCGAGAAAAATTATCAAGAAGGAGGCCGCCATTAACAAGACGAAGACACCTCCGAGGCACTCGTTCGGCTATCGAGAATCGATACTCGAACGAGTCGGTAAGTATGTATTGATCTTTTACCTTTTGTGAGCATTAATCTTATACCTTTTGCATTCAGGGTTGCGGAGTAAACAAATTTGTTTCATTATCATTATCTAAAAATTCCCAAAGCAAACTTGCCCAGGTTAGACAAGGTCAAGACTCATGAATGGCTCAAAAAGAGCTTGCAATTCCAAGAAATCTGTTGATTCTTCACATTCGGTGATTGAGAACAAAATTTAATTTTAATAATTAGAATAATTTTAAAGGAACTGTGCATCTTATCTTCTCTTAAAAACTGTATTTTTGATAGTTTTTGTTGGTTGATTTGAACATAATAATAATTATTTTAGTAAAATAAAGGAGTCAGAAAACCATCGTAGAGTTTTTAAAAGACATCTTCAAAATAAAATAAAAAAAGTCAGAACGCCATAAATTGCCATAGAACGCCATTTATTTAATTTAAATAAAAAATGTAATGAATTTAAATCAATTTAATTTTTTAGAAATTATTTAAGCAAGAAAAAAGTTTATTAATGATTTTTATGTTACAGTATACCCAAAACATATTACTATTCAAAACTGTGTTCTAGCAAGTTAAAAGCTGTAAATGAGGTTTGTTTTATAACACAGGGGAACAAAACAGAAATTTTTTTCTGCGGCGTAAGTTTTTGGAGTCAATTGAAATACATGGGTTAATGAAGTTTTAATCCTATAATTCACATTTTTTGAATTGACTCGGGTTCTCGCAATAGACCGGTATTTTTAAAATTAAGGAGATTTCATCAGAGATTTAAACACAACTCCAGAAGATTAAGTCTGATTTGGTAAAAGAAATATTCGAAAATCCGCAGCTAAATTGCCTCTAAGTTACATCTACACTGTTTTTTAATTAGCTGAATAGTTTCGGAAATATTCATAAAGTTCTTCTGAAAAAACATTTTTTTTATGCAAAATTAAAACTTCTCTTTTACCAAATCAGACTTACTCTTTTGGAGTAATGTTAAAATCTCTGATGAAATCTCCTTAATTTTAAAAATAGCGGTTTGTAGCGAGAACCAGAGTCAATTCAAATAATCTTAATAATAGGCTAAGATCTTCATCAATGTGTATACTAAAATTGACTACCAAACTCCATGCCGCAGAATCAGTGTTGCCCTGTGTAATAAATAGTCTCAGAACTAAGTAATCACAAAATCATAAAGTAAATTTTTATTTTTGACTTTATGTCATGAACATGCTTACAAAACAACTGACGCCTCCATTCATCTTACTCTGGAAATCATGCAGGTTTTCGAAACTTAATGGTTGTAGAAATGTCTACTATGCTAGCAAGTTTGAACAAGTGCTTTTTTATAAAACTTAATGGAATATAAAAAAATAATGTTTTTACATTTTTCCTTTTGTACTCCATCTTAATATCATGAAATTTTTGTTTTGTATATTGTTTGGAAATTGCACCCCTAACCAATGAAAAATTACAAATGGAATTGACATGGGTTTTAGTGTGAGCGTTAATATTGAACAAAATTTAATATAAAGTAAAAGTTTGTTTCAATAAAAACGAAGTCCTGGTGATGGTAAAAAAAATGTTCATTCACTTTTGCACCCTCTTGATATTCAAATATAAGACCGAAGTCATTGAGGTGTGTTCTTTTTATTAAAAAAATCAAAAATTATATGGTAAAAAGTTCTTTTGCCAAATTTTGCACCCCATTTTGGCGTGCACCCGGGGCGGACCGCCCCCGCCCCCCCTTGCTACGCTTCTGCTTGCTATACTTTTTACTTTTCAGCCTGGGCCAGAACCTGTTCTTAAATTATGCAAATTATGCGTCATTTTCCTCAACTACTATACATCAAACAGTGCTTCTTAATTACCAGAACCAGAACCTATTTGGTCTGCATAAGCTGAACAGCAATTATTACATTCAGTGACGTGTGGTGTCAATTGGAATTGCTTGAATTAAATCACAATGTTCGGTCTTCTGATCCAAGTTTTAGCGATTGGCTACTCAAGTTAGGATACGGAGATCTTTCGAATGATAAGTTTGTTTGTAAAGGTTTGCTTATTTGGCCCCCTTAATGGCCTTAAGCCATTGAAAGGGTAATGGCTTGGCAAGAATAATCGTGGACAACTTTTTTGAGCTAATATTCCCATCATTTAGGCTATAAAAAGATTAATAAAACATCCCTCCGATTTTTACATGAGCTGCTTTGCTTTTGGCAGGCTGTCTAATATAATGGACAAAACCATAACGTTGTATTATAATTTTAAAGCTCAACTGAAATAACCTGAGACCAATGCAAATGCGTTATTTATAATGTTATTTTAGGTTTCTGTTCGGCATAAAATCGAAAATCTAACTAAGTTAAACGTTATTTATCTCCCTAAAATTGTTTTTGTGATGTTAGCACAACTTCATTTCATAGTACCAACCTATTTGATTTTAGAAAAGTCGTTGGAAAATAAAAAAAAAATATTTTTCGAAGTGTCCAATATAATGGGCAAATCCATTGAAAGCGTTAAAGAGATTTTTGGCGATACTTTGACTCTCTTTTATTTTCTTAGATATATTCGATATTCATAAATTTTTCGATTGGTCAAACATAAATTATCTTTCTCCAATTAGTTTTATAAATGAAAACATTTCTGCGGAGGTGGATTTTTCTGGACCACTTTTACCCGACTTTTTTATTTCTTCGACTCCTGGCACTCATAGAGGTTAACAATTTTGCACTATTATTAATTTATTATTTATTAAAACTGAATCAATAATTTCCTCCTTCAAACCAATATTGTTATAAATAAATCCTTCTATAAAATGTATGTTCTCCTATTTTTAATTTTAGGACAATTTTTAGTTTTTATGTGTCTTTTATTGTATTTTTAACATAGAGATCTAACTTCTCGCAGTAAAAATTTAACTGCCGGGAGTAAGCACACTTTTATTCTAATTTAAAGACACACTCTTTTTATCACCATATAATTTAAGCTTGTTTCGTTTTATTTTTAAATCTATATTAGAACAATGCAAAAACAGTTCTAAAAATGTCTGTTATTAACTTGTAATATTACTTACTTACTTTGACTCCGGGTTACATCAACCGTTATTTCAAAATTGCTATCCTGTGCCCAAAAAATTTCCGATGTGAACGAAGTCAACGAGCAAGTTCTAAATATTTTAGTTGGTGACACAGTGACATATCTGAGCACGGATTAAATTGAAGACAGTGATGATTACGATAAACAAAATTACCCTGCCGAGTTTTTGAATGAATGTTGTCCTTCATGAATGCCACTGCATAAGTTAAACCTCAAAATTGGAAGTATTATAAGACTTCTTCGAAATTTAATTACCAAAAGTGGTCTCTGTAATGGAACGCGGTTAGTTGTGGAAAACCTGAAAACTACATTAATCATCGCACAGGTATTGACAGGCACTGGCGAACATGAAATAGTTTTCTTACCTAGAATTAATTTGTCCCCATGTCAGGAAACTGTATGCATGAATCCCCATGGTAAGTTAGTTCACACTAACGCCATCTGGCGTGGACCACGTAATCAGCGGCAATCTGATATGGCAATCTCGTGTCTGGGTTTTAAAAAATGTATACACACCGGATACTTTGAAAAGATCGTCAAAAACAATGTGGCAAAAATGTGCTTGGTTCCGCATCAGCCAATTGGAATTGATTTTCTATTCCAAAGTATCCCGGATGAGGCACGAGCGTCGACCATATTCGGATGGTGCTTGATGACGTGTCAACCCATGGTAGTACAAAATTTACAGATCGCATACCATCGGGTACGTACTGACTGCCGATAAATGATGACTGTGCAACCCTGGCCGAAATACGACGCACAAGTGACACCACCGCCGCTTCTTACACTGACACAAGAGACAGAAAGTAGAAGTAATTAACGGCACGACAGCGAGAAAAAAAGAACCTAGAACAAGCCAGAGGCGTTGCGGAAAAAAGAGAAAAAAATTAACTAATTCAATAAAAAATATAAGAAAATCTCAATGAAGCTACTTAAACAGAAATTTCAATAATTCAGCCTTAAATAAATGAAAAATCGTGCTCGCTATTGTAAAGACTATCCAAAACGTTACATTTTCGCTTTCTCAGCCAGCCGCTCAATAAATATTTCTATAGAAAAAAAATTGCTTATATTATCGGTGTTGTAAGAATTTATACATGTGCTAAAATATAAATAAATCATGTGAGCATTTTTGTCACCCCACAACCCTCAACACTGACTAGTTCAAAACAATCGTTAACAGTTTCAACCCACTATTTCAAGTCCTTAAGCTGCTCTATCTACGGCATTATCTGCAAGGCACTACGTCAGTATCCAGATCTTCATGATTAAATTTTCTAACCTCAATATTTTGTCACAGCCACGCCGCCGATACCACTCTCGGTAGTCTCCACCAACTCCACAGCTAATAACAGCTTGACACCAGTGCCAACGGCCGAACTACTAACTTACTACTTACTTAGATGACTCTTACAACCGTTGGTCGGTTCTGGCCTCGTCTAAGAATTTGCGCCAGCCTCTTTTGTCGTGCGCTTGCTGGCGCCAGTTGGAAATTCCAAGCGTTGTCAGGTTATCCAATGCCTGGTCTTTCCAACGGAGATGCGGTCTTCCTCGTCTGCGTTGGGTACCGAATCCAAAAATATTTTCGCTGGAGCTTTGTCGTTCATTCTCTCGACATGAACTAGCTAGCGAAGCCGCTCTATTTTAATACGCTTGACTATATCGATGTCGGCATAAAGCTCATACAGCTCGTGGTTCCATCGTATTCGGTACTCGCCATTGACGCAGATTGGATCATAGATCTTGCGAAGGATTTTTCTCTCGAACACTCCCAAAGTCCTTTCATCAGAGCTGCTCAACGTCCAGGTTTTTGATGCATATAGTAGGACGGGCATGTTTATTGACTTATAGAGCGTCAGTTTTGTTCGTCGAGAGAGAGCTCTGCTTCTCAATTGCCTACTGAGCCCAAAGTAACACCTGTTGGCAAGAGTTATCCTTCGTTTAATCTCAATACTGATATCGTTAGAGGAGTTAATGCTGGATCCCAGGTAAACAAAGTCCTTCATTACCTCAAAGGAGGTGTTTTCAACAGTGACGTGGTTTCTAAGACGCTGGGACTGTTTGTTGTTGACACTAGATACTTCGTTTTATCTGCGTTCACTGCAAGACCCATTCGACTCGAGCCTGGAGAATGCTGCACTAACTTCGCGCGTATTGTGGCCAATGATGTCGATATCATCTGCATACGCCAGCAGCATAACACTTTTATAGAAAATTGTGCCGCTGCGTCTCAGGTCAGCAGCTCGGATGATCTTCTCCATGACTATATTAAAGAAGTCGCACGATAAGGAATCACCTTGTCTGAAACCTCGCTTGGTATTGAACGGAAGGGAGAGGTCCTTCCCGATTTTCACTGCAGTGCTGGTATTCTTCAGTGTCATCCTGCAAAGACGTATTAGCTACGCAGGAATACCAAATTCAGACATGATGGAGTAGAGGTGACTCCTTATTGGACTGTCGAAATGGCTTTGAAATCGACAAAAAGATGGTGTGTGTCCATTTGTTTTTCGAGGGTCTTTTCCAAGATTTGTCGGAGTGTGAAGATCTGGTCAATAGTGGACTTTCCAGGTCTAAAACTACACTGATAAGGTCCAATCAGTTGGTTGACGATGGGCTTCAGTCTTTCACACAATACGCAGTTGGAAATTCCAAGCGTTGTCAGGTTATCCAATGCCTGGTCTTTCCAACGGAGATGCGGTCTTCCTCGTCTGCGTTGGGTACCGAATCCAAAAATATTTTCGCTGGAGCTTTGTCGTTCATTCTCTCGACATGACCTAGCTAGCGAAGCCGCTCTATTTTAATACGCTTGACTATATCGATGTCGGCATAAAGCTCATACAGCTCGTGGTTCCATCGTATTCGGTACTCGCCATTGACGCAGATTGGATCATAGATCTTGCGAAGGATTTTTCTCTCGAACACTCCCAAAGTCCTTTCATCAGAGCTGCTCAACGTCCAGGTTTTTGATGCATATAGTAGGACGGGCATGTTTATTGACTTATAGAGCGTCAGTTTTGTTCGTCGAGAGAGAGCTCTGCTTCTCAATTGCCTACTGAGCCCAAAGTAACACCTGTTGGCAAGAGTTATCCTTCGTTTAATCTCAATACTGATATCGTTAGAGGAGTTAATGCTGGATCCCAGGTAAACAAAGTCCTTCATTACCTCAAAGGAGGTGTTTTCAACAGTGACGTGGTTTCTAAGACGCTGGGACTGTTTGTTGTTGACACTAGATACTTCGTTTTATCTGCGTTCACTGCAAGACCCATTCGACTCGAGCCTGGAGAATGCTGCACTAACTTCGCGCGTATTGTGGCCAATGATGTCGATATCATCTGCATACGCCAGCAGCATAACACTTTTATAGAAAATTGTGCCGCTGCGTCTCAGGTCAGCAGCTCGGATGATCTTCTCCATGACTATATTAAAGAAGTCGCACGATAAGGAATCACCTTGTCTGAAACCTCGCTTGGTATTGAACGGAAGGGAGAGGTCCTTCCCGATTTTCACTGCAGTGCTGGTATTCTTCAGTGTCATCCTGCAAAGACGTATTAGCTACGCAGGAATACCAAATTCAGACATGATGGAGTAGAGGTGACTCCTTATTGGACTGTCGAAATGGCTTTGAAATCGACAAAAAGATGGTGTGTGTCCATTTGTTTTTCGAGGGTCTTTTCCAAGATTTGTCGGAGTGTGAAGATCTGGTCAATAGTGGACTTTCCAGGTCTAAAACTACACTGATAAGGTCCAATCAGTTGGTTGACGATGGGCTACAGTCTTTCACACAATACGCTCGACAGGACCTTATATGCGATATTACGAAGGCTAATCCCACGGTAGTTGGTGCAAATGGTGGGATCGCCTTTCTTGGGGATTGAGCAGAGCACACTGAGGTTCCAATCATCTGGAATGCATTCTTCCGACCATATTCTGCATAGAAATCTGTGAATGCATTTAAACAGAGCTTCGCCACCGGTCTTAAACAGCTCACCCGGTAGGCCATCGACTCCTGTGGCTCTGTTGTTTTTAAGCCGAGCTAAAGCTGTTAAGCCCTCGTTATAGTCGGGCAGCGGAACTTCAAAGCTGTCATCCATAATTGGGGTTTCCGGAATATCATCTCCACTGGCGGGATTGTTGTCAGCGTCGCCATTTAAAAGTCTAGAGGATTGCTCCCTCCATTACATCAGTGTACTCTGGATATCTGTCACTAGATTCCCGTTCTTGTCCTTGCAGGAAGAGGCTCCGGTCTTAAAACTATCGGCCAGGCGTCTTATTTTTTCGAAACATTTTTGAATCTCATTCCTGTCACCATGCATTACAATTTTCTCGCACTCACGCATTTCCGCCACTAGTTTTTTCACCTGAAAATGCGTCTCTCTTCCCTCCTCTTCTCTCGGTATAACTCCATAACAGCACGCGTTACAACCGACTGCAGGGTGGCTTTGTAGGCGGTGTCCTTCTCTGCAGTGGCGTCGCGACACTCCTGGTCGTGCCACTGGTTTCGGCGAGGGCGATGGTAGCCTATCACCTCTTCGGCAGCCGTACGCATAGAGTGGGATATGTGCGTCCACTGTTCCCATATATCGGAGGAGTGCTTTCTTGAAGCAGGAGTGAGAGTCGAGTAGCGGAGGCTTCGGCCGCACACTGGGGATTTCGCGGAAAAAAGTCAAATTGTCAACATGGTCTTCATGCAACATGCAAGTGGTATTTTGATATTAAAGACTAAATGGTACAGTCAAATCAAAAACAATTACTTCAATCTGACTGGTAGTTTTATTTTTATGCCGTTTCAAACTCCGAACTTGTATGTTTCACCGAACTAACTTAATATAAACCTAAGAATTTCAAGACGAATATTATTTTACTATGTGAGCTAACGTGTTTTTTTTATTTTTTATTTAAAGTAGGATATATCAATATACTAAAATTTAAAAAATAAACTCTGCAGAGACTTAATTTAAATGTTTTTTTTTTTTTTATGAACTTATAACTAAAATCCCGTTTTTTCCAAACATTTGGATCTGAAATTTTAGCTGTACTTGCCTATGTTTGGAAATCACTACTAATACATTGCCTCATATCTGTTCTTACATTTTTAATCAATTTCAACTGCAGCCAGGTGCACCTTTCAATAAAACTTATATTTTTATCCGTCCGTCCGTCCGTCTGTGTGATTATATCTTGCAAGGAATAAAGAGAACCAGGTAAGATATTTGAATGAAATTTGGCACACATATTGATAAGGACCCGGGGATGAGCCCTATGATTTTTTTTTTGGATACGCCCACAATTACGCCCACCTCCCATACCACCAACTATTGAGAAAACACAAAAAATTTGCTAATAATTGAGCTAGAGTGACAATATTTAGTATGTGTATATGTGTTATCAATTCTTAGTGGAGTACCAAAAATGGGCGTGATACGCCTACAAATACGCTTACCTTCAATACCACCCACAACACTCAAATTTTATATAAACACACTAAGTGTAGGGTATTTCATAGTCGGGCTCGACCGACTATAGCTTCCTTACTGGTTTATATTGTATATTATATTTTTATTTTTTTTTTTTTATATATATTTTATTTTTTAAAAGAAGTTGTGTTATTAAAAGAGTTTTACGACTGTTCGTGATTGCGCTAATTTTTTGCCCCATGTCCATTGCTATAAAACGTTCACACAGCTGTAAACTATTGACAGCAGTTGATTGACATACATACAATTTTTTTCTCTCCCTTCTTGAAGTGTGTGATAAGTAACAGTGAAAAGAAAATTGAAAGTAAAACAGAATCTAAATAGTTACAAGTGTTACAACTAAAACAAATAGTGATTTCGAAATAAAAATAATTTACATTATAACAAACAAAAAACAATTAACAATAAACAACGATTGGCAGGATTGTCAACGTATGATCTCCCGATTTGAAACAAAATATGCAAATTGGCTTGAAGGCACATTTACAATTAAGTTTTCTGAGGCTGAATGTTCTACCAGCTCGGGACTTGGTCGGCCACGCAAATCGTTTGAGGAGTGCTGTGATCGCGCCAAACGATACAAAAGGGATGAAGTACGTGCTACGTTTCCTCAAGAAGTAAATGATTTTGCTTCTAGTATTTCAAAATCTAACCACAAAACTTGTGCATTAAAAACTTTGGGGATGTTTACAAAGCTTGAACTTACAAAAGAGAAATACGAGTATCTAATGCATTGGTTACAAAGTGAAGGGTATAACATACTCGTACCACACAAAGAACTCACGAAACAAAAAACTAACAGTTATCCTCAAGGAATTTCTATTACTGAAAGTTCAGGTAGTGTACCTCTGCAAAATTTGTTGGACCATACCGCTAAAAGAATCCTAGAGACCAAGTCAGTGCAAGAAATAAACAAAATTGAAAGCGGAAATCTAACAATGTACTGTAAATGGGGCTGTGATGGGGCATCTAGTCAAAGCGAATACCAACAGACCTTTTCAGATGATAAAATTTCTGACTCCCATTTATATATGACATCAGTTGTACCACTTAAATTATCATTAAGTGATAACATTAATAAAGTAGTATGGAATAACAATAAACCTTCTTCCACACAGTATTGCAGAACACTACAGTTTGCATACATTAAAGAGACACCTGAAGTTATAAGAGAAGAAAAGAGAAGAGTCGATGAGGATTATATTTTACAATGATTTCCGGCAAGACAGCACAATCAGTAACAGAAACACCAGCAGCATCTTCTTGTTTTATTTGTGGAGCCACAACATCCAAGATGAATAAAATCCAAGAAGTTCAAGCTATGCCCGTAAATGAACAAGCACTGCAATTTGGTATGTCACCTCTTCATGCGCGTATTAAGCTGATGGAGTGTCTTTTGCATGTAGCTTATAATATTGAATTTAAACGTGGGAGAGTCGACCTAAATACTCGTCCGATAAGAGAAGCCCGAAAAGATTTTATAAAGCGTGAACTTAAAGATGAAATTGGAATACAGGTTGATACTGTTAAGCAAGGCACTGGTACGACAAATTCAGGAAATACGTCACGAAGATTCTTTGGTAATCCTGCTTTTATTTCCGAAATCACGGGTCTAGATGCAGGCATAGTCAAAAGGTTTTCAATAATTCTCGAAGCAATAACAATCACCGAGTCAGTGGATCCCAAAAAATTTGGTGATTTTTGTCTGGAGACGGCAAAAGAGTTTGTTGCACTGTACGAGTGGTACAATATGCCAGCTACACTCCACAAAATTCTCATTCATGGGAAAGATATAATTGAAAACTGTATTTTTCCTGTAGGCTTACTATCCGAAGAGGCTCAGGAAAGTCGTAACAAAGACTATAAAAAATATCAGAAAATGACAGACACTCCAGAAAATGCAGTCGAATTGCCACGAACACAGATATTATGCACCGAATGATGCTAACGTCTGATCCCATGATCTCACATTTGACTCCTTCGTTTATCCACAAAAGGCATAGTGATGTAAGCGACGAAGTTAAGGCTATGTTATAATAATAATACATAATAATAATAAAATTTATATGAAAAATTCGTTTGTTTTTATATGGGCGGTATATGATGGGCGTGGCCGATTTTAATGAAACTTTCACAACTTTTTTATTTTGTTAATTGTAATGTTTGTGCTAAATTTCAACATGTTCGGAGCAAAAGAAAAAATGTATGAATTATTCATTTTGAGTTATATGGGCGGTATATGATGGGCGTGGCCGATTTTAATGAAACTTTCACAACTTTTTTATTTTGTTAATTGTAATGTCTGCGCTAAATTTCAACATGTTCGTAGCAAAAAAAAAATGTTGTATGAAAAATTCATTTTGAGTTACATGGGCGGTATATGATGGGCGTGGCAGATTTTTATGAAAATTTATATTTTTTTTAATAACGTTAATGAAGTGCTAGGTGTCAAGTTTTATCACTCTACAAGCACTCCTTATAATTTTTTCCCAGAAATGTATGAAGCCATCCCCACTGTGGGCCGTCCGTTTTGACTGCAGCTTGTCGACGTCTAGCATTCTTAGTGTAGGATTGCTGCGCAAAGACGTGTGGGGATCTTGAATGCGACAAGAAAATGATCCGAGTCTATGTTAGCACCGCGGATCATGCGTACGTCTAGTACACTGGAAGAGTGCCTTCCGTCAATCAAAACGTGATCAATTTGGTTGCATGTTTTTTGATCAGGGGACAGCCAGGTGGCTTTATGAAAATTGAGATGCTTGAATCTAGTGCTACTAACGACCATGTTTCGTGCTGCGGCGAAGTCAATTAACCTCATTCCGTTATTGGATGGGTTGTCGTGGAGGCTGAACTTTCCGACTGTTGGACTAACTATGTTTTCCTTACCCACCTACGTTGAAGTCACCAAGCACAATTTTCATGTCATGACGAGGGCAGCGCTCGTATGCGTCTTCAAGGCACTCGTAAAAACTTTCTTTGATCTCGTCATCTTTTTCTTCTGTGGGAGCGTGCGCACATATTAGGCTGATGTTAAAAAATTTAGCCTTGAAGCGGATTATGGCAAGTCGTTCGTTCACAGGAGTGAATCGCAGAACATGATGCCGTATTCTCTTGCCAACTACAAATCCGCATCCAAACTAGTGCTTCTCAACATGACCGCTGTAGTAGATATCACAGGATGCTTGCCGTAAGCAACCCTGTCCCTTCCATTGCATTTCTTGGATTGCAGTGATATCAGAATTATATCTTTCCAAGATATCAATCAGTTGGATAGAGGCACCATCCCAATTTAGAGTTCGGACATTCCAGGTGCATATCCGTAAATCATAATCAGTATTTCGTTTGCGGTAGTCTTCATAAGATTTGGGGAGCATTCTTTCATTTATTCTTTTACGTTTCATTGAAATCTTTTTTTATGTGGTGGGCTTCAAACCCAACGCACAACCTTTGCTTGATGGCCAAAGGGAAAGCCCGCCGCTCAAATTAGCCGCCAAAGTTTATCGGGCGATAGTTTTTGACGTTTCCAGGAGACACCACGCGGAGGTTTTGAGTCGACTTGAGACGATTTCGACATGGATAATGCTGGCCTCGCCAAGTTGAGGCAGTCAGATACCTTGCCATGTGAAGATCGCCCCCTTGTCTCCCGAACAGGGGGCCGAACTGGTGGCCGTTAAAAAGAATTGAGCCCAATTTTCGTCGCACAGCTCACAGTCGCCATCACTGGCGTCTAGGTACAGCCCCAGCAGCCGACACTAGCGCCAGCCACAACGATCACATTTGAGCAATGGGCAACAAAGCCCACAACGCCGAAACGGTAACTCCTAGCAGCAGCAGCAGCTCTGGCCCAATTTCAAGCACCGAGAACAACAGCAACCGTCCGAGCACCAACAACCACTCGGCCAGAACAAGTGTCCAGCATCAACAACAATCACAGCTCTGGCTCCAAAGCCCACGGACATCACCGGTAATGGCACCACCAGCACCAACAGCACCTCAACAAAACAACTGCGGCCACAACGACAACCACCACAATAAGCAACAGCTCCGAGACGACCTGCCCACCATTCGACGCCAACGCACCATCAACAACAACAACCACACAACAGGGCCTGGACAACTATATACATCAACAGCAGCGACCACAACTCCCGCAGCGTCAACCACCGCGCCTCAGCGACTTAGTGTCATAAAAAAATAATAAGAAAATAATATTAAAAAAAGGAAGAAAAAAAAAGAAAATCAAAATAAGTTAAAAAAAGTAGAAAAAATAACAGCAAAAATATAAAAAAAAATTTGGAAGAAAATTGAACACCAATGGTGAACTGAAAAAAGAAAAAAATCGATTAAAAGTGAAATCAAGTAAAAATCGATAACTAAAGAAAATTTTTTTTACATGTTAATTGAACACTAATGGTGAACTGAAAAAAAGAAAAAATCGATTTAAAGTGAAATAAAGAAAAAATCGATAACTAAAGAAAATGCTTTTAACTGTTAATTGAACACTAAAGGGTGAACTGAAAAAAAGAAAAAAATTATTGAAAAGTGAAATTAAAAAAAAAATCGATAACTAAAGAAAATATTTTTTAAATGTTAAGTTAACACTAAAGGGTGAACAGAAAAAAGAAAAAAATTGATTAAAAGTGAAATCAAGTAAAAATCGATAACTAAAGAAAATTTTTAAAATCTTAAGTGAAAACTAGAGTGGAACTAAAGAAACAAAAAATCGATAAAAGTGAACTAAATAAAAATCAAAAATCGGTTCATTTTTAAATTGAAACAAAAATAATAATGAACAAAAGAAAAAGAAAAAGTAAAGTAAAAACTAACAGTGAATAAAAGAAAATAAAAGAAGAAAATTGATTAAATTTTATATTAAAACGACAATATATATTAACAAAAGAAAAAGAAAATAAGCAAACAAAAGAAAAAGAAAAGATATAGTGAAAACTACAGTGGAACTAAAAAAAAAAAAGACAAAAATCGATAAAAGTGAACTACATAAAAATCGAAAATCGGTTAATTTTTAAATTGAAATAAAAATAGTAATAAACAAAAGAAAAAGTAAAGTGAAAACCAACAGTGAACAAAAGAAAATAAAAAAAAAAAATTGATTAAATTTTAAAAATTTCAAGAAAAAAAACATTGATCTTAAAAAAAACTATTCAACAACTACAACAACAACAACATCAGTAAAACTAACAACATATAGCAACAACAACGGAAATTATTACTACAACAACGAAATCAACAACAAAAACAACAGCAACTATGCCTACAACAATAAAAACAAAAGTTACCGCAACAACAGCAATGTTCGCAACAACAATAACCACAGCAACATTCAAAACAACATTTTTAGCAACAACAGTAATTACTACAGATTCAGCAGCTAACGAGCCAGGCGATAAAATAAAAAAAAATTTGATTTAATTTTAAAAATTTCAAGAAAAAAAAAACATTGATCATAAAAAAAAAACTATTCAACAACTACAACAACAACAACATCAGTAAAACTAACAACATATAGCAACAACAACGGAAATATTACTACAACTACGAAACCAACAAAAAAAAAACAATTCCAACTATACCTACAACAATAATACAATAGTTACCACAACAACAGCATCTATAAATGCAACAACAACAGTAAGTATACTTACAACAAAAATACAATTGTTACCACAACAACAGAATCTATAAATATAACAACTACAACAACATCAGTAAAACTTACAACATCTAGCAACAACAACGGAAATTATAACTACAACAACAACAACATCAGTAAAACTAACAACATATAGCAACAACAACGGAAATTATTACTACAACAACGAAACCAACAAAAAAAAAAACAATTCCAACTATACCTACAACAATAATACAATAGTTACCACAACAACAGCATCTATAAATACAACAACAAAGGCAAGTATACCTACAACAATAATACAATTGTTACCACAACAAAAGAATCTTTAAATACAACAACTACAACAACAACAACATCAGTAAAACTAACAACATCTAGCAACAACAACGGAAATTATAACTACAACAACGAAAGCAACAACAAAAACAACAGCAACTATACCTACAACAATAAAAACAAAGTTACCGCAACAACAGCAATGTTCGCAACAACAATAACCACAGCAACATTCAAAACAACATTATAAGCAACAACAATAACAACTACAGATTCAGCAGCAAACGAACCAGGCGATGATGTGAGAAACACTTAATGATATTGTATTGTTGCGTAAACTCAAAAAAAAACACAAAATTATGCAATAAACCAAGCTTAAGTTTCATAACGGAATGACACTATAAAATGAGACTAAAACCTTAAACCTAAAAGAAATTGTAAGATAAAAACGTAACACTACAAATAAAAACTAAAATTAAAATTTAACATAAAAAGAAAAAAAACCTAAAACTAAAACCTAAGACTAAAAATTAAACCTTACAATGAATTTAAATATATAAGACTAAGACTTTATATAATCACAAATTTACAAAATAAAAACCGGTTGCGGTTCCGGTTTGGTTTGGGAAGTTTTTTTGCGTTTCGTTTCGTTTTTTTTTTGTAATAGTAAGTCTGGTACGATTTTATTCGTGTCTAGCCCTGCTGTCAGTCGAGTCTGGCAAGAACACCACCCCATATCCGGCGAGCCTTAGCCGCGCATACGCCGGCGTACCAGCAAGGCGAGAACGAGTGACAGGGTGTGTACATCATAGATAGATGAACACGAACGTATGTGCACATGACAGAATTGGCTCGCAACGTGGAGCCGAAGTCGGTCTGAATATTTTGGTCTTTTTATATTTACCCGAGTGGCTCTGAATATTTTGGGAGTATATTTTTTAGATAAGCTCGAAGAAGGTCGATACAGTTTTTTTTTGACTTAGCCATCGTTTGACCCGATTAGGTCCTCGAAGTTTTTATAGTTTATTCAAACATGCAGGAGCATTCTTTTAGGGCATTAGAAGGATGACGGGATTAACGACCCCGCGAACTCCAGTGAATCCAACACGCGTCTGATCCACAGTGGGCGGCTTGTTGGTCAGCGTCTGTTACCAGATGGGGCGGTTGTGTTGGTCACCAAAAGGTGAAACCAACTATGTCTGAGGCTATTCGACATAGAAGTAAAGTTAAGTTTTTTTTTGTCATAGATAAAACACACATTTTTTTTTCGTTTTCATTTTGGAATTTACTAATTCAAGGAGACCATGGAAGTTTTAAAGACGCGTAAGTCCTGTAGCGCTAAGGTCTGTGAATCACAACTACTGTTGCGGCGTGTTCTTTAAATGGAAATGTAAACTCTGGAAAGTAAATTTGCTTTTGGGATCAGCTGACTCAGAAGATACGTAAGTCCTGCAGCGCTAAGGTCTAAGAACCACGACTGTTGTTGCGACGTATCTGTTTGGTCGAGTCTGAAATCAAGGGCATTTTCGTGCATTGAAAAAAAGTAGAGTATTCTGTGTGAGGAATTCCTCTAAATTGACACTCGAATAATTACACTTTACAACAAAACTAAAGTTTTTAAAAATCCCAAGAGGTTTCACAACGGTTTCCTAAGTTTTTGGTTCGCAAAATCCGAATATGAGGTCAGATTTTTCGGGTCACCCTAGGTTTTCAAGATACAGGCGAGGATGAACCCTATCCCTACTGTAAATGAAATCAGTATGACTGACCCCGTTCCTTTTTCAAGAGGAACATTTCTTGTCTTGGAACCCATTTCCTCCGGCTCCCATACAATTTTATGATTTTCATATTGCTTTTATATGAACCTTTTTATTAAAAAAAAAACTCGACAAATTTTTTGTTTGCCTATTTATAATTATGTAGAATTCTAAACATTAAATTAAAGAAATACCAAAAATATATAGGAATAATAAAATATATTAAAAATAAGAAGAAAATTTATTTCAAGCAAATTTTTTGTATTGCAATAAATTAATATTAATTAAATTTGTTTTTTTTTTTAAATTTGTATGGTTCCAAGGCAAAAAAATGTCCCTCTTGAAAAAGTAATGGGGGTCAGACATATTGTTTCATTAACAGTAGGGGGTAGGGATTCTGCCTCCCCTGTAGCTCGAAAACCTAGCGTGACCCGAAAATTCTGTTTGTAGATTTATAAGAAAAAAATTATTCACCAAAAAAGTTTAACCAAAAGGAAGTTAATTTGATTACCTTTCTAAGCACCGAAGAAACTCCAAGTCGTTTTTAGGCTTGGAAGGGTTTTTTAAAGTTTTCAAATAATCATATTTGTAAAACTTCTATATTGGCAGTTGCCTTACTTTTCTATGAATATCAATTCCGAAATCAAAGAGAGACAGCCTACATGAATTTTTGTGTAAATTAGTTCGTTTGTATTGGTATATTTGAATATTTGTGAATAAATGCAGTCAAATGACCGCAAATTGATCCAAGGACGGTTCAATTAAAAAGCGGTGGCGCCAACCAAGGCGAAAAAGAAAGGGATTTTTCTGTTGTTTCACTTGCAAATTTTTAACATTTTATAAAAGGGAAACACTTATATTTAGGTAAACAGCCATATTTTCCAACTAGAGTTAACAAGCAAAATTTGTTTGTCGTTATTTTAAAACAATTCCGCTTATATTTTATAATAATTAGGAGTATTAGGTTAAAAAATTTCACAAATATTAATAATAATAAAAAATAATAGAACAATTTACGCAAAAATACAAAATATATTGCAAAATATTTCCAACTTCAAGGAAAACACATAAATAAATATATCCCTGTTTTCATTTATTATTGTACAAGAAGCATCAGTGTTTTGGCGTCAAATCGTCATTTTGACATTCTATGCCTCCAATGACAGTTGAGCCCTCGCGATTTATACTACCTGGTTATTATATCATGATATGTGCAAATAATTGTATTTTGCCATTTTGCGAGTTCTTGTTTTTTGTTAGGGCGATTTGTCGTGTTTTTAAAGTTCATTCGTGTTATTCATCCATCAACTAAAACGCCCACCTCCCATACAACCCCAAAATTGAAAACTCTGTAAAGTGACTTCTGTCGAAGCTACATTAATAAAATTACTCTTTTACTCTTTATTTTTCCTGTCAATTTGTTTTTGAAAATATATAAAAACAAATATAACATGAAATCTATCAATTGACATCTAGATTTATTCCTGGTTTATGAATTTCAATGAAACAAATATTAAATGTATGTTTACATCTGTGCCAAGTCTTTTTTATACAATATTGCTGTAAAAAGTAACCAAATGTGGCTTTAAAGATTTTATACGTTTGCTTATAAAAATGTATACTAACCTGGTATAAATACATTTCAAACACTTTTCGCATAAAATCTATTCAAACTTTGTATAAATTTGGTTTATAAGATTTTAGAGTATACATTTTATAACATACTAGCAATTCCCGGTGCGCGTTGCTACACCCGACACCTATATTGGAAAAGAATAAATATATAGCGAAACCCGGTGCACTTCATTACACTGAAGAAAAATTGTGAAATTATACTATTTCGGTTACAAAAAGATTATATGAAAGCTTTTACTACTAATGATTCAAACTTTAACATAACGTTAATGTTGCATCAGTTCAGTTTGTATCAATGCTGAAAAATTCACACATTTGTTTTAGCAATTTATAAGACACAGTAAAGTGAAACCAAGTGTTTTTTTTTTTTATGAAATCTTAAATCTATCGATCTTCGAAATCTATTTCGAACTTTATGATTTCTTATCACCGAACTCAATCCAATACATTTTGATAAACAATATTTTTTGTTTTTCCATCCGGTGCGTAAATAAATAAAGTGCTTGGAATGCCAACTCTTGAACAGGCAACGTATAATTGACCGTGCAAGAAACACGGCTGTTCCAAATTTAATCCGCATACTTGAAGCGTTTGTCCTTGTGCCTTATTGATGGACATGGCAAATGACAGACGCACCGGAAATTGTAAACGCTTGAATTCGAATGGCATATCTGTTGGTATCAGCGGAATACGCGGTATGAGTACAATTTCGCTTTTAGCTTTTCCAGTCAATATTATTGCTTCAATCAAATTCGGCATCAATTTTTTTACAGCCAATCTGGTGGCATTGCACAGTTTTGGTGCGTTTAAATTCCGTAGCAAAATGATTGATGAGCCGGCCTTTAAATTTAAACAATGCTGTGGCATACCAGGTGGTTCTAATGAATTTAAAAATTCGATTGGATAATGTATGGCATCATCGTTATTCATTGCGCTATCAATCTATATATATAAAAAGAAGTGTACGTTTGGTTGAAATCGCATCACTTCAGAACGGCTGGACCGATTTGGATAATTTTTTTTTTTAAATGTTCGTTTTAGTCCAAGTTAGGTTTTTAAGGAAAGAAAAATTGACCACGCACACTTTTGCGCCCACTTTTTTGATTTATCTAAAATCGGAAAACGGCTGGACCGATTTGGATAATTTTTTTTCAAATGTTCGAAGTAATCCAATTTAAGTTTTGTCGGAAAGAAAAATTGACCACGCCCACTTTTTTCGATTTATCTAAAATCGGAAAACGGCTGGACCGATTTGGATAATTTTTTTTTCAAATGTTCGTAGTAATCCAATTTAAGTGTTTACTGAAAGAAAAATTGACCACACCCACTTTTGCGCCCACTGTTTTGATATATATATCTAAAATCGCAGAACGCGTGCGCTGATTTTTTTTTTAAATGTTTGTAAAAGTCTACAAAAGTTTTTTACATAAAGAAAAATTGTCTACAATATCGATAATATCAATATTATCCATTATCGAGATTAAATTTCATTTTCACACTTGACACTTTTGAAGTTTTCAAGATGTCACATATCAGAAGACACTTGCTTATTTTTTATTCACATCACCCAATGTACCCAGTGTGCTTTCTTTTTCATTTGGATTCCGACGTAAACAGATATAAATTTTGCCGAAGCAAATTCTTTTGGATAATTTTATTACTTACAAGCAGCAATTGTTCTATTAGATGAATGTTCAATGAGCCACAAAAAATCACTGGAGACAACTGGAGACTTCGTACAATGAAAGATTTACGTGGCAATCAACAACTTTTCGGTGGTGCATTGATATTATTGTCTGGTGATTTTCGACAAACATTGCCCGTGATTGCACGATCCACACCAGCGGATGAAATTAATGCATGCTTGAAGTCTTCCTTTCTGTGGCGATATGTCCAAAAATTGACATTGCACATAAATATGCGTGTTCAGTTGCACAATGATCAATCTGCAGATCGTTTCTCGAAACAATTGTTAGAAATCGGCAATGGAAAAGTTCAAATCGATAATGCAAATGGTTTGATTACTTTGCCAGCTAATTTCTGTACAATTCTCAAATCAAAAGAAGAACTGATTGAACGCGTTTTTTCAAATATTGTACAAAATTACAGAGATCACAATTGGTTGAGAGAACGCGCAATTTTGGCACCAACAAATTTACATGTCAATGCAATTAATTTTCTGATCCAAGAAAAATTACCAGGTGCAGTGACATCATATAAATCTATTGATAGCGCAATGAATAACGATGATGCCATACATTATCCAATCGAATTTTTAAATTCATTAGAACCACCTGGTATGCCACAGCATTGTTTAAATTTAAAGGCCGGCTCATCAATCATTTTGCTACGGAATTTAAACGCACCAAAACTGTGCAATGCCACCAGATTGGCTGTAAAAAAATTGATGCCGAATTTGATTGAAGCAATAATATTGACTGGAAAAGCTAAAAGCGAAATTGTACTCATACCGCGTATTCCGCTGATACCAACAGATATGCCATTCGAATTCAAGCGTTTACAATTTCCGGTGCGTCTGTCATTTGCCATGTCCATCAATAAGGCGCAAGGACAAACGCTTCAAGTATGCGGATTAAATTTGGAACAGCCGTGTTTCTTGCACGGTCAATTATACGTTGCCTGTTCAAGAGTTGGCATTCCAAGCACTTTATTTATTTACGCACCGGATGGAAAAACAAAAAATATTGTTTATCAAAATGTATTGGATTGAGTTCGGTGATAAGAAATCATAAAGTTCGAAATACAACTATTTTTTAAGATTTCATAAAAAAAAAACACTTGGTTTCACTTTACTGTGTCTTATAAATTGCTAAAAAAAATGTGTGAATTTTTCAGCATTGATACAAACTGAACTGATGCAACATTAACGTTATGTTAAAGTTTGAATCATTATTAGTAAAAGCTTTCATATAATCTTTTTGTAACCGATATAGTATAATTTCACAATTTTTCTTCAGTGTAACGAAGTGCACCGGGTTTCGCTATATATTTATACTTTTCCAATATAGGTGTCGGGTGTAGCAACGCGCACCGGGAATTGCTAGTAGATTTATATGATGTCACTGCACCTGGTAATTTTTCTTGGATCAGAAAATTAATTGCATTGACATGTAAATTTGTTGGTGCCAAAATTTCGCGTTCTCTCAACCAATTGTGATCTCTGTAATTTTGTACAATATTTGTAAAAACGCGTTCAATCAGTTCTTCTTTTGATTTGAGAATTGTACAGAAATTATCTGGCAAAGTAATCAAACCATTTGCATTATCGATTTGAACTTTTCCATTGCCGATTTCTAACAATTGTTTCGAGAAACGATCTGCAGATTGATCATTGTGCAACTGAACACGCATATTTATGTGCAATGTCAATTTTTGGACATATCGCCACAGAAAGGAAGACTTCAAGCATGCATTAATTTCATCCGCTGGTGTGGATCGTGCAATCACGGGCAATGTTTGTCGAAAATCACCAGACAATAATATCAATGCACCACTGAAAAGTTGTTGATTGCCACGTAAATCTTTCATTGTACGAAGTCTCCAGTTGTCTCCAGTGATTTTTTGTGGCTCATTGAACATTCATCTAATAGAACAATTGCTGCTTGTAAGTAATAAAATTATCCAAAAGAATTTGCTTCGGCAAAATTTATATCTGTTTACGTCGGAATCCAAATGAAAAAGAAAGCACACTGGGTACATTGGGTGATGTGAATAAAAAATAAGCAAGTGTCTTCTGATATGTGACATCTTGAAAACTTCAAAAGTGTCAAGTGTGAAAATGAAATTTAATATCGATAATGGATAATATTGATATTATCGATATTGTAGACAATTTTTCTTTATGTAAAAAACTTTTGTAGACTTTTACAAACATTTAAAAAAAAAAATCAGCGCAGGCGTTCTGCGATTTTAGATAAATATATCAAAACAGTGGGCGCAAAAGTGGGCGTGGTCAATTTTTCTTTCAGTAAACACTTAAATTGGATTACAACGAACATTTGAAAAAAAAATTATCCAAATCGGTCCAGCCGTTTTCCGATTTTAGATAAATCGAAAAAAGTGGGCGTGGTCAATTTTTCTTTCCGACAAAACTTAAATTGGATTACTTCGAACATTTGAAAAAAAATTATCCAAATCGGTCCAGCCGTTTTCCGATTTTAGATAAATCAAAAAAGTGGGCGCAAAAGTGGGCGTGGTCAATTTTTCTTTCCTTAAAAACCTAACTTGGACTAAAACGAACATTTAAAAAAAAAAATTATCCAAATCGGTCCAGCCGTTCTGAAGTGATGCGATTTCAACCAAACGTACACTTCTTTTTATATATATAGATTTGGTATTGATTTATATTAATGCCAAATAGTTTAAAATTTTTCCTCACATATTTTTCTGTGTGATGTAGAGCAGTGATGCCCAGAAAAATTATTTGAAGAGAGGTACAACAATCACAAAAAAAATCCAACATCAACAACAAATCTTTAGGTTCGCGGCACAATAACTAATTTCCAACAACAAAACCAACAACGCGCACACAACCAACATCCGCTCCAGCGCAAAGTTCATTTACTTGAACACACAAAACAACAACACGAATCTTTCAAAACTTAATTCACCGAATTAAAACAATCATTGCAATATTGAAGTTGTTGAAAAGAGTGGCAAGAGTGGAACATGTTAAAAACAAAAACACGAATGCTGGCAGCGCCCAAGCAAAACAACAAAAGCACATACAAACAACAAAAACACGCATGCTGACGTCGCCCAAGAGCACAAGTTAAATTGTTGAACGCACAAATACAACAACATTCAAATGCAAGATAGCAGCATCTGCTGGCGCTTAAAAAAACCAACAAAGCAATAAGAAGTAATGCTTTTGCTTCAAACTGAATTCGTCGAATTACAACAATCATGAAAACATCGAAGTTGTTGTAAAGAGTGGAAAGAGTTAGGCGCTGGGCATCCCTGGTGTAGAGAACCCTATAACACCTGCACTATCACACTAATTGTATGCACATCATAAACTCTTATCTATACTCAAAGCAGTATAAAACTTTGCTTATATGAAAATTAACAACTGCTTCTATTTAAGTTCTTTTAAGTTATATATTAAGTTATTAAATTTTTAACTCAAAATGACTAATGCTAAGATCCTGTAACTTTAGTTCTTAAGGAAGTGCAATTTACAAAATAAATCAATCAGAAAATAGCAGTCATCTGATGCATTCATCTGCTCAGGTTATTAAAAAACAAATAGAGCCAGTGGCGTTTTAAAACGCCGGCAACTAATTAGGCAGGGTATTTTTAAATAAAATAATATACCACGTTTAAGCCCGCTTAATTAAAAGTAAATAAGTGACACAATTTTCGCACAAAAAAAATAAGCGACACAATTTTCGCGCAACTCCTCCAAATTCTCCTACCCGATTCGGACAAAAGTTATTCAGAGGAGTACGTGCCACCAGGCGGCGACGCGCACGCTCCAATACACATAGCCAGCAGAGGGCCACGCAAGCTAACACTAGCAGAATACAGGTAGCGTCAGGCCAAGGTGAAGGACGCAGAACGCGTACAAATACCACTGACAGAAAAGCCGAAAAACAGACGAGAAGGAAAAGTTGTCAAGCTGCGAAAGAAAATTGCAGCACTGAAAAGGATCGTTTATGCTGGGCATCCGACAGATTTTCAGACAGCGTCAAAAATCTGGTTAGCAATTGACAAGCTGGTGGAGTCATGGAGGCTGCTAAAGAACAAGCGACAGGAGTAACATATACAAAATTTCTATTCACATGGCATTACAAAAACACATTTTCAGTTTTTATTGTGTAAAGTATTTTAATTTTAATATTAAATGAATGAACACTTACACCATTTTTTTTATTATTTTTTTGTATTGGCACTTTTAGCACTTTCGGTTTTTTTTTACTCACACGCGACCGGCATTTTCATTTTTCTACTGCACTGAGGAAAAATATCAAACAAATTCAAGCTTGAATTAAAACAAACCATGCTTGAAAAAGCATCGAGCACGATTTTGAGTTGTTTTAAGCAAGTTTGTGATTGAGTAAAGTGAACAAAATTATTATTATTTCGAGCACAGTCTTGCTTGAAACAAGAATTTATGCCTTGAAAAAGATAAAAAAGAAATGGTTCATTTAAAGAATTTTTTGTTTAGTTATAGCTTTTTCTTGTTTAAAAAAATACCACAATTTGTTTTTTGAGATGTTACACAAACTTCAGAAAAATTCGAACAATTCATTGTTTGGAATAAGAATGCATTTGTTTAATAAAATCATGCTACATTTTCCTCTGTGTATAAATTTTTTTCTTCTCCATTCATTGACTGAAAACGTCAGTCAATCGCGTATTGCTTTATGCTTATTTCGCATTAGCACGTTTTAAATGTTGGTACCTTATCAGAGTGTGTTTCATACATACTAAAATATGTATGTCACTGTATTACAATATTAATTAGAATGTATTTACATGGAAACAATAAATGAAAGCATAGAAAAAATTGAAAATAAAGAAGATTTTCGAATTTTAAGAGAAAAAATGTACAATTAATGTAAAGAAATAATAATTAATAATAATTATTTATTTTAATAAGAAATAATTTAACTTTAAAAGAAGTAATTTTAGAAAATAATATTGAAAATTTAGATTTATTCAACATCTGGGAAGAAGAAAATTTGCAAAACATTTCGAATTTTGATATTAATATTGTTCGTAAAAACATACAAATTTTCAAGGGAAATTTTAATCAACTAGAGGATGTTGTAATAACATTACAACGAAAAAACAATAGCTTTACAGAATCACTTTTTAAAAGCCATTATAAACCAACAAGAACATTTTAAAATGACAACACACACGGCAACGATAACACGAATCTACGGTCTGCTCAAAATTAAAAAAAATTATGTGCCTCTGCCGGAGAGGCTCTCCGCCCCATTTGCTCATCTTTAAATTTGCCATCGTATGCACTCAGCAAAACGATGCTGAGTTTGCACAAAATTATTTCACAAAATTCAAAATACAACGTAAAAGACGCCTTAGATTTCAAGAACAAGATCAACAACACACACATATAAGTGATTCCATTCAGAAGGCACACTATTCTGACATCACTATTTTTGAAACTTTTGAAATTTTTTTGGTGGATAGATTATCCGAAAAATGTAATAACTGCGTACTCTTTTTTGCAAGTTAATTTTTTTTGCAAGGTTATCCACTCTCAAAAACATTAAAAATTACAAAAAAATTAAGAAGATGTATGTATTTAAACAGCCTTATCACCTTAACTGTAATTCGTACAGAAATAAACTCAGGCACAGTTTAAATACCTTGAATGGATCTTTCTGGTGGTGTCATTTGTTTATAATTCTTTTATGGAAAAAAGTTTTTTTTCTTATCCCAAAATTTAAATACATGCATCTACTCAATTTTTTTGTAATTTTTTTATGTTTTTGACAGTGTATAACTTTGCAAAAAAAAATTTTGCAACAATAAAAAACTCAGAATATGTTTTGACGTAGAATTACGTCTTACAGCGCGGTTTGTATGGGGTCGTTTTAACAGATTTTTTCAAGGTCATTAGGCAACGTTTTTGGCAAATACTTTAGGGTATACCTACAGCCTCTAATACTCTTCGTTCAATGATAATATAAATACTAAAATATCAGATATATCCTGCGCTGAATGAATATCTTACTTTGGATTTTGTCACTTTTATATTAAAGTCATAAAATAGTAAAATATAAGAAGAAAAATGCATGTTTTTATATAAGAAAATCAATCATCAGCAGCTTATGTACTTGCTGCTTTCTTTGTTTTTCGTTCGTTGCTTATGCTTGTATGCATTGGTTTTGCACGAACTGATTGGTTCGCTTTGGCAGCATTGTAGGCATTAGGTGGCATTGGGTTTATATATGCATTACTGTTCTAGTACACTATTTTGAAACCAGAGGTCATGAACCTCTTTTCAACTCAGTCAATGAAGTCAAATTTAACGAAATGGGTCTGTGATCCGGTTAGATTTAACTCTTATGAAAAAAACGAGTTGGATCATATTTCTTTTTATGCTTTTACCCAATAGATGGCGTAAAATTTTAATTTTTGTTTTTAAATTATGTGGGATGTGGAATCAAATTAATTTGGATTCCACATCCCACTAGCACTAGCGAGTGTAGTTTGCAAACTATACATCGAACAGTTAGTGTAGCTAGCAAACTAAATATCGGATAGAGACGAGAGGAAAGGACATGTGCTCAGCGTGAAATATAGTAACCATACGATTTTTTAAAAATCGGGGTCTTAATTTTAATTTGAAATTAGTAGTTAAACTGACTGTAGCTCGCAAACTATATATCGGGCAGAGACGAAAGTGACACCAATGGAAAGTGCATTTGTTTCGCCTTCTTTTCAACCAAGTCAATGAACTCAACCTGTCAAACTTAACAAAATGATCGAACAAATTTGAAATTGTGCTTGTTTCTTTTTGCTTGCTCATTTAATCATACTTACTATTTTACTTTTTCTTTGTTTTGGCATCGATAAGTAGTCCATAATTGAGTGTTATTCATTTATTTTTTAATTTTTGGAAGATCAATAAAAATACGTGCAAAATGAACAAAACAATCGAACCAAAGAGACAAAGTAGAAGAGGTTACAACTTAAACGGAATTCTACGTCTACACTTACGATACTATCGAAACTGTTTCTTTTTTTACTGTGATTAAACTAACCTTCAAAGTTCCAAACAAATCCGAAGCACTAAGGTCAGATTTTGCTTAAAATTTGTCGAAATGATATGGAAAACCCATATTCGATAATGAGGTAATGGTTTCCTTTGATGTAGTAAATTTATTTCTCAGCATATCGATGGAATTCGCCATCAAAACCATTGAAAAACAATGGAGCAATATACAAATGCAAACAAAAATGTCAAAGAAACTTTTCTTGGACATCTTCGGATTCTGCATCAAAGAAAATAATTATTTCATGTTTGACAATAAAATTTATAAAATAATAAATTGTTTTTTGAAGTGTTATAAACTAAACTTAACAAATTAAAATGCCATAATTTTAACTCATGTAAACTGGTGCGAGCACGACCTACGAATCATGATAAGAATTATATGTTTGCGCATATAATAAAGATCTGCTTTCAAAAAAACCTTCTTCACGCCTTCTATGGTTTAATACCAACAAAATGTTAGAAGTAGGGATTGTTAATTAGGAATCCCGGGATTAGTTCCGGGATTTGGAAAACAGAAAAAAACATTTTTTTTAATTAATAAATAAATTCACATGTTTGGTTTTAAAGTTAAGATATTATTTTCAAAAAACAAATTGACCAAAGAAATAAACAACGCTTTTGTACAGAATAAATTCGTCTTTTTCAGTGAAATCTGTGAAAGTAAAGACCAGGAATAAAGAATCATCGTATTTAACAAAATAAATTCATAATTACCAGTCATTTTTGCAAAACAGCAAACAATCCTTTTAAACCAGCCAGCAGATACAAACAAACAGTCTTGTTAACAGGTGTTACTCGAATGTCAAACTAAGTATTGCATTATTCTACTACCATTTATAATTGCCATTACTCGAAAAAGAGTTCCAAGCAATGTTAATAAATGCTTTTGATTATTTGAAATGAACAGTTTTCTGAATAATAAGAATATAAATTCTTTTACTTTTCTAAATTTATGAAAAAATCAACAAAATCCAGAAATTTGAAGGCAATTCCAAGGATTAATTAAAAGATCCCGAAAATCCCGGGATTTCAGGACTTATAATCTCGGTACTTTCGGGACTGAAAAAAGTCCGGGATCCCGGGACTGGAATCCTTAGTTGGAACCTAGATGGATACGTGATAAAGAAGTAAACAAAAAGCGAAACAACAAAATCTTTGCAGAATCAATGCAGTCAACTTTTTGAAATTTTGCGACTAGCAAAAGAGTAGAAAAACACTGCTTTGATGAAGTGAAAAGTTTCTTGGTAATTCCGTTTTGGTTTAACAGCAGTTGCACTTTTTAGCTTTTCAAAGTTCTCATCAAACCACAGAGACTACTGATGAGACGGAGTAGCGTTCGACGAAACCATTTTCTAGTCTGCTAGACTAGCAGTCTAGGATGAAAAGTGCATTGGGTAATTCCATTTTGGTTTTGCGGCAGTTGCACTTATTAGCTTCTCAAAGTTAGTGGACTGCACGAACAACAGAGACTACTGATGAGTCGGAGTAGCGTCCGACGAAACCATGGTCTAGTCTGCTCGGTTATTCTGAGAAAGATTTTGATGTTGTAGCAACATGTTACTTCATGAATTATTTGGCATAAAGCTCAAAATATAATTCTTAAAGAAGAAGTTTTTTAAGAATTATAAAATAAAATTAACAAATCAAAATGTCACAATTTTATGACTCATATTAAAGTTATGGATAAAAGCATAAATTTGAATGGAGAAATAGCTAAAGGAGTAATTTTAGGGAATAGCTTAAAACCCGCGAAAGGTGTGGCACATCTTAATATATAAAAGACAAGCGTCCTGCTGCGTGCCCTATATCGTAAAACATGTTTAGCCTGGACCAGAACCTGTTGTAAAATTATCCATTTGAAATTTTTGTACTTACTAAACCTTTTGCTCTATATCGTAAAACCTGTTCAGCCTGTACCAGAACCTGTTGTAAAATTATCCGTATGAAATGTTTGTACTTACTAAACCTTTTAAGACCTGTTCACAATGGACCAGAACCTGTTATTAAATTATCTATTGGAAATCTTTGTTCTTTAAGACTATCGTCATTTTCCTCAACTACTATACATCAAACATCATGTCTTGCTATTACAGTGCTTCTTAATTAACAGAACCGCAACCTATTCGGTCTGCATAAACTGAACATTCAGTGACGTTGGTGTCAATTGGAATTCCTAGAATTAAATCACAATGTTCGGTCTTCTGATCTAAGTTTTAGCGATTGGCTACTCAAGTTAGGAAAGGGAGATGAAGATATCATAGAAATTCCAGATTATTTTGTTTGTAAAGGTTCGCTTATATACCCTTTCAATGGCTTGCCTAGAATAATCGTGGACAATTTTTTTGAGCTTATATTCACATCATTTAAGCAATAAAAAGATTAAAAAACATCCCTCTGATTTTTAAATGAGCTGCTTTGCTTTTGGCAGGCTGTCTAATAAATGGAAAAACCACGATAACGTTGTATTATAATATTTTAGTTTAACTAAAACAACCGGAGACAAATGCAAATGCGTTATTTATGCAAATGTTATTATAAAAAAAAATTATGGTGATCGTGGCGTGCAGGTTAAGTGTGTGGCTTAGTACGCTCGGAGCCCGAGTTCGATCCCCAGTCGCGGCGAAAAGTTTTTCAATAAAAAATTTTTCAGATCGGTCACCACCTCTCTGCAGACAATGGCAAACCTCAGAGAGTATATAATGCCATGTAAAGCTTCTTGAGAACATGAACTTTAGCCGTTTGGAGTCGGCATAAAACGTGTAGGTCCAGTTCTCGGTTAATTGTGTGCAAACATTTAATAACACATAATAATAAGTATTGACAGGTGCACTAGCGAACATTAAATAGTTTTCATACCTACAATTGATTTGGCCCCGACAAACACAGATTTGCCTTTCACTATCCGAAGGCGACAATTTCCAGTTAAACTGACATTTTTAATGACCATAAATAAATTGCAAGGTTAAATATTGCAAAAAGTAGGAGACTTTCTAAAAGAACTGGTATTTAGTCATGGGCAGTTTTAGCGGGCTGATGATGTAAAACTAAGCATTATAGATGGCAAGGTACAAAGTTAATTGGTTAAAATTCTAAAGCATGGTTTTCACTATGTCAATTTCAATGGTCAGTTGTTGTCAGTCACATGAAAAATGCCAACACGTTGTCATTTTTTTCTGTTTGACAATGGCGAAAAATAGGAAAAACTGATCTCTTCACATGTTTATAGCAAAAATTGCAAAAAAAAAAATGTTATTTATTTGATTTTTTAAACTTTTAAATTTCATGTCAAACAAAAAATGACTAAGGGCCAGTTTTTCAGTGCGGGTTTAAACTCGAGTCAAATTAAACTGAGATTAACTCATCAAAAAGAGATGTGAAACTCTGTTTAACTAGATATTGTAGCATTCGTTTAAGTTAAATTGACTTAAATTATCATATGATGTGTTGTTATTTGCTTAAACCGAGCTTAAACGTCCAATTTTGGTGAGTTAACCTTGGTTTAATTTGACTAGAGCTTAAACCCGCACTGAAAAACTGGACCTAAGTGAAAACCAAGCATAAGAATTTTTTTACTAGAAATGTCGTATATACGGAAGTTTTATAAAAATAATTTAATAAACATGTTTTCAAATAAAAACCTTTGTATATAAATCCAATAAATTTTCTGTCGCATTTTGTACTCTAAATGGTTCCTTCCCGTCGTAGGACGGGCTTTTACACTAGTGTAAATAATAATCTATTTAATGTTTTGAACAAAACAGAGGAAGTTGTAATACTGAAAAATTTAAACGTAAAAACTGAACTTTTGAAAAAGTACAATGTTTTCCTATACAAAGGAAACAAATCAGTCAACAAGAACAATCTCAACTAACTTTAAGCAATTTGGACATTGGATGCAATGGACCAGAAGCAAAAAACGCGATAATAGAGATCGTTCAATAATTCCAGCATATTTTTCATCTCGCTGGAGAACATTTAAGTGTAAGCAATTTTTACACACAGCAAATACAAACAACATTTCAAATCCGGTTTATATAAAAAACTAAACGCAAATGACAGAAATAAACGAACAGGTTGACCAACTTTTGAGAGATAACATAATCGAACATTAGGTTAGTCCTTATTATTCTCCACTACTCGTTGTACCGAAAAAATCAACAGACGTTAAGGAAAAATGGCGACTCGTCGGTTATTTTAGAAAATTAAACGAAAAAAATGGTAAGTGACGAATTCCCACTTACTAAAAAAGAAGACATACTTGACAGAATTGGAAGAACAAAATTCTTTTCGCATTGGACATGACCAGCCCGTTTCACTTGATAGACCTATACAAAAACTCACGACCTTTGACCTCATTTTCAACTGGAAATGGACATTTACAATGCAAACGTTTAACTTTTGGGCTCAAAATATCGTCCAACAGCTTTCAGCGCATGCTTACAATAGCATTTAGCGGCGTAGGTACGGAAGCTTTCCTATATGTAGACGATATCATTGTATTTGGATAGAGTTTAAAGCATCACATTGAAAATTAATCAAAAATATTTCAAAAAATTCGAAAGTTTCAAGATATTCCAGGTAAGTGCCCTTTTATAAAGCCAGAAGTTATATGTCTTGGCCATATTATTACCACTCCGGGTATAAGAACTGACCCAGCAAAAAATTAAGTAATAGAAAACTGCCCAGCTCCAACGAACGCAGATGACGTAAGAACATTTGTTGCTTTCAATAACTACTACAGGCTCTTCATGCAAAAATTCGCTGATAATGCCAAAGATCTAACTTCACTATTAAAAAAAATGAACCATTTGTCTGGACTGAGAAATGCCAAAATGCATTTGAAACATTATAAACTAAACTATTAAATCTCCCAGTACTTCAAATACCCTGATTTCGATAAGCCATTTGCGTAAACAACTGATGACTAAAATTTTGCACTTCGCGCAGTTTTATCGCAAGGTGAGATCGGATCAGATTTACCAATTTCATATGCAAGAAAATCACTTGGAAAACATGATTAGAATAAGCTAATCATAGAAAAAGAATTACTAGCTATACATTGGGCGGTTAATTTTGTTTCGTGCTGCGGTGAAGTCAATCAACCTCATTCCGTTATTGGATGTGTTGTCGTGAAGGCTGACCTTTCCAACTGTTGGACCAAATATGTTTTCCTTGCCCACCCTGGCGTTGATGTCAACAAGCACGATTTTTATGTCATGACGAGGGCAGCGCTCGTATGCGTCTTCAAGGCACTCGTAAAACTTTCTTTGGTCTCGTCATCTCTTTCTTCTGTTGGACCGTGCGCACATATTAGGCTTATGTTAAGGAATGAAATGAAGCGGATTATGGCAAGTCGTTCGTTCACAGGAGTGAATCGCAGGACATGATGCCGTATTCTCTTGCCAACTACAAATCCGCATCCAAACTCGTGCTTCTCCACATGACCGCTGTAGTAGATATCACAGGATGCTTGCCGTAAGCAACCCTGTTCCTTCCATCGGATTTCTTGGAATGCAGTGATATCAGAATTATATTATACATATATATATATATGTATTTCGTTTGCGGTAGTCGTCATCAGATTTGGGGAGCATTCTTTCATTTACTCTTTTACGTTTCATTGAAATCTTTTTTTATGTGGTGGGCTTCAAACCCAACGCACAACCTTTGCTTGATGGCCAAAGGGAAAGCCCGCCGCTCAAATTAGCCGCCAAAGTTTATCGGGCGATAGTTTTTGACGTTTCCAGGAGACACCACGCGGAGGTTTTGAGTCGACTTGAGACGATTTCGACATGGATAATGCTGGCCTCGCCAAGTTGAGGCAGTCAGACACGTTGCCATGTGAAGATCGCCCCCTTGTCTCCCGAACAGGGAGCCGAACTGGTGGCCGTTAAAAAGAATTGAGCCCAATTTTCGCCGTACAGCTCACAGTCGCCATCACTGGCGTCTAGGTACAGCCCCAGCAGCCGACACTAGCGCCAGCCACAACGATCACATTTGAGCAATGGGTAACAAAGCCCACAACGCCGAAACGGTAACTCCTAGCAGCAGCAGCAGCTCTGGCCCAATTTCAAGCACCGAGAACAACAGCAACCGTCCGAGCACCAACAACCACTCGGCCAGAACAAGTGTCCAGCATCAACAACAATCACAGCTCTGGCTCCAAAGCCCACGGACATCACCGGTAATGGCACCACCAGCACCAACAGCACCTCAACAAAACAACTGCGGCCACAACGACAACCACCACAATAAGCAACAGCTCCGAGACGACCTGCCCACCATTCGACGCCAACGCACCATCAACAACAACAACCACACAACAGGGCCTGGACAACTATATACATCAACAGCAGCGACCACAACTCCCGCAGCGTCAACCACCGCGCCTCAGCGACTTAGTGTCATAAAAAAATAATAAGAAAATAATATTAAAAAAAGTGAGAAAAAAATAGAAAATCAAGTTAAAAAAAAAGTAGAAAAATAACAGCAAAAATACAATATAAAAACACCAATGGTGAACTAAAAAAAGAAAAAAATCGATTAAAAGTGAAATCAAGTAAAAATCGATAACTAAAGAAAATTTTTTTTACATGTTAATTGAACACTAATGGTGAACTGAAAAAAAGAAAAAAATCGATTTAAAGTGAAATAAAGAAAAAATCGATAACTAAAGAAAATGCTTTTAACTGTTAATTGAACACTAAAAGGTGAACTGAAAAAAAGAAAAAAATTATTGAAAAGTGAAATAAAAAAAAAAATCGATAACTAAAGAAAATATTTTTTAAATGTTAAGTTAACACTAAAGGGTGAACAGAAAAAAGAAAAAAATTGATTAAAAGTGAAATCAAGTAAAAATCGATAACTAAAGAAAATTTTTAAAATCTTAAGTGAAAACTAGAGTGGAACTAAAGAAACAAAAAATCGATAAAAGTGAACTAAATAAAAATCGAAAATCGGTTCATTTTTAAATTGAAACAAAAATAGTAATGAACAAAAGAAAAAGTAAAGTGAAAACTAACAGTGAATAAAAGAAGAAAATCGATTAAATTTTATATTTAAACGACAATAGATATAAACAAAAGAAAAAAAAAAGAAACAAACAAAATAAAAAGAAAAGATATAGTGAAAACTAGAGTGGAACTAAAAAAAAAAAAAGACAAAAATCGATAAAAGTGAACTACATAGAAATCGAAAATCGGTTAATTTTTAAATTGAAACAAAAATAGTAATAAACAAAAGAAAAAGTAAAGTGAAAACCAACAGTGAACAAAAGAAAATAAAAAAAAAATTGATTGAATTTTAAAAATTTCAAGAAAAAAAACATTGATTATAAAAAAAAAAAATATTCAGCAACTACAACATCAGTAAAACTAACAACATATGGCAACAATAACGGAAATTATTACTACAACAACGAAACCAACAAAAAAAAAACAACAGCAACCAACCTACAACAATAATACAATAGTTACCACAACAACAGCATCTATAAATACAACAACAACAGCAACAACAACATCAGTAAAACCAACAAAATCTAGCAACAACAACGGAAATTATAACTTCAACAACGAAATCAACAACAAAAACAACAGCAACTATACCTACAACAATAAAAACAAAAGTTACCGCAACAACAGCAATGTTCGCAACAACAATAACCACAGCAACATTCAAAACAACATTATAAGCAAGAACAGTAACAACTACAGATCCAGCAGCTAACGAGCCAGGCGATAAAATAAAAAAAAATGATTAAATTTTAAAAATTTCAAAAAAAAAAACATTGATCATAAAAAAAAACTATTCAACAACTACAACAACAACAACATCAGTAAAACTAACAACATATAGCAACAACAACGGAAATTATTACTACAACAACAAAACCAACAAAAAAAAACAACAGCAATTATACCTACAACAATAATACAATAGTTACCACAACAACAGCATCTATAAATACAACAACAAAGGCAAGTATACCTACAACAATAATACAATTGTTACCACAACAAAAGAATCTTTAAATACAACAACTACAACAACAACAACATCAGTAAAACTAACAACATCTAGCAACAACAACGGAAATTATAACTACAACAACGAAAGCAACAACAAAAACAACAGCAACTATACCTTCAACAATAAAAACAAAAGTTACCGCAACAACAGCAATGTTCGCAACAACAATAACCACAGCAACATTCAAAACAACATTATAAGCAACAACAGTAACAACTACAGATTCAGCAGCAAACGAACCAGGCGATGATGTGAGAAACACTTAATGATATTGTATTGTTTGCATATCTATCTAATTAGTATTTTATAATAGTTTTAGCTGTAGCTTAAGCAATTGAATTTTTATTTCGTTATCGTCATTTTGTCAGGACCTTCGCCAAAGCAGCAGAACAAACAAAAATTATAGAAAGGGAGATCAATTGAAATACAAATCGATGCTAGCAACAATTTGAAATTATAAGAAATCCATGCAAGTGGCTATTAATGCAGATAATACAGATGATGAAATAATAGCAATTATATGCAGATTTATTAAAAAGGAAATTCATTGAATATTAAATGAATTTGATAATAGAAACGTATCTTTAAGATTTTTGTTTTGTGTAACCAATTTTAATTTTAACTGCAACTAAACGATATTTTTGTTTTTGGAATCCGAAGCAGTTTTCAGTTTTCGTTTATAATTTAGACTTAAATTTAAAATCTTAAATTGTACCTCCCTACCTACGGCTAAATTCTAATCTTACGTTGAAACCTTGTATATATCCTAAGTAAGATTAAAACTAAAAATACATTAAAAACTAATAGACTAAGACTTTCGAAAAAAAAAAATATTAATATTACGATTTAAAATAAATGATCAAAAGTTTTGAATAAAGCTTAAAAATAAGTCTTAAAAACAAAAGGTAACAAAAATTTTTAAACGAAAATTTGTAAATTAAAATTTTAAACAAAAACTAAAAAAAAAAACAAAATTATGCAATAAACCAAGCTTAAGTTTCATAACGGAATGACACTATAAAATGAGACTAAAACCTTAAACCTAAAATAAATTGTAAGATAAAAACGTAACACTACAAATAAAAACTAAAATTAAAATTTAACATAAAAAGAAAAAAAACCTAAAACTAAAACCTAAGACTAAAAATAAAACCTTACATTGAATTAAAATATATAAGATAAAGACTTAATTTAATTACAAATTTACAAAATAAAAACCGGTTCCGGTTTGGTTTGGGAGGTTTGTCGCGTTTCGTTTCGTTTTTTTTTTTTGTAATGGTAAGTCTGGTACGATTTTATTCGTGTCTAGCCCTGCTGTCAGTCGAGTCTGGCAAGAACACCACCCCATATCCGGCGAGCTTTAGGCGTGCATACGCCGGCGTACCAGCAAGGCCAGAACGAGTGACAGCGTGTGTACATCATAGACAGATGTACACGCACGTAGGTACACATGACAGAATTGGCGCCAAACGTTGGGCCGAAGTCGGTCTGAATATTTTGATCTTTTTATATTTACCCGAGTGGGTCTGATTATTTTGGGAGTATATTTTTTAGATATACTCGAAGTAGGTACTCGACTGCTGTTGCGACGTATTATCCTTAGATAGGTTTGATGGCGGGCTAGGGTTTAGTCATTAAGGATACTTCATTGTTTTAGTTTTTAGTTTTAAGTTTATTCGATTGATTGACAAACACGCTTAAGTCCTGCAGCGCTAAGGTCTCAGAACCACGACTGTAGTTGCGACGAGTATTTGAAGATTAACAGAGTACACATATATTGTTTTTTAAGTTACATATTACCATTATTTTTTTAGGATCGCAGGGGCATTCTTTTAGGGCCTTAGAAGGATGACGGGACTAACGACCCCGTGAACTTCAGTGAATCCAACACGCGTCTGATCCACACTGGGCAGCGTGTTGGTCAGCGTCTGTTCCCAGATTGGGCGGCTGTTTTACCTCACCACCTGGTGAATCCCAAGTATGACTGAGATGGCTCAGCCTACTATTCAAAGCATTTTTTTTCTTGTATAACACTCCTTTTCGTGGACAACACCGGACACCAGACCGGGAGATAGTGGGTGGTCGTTCAGGTGTCACGTAGCCGCTCCGATTCGGAGGAGACGACGTCACCACACTAAATGATGAACGTAGTATGACCGAGAGGGCTCAGCATACTATCTTTGTCAGCATAGTATTTTGTCAATTTTGTTTTGTGAAACACTTTGTTTCGTAGAGAACACCGAACGCCGGACCGGGAGATAACGGGTGTCGTTCGGGTGCCGCATAGCCGCTCCGATCCAGAGGAAAAATACCTCACCAGAGAGTGAACCCTAAGTATGACTGGGACGGCTCAGCATATGAAAAATATAATAATTGTTTTGATTTTTTTAATAACACTCCGTCTCGTGTAAGAGCCTCCGAACACCAAGACAGGGAATAGCACGAATATTCGTTCGGGTAACGAAAAAGTTGCTCCGATTCGAAGAGAACTCCTGACACGTCGGCAATTTAGTTATAATTATTTTGATTTTTGTAGAACACTCTGTCTCGTTGAAAAGAGCAAACATATTATCTTACGACGATCTTACATGCCAGAGATGACCCAGCAGTTAGTGAAAAAGGTTTATGTTGTCGGAAAAAGCTCCGATTCAGAGGAAAAAATTGCTGCACCATATGGTACTACCAGATGTTTGAGTTAAGTCAGTTATAAGATAGTAAGGTTTGATTTAAGTTGTTCCAATACGGGAAAATCGCCTTTCTCTTAAACTTTTTTGTATTTTTTTTCTTACGCCACTCTCAGTATTTTACGCCACTATTTAAAATAACAGTTTTCGCAAAGTTTTGTACCATTCATTCAACAACTATTCATTCATTCAACAACTTATTTTTGATTTTATTTTTATTTAATCCTTATTTTTATTGTTTATACTTATGAAAATCTTTCTAATATTTATCATTTACAGTTTATATACAAGTTTATGTACGATATTATATTATCAATTAAAGGAGATTTAACTAAAACTCTAAGTATTTCTTTGAAGCTTTGGATTTTTTATTTTTTGTTTTATTCAGTATATCAAGCAAGTATCCCGGGATAGTTCCTGGAAGGGATTATCTGGTAATATTTTTTATTCATATTATTTTTTTATTTTTTTCCGAATTCACCACATTTTGTTGTTTTATGATATATTTATTTCATTATTATTTTATAATATAGTTTTGGTTACATAATTTTTCCTTATTATTTTATTATATAATTTGTTTTTACACCCGAATTTGCATTGACATCTTGCTGATTGGTACCTCTCAAATATTTTGATTTTATTTTTTTTGGATTTCTGAAATTTTTTATTTTGAGAGCGTAACGGCAAATAATGGTAAATACCCGTAAACAAAGACAAATGGCAGAAAACAGCGAAGCCAACTCTTTTGCCATATCCAACTTAAGCCAAACTCAAACAACAACAATGGAGACGGGAACGATACCTAAAGTTACTACAGCTAGGCCTAATGTTCCAATTTTCACTAATACAATAGCCACCACCACCAGCCCAACCGCTATAACTATGCAGAATTTACCACAGCCTGCTCGCAGAGTTACTTCTGATGAACTCAATTTTTTTAATAGCAGCATAATATCTCCGGAATTCAGTAGCTTAACGGCTCTAACCGTACGAAGGGAATTCCAGCAAAGTACAGGAGCGAAGGGAAATGTTAGAGACCGAACGTCAGGAAGGACGCACGGCCAGTACACTGCAAGTAGTATGAACACCAACATCAGGGATTACATCAAATCAACGGTAGGATAAGCTCAGGTGGATCTGATGAGTGGAGTGGAGGAACGGTTACGGGTTTTGGTCAGCTGATAGATACGGGTTTTGGCCTCAGCTGATAGCTGAAAGCTTAGGATCCATGACGCCTTAACATTCAGAGAGTCGACCAGCAGCGTCTAACATACCGAGCGTACCACCACCACCACCTCCTTCTCTAGACTCACAAGCATGGCCAGGTCGCCTAGAACAAAATTTAGCTACTGGAACACCTGAGAATCGGAACAATCTTCAGCATGATTAGTATTCTTCGCAACCGCACTGGCAGCAACCGTCAAATATACAGCACCCACAAATGTTTACTTAGCCTACAGTTAATACAACTAGAAGTCGAAATCATTCACAAGAACCTCGAACAGTTCCACCGGTCCAGTATCCAAACGACTTCGTGTATTCACAACACATTCAAGTGCCAGCGGCGCAGTATCAACAGTCAGAGTCACCTAGGCGAGTGGAAATGGATAAATGGGGGTTCAAGTTCGACGGAACCACAAAATCCATAACTGTGGATGAATTCGTTTTCCGCGTAGAAACCCTGTGCCATGGCTATAGATATCCTTGGCCGGAGGTGATCTGTAATTTTCATAGCTTGTTGACTGGATACGCAGCTCAATGGTTTTGGGGATTCCGTCGTTTAAATCAAATACCAAGTTGGCACGTACTGCGTGAGGCTCTAGTGGCCCAATTTAAGAGACATGAAAGCAATTTTGAAATCCAGCGACAAATAATGGATCGTAGGCAACAGCGTGAGGAAACATTTGATGACTTTTACCAATCGGTATTGACGTTGAGGAATCAGCAGCGTAGTCCACTGGCAGAGCAGGATTTGGTCGAAATAATGCGAAGCAACTTGAGGAAGGAGATGACTCAGCTATTATTCGCTATTAGCAGAGATGGATTGACAGAGTTTTGTAAAGCATGCAAAAAAGCTGAAGCTCATCTGAATTATCAGGGTCAAGCATATCAACAGCCACCGCGTCAACACGTGCCTCGTACCGCTCAAATACATGCATTAGAATTAGACACGGACTACTCAGAACAAAACTTCGATATTGATGTGGTAACGTCTTCATGGATCCTCTAGTGTTGGAACTGCAAACAGCCTGGTCACAATTTCATGGAATGTACATCGACCACCAGGCGAATTTTTTGTTTTAGATGTAGAACGTATGGAGTAGTTACGCCTAAATGTCCAAAGTAGTTACGCCTAAGTGTCAGGGACACGTGAAGCCAATCAATACAATCATGCGACTCGAATCACGCTCGATTCAAACACAGACCTTGGAAGATTCCAATTGACTAGGAGAGGACAAAAAGACCGAGACTGTAGAAAAAATTAAAGTTTTAAAAAATCACAATGTACTGTATTCAACTGACGTATTGACGTAATACTGACGTATTCAACTGACGTAACTACTGTATTGACGTTGAGGAATCAGCAGCGTAGTCCACTGGCAGAGCAGGATTTGGTTGAAATAATGCGAAGCAACTTGCGGAAGGAGATGGCTCAGCTATTATTCGCTATGCGCATAGATGAATTGACAGAGTTTTGTAAAGCATGCAAAAAAGCCGAAGCTCATCTGAATTATCAGCGCCAAGCATACCAACAGCCATCGCGTCAACACGTGCCTCGTACCGCTCAAATACATGCATTAGAATTAGATCCAGACTACTCAGAACAAAACTTCGATATTGATGCGGTAACGTCTTCACGAATCCTCCAGTGTTGGAACTGCAAACAGCCTAGTCACAACTTCATGGAATGTACGTTGACCACCAGGCGAATTTTTTGTTTTAGATGTGGAGCGGATGGAGTAGTTACGCCTAAGTGTCCGAAATCTCAGGGACACGCGAAGCCAATGAATACAAACGCTCGACTCGAATCACGCTCGATTCAAACACAGGCCTTGGAAAATTCCAATTGACTAGGCGAGGACAATAAGACCGAGACTGTAGAAAAAATTAGAGTATTAAAAAATCACAATGTACTGAATTCAACTGAGGTTAAAGTTAAAGAAATCCGACCATTTCATGTTAGGCTACAAGCATATCAAGAGGCTAGGCGAAAAATTTTCTCAGACAAACCAACTAGAATTGAGAAAGCGAGGTTTAGATAAAGTATCAGAAAAAGACAGATTAGGGAAGATTCCGCTTCAGAACTGTATGAGGGCGACGATAGCAAGTTTTATACCAAAATAGAAATAAATGGTCACAGCATTGAAGGATTGTTAGACAGTGGAGCCACGGTGTCATGCTTAGGAAAGAACTGCGTTGAGTTTGTAAAAAAGTGTAAATTGCCAATTTTTCAGTTTAAATCTTTTGTTAAGACTGCAGATGGACGGATGCACTCTATAATAGGTAGGGTCAAAGCGAGCATTTAATTTGACAATATACTTAGAACAAGAGATTACTTTTATCTTACGCCATCATTGAAAAGAAAATTGTTTTTGGGAGTCGATTTTATTAAAAAATTTAGTCTTATGCCACTCAATATCGATACCATCACAACAAATAAAATCGCGTTAGAGGAAGAAACACTTAACACCGTGTTACCTAAAATGCAGGTGCTGACATCTGAGCAACGAAATCGGCTCGACGCAGTAGTAGAAAAGTTTCCGTGCTTTACGAAGAAGGGTCTAGGGAAAACTCCTCTAGAAGAGCATCATATAGACACTGGCGATGCTGTACCAGTTAAAGATAAACATTATCCTGTTTCGCCAGCAGTACAGAAACTCATGTTTGCGGAGCTGGATAGGATACTTTCACTGGGAGTCATTGAGCCGATCGAAAAAAAAAAAACAAATTGGCCATTTCAGCCCTTGAAAGGACTTTGACCGAGCTTCTTATGATCAATTGTGTTGTGTGTGTTATTTAATGTTTGCACACAATTGACCGAGAACTGGACCTACATGTTTTATGCCGACTCCGAACGGCTAAAGTTCATGTTCTCAAGAAGCTTTACATGGCATTATTAACACTCTGAGGTTTGCCATTGTCTGCAGAGAGGTGGTGACCGATCAGAAAAATTTTTTTATTGAAAAAACTTTTCGCCGCGGCTGAAGATCGAACCCGGGCTCCGAGCATGCTAAGCCACACACTTAACCTGCATGCCATGGTCACCACCGATGGTCACCACTGAGCCGATCGAAAGCCTTCTGGAAAATTCCACTTGCCGCCAGCAGCAGGGAAAAAACTGCTTTCACAGTGCCTGGTCGACCGCTTTGTCAATTTACCGTCATGCCTTTTGGGCTGTGCAATGCTGCGCAAAGATTATGTCGGTTGATGGATAAAGTGGTGCCAGCTAGTCTTCATGAGAGTGTCTTTATCTACTTGGATGATCTCTTGGTTGTTTCTTCTGACTTTGATAGCCATATAGCAAAATTAGAACAGGTAGCGCAAATGTAAAGTACAGCCAATTTAACTATAAATGTGGCTAAATCAAAATTTTATTGTCGCGAGCTAAGATATCTAGGGTATATTGTAGGTGAAGATAAATTGAGGCCAGACCCTGAAAAAGTACAGGCCATCGAAAGGTACACTTACCCAAAGACCCCAAAACAAGTTCGTAGTTTCATGGGAGCCACCGTCGTTTTATTCAAGACTACGCTACTATAGCCGCGCCTTTTTTAGACACCCTGAAAAAAGCGAAGACTTTTACTTTTGGTGATGAAGCAAAAATAGCTTTCGATAAATTGAAAACAGCTTTGATTTCAAGTCCAGTTCTCGTGCATCCTGATTTTTTCTAAACACTTTTACGTCCAAACTGACGCTTTGGATACTGGCATAGGGCGCGTATTGTTTCCAAAAAATGATGAGGGCGGTGACCATCCAATCGCGTTTTATTCAAAAAAACTGACCGCCCGCCCAGAAAAATTACTCTGTGAGGTCATGGGTATAACGAAGTTTCGAGCTTACATCGAATTGGTGCCATTTAGCGTTTTGACTGACCATTCAAGTCTTAAGTGGCTTATGTCACATAAGGACCTGCCGGGTCGACTGGCTCGTTGGAGTTAATATTTACAAAGTTATAGCTTTGATATAATACATGGCCAAGGGGCAAAGAATATAGTTCCAGATACGCTGTCACGCTATGATATGGACGAAATTGGTTGTCAGGTGAAATCATTGATCGACCTCGAATCACCGCAGTTCCATATAATAAAAAAAAAAAAAAAATTATAATAATAAAAGTTACCAGACTTAAAAGTAGTAGAAGGTTTCGCGTATAAACGCACAATACCCTATGATGGTACACCTGACGGTGAAGATTTCGCCTGGAAGTTGTGGCTTCCAGCTCAGCTGACCCACACAATAATTGTTAACCCTCACCAACCGCCTCGAGTGGCACACGGTGGTTTTACTAAGACTTTAAAAAGAATTAAAAAATATTTCTATTGGCCAAATATGAATATGTAAGTTCGAAATTTTGTGAATAGTTGCCAGATATGCAGGGAATGTAAACCACCGCAAATGGTTTTAAGGCCACCTATGGGTCAGGAGGCGCAAGTCGAACGCCCTTTTCAAAAAATCTATATAGATTTTCTCGGTCCTTACGTGAGGTCAAACAAGAAAACACCTTCATATTTATAGTTCTCGATCATTTTTCGAAGTTTGTTTTGCTTAAAGCAATGACGAAAGCTACTGCCCATAATGTTATTCAATTCTTGATTCAAGAAGTTTTCCATAAATTTGGAACGCCTGAAATTTTAATGTCGGACTACGGTGTTCAATTCCTTAGTAAAGAATTCGCCGAGACGATAAACACATTCTGAATAAAACATGTAAGTACAGCCAAGTATGCTCCCCAAGCAAACGCTTCCAAGAGAGTAAACCAATCTATCCTCGCTGCTATTCGCTCGTACCTTGACCAAGACCAAACTAATTGGGATAAACATCTTTCGGATATCGAATGCGCACTTCGTTCAGTACACTCCTCGACAGGAATGACACCTTATGTTGCTCTCTTCGGTCATAATATGGTAACTCATGCAAGCACGTATAAGATAGCTAGGAAACTCGGTGGCTGGTGGCTCCAAGACCGGTACGGCAGGATCTAATACGGACGAAGATTCGCGAGCAATTACACCGAAGTTATGAGAAAAATGTGAAGGTGTATAACATTAGGAGTAGGAAAGTCAATTTCAAACCGGGACAAGAGGTGTATCGACGAAATTTTCAGTTAAGCGATTTCTCCAAGCAAATTAGCGCCAAACTATCGAAGAGGTTTTTAAGATGTAGAGTAGTTCGTGCGGTCGGGAATAGTCTCTATGAATTAGAAGATATGGACGGCAAAATTAAAAATTATGATCGTATAAAACGACAATCAAAGGTGGCGTAGACGGAGGGAGTTGGCGTAAGTATTTTTTGGGGTGACCTTAAAATAATTTAGGGCAAAATGGTCACCATGGTTGGCATTTAGCCAAAAGGGAGGGTAGCCTAGGTCGGTGCAATGCCATCGAGGCATCGACCAAGATAGAGACCAGTGATGGTTCCTATGGAGGAACAATCAACTTCGGGTGTCCGGTTTGGTTTGGGAGATTTGTCGCGTTTCGTTTCGTTTTTTTTTGTAATGGTAAGTCTAGTACGATTTTATTCGTGTCTAGCCCTGCTGTCAGTCGAGTCTGGCAAGAACACCACCCCATATCCGGCGAGCCTTAGTCGCGCATACGCCAGCGTACCAGCAAGGCCAGAACGAGTGCAAGGGTGTGTACATCATAGACAGATGTACACGCACATAGGTTCACATGACACTCGACAAGCACAGATTTGCCTTTCACTCTCCGGCGGCGACAATTTCTCGTCAACTGGCATTTTCAACGATCATAAATTAATCTCAAGGCCAAATATTGTAAAAAGTAGGAGTTTTTCTAAAGGAACCGGCTTTTAGTCCTGGGCAGGTTTATGTAGTCATGTCTAGAGTTCAGCGGGCTGATGATGTAAAGCTAAGCTTTATAGATGGCAAGGGACAAGGTGAATTGTTTAAGATTCTAAATTGTACTCTAAATGGTTGCTTCCCGTCGTAGGACGGGCTTTTATACTAGTAATAAAAATAAGATACAAATCAAAATTTTCTACAATTATTTAACATAAGCACGAGAGAGCTTGAAGCGGATCATTGCTTACATTTTTCCTATTTTTAGCTTTCTACTCGTTCGTAAATTTTTTATGAGCTGTAAACTTCGTTTTGATTATATCGGTGAGGTGCTCTCAATACTGCCACTACTTTATCAATGATACTATGAGCTCAGGCTTGATATAATAATAAGGTACGGTAAAGAGATTCACCACACCGACATCGATTGTCAAAATTAATATTTACTAAGCCATTTGTTGGTTTGGTTGAATAATGTGAAACCAACACTTTGAGAGGGAATTAAAGTAGAATAAATATAAGAAAGTAGGAATATATTTGTTGACTAGAACTTGTTATTTAATTAGTTTTATGTAACATTTTATAAAATTTCAAATTATTTCAGCCTGCAATATATTTAACCTCCAGTAACATAGATTCTGGACGAAAAAAACCACACTATTTATTTTTCGGGAAAAGCAAATAATAAAAAAACATTTTTAAATGAAAATATCTTTACAGTTTTTCAAAATATTCCCCTTGATGGTCAATACACTTTTGCATTCCGTTCTAACCATTTATCATAGCAGTTTTTCCATGCAGTTTTCATTGCATTAGTCATAGCAATTGGTAAATTATGGGGTATCCAATGAGAGCAAATTTTTTTTTACAGATAAATGTTCATAAAAAATCGAATATATTGAAGTAGAACGTGCAAGGATCCCTCTATCTCGCGATATGTCACATGACGATCTCGCATTATTAGCACGAACTACATCGATATTTTGTGGCACAACAACCGAGTTTGACCGAACAACGACATAATAATAATCCACGAGATAATCCACGTTAAAAGTTCTGAAAAATAATCCAACGAAAACCTTCTGTTGAAATTTCCATTGTTTGAACAAAATGATTTCCTTAACTCACTGTAAGCAAAACAAATAGCACTTGTGCATCAAAACGTTTTGAGTACTTTGACGTTAAAAACTGTCAATCTTTATTATGGTGATGCCAGACTTTAGCTATTGACATAAGTGTTTCCAGTTCCCGAAATATATATAGTACGCCTCGTATCAACTACAGCTGCTATGCGGAGAAGCGCGAACATGCCAACTTGTTTGTTTTCCGATTCACACCTGTAAATGAAAGACTGGCCAAAATCCGGTCTGCCCGACCCATGACGTGAAAATAGTCCTCGGCGATTACAACGTCAAGGTCGGAAAAGAAGGCATCTTTGGCTGCACTGTCGGAAAGTTCAGTCTCCACGAGGCTACTTCGAACAACGGTCTAAAACTGATTGACTTTGCTGCGGCGTGAAACATGGAAGTAAGTAGAAACAGATTCAAATACCTCGATATCCTCGAGGCCACCTGGCTGTCCCTGTATCAAAATTCACTAAACCAGATTAATCATGTTGTGATCGACAGAAGGCACGCTTCAAGCGTACTGGAAGTGCGCACATTTCGGGGGTTCAATATTGACTCCGACCATTATCGAAAGCTAGATGCCTACTTCATTCAACTCTCGGTTAAGTTTAACCATCCTTACTCTTGCCTCAATAACGGCAATGGTCTTTGGGCGCATACGCACATTGCTGCTGAGGGAGTCATTGGTTTTCAGTGTGTCACAACGGGAGAAATAAGCCATTTCAGCCCTTGAAAGGACATTGACCGAGTTTCTGATGATCAATGGTGTTGTGTATGTTATTAAATGTTTGACCGAGAACTGGACCTTCATGTTTTATGCCGACTTCGAACGGCTGAAGTTCGTGTTGTCAAGAAGCTTTACATGGTATTATTTACTCTTCGAGGTTTGCCACTGTTTGCAGAGAGGTGGTAACCGATCAGAACATTTTTTATTGAAAAAACTTTGTCGCGAGTGGGAATCGATCTCGGGCTCCAGGCGTGCTAAGCCACACTCTTAACCTGCACGCCACGGTCTCCACAAACGCCGCTTGTAGAAAGACTCTGCAGTCAGCTGCAACGTAAGCCATGCCCGAAAACTATCCAAGGAAGAAAAAGAAGGAAGATAAATGCCTTTTCAGACGCAAAAAAAGGGAGTAGGAAAAGCATGAGCTTGAAAAAATTGAGGAGTACCAAGTGAAGAAGGATGCTAGAAAATTCTACCAATAGGTAAAGCGTCTAACCTAAGGTTTCACTCTCGGAGCATCCACTTGTAGAGATGAAAATGGTGATCTGGTTACAGTTACGCAGTGTCCATTGAGATTATGGAGGTAAAATTTTTCCAATTTCGTGGAAAAGCCCACGAAAATAGAATTGACACCCATGTTACATTGTTGGAGCCTTTAGGTGCGAGTGAGCTCTTAAAATGGTCTTAAGGTGCAACATATGTAGTTTAAGCTTTACCGCAGCTTTTGTTGCTGCTAGTTTCTTGCTTTTAATTTTAAAATAAATGCTCTATAGATGGTTATTTTTACCATTTTAGCTCTTAACCTTTTTTAGTTCCCAAAAAAAAAACAGCGGAGTAAGAAAAGCCATATTTGGGCTCAATTTAACTATTTTCGTGCATGGTATTTAGATAAAGGTGTAAAAACTATATTTAACTCCGTTTGTGAGTTGAAATTGATCCGGAAATTGAGTTTGTTTGAGAAGTAGTTCTGACTTCGCTTTGAGTTGTATTAAACTTAACGAATTTATATTGAAAATTTTTGAATTTTAATTTAACTTAAAAAAAAACTTGAAGCAACTAATATGAATGTGGTATTTAGCTTAAAAAAAGAAACAGACCAATCAACAAAAGAGTCAGACTAAGAACTCACAAAAGCTGTTATATAATATTGGCTTGAATTAAAAAAAAAAACGGCTAACTGGTCGTCTGTGATAAGGATATCGATGTCTTCTTTCTCAATCTTGCCCCAGTGATTGATTGTGATTCTCTGTTTTGCGAAAATTAAAAATTTAACGTAATTTTGATTTGAGTATGGCATATTTTTACCTTTGCTTCGTTCGATAAAAACTCTAACATTTTTCATTCCAGAAGAAGGTTTTCAGTGAAGTTTCGGCATCATTCAATTCAATGGATGAAATGTAAGGCGACCAGGTTTTTTATTGAACAAAATATTTTTTGAATAAAACATGCACAAAATATTTTAAATTATTTCTTACTTTTAAGCTAAAATTGTCGAATCAAAAATCAGCTGTTAACTTAGCTGCAAAAAGTGTTTCATTTCTTTTATTTTAAAGGAAGCTTTTTAGAGAAGGAATTTCAAACATTTCTGCAAAAAGGAATACACTCCACGAAATATTTAAACGATCATTAAGAGAGTGCTCTCAAAATAAATTATTTAACTCACAACAACAACAATTGCTATAAATTATAAACAAACAGTGTGTTCTAACAGTAAACCAATAACTGACCATTTATTGCTGTTTAAATTTAGTTAGAAACCAGCAATTAACTTGATTAGTCACAAGAAATATTTATACGAACAATTTAAACAAAATTTGTTAAAATAACTTCAGTTTAAAAAGTAAAGGTATTATTTCAAATTTATACGGAAAATAGCTCCAAAAATAAGAAGAAACCATTGCAGCAATACATAATCGACCCCTTTGCGCGAAATTATCGTATGTGCCATTTTTTTTGAAATTGACTTTTTGACGCAAATTTCTTCTACATCCTACAACGCATCACCCTGTAAAAAATCGTAGCTGAAATCTCTATAGGTTCTCCAAAAATTTATTGTATATTTTATCGTATGTTACAATGATTTTTTTTTAAGGTCGAAATTATCGTATGTGCCATACAAAAATATTATATTCATACTAGTTTTTGTTATATTTACATTTTTTTTTATTAAAAAGTAGAATGTGAAGTGGATTTCTCGCTTTATGTAGCCTATTCGTACCATGCCTATATTCGTTTTACCGTTACTTAAAGTAAAGCAATACTAAGGATTAAGAGAAATATTTCGCATGCTTTCTTTTTGGGTTCATGAACATAAATGAGACTAGCAGTTTCTGTGAAGCACTCAATTTCAAAGGTTGTCTACGGAAAACATTACGATTACATTATTATTGATAATGGAATCATCTTCCAAAACTGTAAGTAAATAATTAACTTAAATTATTATGTTTTATTAATATTATAACTTAAATTAAATAAAGTAATTATGCTTGTACGGTGATGTTCTAATGCGTAACGTTTAATAAATGGGGTGTTTTTTATGTTTTTAAAATTATTGTGTAGTGATGGGAAAAAAAAACTTTTTCAGGTTTCTCAAGCCTCGCTGGTGCCCTACAGCAGCAGTAGCAGCGATGATTGCTCATATGAAAACGAAAACCAATTGAGAAATTGTCATGATTCTTTCACTTCACCATTAATTTTAAAAATTAAAAATTCCATTTTTGGTTTTGAATATTTTTCCAACAACAATTTATTTTGTCAAAGCTTTTTGCGTAATAAAGAAATTTCTTATGATTTTTTTTTGAAAAATTATAAAAATTAGAAAAAAACGAGAATGAAAAAGATTGAAACAAAATTAGACTGACAATTAATTAGAATTTCAAACATAAAAGAAATAAATGAAATCCTTTGTAAAATGACCGAGTAATTCACTTTCAAAGCCAGCACTTTAATTTTTGATTAATATTTTTTTTCTCTATTTCACCAAAAAAATAAAATTAGTACCTACTAAAATTTTTTGTTTCAGGTACGAAATAGTTTCATAAAGATTTAAGATATCAAATAATTTTGTGTTTAAATTAATTTGCAATTTTAAATGTTTTTAATATTATCGTGAGTGCCACTTTTTATTTATTTATTTATTTATTTATTTATTTATTTATTTATTTATTTATTTATTTATTTATTTATTTATTTATTTATTAATTTATTTATTTATTTATTTATTTATTTATTTATTTATTTATTTATTTATTTATTTATTTATTTATTTATTTATTTATTTATTTATTTATTTATTTTTTATTTATTTATTGGCCAAACAAGGCTAAACAAGGCTACTTACTTATTCTAACAGGTTTATGTTTATTTTTTTTTTCTTTCTTTTTGCCTTGTTTTGGGGTTCTTTGATATGCAAATCCAGGTGGACACAATCCGCCCACCTGAACGACACGATTCAAGAACATGTCAAAGCGAAAAGGTGAGAAGAAAATTTAAAGTAAAATGGGAACTAACATACTAACGTATTTTATACTTAGGGATTAATTTACAATTAATTAATAATTAAAGAGGCATGGGTTGTGACAAGACTAAAGGCTTAGGGTGGAAAGAGGTTTTTGGATAGGGAACGCTTGAATATGAATTTAGACAGTGGTGGAGTGTAGTGCACACTGATAGTATTAAATATATTACAACATCTATTTATGGGCTCGTTGCTAGCGTTAGTGGTGTGGTGCTGTGATTCACTCAGAAATCTTGTATGCCTAGTTCTCCTTATTGGGTCATTAATTGTTACTTTGTTAGAAATATATGCAATGTCAATGTTTTTGATAATGACTTACTTACTTACTTAGATGGCTCTTACAACCGTTGGTCGGTTTTGGCCTCGTCTAAGAATTTGCGCCAGCCTCTTTTGTCGTGCGCCTGCTGGCGCCAGTTGGAAATTCCAAGCGTTGTCAGGTTATCCAATGCCTGGTCTTTCCAACGGAGATGCGGTCTTTCTCGTCTGCGTTGGCCACCGCTGGGTACCGAATCCAATAATTTTTTCGCTGGAGCTTCATCGTTCATTCTCTCGACATGACCTAGCCAGCGAAGCCACTCTATTTTAATACGCTTGACTATATCGATGTCGGTATATAGCTCATACAGCTCGTGGTTCCATCGTATTCGGTACTCGCCATTGACGCAGATTGGATCATAGATCTTGCGAAGGATTTTTCTCTCGAACGCTCCCAAAGTCCTGTCATTAGAGCTGCTCAACGTCCAGGTTTGTGATGCGTATAGTAAGACGGGTATGATTATTGACTTATAGAGCGTCAGTTTTGTTCGTCGAGAGAGAGAGCTCTGCTACTCAATTGCCTACTGAGCCCAAAGTAACACCTGTTGGCAAGAGTTATCCTTCGTTTAATCTCAATACTGATATCGTTGGAGGAGTTAATGCTGGATCCCAGGTAAACAAAGTCCTTCACTACCTCAAAGGAGGTGTTGTCAACAGTGACGTGGTTTCCAAGACGCTGGGACTGTTTGTTTGTTGACACAAGATACTTCGTTTTATCTGCATTCACTGCAAGACCCATTCGACTCGACTCTTTTTCTAGCCTGGAGAATACTGCACTGACTTCGCGCGTATTGTGGCCAATGATGTCGATATCATCTGCATACGCCAGCAGCATTACACTTTTATAGAAAATGGTGCCGCTGCGTCTCAGGTCAGCAGCTTGGATGATCTTCTCCATGACTATATTAAAGAAGTCGCACGATAAGGAATCACCTTGTCTGAAACCTCGCTTGGTATTGAACGGAAGGGAGAGGTCCTTCCCGATTTTCACTGCGCTGCTGGTGTTCTTCTGTGTCATCCTGCAAAGACGTATTAGCTTCGCAGGAATACCAAATTCAGACATGATGGAGTAGAGGTGACTCCTTATTGGGCTATTGAAGGCGGCTTTGAAATCGATAAAAAGATGGTGTGTGTCGCTTTGTTTTACGAGGGTCGTTTCCAAGAGTTGTCGGAGCGTGAAGATCTGGTCGATGGTGGTTTTTCCAGGTCTGAAGCCACACTGATAAGGTCCAATCAGTTGGTTAACGATGGGCTTCAGTCTTTCACACAATACGCTCGACAGGACCTTATATGCGATATTAAGAAGGCTAATCCCACGGTAGTTGGTGCAAATAGTGGTATCGCCTTTCTTGTGGATTGGGCAGAGCACACTGAGGCTACAATCATCTGGAATGCATTCTTCCGACCATATTCTGCATAGAAGTCTATGAATGCATTTAAACAGAGCTTCGCCACCGGTCTTAAACAGCTCAGCCGGTAGGCCATCGGCTCCTGCGGCTGTATTATTTTTAACATGCAATTACAATAGAAGTTCAGCTACTACAGCTTTTTCGCACATTCTCAGCATTAATATATTTGAAGCCACAATCCAGATCTCATTGAGATATTTCAATGTCATGAATTCCAGTGCCTCCAAACAAATTAATGTGAGAAAAATTTACCCACCACAGAATGGATTGGGCTCAGGGACAACACAGGACATAACAACTAACCATGCATACACAAACACAGATCTAATTACACAATAGCTTTCAATCTACTTTTGAGTTGACCTTTTGACAAACTCACATCAAAAAATGTACAGTTGTTAACAGAGGTACTCATGCGGTTCAAGGGAGCAGTAGCCATGTAATTTGTTCTACTAAATGGTAGATAAATTAAGTTGTTAGCATTTCTACTACTTCTACGGTTAGAGTTAAAGTTTATAAGAGAAAGTAATTCCGGACAATCGAATACACCGGTTATGAGTTGGTGTAAATAGACGATATCCGCAGACTTCCTTTGTTCACTTAAAGATTGCATTTTTAAAAGTTTTAAACGATCCTGTTAAGACCTCGTTATAGTCGGTGATAATGACATCGAAAATAAAACATGAGCAGACTAGCATTTTTCTTGATGACAACGGCATTATATTAATGGCTTTCAGTCTGTGTTCATAAGGTGGCAGTTTTCTATAATCCCGAGGGTCATACGTGTCTCTCAAGGCAAAAAGTAAGAATTGTTTTTGAATAGATTCTAATCTATCACTATGCACTACAAAACTTGGATCCCAGACTGCAACAATATTCTAGCATTGGACGCACTAAAGTGCAATATAAGGCTTTAGTTACCCACACATTCTTGAATTCTTTTGCACGTCTTTTAATGAAACCGAGAAGCTTGTTTCAAAAGCGCAGTCAAAAGTTGTTTGAAAAGTGGGCCGAGGTGACTACCTTGAGGGACGCCCGATGAGACATTAATCTTTTTAGATAGAATACCTTGAAATTTAACGTATTGTGATCTTTCACTTAGATATGAATTCAGCCATTTCAGCAAAGAACCTGAAATACCAAATTTTTCTAATTTTTTAGTTAAGATTATATAATCAACTCGATCAAATGCTTTGCTAAAATCGGTATATACTGTATCTATCTGATGACTTTTTTCCATATTATTAAGAACATCTGAGACCATGATTGTGAGGTTTGTTGTGGTTCATCGTCCTTTACGGAATCCGTGTTGCTGTTCATTCAAATGAGGATTTACTATTTCTGTGAGTAAGAATATATTATTTTTTCGTAAAGTTTAGAAATAGTTGACAGGAAGGCGATTCCTCTGTAGTTTTCGATGGGTCTCTTATCACCGTTCTTATAAATAGCTGTAAGATGAGAAGATTTCCAATAGGATGGAAAAAGTCTAATTGCAAGGATTTCGTAAAAAAAATATATATAACGGAGCAGGGGCGCAACCAGGATTTTTTTTTGGAGGGAGTTTTATCAAATTTTGGACTTATATATAAAATCAATTTAACAAAGGCTTCAAATCACAGCAATAAGTTTCAACTCTTGGGTGTTAATGGGGTAAGTTAATGGGCTAGGTGGGTTTCGAAAATCGAATGCTCAACCAAAGAATATGATAACTAATTTTTGTAAATATAAGAACTAAATATTTGAAGCACTAGATAATGTATCTTGTAGAAGAGTTCCAAATTTTAACAAGATTGGTTATAACTTTTTGGGAAATCCTGACATCTAATTTGCAAAAATAAGTTTGGACTCAAGTTTTGGGAGAATATTCTGGACATATTGTGCAATGTCACAAGGAAAAAACAAAATTCATTTTCAAACCGACTCAACCTCTAAAAAAACAGTCATATATAAAATTTAAGTTAAGTTTTTATAAATAGTATTTTATAAATATAAAAAAATATTTCAAAAATTGCTATAATTGTATACTTTTCCCACCAAAATATGCAAGTCTTGCAATCAAGATTGAATATCGGAATCTGTGTGATTTTAAAAATCAGTTTCATGAAAATCCTTCAAAATTGCACATATATTATTCGATTTTAATGAATGATGTTGTTTTGAAAGAGTGTCGTAAAGATTTTCGTTAAAAAAGATATTATGTCGATTTAAGTCAGCATTTCCTTATTCATGCTCATTGGCATAACTTTATTATGTCTCTGATAAACGGATGAACAGAAGCAAAATCAAACCAACATCTTTTTTTCTAATAAGCCCATATTTCTTAAAATCGAATATTATTTGACAATTTAGAGAAATATTTATGAAACAGTATCGGGAAAATGCGATGAAAAATTATGAATTTTAAATTTTTGCTCAGTTGCAGAAATCAATCGGAACTATTTTTTTATTGAATCACATGACTTCACTATAAACTTAATTCCTGCAGAGTTTGGGTTAGTTTATGTTTAAAAAATAGTTATAAAAAAAGATGGCAAGGGTGGCAAGGGACTCGACCGCTCTTCTTCAAATTTTTTTATATATTTTTTTATTTATTTGAGATTAAATTAAAGCTTTAAGATCTTGAAGATCTTTTTTCACGCAACAGGATATAAAAAAAAACATTTTACAATTTTAGACTTAAATTAAATACAGATTATTACAAGCAGAAATTTTGTCCAATTAACACAGTATCGTCAACGTATAAACAGAATAACACTTAAAATAACTTAATATAAGGTGACTTGAAATTAACTATTAATAAATAGAAGATTAAAGAGCAGAACAGAATAGCAAATAGAAAAAAAAGAACATAGTATAGAAAACATAGATTTGTATTAGAGGTTTGAAAAGAAGCAAGAACAGATATTTTGAATTTATTCATAATGAAAATGGATTTTATATTATGGGGTAAAGAATTCCAAAGTTTGATGGCGTTGACGAAGAAAATTCTTTTGGTTTGTAATTCGGTATAATTAGATAACAGGTTCTAATAGAAGAGCTGAAGCGAAGCTTATGAAAAAGGTATACAGGAGTTTTATTATTTAGCAACTTATGCAGAAAGAGACAATTTCTAGCATTTAAATAGTTAATTATACTTCAACCTAAGATTTCTTTGCTTCTAACCGAAATATACTCATGTCGCCTCATGCCATATACATATCTCGAGGCGTCGTTAAACGCAACCTCAATTTTGTGAGCAGAATGAGAATGATTCAGGCTTCCTTATTTTGTAATACTTTTGAATTCATTTTCATCCAAATATTTCAAGTCGTTTTAGTAGGTTCCAAGCATGATATTATTACTCCAAGGTAGTATTGACGTTTCTGTTGGAAACGAACTTCTGTCAAAAAATATAACAAGAAAGAGAGCGCTCACAATTCGTCATAGCATACAATTAATTTTCACTGGTCACATTCAGCGTACTCAACAGTTGGCAACTGCTAAGTCAAAACTTGAGGCACATAAATATGAAGTTGCGCATTAAAATGCATTTAAAAATTGCATTTAATTTGTCAAAATGCAAATTTGAAAATTTTTAATTTGTCGGTAAAATTTCCATTCTTATTTGATACAAAGCTTGATATTTCATAAACTTGACAATTTTTCTGAAACTTCAATACCGATAACAGCGCTCCCCGATGTGTTGCTGTCAGAACAGTTGACACAGCTGAATGTGGCTAACGAATATAACAACGAACAGCTGTTTTTGACAAGAGTTCGTTTACTTGTAGCTGAGAGAATCAACATTTGTCAACACTACCTGGTAAAATTATTCTATCATGGGTTCCAAGCTAGAACTTGAAGAGACAACTCAAATCGAAGTATTGTCAAGAACCCCTCAAGGGGTCAGAATCAGTCTGATGGAAACAAACATGAAAATTTAGTAGATTGTACATCAAACCGAATCGATTTGAAATATACATTTGGGGTTTTTACTCATTTGATAAGATGTGTGTTTGCTTTTCATATGAACCACTTTGTTTTAATTCTATTTGTTTGGTACTACAATAATTTTTGGGGGGGTTTAAACCCCGAAACCCCTCTTTGGTTGCGCTTATGTAACGGAGAAATTAATTCACCTATGAACTGAGCAAGAAAAGTTGGTGGTATAAGGTCCGAACAGAAAACTTATTAAGGTCTAATTCATTTATAGACTTAATTATATCATCTTGTGTTATATTGATAGTGCTAACCAACGGAGACGAATTGGAATAAAAGGACGGAGTTTGAATTCGGATTAAAGGTGAACGAAAGACTTCTTTAAAGTGATCTGCAAAGAGATTACAGATCTCTTGTGGGTGAGAAGAAAAATTATTTCCTTTAAACATGGATATTGGATACCTGGTCGATTTCCGCTTGACATTTACGAAGTCGAAAAATTTATTCGGGTCTTTAATAATTCTTTCTCCAATCAAGTTGGTGAATAATTTGTAAGCTTCAGCAGACTTTATAGAGAACTCTTTAGACAGCTCTTCGTACTTTGCCTTTACTTCATCACTTACAATGACGGTGTTTTTAATGAATTTATAGATACTATTTCTTCAATTTCTGGGTTGTCTAAGATTTGGATTCAGCCATAGTTCAGATAATTTGTTACTTTTTCTTATTTTTGGTACAAAAGCATTAAGTACGGAGAATATACTCTGATAGAAAAACGACAGGATTGTCTAAAAGTTATATGGAGAGAACATAATTTGACAGTGAAAGCTATGTGGTGGAGGGTATTTGCGAATAAATGTTCGGCTGCTGAAGTTGGAATGACATTTATTTCGTCGTAAGAGTCGGTAAGAATTAAATCTAACCACCGTCCGTTCTGGTTAGGAATTGGAGCTACTTGCTGACAATCGTTACTATAAAAGGTAATAAAAGAAACATTAGGACGGTTAGAGTCTCCTAAAATAATAATCTTATCTTCTTCGTTTAAGGTGTCTGTTACTGAGGTTATAGTTTCACATAACTCATTATATGAACATTCCGTAGAGTTAGGAGGTATGTAAATTGCACCGATATAAACATAAATATTTTTATCAAGCATTACTTAAATTATTCGGAATTCAAGATATTTATGGGAGGGAGTTGCAATAACCTCGCTAGATAAGGAATTGTGAGTGGTGATCAAAACGCCTCCACCACGAGAAAGCCCTGTTTTCGATAAATTGTCCAATTACTATCAAGAATTTCCTCATTTTTAAAAGAATCACTTAACCATGTTTCCGTTAAGACCAGCTTATTAAACTGACATGATTTAACATCAACAAAAAGTTTACTAAGTTTATCTCTTATACCACCACAGTTATGGTAGAATAAGTTTAAGACACTTGAAGGGTTAGGCTGATTTTTGCAGATAGGGGTCGTGGTCGGGTGAAAGTTAGGAACAATAGTAACTTTTTGTGTTCGCAAGTGATCTTTGTAGATGCCAAATTCTCTTTGAATGTGTGTGCGATGCAAATGCAGATAGATCATTTTCCACATCTTTTGGGGATAAGTTAAAGCTATCATGGTAATTTATAAAAATTTTCTTCAACTCAACTGGGTCGGTTGGAAGACCTTCTTGATGTTTCGACACCATAACACTAGTTTTTGTTAGACCATCTATACAAATAGTATCCGATTTGTTATGTAGGTAGGCAAGGTACAAGCGGACATTATCATATAAACGCCGGTCACGAAGACGTGACATGATAAACTGGCCATCACTACTTATGTCGGCAAGATTTTTAGTTAATTAAGGACTTGGGGGTAAGAGAGGATCAATAAGCGGTGGTGTTGAAACTATGTTGGGTTGATTTAAGATGGGTAAGTCTAAAGACGATGTTGCAGTAGATATTTGTTGATTTGTGATAGGTGGAACTTCTGAAGTTGTAGGCATTAATATCTGAGGATTAACGGAACTTGTTTGTGTTTTAGATGTTGTTGGAGCATATGACTGTGCAGGATTCAGAACATGTGACCGAATGAAATTGGGATAACTTTTACTGGTATGTATGTTATAGGTAGGTTGGGGAGTTGGTGTTGTGGAAGTCGTAACTATGGGAGGTGTACTGGTTAAGGAAGACATAGGATTGGCTTTTTTTTTTTTTTTTTAGCTTAAACCAACGCTCAGGGGATGCCCCCTATAAATGCGTAAGCATTGTGTTGATTCGGAAGACGGGTAAAAGTTTAGTTGGGGGGTAGAAAATTGGAGTAGTGACGGTGAACATTTGTTTTAAATTTACATAGATCAAAACTGCCGGGGAACATGTTCGCAGGGAGATTATTCCACAATTTTATTGTGCGACTGAAGAACGAATTCTCTCTGTAATGCGAGGTTCTATTGGGCATCAAGGCAATATTATAGGGATGAGCCAGGTGTGCTGCTCGAGTTGACCTGGGAAATACACGAGCTGATGGAGTCAGATCGTGTACCTCCCGTGAACATTTCCCATGGTAGTACCTATATAAAAGGCTTAAGCACCCAACATTGCGTCGATGCCCAAGAGAATTGAGAGAGGATGAAACACGTGCATCCCCTATAAGATATATCGCACGACGTTGAATTCGATCCAGAAGCTCCAGATAATATCTTGAAGCCCCTGCCCAAATGTGCGAATTGTACTCCATTTTCGGCCTAATATATGAGGTATAGATAGTGCGAAGATCAGCCGAAGTGAAGTATTTCTTGCACCGTTTCAGGAAACCGAGGCACTTGGCCGCTTCTTTCGACACATCAAAAATATGATCATTCCAACGAAGATCGGATTGGATCGATATGCCCAGAACGTCAAGAGCAGCTGATTCCACAAAATCTACACCATTCATATTAAGGGGAGCTAAGGGGCAATCCACTCGTTTGTGGCTTAACAGACAACACTGAGTCTTGCTTGCATTAAACTCTACTCTATTAGCAAGACCCCACTCGGAGATTTTTTTCAAGTCGCTAAGGAGTGTGTCGTTCATAATTTGCCTCTTTCTCTCAATCTCCAAAGAGCTCGGGCGTTTTTTGAACGAATATGAATGACAAATGCTGCTGTCGTCCGCAAACGAGTGGATTGGGTTATGGGTCAACGACAGAAGGTCGTTGATAAAAACCAAAAACAAAGTAGGTGATAGGACTGAACCCTGCGGTACTCCTGCATTGATGGCATGCTCCCTGGACGAAGTGCCGTCGACTACGACTCTGATCGACCTGTCACTAAGAAAGCACGTGATCCACCGAGCGAAGTTATCACCGACACCATATGCGACTAGTTTCAAAACGAGCGCTTTATGCCACACTCGATCAAATGCCTTTGAAATATCTAGAGCAACAACCCTGCTCTCACCAAATAAGTGAACGCATTGGTTCCATTTTTCAGTGAGGAACGCCATAAGGTCACCAGTAGAGCGGGCCCTTCGGAAACCGTACTGGCGGTCACTAAGCAATTCGTTGTGCTCCAGATAATTCATAAGGTTGAAGTTTACTACACTCTCCATGACTTTGGAGAGTATAGAACATATCGCAATGGGTCGGTAGTTTGCAGGGTTCGTGGCATCGCCCTTCTTAGGTACTGGCTGGACATTTGCGACCTTCCAACAAGATGGAAATACTCCTGTCCTGTAAGAGATGTTGAAGAGGTTACGCAAAGGCCGAGCCAGAGTAGAAGCACACACTTTAAGCACAACTGGCGGTATGCCATCAGGACCAGAGGCTTTGTTTATGTTGAGGTTTGCGAGGACCCTTTTAACTGCTCTCGTTCGAAAGTAAATCTCCTGCATTACAGAAGGTTTACCCACTATGAAGGGCAGTGACTGATTGCTTGCCGGGATTGTGGAGTTCTGTGCAAACAATCCAGCCAACAGGTTCGCCTTATCAGCCGAGTCAGTGAATATTTCGTCATCTTTTAAGAGAGTTGGAATCGACGATGATGTCTGGTTCTTTACTCTCTTAACGAATGACCAAAAGTTTTTACTCCCTTTGGGACAGAGAAGAACCTGTTCTCTTACGCGAGTTTCGTGAAGAAACTTTTCGCGTTCTAGAATTGCATTACAGCGATTCCTAGCCTCAATGCAAAGTCTTTTAGTATCAGCATTTTTATTAGAACGCCAATTCTGAAAGGCTTCCTCTTTGGACCTGACTGCAATCCTGCAAGTCTCGTTAAACCACGACTGGTCTTTTGGCTTAACGCTTCTCATCTTATTGGGAATGAAAGACCGCATACCCAATAAAATAATTTCCTGTACCATTACTGCCGCGGCATTCACATTTCTATCAGCGAAACATAATTTCCAATTGAAGTTACGGTAAAAATTATTTAACGCAACCCAATTTGCTCTTTCATAGAACCAGGCAATCCTCTTCGGGGCTTTTGGCGTAGAGGTGCGAAGGTTCGAGTATGAAAAAGCAGCGGAGATGATACAATGGTCCGAATTTCCAAGAGGTGCATTGACACTCACATCATATTTTTCATGGTGCGAAGTCAGAAAAAGGTCTAAGATTTTTTGGCTCTGCATGCCAACTCGTGGAATGTAAGTTGGTTCCTTCACTAATTGAATCAATTGGTTCGATTCAGCAAAAAGCTCAACATATTGACCTTCAGGTGTTAAGGGTCCCGAATGACACAGCCAAGACGGATTGTGGACATTGAAATCGCCTGCCACAACGATTTCGCTATCAGGAAACAATCCCAGAATGTGCGTAATCGAATCAGAGAGAGAGTCCAGTTTATTAAAAGTGGGCTCCCTCCCTAGATTCGGGCTTCTATAGACGTAGCAAAAATGGAGCATATGCGAACGGATTCTGAACTTCACCCACATGGAGCAGAATTCCGGGTCAGTTATGCCCAGACCCCGCTCGCATTGATATGCCACATCTGCTCTAATAAAAAGAGCGATGCCCCTATGTGGAGAAAACAATGGCAGTAGGTGATACCCAGGTATATGAAAATCCAGTGGATCTGCATCCTCGCCAACCTGGGTCTCACATAGTGCCATTATTTGAGGCTTATTTAGAGTACAGTGTGCATAGACTGAGAAAAAGTTGGTCCTCAGTCCACGTACATTGCAGAAATCTATCCGAAAATGACCCGACATTTTCTCTCAGTAAAAATTTTCAACAAATAAGGGTATAAAAGGTTATTAGTTACAGCTGCAAATAGGATTGAACACTGTGAGCACAATAAAATGCACTAAGGTAAGTGTTATGCCTTTGCCTTAGTACAATTTCGCCCACAGTGCAACCCTACTCGCTGTCGCAACTAATTGGAGAGGATAGTGAAGTTGACGGACACGAATCTAAAAACACAATTACTTACATGGCGAGAAGCATAGAAAAGCCCCTCGCGTGGTTACAAAAAGAAAACAACACAAGGCCGATGCTGTTTTTGATGTCCCCTGTTCTGCAAAACCGGTTCTCGCTGTTTGATGTTGTTGTTGCTGTTGGAGAGCTGGCCACTCTTGGTCTCTATTGTTTATTTGATTGTTTATTTACTTTTTTTTTTTTTTTTTTTTTTTTTTTTTTTTTATATTTTTTTTTTTTTTATTTTATTTGGTGTTTGCAGCTTGGGCTAATATTTTATGTTCATACACATAACACATAGCACATAACACATAACACAACATTGAACATGATATGAAAAATAGTACGCATATTTGACAGCGAATAATTTTGAAACACACGTAAAGCTTGGATTAGAAGTTAAATAAAAAATCTTTAGCTTTAAAACAAATACACACAATAAACATTACATTGCCGACAGACACGTTGAACACTGGAGAACAAAGACGATAAAAAAAACAAAACAAAAAGCGCGGAAACACATAAGCACAAAGCAGAGAGTATTTATATATGCATATATAGTTTGTTAACTATAGTTGTTAATAACTTTATATTTATTTATTTATTTGCTTAAAACACTACACAAAACACTGAGAACATAAATTATTAAAGTTGGCTTTATTTGTTGGACGGACAAATAAGCAAAGCGACGAAAATACTATATGGAACAGAGGGACGATAACACGGCGCGTCTACCCCCTACGAGTTCACGATCAAAAACTCAAACTTGTAATGAGTCTTATTAGAATTAGAATTAGAGTGGGGTAATGTTTTATTTTTGATGATCGATTTTTAAGTCTTCGATTTATTTCTAGGCTTGTCGATCCATTCAGAAATTGTCCACTTTCCATTCCCCACACTGCCACCATAGGCATTCAGAAACAGCCACCTAATTTGATCCTATTGTCCCATTCAGACACTGTCCATGATGTTCCAAACTGCTGTATTAATTTCCTTGGTGCAGCGACAGGATTTGCTGGTATTTCTTTAACACTTTTAGAGACAGAAGCCGGTGGTTGTGAAAAAGAGTTAGCTGATGGAGAGAGAACAGTGGCTTCCAAGATTTCTTCAAAGATGGAAGAAATGTTCTGATAAGGAGAATCTGGTGTGTTGTGAATTCTTTCGGGAGCAAGTCTGATGACATCCGTTATTTCTGCAATCGACACGCGGAGCATGCCTAGATCGTCACTGATTTCATTTATTTTATTGTATAAAACTTCTATCAATGGATCTGGCTGATGTGGTTGTGGCCAGAAGCCTATTGATCGAAATAAATTTATGTAATTTTAAATAAAAAATACTTTGTACGCAGCTTTTCTGCTTTCTTTTTTTGGGTTCTCTTTTTTGCTCGCACACGAAGAATAATTTTTAAGCAAGTCACGCTAGAGAATATACAAATTCAGGCATACAAAATTTATCGAAATTCGATTATTGATTGATGTGCATGTATTATTCATTGCTGTGTGAGAGTGTTGCTTTTTTTTTAAAAAAGCTTAAGCAGTGCAGCCACGTTTGGCAACATCACTCATAAGATCATTGGTAAAATCTGTTACTTTTGGCACACTTTTTGATAATTTACCAATCTTAAGATCAAAGTCTTTTTTGCAGATTCAAAGAAGCTTGGGAGATCTTCCGCAGATTTCATTACTGCATCAAGCTTCGTAAATTGGTCAACTATTTTTTTTACAAATTGTTTATTATCCAACCGAATGGAATTTGTTGTGTCACTCACACACTTCACTGCACGGGGGACATGCGAGAGTGTAATTTCTTTACACTCATCGCAGTAAAAAATAAAGTTCGCGAGGTAGTCGTTTAAATACGTAAGGCTTCTCTTGGATAATCCCATACATATTGCGTGGAAATATTTTCCACAAAGACCTTTACATACACCCTAGGTGCATTTTGGTCTTCCAATGAGCAGAGAGATGAGGCACAATATTTTTCCATTGCTACTTTTTTCAATTATTTTTCTTGTGATAAATTTTATTCGATTGTTTAATTTTTTTTTTATTATTTTCACTTATTGTTTACTGTAGACTTATTGTTTACTGTAGACTGAGAAGTGTGTAACTGAAGCGAACTGTTTGATAACTTTCACTAGTTTGCCGAAAAAGTACTCGAGAATGCAAAATTGCAGTTTTAATACAAAGTTAACACTGTATATTTTTTTTAAGTTTTGATTTTTTTGTTTATTTTATTGTTGCAAAATTGTAGTTTTCAGTGAAATTAACACTGTAGGTTTTTTAATTTTACTTTTCCGTAGATTTTATTATTGTATTTTATTGGGTTGATTTTTTATGTTCAGAAATTTAATTTTTTTGGCGAATAGGGAAAAAGCGAAACTTGTGGAGCTAATGCAAATCACGTTCGAATGGTTTGACTGTTAATTACTAAGTGCAAGTTTACAAGCATACTTGCGAAACGTTGTGAGCGAAATTATTGTATGTGACAAAAATAGGTTTTTTCGGATAATGTAAACTTTTCCACAGAAAAATTCTTGATTCTAGTTGTGTTACTTAACAATCTAAGCACATGCCAAATTTGGTTTTGATGTTGGAAGCTGAAGCACAGAAAAGTAGAAAAAACGCTGTCCTGTATAATTTGGTTATTGACACGTACGATAATTTCGCGCAAAGGGGTCGTAATGTTTTGAAATTAAGCCAAGCTTATGGTAAAAATAAGAGATCTGGTAGAAAATCTACGCTTTCTGCACGTCATCATCGAGAAACTAAGAGATTAGCAATCAACCATTCCATTAGCCCTGCCGAAAACCGACGAGATTTCAATTTAAAAGCAAGTACACGTCGTGTCTAAAAATTTTACACAACAACCAGCACTTACAATACGTTAAAAGATTCAAACACAAAGGGGTCGTAATGTTTTGAAATTAGGCCAAGCTTATGGTAAAAATAAGAGATCTGGTAGAAAATCTACGCTTTCTGCACGTAACCATCGAGAAACTAAGAGATTAGCAATCAACCATTCCATTAGCCCTGCCGAAAACCGACGAGATTTCAGTTTAAAGGCAAGTAAACGTCGTGTCCAAAAATTTTACACAACAACCAGCACTTACAATACGTAAAAAGATTCAAACACAAAATCCAAGAATTCTACCGCGTCACAAAATTGCAACCTGTGTTTTGCAGAAAAACGTCAATTATAGGAATATGAGTAGCAACGAGTAGTTTTCTCGTGAAAAAAATGGAACTTGGATGAACCCGATGGTTACTAGTTCCAATGGCATGATAAAAGGCAGATTCGACAAAGAAGAATGGCAAGAAACGTCGGTGGAGAAAGCCTAATGGTTCGGGCAGCTTTTGAATACCTTGAAAAGTCCCCAATACAAATTATTTCAACAAAAATGGCTGCAAGAATGTACGTGGATTTGCTCAAAGATGTCTTACCGCAAAATGGAGCAATCATGGGCGGGAATGACTATATTTTTCAGCAAGATAACGCTGCTGTCCATACCGCTTCCTTCACAAAAGACTTATTTTCATTAAATAACATACGAGTGTTGGAACACACTATCTCGTGGAGTTTTTCGAAATGGTAAGCAGTTGGTAAGTTGTCTTTAGAAGAAGAATGGTCCAGGATTGAGGTTCGAACATTAAAAACATTGATTGACAACATGGCATTGAAGGTGTCTTCAGATGGTCATTGCAAATTTCAGAGGAAACACAAGCTATCAATTTGCTCATAATATCAATAAATTATTAAAATAACAAGTAAAAGTGAAACGTTTTTATAAATCGTTCGTTTTAATAATGTACAATGAATTACTTTTTTCATGTTTAATAATTAAAATTTGTTTTTTATACCAATTACATATAGCTAATAAATATCTGAAACTTTTTTGTTTTCATTTTTAAAAAAACGTTCACTTATTTCTTAGAAACCGAATGTTCTACAGCGTTCGTATAACAATGTCGTGGAGTGTATATTTTTGCATTTATATAAATGCACATTTTGTTCAGTATGTAAAGGAATTTACAAAATCTGCAAAAGACTTGAACACGGAATTTTGCTATTAGCTTTGTAAAGGCTTTGCAATGTATTTTGTTACTGCATTTGTACCGTTCATAAATGTTTAATACTGTTAATTCAGCATTTAATTTTTTTAGGTATTAAATTAATTCAATTCAAAAATCTGATAAATAACATATTTATTTGTTTTCACTCGGTATATGCAAACATTAGAAAAAATGGCGATTTTATTTAATATAAGAAATCATTGGTTAGCATAAACTGAAATATTATTGTGGCTCCCACACTCTCATTTACGCTCCCATCGTGCATGCCAGAGATAAATAGATAAAAACTTTGACAAATTTCGGCAAAAAGAGAAAGCCTCCTGTCAAAATGACGAAAATACCAACATAAATTCCATAAATGTTTTAGTGAAATTTTTGACATACTCCCCAATTACCTTATTCAACACATAATTCAACAGTTTCCTTAAATTAAGGCAGTCTGCTGAAAAACTCACTGGCCACATCCAACGCTCTCAATAAGTTATGTTTTCTGAATAGGCTGTTACTTCAAACGTCGAAATAGCTTGTCAAGTTGATGAAATGAAAAGAAGTTTATCAAAAATTGGGCAGACTAACTAAGAAATAATAATTTTTATCTCTTTTAAGTTTATTAATTAGGTATTCATTTTAAAAATACGCTGTAATACTACTAGAACATGCTCAATAATTGAAAAAGATTTATAACAATTTGAGAACAGGTAAAGAAAAGTAAAAGATTTAAATATATAAAGAACCTGCAAAAATAGTAGAGGTAGAAAAACAGAAAATAATAATTGAGGAATATCTTAATTCGACCCACGGAGGTCATATTGGGATAAAAAAAACAATTTTAAAAACAAGGTAGGAAACTCTAAAGTTGATCTAGCTCAGGGTTTCTTTCCCGGGATTAACCAGGAAAACTTCCCGGGAAAAATGTTAATTTTAGTCCGGGAAATTATGTCCGGGATTCCCGAGAAATTCTTTAAGAAATAATACATACTTTATAATTTTAATTTTGTTCTAGCAATTAACAACAAAGTTATCAACACTGCCAATTATTTAAAAGTAATAGGATTAAATCGAACAGTTATTTGAAGCCACTGGCCAAAAAACACTCAATTTAAATAATATATTCAATGCAATGTAAATAATAAAGGTCACGTTTCACCTTACTTACTTACTTACTTAGGTGGCCATGACAAGCCGTTGTCGGGTTACGGCCGACTTCATCAGCTCTCGCCAGGCGTCTCTAAATCGCGCGTGCCATCTCCAATCTCTTACACCAAGCGCGGTAAGGGCTTCCTCGGCCTGGTCAATGCATCGGAGGCATGGTCTTCCTCTGCGTCGTCGACCCTCGGTTTTCACCTTAAACACCTTTTTCGCTGGAGCTTCTTCATCCATACGAAAGACATAACCCAGCCAACGAAGTCGCTGAATTGTTATACGCTGGACTAAGTCAATGTCGTCGTAGAGCTCGTACAGTTCGTGTTTCATTCGAATGCGATAGTCGTCGCCAACTCACACACTCCAACTGGGTTTTCTCCTGGACTTGGCGTAGTGTAAAAATCTGGTCTATGGTGGACTTGCCGAAAGGACGAAAGACACACTGATAAGGTCGAATCAGTGTTTTGGTATGAAGCTGCAATCTTTCACACAATACGCTGGAAAGAACCTTGTATGCGATGGAATAAGACTGATACCTTGGTAGTTGGCGCAGATTGTCGGGTCACCTTTCTTAACTATAGGACAAAGCACACTGAGATTCCAATCGTTGGGCATGCTTTCCTCTAGCCATATTTTGCTGATGAGTTGATGCATGCACCGGTTTTAAACAATTCAGCAGCCAGGCCGTCAGCACCTGCGGCTTTGTTGTTTTTGAGTCGCTGGATAGCAGCTTTATCCTCGTCATGGCTATGTGGATGCTCCGGACTTGAAACCTTGGGTCAGACGCTTAACCTGCTGGTAGAATTTTCGAGCATCCTTCTTGCCCTGGAATACCTCAATTTTTTCTCGCTCACGCTTTTCTTGCTCTCTTTTTTTACGTCTGAAAAGGCATCTCTCTTCCTTCCTCTTATCGCAATAGTTTTCGTGCATGGCTCGCGATGCAGCTGACAGCAGCGTCTTTTTATATGCGGCGTATTTTGCTGCTGTCGCGTCGCAACACTCCTGGTCATACCATTGGTTACGAGGTTGCGGGTGTCGAAAACCAATGACTTCTTTAGCAGCAGTGCGCATTGCGTGGGATATATGCGCCCAAAGTCCGCCAGCGTCGTCGAGGCAAGAGTTAGGTTGGTTGAGCTTAACCGACAGTTGAGCGGAGTAGGCCTCGGTGGTCCGTTGTTATAGCAGCTTTTCGACATCAAGCTTTCGTTGCATGCCTGTGCGTACATTCTTCGCATTGCTCAATCGCATGCGGATATCTTGGCTGCAACAAGATAATGGTCGGAGTCAATATTGACCCCCAAAATGTGCGCACATCCAGTACACTTGAAGCGTGCCTTCCGTCGATCACGACATGATCAATTTTGTTTCGCGTTTTTTGATCCGGGGACAGCCAGGTTGTCTTTTGGATATCGAGGTGTTCGAATCTGGTGCTACTAACTACCATGTTTCGCGCCGCGGCGAAATCGATCAGTCCTAGACCGTTGTTCGAAGTGTTCTCGTGGTGACTGAACTGACCGACAGTGGAGCAAAAGATGCCTTCTTTTCCGACCTTTGCGTTAAAATCGCCGAGAACTATTTTCACGTCATGAGCCGATCAGCGATCATACACGTCCTCGCGTAGAAGGTGTCCTTGACAGCATCGTCCTTTTCCTCCGTCGGGGCATGAGCGCAAATTAGGCTTATCTAGAAGAATTTCACTTTGATGCGGATTGTCACCAGCCTTTCGTTCACAGGTGTGAACCGGGAAACAAGATGGCGTAGTTTCCGACTTACGACGAATCCACATCCAAATTCGCGCTTCTCCGCATGGCAGCTGTAGTAGATATCGCAGTCTGCTTTCTTAGAGCAGCCTTGTCCTTTCCATTGCATATCCTGGGTGGCGGTGATGTCAGCCTTTATTTTTTCGAGGGCTTCCGCCAGTTTCACCTTCCCTCTAAAGGGTCCGAACATTCCAGGTGCATATCCGTAAATCATTGTCCATTTTTCGTTTGCGGTGGTAGTCAACGTAGAAGGGGTTCATATCCGAGGCTGTTTTGGTTTTCATTGGGAAATTAGTAATGTAGTTGGGACAAACACCTAAGCACCCACACCTAAACCCTAAGCACATTGCATTTTAAAGGTCTTGTAGAGACCCCTCAAGTTTATATTCTAGAGGAGACATCGCCGCTCAAATTAACCGACCACTAAACGGGTGCTTGTTTGCCTTTTCCAGGAGACACCACTTGGAGGTTTTGAGTCGACTTGAGACGATTTCGACATGGATAATGCTGACCTCACCAAGTTGACGCAATCAGACACGTTGCCATGTGAAGATCGCCCCCTTCTCTCCCTTTTCACCTTTTACCTTGATGACACAAAATTGAATGTCTCGCTAAAAATTAAATTTCACATAAACTATAAAAGATATCGATTTTTATCAATTTTAATATAAAAATCAAGTTATTTTTTATGTTATTATAATCAACTGCGGAAAAGTGGTTCCGAGATCGCATTTGAAGTAATGGTTAATGTATTTATTGCATGATTTTGAGCCTGACCTGCCTACAAAAAAAAACTCGGAAAAAACATGCTTATTAGATTTGCTTGAAATTATCACAATGTGTTGAATTTTTGTTTTGTATAAAAATTTAAAAAAAGCACTGGTCAAAAACTTCCTTAAATATTTAAATATTATAATAAAAAGTGACCCAAACCAACCTATAAGAGTTTTTTCTGTTGCTGGCAACTTTGTTACTAAAACCCGAAATTGACTTTCTGAAAAAAACCAGAAATGCGTTGGCACCATTTAAATATAATTTCTTAAAAAATTAAGAACATTTATTGTTTATTGAATAAACATATTATCTTATTTATGTACCAAACATAATGAATTATCATTCATCAATATAAAATGTCTTTGTTTTAATTTTTATATCTTTGTTTATAATTAAAGTTAGCCTTTTTTTAGTCTTAACTCTTACAAGGTAATACTGAATGCAAATAAAAGTTTGCCGGTGCCCGGAAATTCAGAAACTCTAGTCTAGACGCACTATGGAATACCTTTAACCTCCTATTATGTTAAAGTATATATTGATATATAAACAACAAATATAAACAACTTCTTATTTTTTTTTAAAATCCATGTATTCCTTTACAGTTTTTACTAATGTGGGTTGTATAGGAGTTGGACGTGTTCAAGTGGAGATGATGCGCATTCCCTTTGCACACCTTAGTTTTGATATAAAATGCTCTCATATCAAGTTTTGTCTCTGAAGGTCATATATAAACCTTTTCATGGTATTTTCATTATTAAAGGGGTTCATGACATTGGCCTCTTTTTGAAATCGGCCAAACTTTTATAATTTTGTATTTTAAAATTATGTATGGAAAAATCACTACGGGTTCAATAGTTACAGCTGGATTCGTGAGAGCGCATTTTTCTTTTTCAACCTTATTTTCTTTGTTCATAAACTTTGAACGCGTTTATCTCGAAACCATGTTTTTCGTACTGGTTGCGGCACTAGCGGGTTCAATTTTTGAAGAAATTTTTTTTATTTTTTTTTTTATTTTTTTAAACTTGATTTGATATCGTATGACAGGAGCTTTTATTTTAAATTTTTTTTCGATTTTTTATGAATTTTCGAAGTCAATATTTTTTTCGAAAAACACACTTTCAAATTTGGAACATCACCAAAAATTCAGTCAGACGATAACCACTTTTGTTAAGATTTAAAAAAGTCATTTTTTCCAGATTGGACAATTATTGCGGCTCCCAGCGCTGCAACCACGAGTCCCCGTTTTTTTCTCTGCCGCCAGTTTGGAGCTCTATAAAACCATGTTGGAGTGAAAAATATATTTTTTTGAATTTTTTTTCTTGTAATTTATTCAATTCTCTACAGTAATAAAAATTTGGAAAAATGTTTGCTTTTGACTGAGTTATGAATTTTTAAAACAAGGTTCGTTTTCTCTGCCGCGAATGATATGTCTCTACTTAAACAACACTGTCGTACTTTTTTCTTTCGCGATATTTTAAAATTTTCTATTAAATTTTTTACTTCAATTCAAAGAGTTATTTAATTGAAGAATTTAAATTTAATTTGCCGTGGCCTCCTGAATTTGCTGAACATAAATTTTTGCTGAGATTCATCAAGAAAGCGCTTAAATAATCCTTTTAAATTATTTGCATATTTCCTTTCATCTATTGCTTTTAACTTGTGGAAATAAATTGTCTTTGCGTTAGCAACATTAATTTCTTGTATTAACTTTTCAAAAGAGAGTGAAGTTTCTCTTTCATTTCTTGTCATTTTCTTATTATTTTATTTTGCTGATTTTTGCACCACAGCATTTCTCAAACTGTTTGACGTTTAGTTTATCCTTTGCTCAAATCATCCCCGTAAACAGGGTTGCCGTAGAACTTTTTTTAAATTAATTATTTATTTTTAAATTTCTAGTTTTTCTTTCAACTTTTAATTTATTTCTTTATTTATTTTAACTTTAAAAATGTTATGCAATTTTCGTCAATTGCTGGTTATGTGAAGCATTCTTTCATATAAAGTGTGCAGCGTTAACTGCGAGAATTTTTGATGCACTTAATGAAGGTAAAGGACTTCGTAGAAAACTGTAGATCTACCGATGTAGATATTTTAAAGCTTATACGACAGTCTCGTAAAGGTTTTTTAAAGGTTTCGAAGGATTTAGCGGCGGCTCAAGCCGATTTTGGCTGATTTTGAAGACATATTTAAGAAGTTTAAAATTATGGATGATGCCTCTGTTTTACCATCTTCAGAACATTCATCCCTATAATCCTATAATCCTATATGTATAGGATTATAGGATTGTCTATATGTATAATGTATTTCTTTTATCCCTATAAAAGAAATAACCGGTCTTATACACTTGTGTATCCTGAGGACTTACTTCATCCGACTGTTGAAATCACTCTGAATTTTCCCAAACAATCTATATCAAATCGTTTGAATCCTCCCTCAAAGTTCAACTTTAAAAGAACAAATTATGTTATTTTAAAAAATAATTTGTCAATTATCACCTGGTCATCACTACTTTATATCAATACTACAAGAATATTGCCACAAACCCTTGATTCTCCTGTGTTTGCCTTTAACAATACTCTTAATAATTGCTTTTAAACTTCAGTTCCTCAGAGAAAATCCTCTCTAATATCTGGTCCCACTTGGTATACCAAAGAACTGAAAAATCTGAGAAAGTTAAAATCAAAATATTATAAAAAATATTTGAAATCTCATAATGTTTGTGATTTTTCTTCTTATACCTCAACTAAATATAAGTACCGTCAGTTATGTGGGCAATCTTATAGCATTTATTTAACAAAAGTCAAATTAAACATCAAGTCTGATGCAAAATCATTTTGGAACTTCGTTTATACTAAACGTAAGATAAATTCTTATCCATCTTTGATAGTTTAAGTTGTTTTTTAAATCTGCAACCTAGCGATATATATTCTCCAATAATTGATATTAAATCGGTTTCAGCCTACTTGAAAAATCTCAAGACATCTTGTTAAAGCGGTCCTGACAATACACCTTCTTGTATATTGAAATATTGCTGTGAAGAACTTGTAATTCCAATTACTATGCTTTTCACTACATCGGTGCAATCTTCCTATTTTCCAGTGGCATGAAAATCTTTTTTTATTATTCCGCTGCATAAATCTGGCAATAGGTCTTTGATTGACAACTATTGGGAAATTGCAAGGCTCAGCGCCCTACCTAAGCTTTTTGAGGCTATTGTAAGGTCACAATTATCACATAGCGTTAAGTCTTTAATATCTCCATTTCAACATGGATTCTTATCTGGAAAATCTACAATCACTAATCTCCTAGAATTTACATCTAAAACTATTGACTACACTAAAACTACACAAAGTGTTATATTTTATCTCTTAAAGTCAGATGAGTTTCTTGTAACTTGTGGTGTACCAGGTTTAAGTAAAATTTTAAAACGTAACGAAAAACGATTTGCTTCTTAGTTTTCAGACCTTGGTAGGACAAACGCGATAAGGATGAAAATTAAAATTTCAAGTGACATTCCGATAAATATGAAACCTTATAGATTTCCATTCGCTCAAAGACCCGCGGTAAAAACGAATTACTAGTAAATATTTGCAAAATGATGAATATAGATAAAACCACTTCAACACCATATCATCATGAAACGTTAGGAACAGTAGAAAGAAACCATAGAGTTTTAAACGATTTTCTAATGACAATGGACGGAAAAGACAACTGGGATGAACTGTTACCTTATTATACATATTCATATAATACAACTCCACATAGCATAACGCAATACACACCATTTAAATTAGTATATGGAAAATTATGTACCTTACCATGTGAAATTGCAAATAATGAAGAAAAATTTTATAATTTGGAAAACTGTAAAGAACCCTTTGTTCGTCTACCTAAATGCTGAGGATTTATATAGATGTATACTCATGTATACTCAGCGGTTGATCCAGGGGATTTTACAAAAATTCCAATTGAGAACGCTGTTGTGTTTAATTTTGTAAATATTATTTCATTTATTGTTTAATTAAATCTTATTATAATACTTAAATAACTATTCTGAAAATTTAACTCCTTGAGTTGTATAACACTTCTCGGGTATGTTTACATAAATAAATCTGCGAAGTGTACAACGCTCCTCAGACGTATAATAAAGATAGGCTACAGTTGTTTACTTTAACGCCTCGAAGAGTATAACGCTTCTCGGGTATGCTGAACTACGATGCTAACTAAATCTTCGAAGTGTACAACACTTTTCAGGTATATACTTAAAATAGGCTACAATGTTTTATTTAAACGCCTCGATGAGTACAACGCTTCTCGGGTATGCTAAACTACGATGCTAACTTAATCTTCGAAGTGTACAACACTTTTCAGATATATACCTAAATAGTCAGAAAAGACCTTGCGTACAACACACGACTCCGTAGACTGACTGGCGTGCGCATGTTCAGCGGCTTGTGTATTGTTTTCTTTTGTCGCTTGTTCTTCTTATTCACGACGTCTGTTGCAAGACGTGCGGGGTTCATGTTGTATGTTGCTGCTAAGTGATGAAATGTTGCTAATTGAAATAAACGACCATAAAACTTCATAATTATTATTATAAAAATAAATACATTTTTAATACGATTAACTTTTTTATATATTCATTACTACAATAAAATAGATAAATATAATTCAATATATTCAATATAAAATAAGTGTTAAGTATTAATATAATATGTTCAATATAATTTTATATGGAGTATTATCCATTAATTACTCTGGAATAAGTATACCGGTGTTGTTCTCCAGGTCGAGTGGCTGTGTTTCTAGCGGTCTAGAAGTAATTTCACCTAAAATTCTCGCTAGCTGGTCTTCGTTGTCTCCTAGTGCTAGCACATCCTCTGTGGTCAGATTTTGTCATTGCTTAATTTGATCAAGCCAGTCTGATTGGGTCAATGGCGTGTGTTCGACGTCGACTGTAGCAGTTCTGCCGAGGTTGGTTAAGGTGACGTCGTCGATATTGGCCATAGCAGTATAATCGATGATGGCCGGTGACGGATTACTTGTAAAACCAGCTACGTTGTTGCGTTCGTTGACAGCGTATTGGTTTATACGTCTTCAGTGGCAGTGAAGTTGGCTGTAGCTGCGTTATCGCCGCTATTAAAATTAACGCCTTCAATGATGTCGACGGCAACATTGGTGGTGGCGGCATACTGTTCGATGAAGCTGACTGTGAACTAGGCCGTGAATGAAGCAGCGAAGTTGGCTTCGAGTGTTGCTGCGAAGTTGATGACAACGTCGAAGCTGGCGTTGGTAGGTGGTATGCAGTTGTTGGTGGTGGCAGTATTTTGGCCTTGACAGCAGTTGCTAATTGTACCATGAAGCCATACATACCTCGCTAGTGCAGTGGGTGGCGTATTGGCTTGCGGAGCTGGCAGCATAGAGCACTTCGGTGTTGCTGGAAGTGGTGTCGGGGTAAGCGTTGACTTTTTTTTGTGGTGCACCGTTTGCAGTACAGTCGGCGTCAGCAAAGCATCTCGTTGGCGTTTCTTCCTTGTCACCGGTAAAGCTCAGTATATATGCCACTGATCCAGACAGCGACCGACTTTCGGTGCAAAATTCTTGCACTCTACGATTGAAATTCTTGCACTCTCATCACTGTTGGCGATGCTGCTTTCCTCGCAATCGTTGCTGTAGATTGATCGTTCCTCATCATCAGTACATAGGTCCACCACTGCATCTACCTGTTGTGTCGGACGTTTTTCTTCGCATGGGCGCTTGCTTAGTTGCAGCAGTTCCTCCTTATTTCGCTTCATTAAGCGTATGCCGGGAACCGAGACTGCGGTGCCTCAATTACTGGCTTAAAGCCCGTAACCAGTACCTTCGTTAGACGGCGGCTTCTTTTGATTACCTGGTGGTGGCGAAAAAACTGCTTGGGACATCGTTGGAACTTCTGTTCGGTGGTCTCGTTGGCCATCTGCTCTAAGTGGCGCCAAACTTTGCACTAGTTTGGTCGGCTGTGGTCGACGTATCATCTCAATCCTTTTCTTATCCGCGATTTAGTTGTTTTTTAAATAGAAACAAACTGTTTCCTATTTATTTCTATTTACTTTTATCAGCTGTTTGGTTTGACGGGAAGTGTTCCGAAAGCTTTTCGTTTTCTTTGAGTACCTGTTCTGTTCAAAATAGACAAAAAAAAATGCCTACATTATAAGTTCTGCCTTCCTCCTACATTATTATTTAAACTTAATTTTATGTAATTGTTTAAAGTTATTTGGGAAATAAGGGGGCGATCTTCACATGGCAACGTGTCTGACTGCCTCAACTTGGCGAGGCCAGCATTATACATGTCGAAATCATCTCAAGTCGACTCAAACCTCCGCGTGGTGTCTCCTGGAAACGTCAAAAACTATCACCCGATATACTTTGGCGGCGAATCTGGGCGGCGGGCTTCCTTTGACCATCAAGCAAAGGTTGTGCGTTGGGTTTGAAGCCCACCATGTAATAAAAATATTTCAATTAAAAGTTTAAAAATAAATAGTAGAATGATCCCCAAATCTGATGACGACTACTGCAAACGAAAAACTGATTATGATTTACGGATATGCACCTGGAATGTCCGAACCCTAAATTGGGATGGTGCCTCTATCCAACTGATTGATATCTTGGAAAGATATAATTCTGATATCACTGCAATCCAAGAAATGCAATGGAAGGGACAGGGTTGCTTACGGCAAGCATCCTGTGATATCTACTACAGCTGCCATGCGGAAAAGCACTCCTGTGAACGAATGACTTGCCATAATCCGCTTCAAGGCTAAATTTTTTAACATCAGCATAATATGTGCGCACGCTCCCACAGAAGAAAAAGATGACGAAACCAAAGAAAGTTTTTACGAGCGCCTTGAAGACGCATACGAGCGCTGCCCCCGTCATGACTTAAAAATCGTGCTTGGTGACTTCAACGCCAAGGTGGGTAAAAAAAACATATTTGGTCCAACAGTCGGAAAGTTCAGCCTCCACGACAACACATCCGATAACGAAATGAGGTTGATTGACTTCGCCGCAGCACGAAACATGGTCGTTAGTAGCACTAGATTCAAGCATCTCAATATTCATAAGGCCACCTGGTAGTCCCCTGATCAAAAAAAATGCAACCAAATTGATCACGTTTTGATTGACGGAAGGCACACTTCCAGTGTACTAGACGTACGCACGATCCGCGGTGCTAACATAGACTCGGATCATTATCTTGTCGCAGCCAAGGATGTAGGATGCTCGCAATCCTACACTAAGAATGCTAGACGTCGACAAACTGCAGTCAAAACGAACGGCCGAAGCCTTCGCTACTCGACTCTCACTCCTGCTTCAAGAAAGCACTTCTCTGGTCGACGATATATGGGAACAGTGGACGCACATATCCCACTCTATGCGTACGGCTGCCGAAGAGTTGATAGGCTACCACCGCCCTCGCCGAAACCAGTGACACGACCAGGAGTTTCGGGACGCCACTGCAGAGAAGGACGCCGCCTACAAAGCCACCCTGCAGTCGGTTGTAACACGTGCTGTTATGGAGCGATACCGAGAGAAGAAGAGGGAAGAGAGACGCATTTTCAGGCGAAAAAAACGAGAGGCGGAAATGCGTGAGTGCGAGAAAATTGAGATGCATGGCGACAGAAATAAGACCGGAGCCTCTTCCTGCAAGGATGAGAATGGGAATCGAGTGACAAATATCCAAAGTGCACTGGTGTTATGGAGGGAACACTTCTCTAGTCTTTTAAATGGTGACGATGACAACAATCCCGCCAGTGGAGATGATATCCACAAACCCGAATTATGGATGACAGCGTTGAAGTTCCGCTGCCTGACTATAACGAGGTCTTAACAGCTATAGCTCGGCTTAAAAACAACAAAGCCGCTGGAGCCGATGGCCTACCGGCTGAGCTGTTTAAGACCGGTGGCGAAGCTCTGTTTAAATGCATTCACAGACTTCTATGCAGAATATGGTCGGAAGAATGCATTCCAGATGATTGTAACCTCAGTGTGCTCTGCCCAATCCACAAGAAAGGCGATCCCACCATTTGCGCCAACTACCGTGGGATTAGCCTTCTTAATATCGCATATAAGGTCCTGTCGAGCGTATTGTGTGAAAGACTGAAGCCCATCGTTAACCAACTGATTGGACCTTATCAGTGTGGCTTCAGACCTGGAAAGTCCACCATCGACCAGATCTTCACGCTCCGACAACTCTTGGAAAAGACCCTCGTAAAACAAAGCGACACACACCATCTTTTTATCGATTTCAAAGCCGCCTTCGACAGTCCAATAAGGAGTCACCTCTACTCCATCATGTCTGAATTTGATATTCCTGCGAAGCTAATACGTCTTTGCAGGATGACACTGAAGGACACCAGCAGCGCAGTGAAAATCGGGAAGGACCTCTCCCTTCCGTTCGATACCAAGCGAGGTTTCAGACAAGGTGATTCCTTATCGTGCGACTTCTTTAATATAGTCATGGAGAAGATCATCCAAGCTGCTGACCTGAGACGCAGCGGCACAATTTTCTATAAATGTGTTATGCTGCTGGCGTATGCAGATGATATCGACATCATTGGCCACAATACGCGCGAAGTTAGTGCAGCATTCTCCAGGCTAGAAAAAGAGTCGAGTCGAATGGGTCTTGCAGTGAACGCAGATAAAACGAAGTATCTTGTGTCAACAAACAAACAGTCCCAGCGTCTTAGAAACCACGTCACTGTTGACAACACCTCCTTTGAGGTAGTGAAGGACTTTGTTTACCTGGGATCCAGCATTAACTCCTCCAACGATATTGTTGTGTTTAACGTCCGATGGTCTCCGTGCTTTCACGAGGAGAAGAGTGACCATAGACGGAAAGAAAAAGACGTTTATTTGATTTTGTTGATTATGGTTGATTTATATTTTATTTTGTTTAATTTTTATCAACAATGGCCCGCTGTCTAGGCGTGGCTGCGACCAAAGTTTGATTTTTATTTTATAATTTTAATCCAAAAAGGACCGCTGTCTAGGCGAGGCTGCGACCAGTTTAGATATTATAAGCTTAAAACTATCTTTTTTTCTTCGATCGTTTCTACGCCGGTCGGTGGTTTATAAAGGAAAATCCTCAGTTTTTGAGGGCGTTTCCATATTCCAATAATTCCAATAAGTGGAAATAGATACCAACCAATCAAAATCAAAACATAAGCTACATATATTTAGGAATCATTATGTAAATTTACATATCGTTCTACTTCCCCTTAGTGATACGCGATCACGTACACTTTGCATGTTACGCAGTTGCAGGCAATGCACCTTGCAAGCAGCGCAGTAACTAGGGTAGGTAAATGAACAGCCTTTGCTGACCGTGCAAGCCAATGCCGATGCACCCAAACAGTCACTTGCTTTGTTTTTGTTGTCGCCGACGTTTAAGTCGGAACCACTTGACAATAAAAACAAAGTATTGGTTTTGTTTATTTTGGTAATTTAAGCATATGCGCTTAAATTAGGTCAGTATGTTTTTCTTTTCTTGAACGCCAGTAATTTGTGTCGCTGTACTCAAATTGGGTTGTTGTCGTTCGTAGTATTTTATTTGTTGTTTATTATTTATGTCGAAATGCAGATCGCTGTATTTTTGATATCGACATCTGGTAGTAATAATTATTGAGTTAGTTCTTTGGAATTGGTGTGAGGTCGGGTGTACAAAGTGTACATGCAATGTTGTGGGATACAACAATATCAGTATTGAGATTAAACGAAGGATAACTCTTGCCAACAGGTGTTACTTTGGGCTCAGAAGGCAATTGAGAAGCAGAGCTCTCTCTCGACGAACAAAACTGACGCTCTATAAGTCAATAATCATGCCCGTCCTACTATACGCATCACAAACCTGGACGTTGAGCAGCTCTGATGAAAGGACTTTGGGAGCTTTCGAGAGAAAAATCCTTCGCAAGATCTATTGTCCAATCTGCGTCAATGGCGAGTACCGAATACGAGTGCCACGGTAAATCGTGTTTTCAGGGTTTCGAACGCTTCTTGTTGTTCCTCCGACCACTTCCAGTGCTTGCCCTTCCGAAGTTACGTGGTGAGTGGTTGTACTATGCTCGAAAATTTGGGCACGAATCGTCGATATCATGACACTTTTTCTAGGTAGCGACGGAGTTCTTTCACGTTCTCTGGTGGTTTCAGTTCTGTTATGGCTGCTTCTTTATCTGTATCGGTGTGGTATCCTCATTACTCACTAAATGTCCTAAATATTTGGGTTCTTTCTTAACTCACACTTTTCAATATTGATATTTAAATTCGCTGCACGGAGTCTTCGGAAAACTTCCTTAAGGTGTCTCATATGATCTTCTTATGATGATCCGATAAAAATGATGTCGTCAAGGTATGCAAACGCATGGGTTTCCATTTCGGGTTCAATGACCTGATCATGCGCGCTGAAATGTGGCTGGTGTGGAATGCAGACCAAAAGGCATAACCCGCCACTGCACTCTCCAAAAATTATTGTTTAAATTTAACAATTACAATTGTAAATAAACTTAACAATTTCCTTGTTAAAATTTTCCTTTGATTTGAGTTTTAAATTTTTCTTTCCAAAAATTGACAATATTTATTGTACAATTGTTAAATGTTTTGTTATTTTTCAATTCATCAAAAATAATTTTTTTTGCTGATGTTTTCAATAAGAGGAGAATAATTTTTAAAAATTAAGGTAAATATAATGATTATATTTCAACTCATTTGTTTGAAATATATTATGTGATGTTTGAACACAATTTGTGATCCTTAACGAACTTCTTCGGAATCATACCGACTTCACTCTAGATTTTTTCGTGCAGATATTTTTTGAAGATATCATGATATGGATTGAGAGGAGGGGGATTAATATCTCGGTTTTAAATATTAACGGTGCATCTTATTTATGTAAAACATATTATTCCTTTTTTATTGAACTAGACAGTCCAATTGGTCTATCTATGGAAGACATAGACGAAAGCGTCGAAAGACCGAAATGAAGACTTGAATAAAACAAAGTCATTCCCTTTCCACTAGGAAGATCCCGATGGTGCACTGGTGCACTCGTTAAAAAACTATAACCACTTTCAGCGATTATAACTAATAAAACATTTAACTTTAATTGTATTGTCACATAGAATTCAATTAAATTAGTGCAAGATTAATCCATCTAAATTAGTGCTTTAAATGCAAGATTTTTATTTTTTTATGTGTTTAATTTTTGACGGATAATTTTTTAATTTCAATTTTTTGACGTTTAAATTTTGACTTTTAATTTTTGACGTTTAAGTTTTGACACTTAATTTTTGAGATTTAAATTTTGACATTTCATTTTTGACGTTAACAAGTTTATAACATTTTAAAATTCATAAATGACAAGACAACCTTCAAAATTTAATTTTTAAAAATTTACAATTTTTATTGTTATTTCTAACAACAAATCAACAATTGCTATTGTTGATGCTATTGTAACCAAGATTATTGTTATTTTATTGTTAGAATTAACAATTTTTTTTGAGAGTGTGGTACATACCTCACATATTCTTGAGGGTGGGTAAGCGTCAGGTGCAGAACGTGAGTTGAGTTGTCTGTAGTCCACACAAAGTCTCCATGCGCCTCTTTTCTTTTTCATCAAAACAATAGGTGCGCTGTGCGGACTGTGCGACAGTTTGATGCAACCTTTGTTGATCAGTTCGTCGATTTTTTTGTTTATGATTTCTTGCATCGCTGAATTCCGTTGAAAGTTACGTTGTTTAATGAGGCGATTATCCTTCGTTATTATTTTATGGGCTGTGATATTCGATACTCCTTCAAGATCATTAAATTTTCTCAGTTCTTCTGCTAAAAACTGCTCGATGACTTCTTGTTCAGTCATGCCGTGGATATTTTCGTATTTGTTGTTTGGTTCACGATGGTTTCCTTCACAAATCACGGTGCAGCAGGATGTGTTTTCCCATTCTTCTGAGGTATTTTGCTCATTCAGCGTTGTCAAATAGCCGCCACACTGGATAGATGCTTGTACGCCTATCAAGAAGTCCGTGCCGAGAATGAGGTCATCTATATCTTCTGGAAGAATAAGTAAGCAGTTAAATGCTTCTTGAAGCCAAACTCGATGCCTGCTATCAGCATTTTATTTACTTCCCTTGTGGAACTGTTAGCCATTGGCGCTGTTATTTGTATTTTCTTCAGATTTTTCTGTGATGTTGTTATTTTGTTTGTTTAAACTTCGCTAATGAAGCTTCTTGTGGCACCGGTGTCGATGGTTGCTTCCATGCTGGTGGTGAAAACATGTGTGGAGTCGTGACTTAGTTGCGAGGATGTCGATTTTGGGATTCCGTCTGACCTCGCTCCTGACGATAGCCCTGCGCATTTTCCTGTAGGTACCGGCAGCAATTAATGGTAAGGATCTCACATCGGCCGCAATCCCAACAAAACATTACTTGTGCATTTCGACGCTCGCGGAATGTATGGCCATCTTGGCCGCAGCGTCTACACGCATTGTGGGGTTTGATTGATTGATAACCCTCTTGTACTATCATTAGATGTCTATACTCCCTAGGAAATCTTCTGCGAGCATAATTAAGTCATTCAGGTTTTCAAAATCCCTGCGCTTCACATACAAAGTATACTCTTGGTGGCAATTTCGGTATAGTCTATCGAGTTGTTGTTCCTCGGAGTATTTCGCATGTCACTTGAATGGCTTCTTGGGATGTTGGTGACGTTGGCGGGTTGCATTTTCCAGCTGTTCAAAATATCTTATAGGCAAGAAGACCTGCAAGAAATCATCTTTAAATGTACTCCAATTACTCCACTGTCGATTGGTTATTGCGGAACCACATCAAAGCTTTGTCCACAGGAAGTTCTGGCATCATTCTTGGTTATAGATTTTTTCTCTGGCCGTACACTTCAGCGAGTTCTTCTACCCGTTCGATGAAAGTTGGTCGTTCTTTCCCACCGTCGTATGTGAAGGACCATTTCCTTACCTGATCGATGACCAACGCGTAGGCTTGTTCTTGTATTCCTTAGCGTGGTTGCATTGGTTGAAACGTCTGGAAATTATTTTTGTAGGCTCTTGCAGAGCCGGTATTGATTTGCAGTATGCTAGGTGAAGGACTTCTGGAGTACTTTACCTCCAGCTCCATCAGACTTTGTTCCACATCGGTTTTTCCTTCAGCTTAAGAATAAATAGTGCGAAGCGCTTTCGTAGGTCATCGACTGTGCCGGCGGACTCGAAAGACAATTCCTCGGCGAATGTGTGAAGTTCTTCCTTACGAAGGGAGTATACCCCTGATGTTTTCACAGGCATTTTCGACGAGTGTTCCGTAGATTACTATTACATTTCTTTTTTTATTTTTACTTTGTGTTTTTCAACTTTTTTACCAGATTCCCTGCTCGGGCGCCATTTGTAACGAACACTTTGTTCGTCTACCTAAATGCTGAGGTACACTCAGCGGCTGATCCAGGGGTTCTTACAAAAATTCCAATTGAGAACGCTGTTATATTTAATTTTGTTAATATTATTTCATTTATTGTTTTATTAAATCTTATTATAATACTTAAGCAACTATTCTGAAAATTTAACTCCTTGAGGTGTTTAACACTTCTTGGATATGTTTACATAAATAAATCTGCAAAGTGTACAACGTTCCTCAGACGTATCCAGTATCTTATCTTATCACATATCACAAAACATTTGCTATAAAGAGTGAGATGTATATATGTACCTTTAGCTATAAAACATTTGGGAAAACACACAACTTTGACATTTGGTAAATAAATAATGAATTAATTAAATTTTACAAGTTTCGAAATGTGGTGCTGTTCAGAATACAACTGCTGTTTTCGTTCAAGTGTTGCAGTGCATTCATGATGCAGATTGGAAACGAATTTTTAAAGAAAACATCGCATCTTTTTATTTCCTGTTTGATATCATATTCGGCATATATTCAAATTCGGAGAACTTCAGCATTTCCTTATTCATGCTCATTGGCATAACTTTATTATGTCTCTGATAAACGGATGAACAGAAGCAAAATCAAACCAACATCTTTTTTTCTAATAAGCCCATATTTCTTAAAATCGAATATTATTTGACAATTTAGAGAAATATTTATGAAACAGTATCGGGAAAATGCGATGAAAAATTATGAATTTTAAATTTTTGCTCAGTTGCAGAAATCAATCGGAACTATTTTTTTATTGAATCACATGACTTCACTATAAACTTAATTCCTGCAGAGTTTGGGTTAGTTTATGTTTAAAAAATAGTTATAAAAAAAGATGGCAAGGGTGGCAAGGGACTCGACCGCTCTTCTTCAAATTTTTTTATATATTTTTTTATTTATTTGAGATTAAATTAAAGCTTTAAGATCTTGAAGATCTTTTTTCACGCAACAGGATATAAAAAAAAACATTTTACAATTTTAGACTTAAATTAAATACAGATTATTACAAGCAGAAATTTTGTCCAATTAACACAGTATCGTCAACGTATAAACAGAATAACACTTAAAATAACTTAATATAAGGTGACTTGAAATTAACTATTAATAAATAGAAGATTAAAGAGCAGAACAGAATAGCAAATAGAAAAAAAAGAACATAGTATAGAAAACATAGATTTGTATTAGAGGTTTGAAAAGAAGCAAGAACAGATATTTTGAATTTATTCATAATGAAAATGGATTTTATATTATGGGGTAAAGAATTCCAAAGTTTGATGGCGTTGACGAAGAAAATTCTTTTGGTTTGTAATTCGGTATAATTAGATAACAGGTTCTAATAGAAGAGCTGAAGCGAAGCTTATGAAAAAGGTATACAGGAGTTTTATTATTTAGCAACTTATGCAGAAAGAGACAATTTCTAGCATTTAAATAGTTAATTATACTTCAACCTAAGATTTCTTTGCTTCTAACCGAAATATACTCATGTCGCCTCATGCCATATACATATCTCGAGGCGTCGTTAAACGCAACCTCAATTTTGTGAGCAGAATGAGAATGATTCAGGCTTCCTTATTTTGTAATACTTTTGAATTCATTTTCATCCAAATATTTCAAGTCGTTTTAGTAGGTTCCAAGCATGATATTATTACTCCAAGGTAGTATTGACGTTTCTGTTGGAAACGAACTTCTGTCAAAAAATATAACAAGAAAGAGAGCGCTCACAATTCGTCATAGCATACAATTAATTTTCACTGGTCACATTCAGCGTACTCAACAGTTGGCAACTGCTAAGTCAAAACTTGAGGCACATAAATATGAAGTTGCGCATTAAAATGCATTTAAAAATTGCATTTAATTTGTCAAAATGCAAATTTGAAAATTTTTAATTTGTCGGTAAAATTTCCATTCTTATTTGATACAAAGCTTGATATTTCATAAACTTGACAATTTTTCTGAAACTTCAATACCGATAACAGCGCTCCCCGATGTGTTGCTGTCAGAACAGTTGACACAGCTGAATGTGGCTAACGAATATAACAACGAACAGCTGTTTTTGACAAGAGTTCGTTTACTTGTAGCTGAGAGAATCAACATTTGTCAACACTACCTGGTAAAATTATTCTATCATGGGTTCCAAGCTAGAACTTGAAGAGACAACTCAAATCGAAGTATTGTCAAGAACCCCTCAAGGGGTCAGAATCAGTCTGATGGAAACAAACATGAAAATTTAGTAGATTGTACATCAAACCGAATCGATTTGAAATATACATTTGGGGTTTTTACTCATTTGATAAGATGTGTGTTTGCTTTTCATATGAACCACTTTGTTTTAATTCTATTTGTTTGGTACTACAATAATTTTTGGGGGGGTTTAAACCCCGAAACCCCTCTTTGGTTGCGCTTATGTAACGGAGAAATTAATTCACCTATGAACTGAGCAAGAAAAGTTGGTGGTATAAGGTCCGAACAGAAAACTTATTAAGGTCTAATTCATTTATAGACTTAATTATATCATCTTGTGTTATATTGATAGTGCTAACCAACGGAGACGAATTGGAATAAAAGGACGGAGTTTGAATTCGGATTAAAGGTGAACGAAAGACTTCTTTAAAGTGATCTGCAAAGAGATTACAGATCTCTTGTGGGTGAGAAGAAAAATTATTTCCTTTAAACATGGATATTGGATACCTGGTCGATTTCCGCTTGACATTTACGAAGTCGAAAAATTTATTCGGGTCTTTAATAATTCTTTCTCCAATCAAGTTGGTGAATAATTTGTAAGCTTCAGCAGACTTTATAGAGAACTCTTTAGACAGCTCTTCGTACTTTGCCTTTACTTCATCACTTACAATGACGGTGTTTTTAATGAATTTATAGATACTATTTCTTCAATTTCTGGGTTGTCTAAGATTTGGATTCAGCCATAGTTCAGATAATTTGTTACTTTTTCTTATTTTTGGTACAAAAGCATTAAGTACGGAGAATATACTCTGATAGAAAAACGACAGGATTGTCTAAAAGTTATATGGAGAGAACATAATTTGACAGTGAAAGCTATGTGGTGGAGGGTATTTGCGAATAAATGTTCGGCTGCTGAAGTTGGAATGACATTTATTTCGTCGTAAGAGTCGGTAAGAATTAAATCTAACCACCGTCCGTTCTGGTTAGGAATTGGAGCTACTTGCTGACAATCGTTACTATAAAAGGTAATAAAAGAAACATTAGGACGGTTAGAGTCTCCTAAAATAATAATCTTATCTTCTTCGTTTAAGGTGTCTGTTACTGAGGTTATAGTTTCACATAACTCATTATATGAACATTCCGTAGAGTTAGGAGGTATGTAAATTGCACCGATATAAACATAAATATTTTTATCAAGCATTACTTAAATTATTCGGAATTCAAGATATTTATGGGAGGGAGTTGCAATAACCTCGCTAGATAAGGAATTGTGAGTGGTGATCAAAACGCCTCCACCACGAGAAAGCCCTGTTTTCGATAAATTGTCCAATTACTATCAAGAATTTCCTCATTTTTAAAAGAATCACTTAACCATGTTTCCGTTAAGACCAGCTTATTAAACTGACATGATTTAACATCAACAAAAAGTTTACTAAGTTTATCTCTTATACCACCACAGTTATGGTAGAATAAGTTTAAGACACTTGAAGGGTTAGGCTGATTTTTGCAGATAGGGGTCGTGGTCGGGTGAAAGTTAGGAACAATAGTAACTTTTTGTGTTCGCAAGTGATCTTTGTAGATGCCAAATTCTCTTTGAATGTGTGTGCGATGCAAATGCAGATAGATCATTTTCCACATCTTTTGGGGATAAGTTAAAGCTATCATGGTAATTTATAAAAATTTTCTTCAACTCAACTGGGTCGGTTGGAAGACCTTCTTGATGTTTCGACACCATAACACTAGTTTTTGTTAGACCATCTATACAAATAGTATCCGATTTGTTATGTAGGTAGGCAAGGTACAAGCGGACATTATCATATAAACGCCGGTCACGAAGACGTGACATGATAAACTGGCCATCACTACTTATGTCGGCAAGATTTTTAGTTAATTAAGGACTTGGGGGTAAGAGAGGATCAATAAGCGGTGGTGTTGAAACTATGTTGGGTTGATTTAAGATGGGTAAGTCTAAAGACGATGTTGCAGTAGATATTTGTTGATTTGTGATAGGTGGAACTTCTGAAGTTGTAGGCATTAATATCTGAGGATTAACGGAACTTGTTTGTGTTTTAGATGTTGTTGGAGCATATGACTGTGCAGGATTCAGAACATGTGACCGAATGAAATTGGGATAACTTTTACTGGTATGTATGTTATAGGTAGGTTGGGGAGTTGGTGTTGTGGAAGTCGTAACTATGGGAGGTGTACTGGTTAAGGAAGACATAGGATTGGCTTTTTTTTTTTTTTTTTTAGCTTAAACCAACGCTCAGGGGATGCCCCCTATAAATGCGTAAGCATTGTGTTGATTCGGAAGACGGGTAAAAGTTTAGTTGGGGGGTAGAAAATTGGAGTAGTGACGGTGAACATTTGTTTTAAATTTACATAGATCAAAACTGCCGGGGAACATGTTCGCAGGGAGATTATTCCACAATTTTATTGTGCGACTGAAGAACGAATTCTCTCTGTAATGCGAGGTTCTATTGGGCATCAAGGCAATATTATAGGGATGAGCCAGGTGTGCTGCTCGAGTTGACCTGGGAAATACACGAGCTGATGGAGTCAGATCGTGTACCTCCCGTGAACATTTCCCATGGTAGTACCTATATAAAAGGCTTAAGCACCCAACATTGCGTCGATGCCCAAGAGAATTGAGAGAGGATGAAACACGTGCATCCCCTATAAGATATATCGCACGACGTTGAATTCGATCCAGAAGCTCCAGATAATATCTTGAAGCCCCTGCCCAAATGTGCGAATTGTACTCCATTTTCGGCCTAATATATGAGGTATAGATAGTGCGAAGATCAGCCGAAGTGAAGTATTTCTTGCACCGTTTCAGGAAACCGAGGCACTTGGCCGCTTCTTTCGACACATCAAAAATATGATCATTCCAACGAAGATCGGATTGGATCGATATGCCCAGAACGTCAAGAGCAGCTGATTCCACAAAATCTACACCATTCATATTAAGGGGAGCTAAGGGGCAATCCACTCGTTTGTGGCTTAACAGACAACACTGAGTCTTGCTTGCATTAAACTCTACTCTATTAGCAAGACCCCACTCGGAGATTTTTTTCAAGTCGCTAAGGAGTGTGTCGTTCATAATTTGCCTCTTTCTCTCAATCTCCAAAGAGCTCGGGCGTTTTTTGAACGAATATGAATGACAAATGCTGCTGTCGTCCGCAAACGAGTGGATTGGGTTATGGGTCAACGACAGAAGGTCGTTGATAAAAACCAAAAACAAAGTAGGTGATAGGACTGAACCCTGCGGTACTCCTGCATTGATGGCATGCTCCCTGGACGAAGTGCCGTCGACTACGACTCTGATCGACCTGTCACTAAGAAAGCACGTGATCCACCGAGCGAAGTTATCACCGACACCATATGCGACTAGTTTCAAAACGAGCGCTTTATGCCACACTCGATCAAATGCCTTTGAAATATCTAGAGCAACAACCCTGCTCTCACCAAATAAGTGAACGCATTGGTTCCATTTTTCAGTGAGGAACGCCATAAGGTCACCAGTAGAGCGGGCCCTTCGGAAACCGTACTGGCGGTCACTAAGCAATTCGTTGTGCTCCAGATAATTCATAAGGTTGAAGTTTACTACACTCTCCATGACTTTGGAGAGTATAGAACATATCGCAATGGGTCGGTAGTTTGCAGGGTTCGTGGCATCGCCCTTCTTAGGTACTGGCTGGACATTTGCGACCTTCCAACAAGATGGAAATACTCCTGTCCTGTAAGAGATGTTGAAGAGGTTACGCAAAGGCCGAGCCAGAGTAGAAGCACACACTTTAAGCACAACTGGCGGTATGCCATCAGGACCAGAGGCTTTGTTTATGTTGAGGTTTGCGAGGACCCTTTTAACTGCTCTCGTTCGAAAGTAAATCTCCTGCATTACAGAAGGTTTACCCACTATGAAGGGCAGTGACTGATTGCTTGCCGGGATTGTGGAGTTCTGTGCAAACAATCCAGCCAACAGGTTCGCCTTATCAGCCGAGTCAGTGAATATTTCGTCATCTTTTAAGAGAGTTGGAATCGACGATGATGTCTGGTTCTTTACTCTCTTAACGAATGACCAAAAGTTTTTACTCCCTTTGGGACAGAGAAGAACCTGTTCTCTTACGCGAGTTTCGTGAAGAAACTTTTCGCGTTCTAGAATTGCATTACAGCGATTCCTAGCCTCAATGCAAAGTCTTTTAGTATCAGCATTTTTATTAGAACGCCAATTCTGAAAGGCTTCCTCTTTGGACCTGACTGCAATCCTGCAAGTCTCGTTAAACCACGACTGGTCTTTTGGCTTAACGCTTCTCATCTTATTGGGAATGAAAGACCGCATACCCAATAAAATAATTTCCTGTACCATTACTGCCGCGGCATTCACATTTCTATCAGCGAAACATAATTTCCAATTGAAGTTACGGTAAAAATTATTTAACGCAACCCAATTTGCTCTTTCATAGAACCAGGCAATCCTCTTCGGGGCTTTTGGCGTAGAGGTGCGAAGGTTCGAGTATGAAAAAGCAGCGGAGATGATACAATGGTCCGAATTTCCAAGAGGTGCATTGACACTCACATCATATTTTTCATGGTGCGAAGTCAGAAAAAGGTCTAAGATTTTTTGGCTCTGCATGCCAACTCGTGGAATGTAAGTTGGTTCCTTCACTAATTGAATCAATTGGTTCGATTCAGCAAAAAGCTCAACATATTGACCTTCAGGTGTTAAGGGTCCCGAATGACACAGCCAAGACGGATTGTGGACATTGAAATCGCCTGCCACAACGATTTCGCTATCAGGAAACAATCCCAGAATGTGCGTAATCGAATCAGAGAGAGAGTCCAGTTTATTAAAAGTGGGCTCCCTCCCTAGATTCGGGCTTCTATAGACGTAGCAAAAATGGAGCATATGCGAACGGATTCTGAACTTCACCCACATGGAGCAGAATTCCGGGTCAGTTATGCCCAGACCCCGCTCGCATTGATATGCCACATCTGCTCTAATAAAAAGAGCGATGCCCCTATGTGGAGAAAACAATGGCAGTAGGTGATACCCAGGTATATGAAAATCCAGTGGATCTGCATCCTCGCCAACCTGGGTCTCACATAGTGCCATTATTTGAGGCTTATTTAGAGTACAGTGTGCATAGACTGAGAAAAAGTTGGTCCTCAGTCCACGTACATTGCAGAAATCTATCCGAAAATGACCCGACATTTTCTCTCAGTAAAAATTTTCAACAAATAAGGGTATAAAAGGTTATTAGTTACAGCTGCAAATAGGATTGAACACTGTGAGCACAATAAAATGCACTAAGGTAAGTGTTATGCCTTTGCCTTAGTACAATTTCGCCCACAGTGCAACCCTACTCGCTGTCGCAACTAATTGGAGAGGATAGTGAAGTTGACGGACACGAATCTAAAAACACAATTACTTACATGGCGAGAAGCATAGAAAAGCCCCTCGCGTGGTTACAAAAAGAAAACAACACAAGGCCGATGCTGTTTTTGATGTCCCCTGTTCTGCAAAACCGGTTCTCGCTGTTTGATGTTGTTGTTGCTGTTGGAGAGCTGGCCACTCTTGGTCTCTATTGTTTATTTGATTATTTATTTACTTTTTTACTTTTTTTTTTTTTTTTTTTTTTTTTTTTTTTTTTTTTATATTTTTTTTTTTTTTATTTTATTTGGTGTTTGCAGCTTGGGCTAATATTTTATGTTCATACACATAACACATAGCACATAACACATAACACAACATTGAACATGATATGAAAAATAGTACGCATATTTGACAGCGAATAATTTTGAAACACACGTAAAGCTTGGATTAGAAGTTAAATAAAAAATCTTTAGCTTTAAAACAAATACACACAATAAACATTACATTGCCAACAGACACGTTGAACACTGGAGAACAAAGACGATAAAAAAAACAAAACAAAAAGCGCGGAAACACATAAGCACAAAGCAGAGAGTATTTATATATGCATATATAGTTTGTTAACTATAGTTGTTAATAACTTTATATTTATTTATTTATTTGCTTAAAACACTACACAAAACACTGAGAACATAAATTATTAAAGTTGGCTTTATTTGTTGGACGGACAAATAAGCAAAGCGACGAAAATACTATATGGAACAGAGGGACGATAACACGGCGCGTCTACCCCCTACGAGTTCACGATCAAAAACTCAAACTTGTAATGAGTCTTATTAGAATTAGAATTAGAGTGGGGTAATGTTTTATTTTTGATGATCGATTTTTAAGTCTTCGATTTATTTCTAGGCTTGTCGATCCATTCAGAAATTGTCCACTTTCCATTCCCCACACTGCCACCATAGGCATTCAGAAACAGCCACCTAATTTGATCCTATTGTCCCATTCAGACACTGTCCATGATGTTCCAAACTGCTGTATTAATTTCCTTGGTGCAGCGACAGGATTTGCTGGTATTTCTTTAACACTTTTAGAGACAGAAGCCGGTGGTTGTGAAAAAGAGTTAGCTGATGGAGAGAGAACAGTGGCTTCCAAGATTTCTTCAAAGATGGAAGAAATGTTCTGATAAGGAGAATCTGGTGTGTTGTGAATTCTTTCGGGAGCAAGTCTGATGACATCCGTTATTTCTGCAATCGACACGCGGAGCATGCCTAGATCGTCACTGATTTCATTTATTTTATTGTATAAAACTTCTATCAATGGATCTGGCTGATGTGGTTGTGGCCAGAAGCCTATTGATCGAAATAAATTTATGTAATTTTAAATAAAAAATACTTTGTACGCAGCTTTTCTGCTTTCTTTTTTTGGGTTCTCTTTTTTGCTCGCACACGAAGAATAATTTTTAAGCAAGTCACGCTAGAGAATATACAAATTCAGGCATACAAAATTTATCGAAATTCGATTATTGATTGATGTGCATGTATTATTCATTGCTGTGTGAGAGTGTTGCTTTTTTTTTAAAAAAGCTTAAGCAGTGCAGCCACGTTTGGCAACATCACTCATAAGATCATTGGTAAAATCTGTTACTTTTGGCACACTTTTTGATAATTTACCAATCTTAAGATCAAAGTCTTTTTTGCAGATTCAAAGAAGCTTGGGAGATCTTCCGCAGATTTCATTACTGCATCAAGCTTCGTAAATTGGTCAACTATTTTTTTTACAAATTGTTTATTATCCAACCGAATGGAATTTGTTGTGTCACTCACACACTTCACTGCACGGGGGACATGCGAGAGTGTAATTTCTTTACACTCATCGCAGTAAAAAATAAAGTTCGCGAGGTAGTCGTTTAAATACGTAAGGCTTCTCTTGGATAATCCCATACATATTGCGTGGAAATATTTTCCACAAAGACCTTTACATACACCCTAGGTGCATTTTGGTCTTCCAATGAGCAGAGAGATGAGGCACAATATTTTTCCATTGCTACTTTTTTCAATTATTTTTCTTGTGATAAATTTTATTCGATTGTTTAATTTTTTTTTTATTATTTTCACTTATTGTTTACTGTAGACTTATTGTTTACTGTAGACTGAGAAGTGTGTAACTGAAGCGAACTGTTTGATAACTTTCACTAGTTTGCCGAAAAAGTACTCGAGAATGCAAAATTGCAGTTTTAATACAAAGTTAACACTGTATATTTTTTTTAAGTTTTGATTTTTTTGTTTATTTTATTGTTGCAAAATTGTAGTTTTCAGTGAAATTAACACTGTAGGTTTTTTAATTTTACTTTTCCGTAGATTTTATTATTGTATTTTATTGGGTTGATTTTTTATGTTCAGAAATTTAATTTTTTTGGCGAATAGGGAAAAAGCGAAACTTGTGGAGCTAATGCAAATCACGTTCGAATGGTTTGACTGTTAATTACTAAGTGCAAGTTTACAAGCATACTTGCGAAACGTTGTGAGCGAAATTATTGTATGTGACAAAAATAGGTTTTTTCGGATAATGTAATCTTTTCCACAGAAAAATTCTTGATTCTAGTTGTGTTACTTAACAATCTAAGCACATGCCAAATTTGGTTTTGATGTTGCAAGCTGAAGCACAGAAAAGTAGAAAAAACGCTGTCCTGTATAATTTGGTTATTGACACGTACGATAATTTCGCGCAAAGGGGTCGTAATGTTTTGAAATTAAGCCAAGCTTATGGTAAAAATAAGAGATCTGGTAGAAAATCTACGCTTTCTGCACGTCATCATCGAGAAACTAAGAGATTAGCAATCAACCATTCCATTAGCCCTGCCGAAAACCGACGAGATTTCAATTTAAAAGCAAGTACACGTCGTGTCCAAAAATTTTACACAACAACCAGCACTTACAATACGTTAAAAGATTCAAACACAAAGGGGTCGTAATGTTTTGAAATTAGGCCAAGCTTATGGTAAAAATAAGAGATCTGGTAGAAAATCTACGCTTTCTGCACGTAACCATCGAGAAACTAAGAGATTAGCAATCAACCATTCCATTAGCCCTGCCGAAAACCGACGAGTTTTCAGTTTAAAGGCAAGTAAACGTCGTGTCCAAAAATTTTACACAACAACCAGCACTTACAATACGTAAAAAGATTCAAACACAAAATCCAAGAATTCTACCGCGTCACAAAATTGCAACCTGTGTTTTGCAGAAAAACGTCAATTATAGGAATATGAGTAGCAACGAGTAGTTTTCTCGTGAAAAAAATGGAACTTGGATGAACCCGATGGTTACTAGTTCCAATGGCATGATAAAAGGCAGATTCGACAAAGAAGAATGGCAAGAAACGTCGGTGGAGAAAGCCTAATGGTTCGGGCAGCTTTTGAATACCTTGAAAAGTCCCCAATACAAATTATTTCAACAAAAATGGCTGCAAGAATGTACGTGGATTTGCTCAAAGATGTCTTACCGCAAAATGGAGCACTCATGGGCGGGAATGACTGTATTTTTCAGCAGGATAACGCTGCTGTCCATACCGCTTCCTTCACAAAAGACTTATTTTCATTAAATAACATACGAGTGTTGGAACACACTATCTCGTGGAGTTTTTCGAAATGGTAAGCAGTTGGTAAGTTGTCTTTAGAAGAAGAATGGTCCAGGATTGAGGTTCGAACATTAAAAACATTGATTGACAACATGGCATTGAAGGTGTCTTCAGATGGTCATTGCAAATTTCAGAGGAAACAGAAGCTATCAATTTGCTCATAATATCAATAAATTATTAAAATAACAAGTAAAAGTGAAACGTTTTTATAAATCGTTCGTTTTAATAATGTACAATGAATTACTTTTTTCATGTTTAATAATTAAAATTTGTTTTTTATACCAATTACATATAGCTAATAAATATCTGAAACTTTTTTGTTTTCATTTTTAAAAAAACGTTCACTTATTTCTTAGAAACCGAATGTTCTACAGCGTTCGTATAACAATGTCGTGGAGTGTATATTTTTGCATTTATATAAATGCACATTTTGTTCAGTATGTAAAGGAATTTACAAAATCTGCAAAAGACTTGAACACGGAATTTTGCTATTAGCTTTGTAAAGGCTTTGCAATGTATTTTGTTACTGCATTTGTACCGTTCATAAATGTTTAATACTGTTAATTCAGCATTTAATTTTTTAGGTATTAAATTAATTCAATTCAAAAATCTGATAAATAACATATTTATTTGTTTTCACTCGGTATATGCAAACATTAGAAAAAATGGCGATTTTATTTAATATAAGAAATCATTGGTTAGCATAAACTGAAATATTATTGTGGCTCCCACACTCTCATTTACGCTCCCATCGTGCATGCCAGAGATAAATAGATAAAAACTTTGACAAATTTCGGCAAAAAGAGAAAGCCTCCTGTCAAAATGACGAAAATACCAACATAAATTCCATAAATGTTTTAGTGAAATTTTTGACATACTCCCCAATTACCTTATTCAACACATAATTCAACAGTTTCCTTAAATTAAGGCAGTCTGCTGAAAAACTCACTGGCCACATCCAACGCTCTCAATAAGTTATGTTTTCTGAATAGGCTGTTACTTCAAACGTCGAAATAGCTTGTCAAGTTGATGAAATGAAAAGAAGTTTATCAAAAATTGGGCAGACTAACTAAGAAATAATAATTTTTATCTCTTTTAAGTTTATTAATTAGGTATTCATTTTAAAAATACGCTGTAATACTACTAGAACATGCTCAATAATTGAAAAAGATTTATAATAATTTGAGAACAGGTAAAGAAAAGTAAAAGATTTAAATATATAAAGAACCTGCAAAAATAGTAGAGGTAGAAAAACAGAAAATAATAATTGAGGAATATCTTAATTCGACCCACGGAGGTCATATTGGGATAAAAAAACAATTTTAAAAACAAGGTAGGAAACTCTAAAGTTGATCTAGCTCAGGGTTTCTTTCCCGGGATTAACCAGGAAAACTTCCCGGGAAAAATGTTAATTTTAGTCCGGGAAATTATGTCCGGGATTCCCGAGAAATTCTTTAAGAAATAATACATACTTTATAATTTTAATTTTGTTCTAGCAATTAACAACAAAGTTATCAACACTGCCAATTATTTAAAAGTAATAGGATTAAATCGAACAGTTATTTGAAGCCACTGGCCAAAAAACACTCAATTTAAATAATATATTCAATGCAATGTAAATAATAAAGGTCACGTTTCACCTTACTTACTTACTTACTTAGGTGGCCATGACAAGCCGTTATCGGGTTACGGCCGACTTCATCAGCTCTCGCCAGGCGTCTCTACTTCGCGCGTGCCATCTCCAATCTCTTACACCAAGCGCGGTAAGGGCTTCCTCGGCCTGGTCAATGCATCGGAGGCATGGTCTTCCTCTGCGTCGTCGACCCTCGGTTTTCACCTTAAACACCTTTTTTGCTGGAGCTTCTTCATCCATACGAAAGACATAACCCAGCCAACGAAGTCGCTGAATTGTTATACGCTGGACTAAGTCAATGTCGTCGTAGAGCTCGTACAGTTCGTGTTTCATTCGAATGCGATAGTCGTCGCCAACTCACACACTCCAACTGGGTTTTCTCCTGGATTTGGCGTAGTGTAAAAATCTGGTCTATGGTGGACTTGCCGAAAGGACGAAAGACACACTGATAAGGTCGAATCAGTGTTTTGGTATGAAGTTGCAATCTTTCACACAATACGCTGGAAAGAACCTTGTATGCGATGGAATAAGACTGATACCTTGGTAGTTGGCGCAGATTGTCGGGTCACCTTTCTTAACTATAGGACAAAGCACACTGAGATTCCAATCGTTGGGCATGCTTTCCTCTAGCCATATTTTGCTGATGAGTTGATGCATGCACCGGTTTTAAACAATTCAGCAGCCAGGCCGTCAGCACCTGCGGCTTTGTTGTTTTTGAGTCGCTGGATAGCAGCTTTATCCTCGTCATGGCTATGTGGATGCTCCGGGCTTGAAACCTTGGGTCAGACGCTTAACCTGCTGGTAGAATTTTCGAGCATCCTTCTTGCCCTGGAATACCTCAATTTTTTCTCGCTCACGCTTTTCTTGCTCTCTTTTTTTACGTCTGAAAAGGCATCTCTCTTCCTTCCTCTTATCGCAATAGTTTTCGTGCATGGCTCACGATGCAGCTGACAGCAGCGTCTTTTTATATGCGGCGTATTTTGCTGCTGTCGCGTCGCAACACTCCTGGTCATACCATTGGTTACGAGGTTGCGGGTGTCGAAAACCAATGACTTCTTTAGCAGCAGTGCGCATTGCGTGGGATACATGCGCCCAAAGTCCGCCAGCGTCGTCGAGGCAAGAGTTAGGTTGGTTGAGCTTAACCGACAGTTGAGCGGAGTAGGCCTCGGTGGTCCGTTGTTATAGCAGCTTTTCGACATCAAGCTTTCGTTGCATGCCTGTGCGTACATTCTTCGCATTGCTCAATCGCATGCGGATATCTTGGCTGCAACAAGATAATGGTCGGAGTCAATATTGACCCCCCAAAATGTGCGCACATCCAGTACTCTTGAAGCGTGCCTTCCGTCGATCACGACATGATCAATTTTGTTTCGCGTTTTTTGATCCGGGGACAGCCAGGTTGTCTTTTGGATATCGAGGTGTTCGAATCTGGTGCTACTAACTACCATGTTTCGCGCCGCGGCGAAATCGATCAGTCCTAGACCGTTGTTCGAAGTGTTCTCGTGGTGACTGAACTGACCGACAGTGGAGCAAAAGATGCCTTCTTTTCCGACCTTTGCGTTAAAATCGCCGAGAACTATTTTCACGTCATGAGCCGATCAGCGATCATACACGTCCTCGCGTAGAAGGTGTCCTTGACAGCATCGTCCTTTTCCTCCGTCGGGGCATGAGCGCAAATTAGGCTTATCTAGAAGAATTTCACTTTGATGCGGATTGTCACCAGCCTTTCGTTCACAGGTGTGAACCGGGAAACAAGATGGCGTAGTTTCCGACTTACGACGAATCCACATCCAAATTCGCGCTTCTCCGCATGGCAGCTGTAGTAGATATCGCAGTCTGCTTTCTTAGAGCAGCCTTGTCCTTTCCATTGCATATCCTGGGTGGCGGTGATGTCAGCCTTTATTTTTTCGAGGGCTTCCGCCAGTTTCACCTTCCCTCTAAAGGGTCCGAACATTCCAGGTGCATATCCGTAAATCATTGTCCATTTTTCGTTTGCGGTGGTAGTCAACGTAGAAGGGGTTCATATCCGAGGCTGTTTTGGTTTTCATTGGGAAATTAGTAATGTAGTTGGGACAAACACCTAAGCACCCACACCTAAACCCTAAGCACATTGCATTTTAAAGGTCTTGTAGAGACCCCTCAAGTTTATATTCTAGAGGAGACATCGCCGCTCAAATTAACCGACCACTAAACGGGTGCTTGTTTGCCTTTTCCAGGAGACACCACTTGGAGGTTTTGAGTCGACTTGAGACGATTTCGACATGGATAATGCTGACCTCACCAAGTTGACGCAATCAGACACGTTGCCATGTGAAGATCGCCCCCTTCTCTCCCTTTTCACCTTTTACCTTGATGACACAAAATTGAATGTCTCGCTAAAAATTAAATTTCACATAAACTATAAAAGATATCGATTTTTATCAATTTTAATATAAAAATCAAGTTATTTTTTATGTTATTATAATCAACTGCGGAAAAGTGGTTCCGAGATCGCATTTGAAGTAATGGTTAATGTATTTATTGCATGATTTTGAGCCTGACCTGCCTACAAAAAAAAACTCGGAAAAAACATGCTTATTAGATTTGCTTGAAATTATCACAATGTGTTGAATTTTTGTTTTGTATAAAAATTTAAAAAAAGCACTGGTCAAAAACTTCCTTAAATATTTAAATATTATAATAAAAAGTGACCCAAACCAACCTATAAGAGTTTTTTCTGTTGCTGGCAACTTTGTTACTAAAACCCGAAATTGACTTTCTGAAAAAACCAGAAATGCGTTGGCACCATTTAAATATAATTTCTTAAAAAATTAAGAACATTTATTGTTTATCTTATTATTTTTATCTTTTATCTTATTTATGTACCAAACATAATGAATTATCATTCATCAATATAAAATGTCTTTGTTTTAATTTTTATATCTTTGTTTATAATTAAAGTTAGCCTTTTTTTAGTCTTAACTCTTACAAGGTAATACTGAATGCAAATAAAAGTTTGCCGGTGCCCGGAAATTCAGAAACTCTAGTCTAGACGCACTATGGAATACCTTTAACCTCCTATTATGTTAAAGTATATATTGATATATAAACAACAAATATAAACAACTTCTTATTTTTTTTCAAAATCCATGTATTCCTTTACAGTTTTTACTAATGTGGGTTGTATAGGAGTTGGACGTGTTCAAGTGGAGATGATGCGCATTCCCTTTGCACACCTTAGTTTTGATATAAAATGCTCTCATATCAAGTTTTGTCTCTGAAGGTCATATATAAACCTTTTCATGGTATTTTCATTATTAAAGGGGTTCATGACATTGGCCTCTTTTTGAAATCGGCCAAACTTTTATAATTTTGTATTTTAAAATTATGTATGGAAAAATCACTACGGGTTCAATAGTTACAGCTGGATTCGTGAGAGCGCATTTTTCTTTTTCAACCTTATTTTCTTTGTTCATAAACTTTGAACGCGTTTATCTCGAAACCATGTTTTTCGTACTGGTTGCGGCACTAGCGGGTTCAATTTTTGAAGAAATTTTTTTTATTTTTTTTTTTATTTTTTTAAACTTGATTTGATATCGTATGACAGGAGCTTTTATTTTAAATTTTTTTTCGATTTTTTATGAATTTTCGAAGTCAATATTTTTTTCGAAAAACACACTTTCAAATTTGGAACATCACCAAAAATTCAGTCAGACGATAACCACTTTTGTTAAGATTTAAAAAAGTAATTTTTTCCAGATTGGACAATTATTGCGGCTCCCAGCGCTGCAACCACGAGTCCCCGTTTTTTTCTCTGCCGCCAGTTTGGAGCTCTATAAAACCATGTTGGAGTGAAAAATATATTTTTTTGAATTTTTTTTCTTGTAATTTATTCAATTCTCTACAGTAATAAAAATTTGGAAAAATGTTTGTTTTTGACTGAGTTATGAATTTTTAAAACAAGGTTCGTTTTCTCTGCCGCGAATGATATGTCTCTACTTAAACAACACTGTCGTACTTTTTTCTTTCGCGATATTTTAAAATTTTCTATTAAATTTTTTACTTCAATTCAAAGAGTTATTTAATTGAAGAATTTAAATTTAATTTGCCGTGGCCTCCTGAATTTGCTGAACATAAATTTTTGCTGAGATTCATCAAGAAAGCGCTTAAATAATCCTTTTAAATTATTTGCATATTTCCTTTCATCTATTGCTTTTAACTTGTGGAAATAAATTGTCTTTGCGTTAGCAACATTAATTTCTTGTATTAACTTTTCAAAAGAGAGTGAAGTTTCTCTTTCATTTCTTGTCATTTTCTTATTATTTTATTTTGCTGATTTTTGCACCACAGCATTTCTCAAACTGTTTGACGTTTAGTTTATCCTTTGCTCAAATCATCCCCGTAAACAGGGTTGCCGTAGAACTTTTTTTAAATTAATTATTTATTTTTAAATTTCTAGTTTTTCTTTTAACTTTTAATTTATTTCTTTATTTATTTTAACTTTAAAAATGTTATGCAATTTTCGTCAATTGCTGGTTATGTGAAGCATTCTTTCATATAAAGTGTGCAGCGTTAACTGCGAGAATTTTTGATGCACTTAATGAAGGTAAAGGACTTCGTAGAAAACTGTAGATCTACCGATGTAGATATTTTAAAGCTTATACGACAGTCTCGTAAAGGTTTTTTAAAGGTTTCGAAGGATTTAGCGGCGGCTCAAGCCAGATTGGCTGATTTTGAAGACATATTTAAGAAGTTTAAAATTATGGATGATGCCTCTGTTTCTCCTAAACAAAAGCGACCATATAAGAATTTTCGAAATACCGCAAAACATTTGCTGTAGCCATACTTCACTCTACCAACAACGATTTAATCTTGCTTTCACCTAATTTGAACGTAGAACAAGAAGCGTAGTCAACTGAGTCTGTCAGTCATGACAAAAATACTAATAAGATTGTCTCTTCAAATGAGCAACTGCAACAGTTGACATTTTTTTACAAACAGCTGAAGCTCCTGAAGTGGCTTCAACTGTCATCGTTAGTGATTCTCCAAGTCCTTGTGGTAGGAAAAAAACTAACGCCGAAGCCTGTGTTGCTCTAATTTCGGCTCGTTCGTCTTCTAGTATCGCTACTAGTTCTACTGGTGCTATACCTAAACAGATATTAAAAAAACACAGTAACCAGTCTATATGTATGGAACTTGTTATTGTTCAGCCTGTTAGGTCTATATTTGCCTCACGCTTTGCTCCTGATACATCCGGAGTTCAAATAAATTCAAGTTTTCATATGAGCGGTGCTCTTCTTCTTTTAAAATTAATTTACCAGGTGATCTCCTTGGTAAAGTCTTGGATCAACGTTTTAGGCCTGTAAATCCCGTGGTTCATGAATTTATTCCTAGGTCAACATCTAAAATGCATTTAGCTACTTTACCTGCCCATACCACTAACTCAAAAAACTAGATTGATGCTATCAGGTCCTACTCGTATACCAGAATGTCCGAGGTTTAAATACCAAGTTGACAGATTTGTTAATTTTTAGCCATAATCTTCACTTTGACATTATTGCTTTCAGTGAGACTTGGCTTCTAGTACGTAAAATACTGAAATTCTGTCCAACAATTTTAATAAATACCGTCCAACAATAAAATAGAAACTCTATTGCAGCTAATTTTTGCAATGGTGGTGGCGTTTTTATTGCCGTTAAGACTTCTCACAAGAAATAATAATATCTGGGTCTTTAGATATTGAATTTTGCTATGTTCTTGTGAAATTTGGTTCTTTCAGAATTTATATTACATGTTCGTATATTCCTCCTGCTTCCAATGTCGAGGTGTATGGGAAACATCTGTTGTCGATTGGTAAAATTTGCTCACAACTTCAGCCTCACGACCACATTTTAATAACTGGTGACTTCAACCTTCCTAATGTTTCTTGGAATTGTTGTGCTGAAAATTCTGTATTATTCCTACCATCTTCAGAACATTCATCCCTATAATCCTATAATCCTATATGTATAGGATTATAGGATTGTCTATATGTATAATGTATTTCTTTTATCCCTATAAAAGAAATAACCGCTTGTTAGACCTTATTTATTTTGATAATAGTAATATTGTTTCACTTAATAGGTCTTATACACTTGTGTATCCTGAGGACTTACTTCATCCGACTGTTGAAATCACTCTGAATTTTCCCAAACAATCTATATCAAATCGTTTGAATCCTCCCTCAAAGTTCAACTTTAAAAGAACAAATTATGTTATTTTAAAAAATAATTTGTCAATTATCACCTGGTCATCACTACTTTATATCAATACTACAAGAATATTGCCACAAACCCTTGATTCTCCTGTGTTTGCCTTTAACAATACTCTTAATAATTGCTTTTAAACTTCAGTTCCTCAGAGAAAATCCTCTCTAATATCTGGTCCCACTTGGTATACCAAAGAACTGAAAAATCTGAGAAAGTTAAAATCAAAATATTATAAAAAATATTTAAAATCTCATAATGTTTGTGATTTTTCTTCTTATACCTCAACTAAATATAAGTACCGTCAGTTATGTGGGCAATCTTATAGCATTTATTTAACAAAAGTCAAATTAAACATCAAGTCTGATGCAAAATCATTTTGGAACTTCGTTTATACTAAACGTAAGATAAATTCATATCCATCTTTGATAGTTTAAGTTGTTTTTTAAATCTGCAACCTAGCGATATATATTCTCCAATAATTGATATTAACACGGTTTCAGCCTACTTGAAAAATCTTAAGACATCTTGTTAAAGCGGTCCTGACAATACACCTTCTTGTATATTGAAATATTGCTGTGAAGAACTTGTAATTCCAATTACTATGCTTTTCACTACATCGGTGCAATCTTCCTATTTTCCAGTGGCATGAAAATCTTTTTTTATTATTCCGCTGCATAAATCTGGCAATAGGTCTTTGATTGACAACTATTGGGAAATTGCAAGGCTCAGCGCCCTACCTAAGCTTTTTGAGGCTATTGTAAGGTCACAATTATCACATAGCGTTAAGTCTTTAATATCTCCATTTCAACATGGATTCTTATCTGGAAAATCTACAATCACTAATCTCCTAGAATTTACATCTAAAACTATTGACTACACTAAAACTACACAAAGTGTTATATTTTATCTCTTAAAGTCAGATGAGTTTCTTGTAACTTGTGGTGTACCAGGTTTAAGTAAAATTTTAAAACGTAACGAAAAACGATTTGCTACTTAGTTTTCAGACCTTGGTAGGACAAACGCGATAAGGATGAAAATTAAAATTTCAAGTGACATTCCGATAAATATGAAACCTTATAGATTTCCATTCGCTCAAAGACCCGCGGTAAAAACGAATTACTAGTAAATATTTGCAAAATGATGAATATAGATAAAACCACTTCAACACCATATCATCATGAAACGTTAGGAACAGTAGAAAGAAACCATAGAGTTTTAAACGATTTTCTAATGACAATGGACGGAAAAGACAACTGGGATGAACTGTTACCTTATTATACATATTCATATAATACAACTCCACATAGCATAACGCAATACACACCATTTAAATTAGTATATGGAAAATTATGTACCTTACCATGTGAAATTGCAAATAATGAAGAAAAATTTTATAATTTGGAAAACTGTAAAGAACCCTTTGTTCGTCTACCTAAATGCTGAGGATGTATATAGATGTATACTCATGTATACTCAGCGGTTGATCCAGGGGATTTTACAAAAATTCCAATTGAGAACGCTGTTGTGTTTAATTTTGTAAATATTATTTCATTTATTGTTTAATTAAATCTTTTTATAATACTTAAATAACTATTCTGAAAATTTAACTCCTTGAGTTGTATAACACTTCTCGGGTATGTTTACATAAATAAATCTGCGAAGTGTACAACGCTCCTCAGACGTATAATAAAGATAGGCTACAGTTGTTTACTTTAACGCCTCGAAGAGTATAACGCTTCTCGGGTATGCTGAACTACGATGCTAACTAAATCTTCGAAGTGTACAACACTTTTCAGGTATATACTTAAAATAGGCTACAATGTTTTATTTAAACGCCTCGATGAGTACAACGCTTCTCGGGTATGCTAAACTACGATGCTAACTTAATCTTCGAAGTGTACAACACTTTTCAGATATATACCTAAATAGTCAGAAAAGACCTTGCGTACAACACACGACTCCGTAGACTGACTGGCGTGCGCATGTTCAGCGGCTTGTGTATTGTTTTCTTTTGTCGCTTGTTCTTCTTATTCACGACGTCTGTTGCAAGACGTGCGGGGTTCATGTTGTATGTTGCTGCTAAGTGATGAAATGTTGCTAATTGAAATAAACGACCATAAAACTTCATAATTATTATTATAAAAATAAATACATTTTTAATACGATTAACTTTTTTATATATTCATTACTACAATAAAATAGATAAATATAATTCAATATATTCAATATAAAATAAGTGTTAAGTATTAATATAATATGTTCAATATAATTTTATATGGAGTATTATCCATTAATTACTCTGGAATAAGTATACCGGTGTTGTTCTCCAGGTCGAGTGGCTGTGTTTCTAGCGGTCTAGAAGTAATTTCACCTAAAATTCTCGTTAGCTGGTCTTCGTTGTCTCCTAGTGCTAGCACATCCTCTGTGGTCAGATTTTGTCATTGCTTAATTTGATCAAGCCAGTCTGATTGGGTCAATGGCGTGTGTTCGACGTCGACTGTAGCAGTTCTGCCGAGGTTGGTTAAGGTGACGTCGTCGATATTGGCCATAGCAGTATAATCGATGATGGCCGGTGACGGATTACTTGTAAAACCAGCTACGTTGTTGCGTTCGTTGACAGCGTATTGGTTTATACGTCTTCAGTGGCAGTGAAGTTGGCTGTAGCTGCGTTATCGCCGCTATTAAAATTAACGCCTTCAATGATGTCGACGGCAACATTGGTGGTGGCGGCATACTGTTCGATGAAGCTGACTGTGAACTAGGCCGTGAATGAAGCAGCGAAGTTAGCTTCGAGTGTTGCTGCGAAGTTGATGACAACGTCGAAGCTGGCGTTGGTAGGTGGTATGCAGTTGTTGGTGGTGGCAGTATTTTGGCCTTGACAGCAGTTGCTAATTGTACCATGAAGCCATACATACCTCGCTAGTGCAGTGGGTGGCGTATTGGCTTGCGGAGCTGGCAGCATAGAGCACTTCGGTGTTGCTGGAAGTGGTGTCGGGGTAAGCGTTGACTTTTTTTTGTGGTGCACCGTTTGCAGTACAGTCGGCGTCAGCAAAGCATCTCGTTGGCGTTTCTTCCTTGTCACCGGTAAAGCTCAGTATATATGCCACTGATCCAGACAGCGACCGACTTTCGGTGCAAAATTCTTGCACTCTACGATTGAAATTCTTGCACTCTCATCACTGCTAGCGATGCTGCTTTCCTCGCAATCGTTGCTGTAGATTGATCGTTCCTCATCATCAGTACATAGGTCCACCACTGCATCTACCTGTTGTGTCGGACGTTTTTCTTCGCATGGGCGCTTGCTTAGTTGCAGCAGTTCCTCCTTATTTCGCTTCATTAAGCGTATGCCGGGAACCGAGACTGCGGTGCCTCAATTACTGGCTTAAAGCCCGTAACCAGTACCTTCGTTAGACGGCGGCTTCTTTTGATTGCCTGGTGGTGGCGAAAAAACTGCTTGGGACATCGTTGGAACTTCTGTTCGGTGGTCTCGTTGGCCATCTGCTCTAAGTGGCGCCAAACTTTGCACTAGTTTGGTCGGCTGTGGTCGACGTATCATCTCAATCCTTTTCTTATCCGCGATTTAGTTGGTTTTTAAATAGAAACAAACTGTTTCCTATTTATTTCTATTTACTTTTATCAGCTGTTTGGTTTGACGGGAAGTGTTCCGAAAGCTTTTCGTTTTCTTTGAGTACCTGTTCTGTTCAAAATAGACAAAAAAAAATGCCCACATTATAAGTTCTGCCTTCCTCCTACATTATTATTTAAACTTAATTTTATGTAATTGTTTAAAGTTATTTGGGAAATAAGGGGGCGATCTTCACATGGCAACGTGTCTGACTGCCTCAACTTGGCGAGGCCAGCATTATACATGTCGAAATCATCTCAAGTCGACTCAAACCTCCGCGTGGTGTCTCCTGGAAACGTCAAAAAACTATCACCCGATATACTTTGGCGGCGAATCTGGGCGGCGGGCTTCCTTTGACCATCAAGCAAAGGTTGTGCGTTGGGTTTGAAGCCCACCATGTAATAAAAATATTTCAATTAAAAGTTTAAAAGTAAATAGTAGAATGATCCCCAAATCTGATGACGACTACTGCAAACGAAAAACTGATTATGATTTACGGATATGCACCTGGAATGTCCGAACCCTAAATTGGGATGGTGCCTCTATCCAACTGATTGATATCTTGGAAAGATATAATTCTGATATCACTGCAATCCAAGAAATGCAATGGAAGGGACAGGGTTGCTTACGGCAAGCATCCTGTGATATCTACTACAGCTGCCATGCGGAAAAGCACTCCTGTGAACGAACGACTTGCCATAATCCGCTTCAAGGCTAAATTTTTTAACATCAGCATAATATGTGCGCACGCTCCCACAGAAGAAAAAGATGACGAAACCAAAGAAAGTTTTTACGAGCGCCTTGAAGACGCATACGAGCGCTGCCCCCGTCATGACTTAAAAATCGTGCTTGGTGACTTCAACGCCAAGGTGGGTAAAAAAAACATATTTGGTCCAACAGTCGGAAAGTTCAGCCTCCACGACAACACATCCGATAACGAAATGAGGTTGATTGACTTCGCCGCAGCACGAAACATGGTCGTTAGTAGCACTAGATTCAAGCATCTCAATATTCATAAGACCACCTGGTAGTCCCCTGATCAAAAAAAATGCAACCAAATTGATCACGTTTTGATTGACGGAAGGCACACTTCCAGTGTACTAGACGTACGCACGATCCGCGGTGCTAACATAGACTCGGATCATTATCTTGTCGCAGCCAAGGATGTAGGATGCTCGCAATCCTACACTAAGAAAGCTAGACGTCGACAAACTGCAGTCAAAACGAACGGCCGAAGCCTTCGCTACTCGACTCTCACTCCTGCTTCAAGAAAGCACTTCTCTGGTCGACGATATATGGGAACAGTGGACGCACATATCCCACTCTATGCGTACGGCTGCCGAAGAGTTGATAGGCTACCACCGCCCTCGCCGAAACCAGTGACACGACCAGGAGTTTCGGGACGCCACTGCAGAGAAGGACGCCGCCTACAAAGCCACCCTGCAGTCGGTTGTAACACGTGCTGTTATGGAGCGATACCGAGAGAAGAAGAGGGAAGAGAGACGCATTTTCAGGCGAAAAAAACGAGAGGCGGAAATGCGTGAGTGCGAGAAAATTGAGATGCATGGCGACAGAAGTAAGACCGGAGCCTCTTCCTGCAAGGATGAGAATGGGAATCGAGTGACAAATATCCAAAGTGCACTGGTGTTATGGAGGGAACACTTCTCTAGTCTTTTAAATGGTGACGATGACAACAATCCCGCCAGTGGAGATGATATCCACAAACCCGAATTATGGATGACAGCGTTGAAGTTCCGCTGCCCGACTATAACGAGGTCTTAACAGCTATAGCTCGGCTTAAAAACAACAAAGCCGCTGGAGCCGATGGCCTACCGGCTGAGCTGTTTAAGACCGGTGGCGAAGCTCTGTTTAAATGCATTCACAGACTTCTATGCAGAATATGGTCGGAAGAATGCATTCCAGATGATTGTAACCTCAGTGTGCTCTGCCCAATCCACAAGAAAGGCGATCCCACCATTTGCGCCAACTACCGTGGGATTAGCCTTCTTAATATCGCATATAAGGTCCTGTCGAGCGTATTGTGTGAAAGACTGAAGCCCATCGTTAACCAACTGATTGGACCTTATCAGTGTGGCTTCAGACCTGGAAAGTCCACCATCGACCAGATCTTCACGCTCCGACAACTCTTGGAAAAGACCCTCGTAAAACAAAGCGACACACACCATCTTTTTATCGATTTCAAAGCCGCCTTCGACAGTCCAATAAGGAGTCACCTCTACTCCATCATGTCTGAATTTGATATTCCTGCGAAGCTAATACGTCTTTGCAGGATGACAGTGAAGGACACCAGCAGCGCAGTGAAAATCGGGAAGGACCTCTCCCTTCCGTTCGATACCAAGCGAGGTTTCAGACAAGGTGATTCCTTATCGTGCGACTTCTTTAATATAGTCATGGAGGAGATCATCCAAGCTGCTGACCTGAGACGCAGCGGCACAATTTTCTATAAATGTGTTATGCTGCTGGCGTATGCAGATGATATCGACATCATTGGCCACAATACGCGCGAAGTTAGTGCAGCATTCTCCAGGCTAGAAAAAGAGTCGAGTCGAATGGGTCTTTCAGTGAACGCAGATAAAACGAAGTATCTTGTGTCAACAAACAAACAGTCCCAGCGTTTTAGAAACCACGTCACTGTTGACAACACCTCCTTTGAGGTAGTGAAGGACTTTGTTTACCTGGGATCCAGCATTAACTCCTCCAACGATATTGTTGTGTTTAACGTCCGATGGTCTCCGTGCTTTCACGAGGAGAAGAGTGACCATAGACGGAAAGAAAAAGACGTTTATTTGATTTTGTTGATTATGGTTGATTTATATTTTATTTTGTTTAATTTTTATCAACAATGGCCCGCTGTCTAGGCGTGGCTGCGACCAAAGTTTGATTTTTATTTTATAATTTTAATCTAAAAAGGCCCGCTGTCTAGGCGAGGCTGCGACCAGTTTAGATATTATAAGCTTAAAACTATCTTTTTTTCTTCGATCGTTTCTACGCCGGTCAGTGGTTTATAAAGGAAAATCCTCAGTTTTTGAGGGCGTTTCCATATTCCAATAATTCCAATAAGTGGAAATAGATACCAACCAATCAAAATCAAAACATAAGCTACATATATTTAGGAATCATTATGTAAATTTACATATCGTTCTACTTCCCCTTAGTGATACGCGATCACGTACACTTTGCATGTTACGCAGTTGCAGGCAATGCACCTTGCAAGCAGCGCAGTAACTAGGGTAGGTAAATGAACAGCCTTTGCTGACCGTGCAAGCCAATGCCGATGCACCCAAACAGTCACTTGCTTTGTTTTTGTTGTCGCCGACGTTTAAGTCGGAACCACTTGACAATAAAAACAAAGTATTGGTTTTGTTTATTTTGGTAATTTAAGCATATGCGCTTAAATTAGGTCAGTATGTTTTTCTTTTCTTGAACGCCAGTAATTTGTGTCGCTGTACTCAAATTGGGTTGTTGTCGTTCGTAGTATTTTATTTGTTGTTTATTATTTATGTCGAAATGCAGATCGCTGTATTTTTGATATCGACATCTGGTAGTAATAATTATTGAGTTAGTTCTTTGGAATTGGTGTGAGGTCGGGTGTACAAAGTGTACATGCAATGTTGTGGGATACAACAATATCAGTATTGAGATTAAACGAAGGATAACTCTTGCCAACAGGTGTTACTTTGGGCTCAGAAGGCAATTGAGAAGCAGAGCTCTCTCTCGACGAACAAAACTGACGCTCTATAAGTCAATAATCATGCCCGTCCTACTATACGCATCACAAACCTGGACGTTGAGCAGCTCTGATGAAAGGACTTTGGGAGCTTTCGAGAGAAAAATCCTTCGCAAGATCTATTGTCCAATCTGCGTCAATGGCGAGTACCGAATACGAGTGCCACGGTAAATCGTGTTTTCAGGGTTTCGAACGCTTCTTGTTGTTCCTCCGACCACTTCCAGTGCTTGCCCTTCCGAAGTTACGTGGTGAGTGGTTGTACTATGCTCGAAAATTTGGGCACGAATCGTCGATATCATGACACTTTTTCTAGGTAGCGACGGAGTTCTTTCACGTTCTCTGGTGGTTTCAGTTCTGTTATGGCTGCTTCTTTATCTGTATCGGTGTGGTATCCTCATTACTCACTAAATGTCCTAAATATTTGGGTTCTTTCTTAACTCACACTTTTCAATATTGATATTTAAATTCGCTGCACGGAGTCTTCGGAAAACTTCCTTAAGGTGTCTCATGTGATCTTCTTATGATGATCCGATAAAAATGATGTCGTCAAGGTATGCAAACGCATGGGTTTCCATTTCGGGTTCAATGACCTGATCATGCGCGCTGAAATGTGGCTGGTGTGGAATGCAGACCAAAAGGCATAACCCGCCACTGCACTCTCCAAAAATTATTGTTTAAATTTAACAATTACAATTGTAAATAAACTTAACAATTTCCTTGTTAAAATTTTCCTTTGATTTGAGTTTTAAATTTTTCTTTCCAAAAATTGACAATATTTATTGTACAATTGTTAAATGTTTTGTTATTTTTCAATTCATCAAAAATAATTTTTTTTGCTGATGTTTTCAATAAGAAGAGAATAATTTTTAAAAATTAAGGTAAATATAATGATTATATTTCAACTCATTTGTTTGAAATATATTATGTGATGTTTGAACACAATTTGTGATCCTTAACGAACTTCTTCGGAATCATACCGACTTCACTCTAGATTTTTTCGTGCAGATATTTTTTGAAGATATCATGATATGGATTGAGAGGAGGGGGAATAATATCTCGGTTTTAAATATTAACGGTGCATCTTATTTATGTAAAACATATTATTCCTTTTTTATTGAACTAGACAGTCCAATTGGTCTATCTATGGAAGACATAGACGAAAGCGTCGAAAGACCGAAATGAAGACTTGAATAAAACAAAGTCATTCCCTTTCCACTAGGAAGATCCCGATGGTGCACTGGTGCACTCGTTAAAAAACTATAACCACTTTCAGCGATTATAACTAATAAAACATTTAACTTTAATTGTATTGTCACATAGAATTCAATTAAATTAGTGCAAGATTAATCCATCTAAATTAGTGCTTTAAATGCAAGATTTTTATTTTTTTATGTGTTTAATTTTTGACGGATAATTTTTTAATTTCAATTTTTTGACGTTTAAATTTTGACTTTTAATTTTTGACGTTTAAGTTTTGACACTTAATTTTTGAGATTTAAATTTTGACATTTCATTTTTGACGTTAACAAGTTTATAACATTTTAAAATTCATAAATGACAAGACAACCTTCAAAATTTAATTTTTAAAAATTTACAATTTTTATTGTTATTTCTAACAACAAATCAACAATTGCTATTGTTGATGCTATTGTAACCAAGATTATTGTTATTTTATTGTTAGAATTAACAATTTTTTTTGAGAGTGTGGTACATACCTCACATATTCTTGAGGGTGGGTAAGCGTCAGGTGCAGAACGTGAGTTGAGTTGTCTGTAGTCCACACAAAGTCTCCATGCGCCTCTTTTCTTTTTCATCAAAACAATAGGTGCGCTGTGCGGACTGTGCGACAGTTTGATGCAACCTTTGTTGATCAGTTCGTCGATTTTTTTGTTTATGATTTCTTGCATCGCTGAATTCCGTGGAAAGTTACGTTGTTTAATGAGGTGATTATCCTTCGAGATCATTAAATTTTCTCAGTTCTTCTGCTAAAAACTGCTCGATGACTTCTTGTTCAGTCATGCAGTGGATATTTTCGTATTTGTTGTTTGGTTCACGATGGTTTCCTTCACAAATCACGGTGCAGCAGGATGTGTTTTCCCATTCTTCTGAGGTATTTTGCTCATTCAGCGTTGTCAAATAGCCGCCACACTGGATAGATGCTTGTACGCCTATCAAGAAGTCCGTGCCGAGAATGAGGTCATCTATATCTTCTGGAAGAATAAGTAAGCAGTTAAATGCTTCTTGAAGCCAAACTCGATGCCTGCTATCAGCATTTTATTTACTTCCCTTGTGGAACTGTTAGCCATTGGCGCTGTTATTTGTATTTTCTTCAGATTTTTCTGTGATGTTGTTATTTTGTTTGTTTAAACTTCGCTAATGAAGCTTCTTGTGGCACCGGTGTCGATGGTTGCTTCCATGCTGGTGGTGAAAACATGTGTGGAGTCGTGACTTAGTTGCGAGGATGTCGATTTTGGGATTCCGTCTGACCTCGCTCCTGACGATAGCCCTGCGCATTTTCCTGTAGGTACCGGCAGCAATTAATGGTAAGGATCTCACATCGGCCGCAATCCCAACAAAACATTACTTGTGCATTTCGACGCTCGCGGAATGTATGGCCATCTTGGCCGCAGCGTCTACACGCATTGTGGGGTTTGATTGATTGATAACCCTCTTGTACTATCATTAGATGTCTATACTCCCTAGGAAATCTTCTGCGAGCATAATTAAGTCATTCAGGTTTTCAAAATCCCTGCGCTTCACATACAAAGTATACTCTTGGTGGCAATTTCGGTATAGTCTATCGAGTTGTTGTTCCTCGGAGTATTTCGCATGTCACGTCAAGTTTTGGAGGGAGATTAAGTAGTCCTTGAATGGCTTCTTGGGATGTTGGTGACGTTGGCGGGTTGCATTTTCCAGCTGTTCAAAATATATTATAGGCAAGAAGACCTGCAAGAAATCATCTTTAAATGTACTCCAATTACTCCACTGTCGATTGGTTATTGCGGAACCACATCAAAGCTTTGTCCACAGGAAGTTCTGGCATCATTCTTGGTTATAGATTTTTTCTCTGGCCGTACACTTCAGCGAGTTCTTCTACCCGTTCGATGAAAGTTGGTCGTTCTTTCCCACCGTCGTATGTAAAGGACCATTTCTTTACCTGATCGATGACCAACGCGTAGGCTTGTTCTTGTATTCCTTAGCGTGGTTGCATTGGTTGAAACGTCTGGAAATTATTTTTGTAGGCTCTTGCAGAGCCGGTATTGATTTGCAGTATGCTAGGTGAAGGACTTCTGGAGTACTTTACCTCCAGCTCCATCAGACTTTGTTCCACATCGGTTTTTCCTTCAGCTTAAGAATAAATAGTGCGAAGCGCTTTCGTAGGTCATCGACTGTGCCGGCGGACTCGAAAGACAATTCCTCGTCGAATGTGTGAAGTTCTTCCTTACGAAGGGAGTATACCCCTGATGTTTTCACAGGCATTTTCGACGAGTGTTCCGTAGATTACTATTACATTTCTTTTTTTATTTTTACTTTGTGTTTTTCAACTTTTTTACCAGATTCCCTGCTCGGGCGCCATTTGTAACGAACACTTTGTTCGTCTACCTAAATGCTGAGGTACACTCAGCGGCTGATCCAGGGGTTCTTACAAAAATTCCAATTGAGAACGCTGTTATATTTAATTTTGTTAATATTATTTCATTTATTGTTTTATTAAATCTTATTATAATACTTAAGCAACTATTCTGAAAATTTAACTCCTTGAGGTGTTTAACACTTCTTGGATATGTTTACATAAATAAATCTGCAAAGTGTACAACGTTCCTCAGACGTATCCAGTATCTTATCTTATCACATATCACAAAACATTTGCTATAAAGAGTGAGATGTATATATGTACCTTTAGCTATAAAACATTTGGGAAAACACACAACTTTGACATTTGGTAAATAAATAATGAATTAATTAAATTTTACAAGTTTCGAAATGTGGTGCTGTTCAGAATACAACTGCTGTTTTCGTTCAAGTGTTGCAGTGCATTCATGATGCAGATTGGAAACGAATTTTTAAAGAAAACATCGCATCTTTTTATTTCCTGTTTGATATCATATTCGGCATATATTCAAATTCGGAGAACTCCTTGAAGCGTTGGGGAAGTTGATAAAATTAATAAAAAACTGCTTCAGAAAAACATGATGGTTTTTATTTACAAAAAAAAAATATAATAGTTTACAAGACGTAAAATGTGCGCTCCAGGCCCAGAGCAGCAACACCTTTACCGACGCGATTCAAAAATGTATGGACTTGGCTTTCACGTTTCATATGCAACGGCAGCGTCTGCAACTCCTTCAAGTATTCCTCAGCACCCAACTAAGTATGGTCAACTCTTGCGCGCTCTGCCTGATGTGCTCAATATTTTCGTCATGATGCCGCGCCGATTCCATCTGCTTTTGAAGAAATTTGCGCTGCAACTTGTCTTTTGTCTGCCTAGCGCTGCAGGTGCAATAAAAGTCTCTCTATTGCAAGCATTTTGACACATTCAAGTTTATGTTGCCGACGTTCAATGGAGAGAAGTCAGAAGATACCTTCGTTAGAAATATATTAATTGCTGCTGTGGGTGTTGCTGCTGCTGATGTTGCTGTGTCACACATTAGCGCTTTTGTTGGTGCACATAGACATTGTTAACATAAGTGAATGACCGCCTTGTGTGGAAATTTGCTTTTGACTGGCTGCTGCTGCGGTCTCATTTATGCTGCTTTATATGAACGAGAAAGGTCCTGGACCACCACCACCATCACTCAGTTGGCATGGCAGCAAGCTATTGAGCGATTTTTGCTTTAGATCGAGCACTTCCTCTTCCTTAAAGCGCTGATGTTGCTACCGAAACTCGTACGACGCCAGCGCATTGTTGTTACTGTTGGTGGTGGTTCTGCTGCTGCTGTTGTTTTTGTTGCTGCTGCTGCTGATGATGCTGTGCTTCAGAAACAGCCACGTTTTCTGTTGGCGCATTGCAACACGCATTAAATGGATGACCGCCTTGTGCACGTTTGCTGTTAACTGGTTGCTGCCGCGGCCGCATTTATATTATTTAATATAGGCGAGGAAAGTCCTGGATCCCCACCAGCTTCTTGCATTGGCGGAGCTGGCACCGTGGAACTGCATTGTGGCGAATAGAGTCAATCAGTTGGCTTGACGGCAAGAAGTTGTGTTTTTTGTTTGAGATCCCGCACTTCCTCTTGCGACGACAGTCTAGCGGGAAAAGGAATAGTTTAGCTTTTTATGTGAAAGAACCATTAAAAACTTACTCTTTTGCAATTTCAAGCTGTTGCTTGTCTGCCGATAGTATTAAAATTTTTAGAAATGTCACATAGAATTAAAAATGCCATGCAGCTATAAACACGGTTGTAAAAAAATTAAAGCATGTGATACACTTTTATAGGAAAAGTTCAAGAAGTTGAACTTTTTCTATCTTCTAGTACCTCATGAAATCACAGAGGATATCACATGCTATAAAAGTAGAAAATGTATGCCTATTTCACACTAACATTAGCCAATCCCATAAGATAGGGTTCTCATGCCCATTCTTTCTTACAAAAAAAGTGATTGTGGGAGATCGTAGAAGATAGCATGGAAACGTGGCATAACGCTTCTCGGTTATGCTAAACTTCGATGCTAACTAAATCTTTGAAGTGTACAACACTTTTCAGATATATACTTTAAATAGGCTACAATGTTTATTTGAACGCCTCGTAGAGTACAACGCTTCTCGGGTATGCTAAACTACGATGCTAACTTAATCTTCGAAGTGTACAACACTTTTCAGATATATACCTAAATAGTCAAAAGAGACCTTGCGTATAACACACGACTCCATAGACTGACTGGCTTGCGCATGTGCAGCGGCTTGTGTATTGTTTTCTTTTGTCGCTTGTTCTTCTAATTCACGACGTCTATTGAAAGATACATGCTTATTTTTTTTTTTTTTGTTATTGATACATGCAATAACAATAGAGTTCAGCTACTACAGCTTTTTCGCACATTCTCAGCAGTAATCTATTTGAAGCCACAATCCAGTACCTCATTTCTGCAACTTTTGCGACAAATAGTCACTTTTTCTGTCGTCACACTATTTCGTTCCAAAATACTCACTTTTACGAAAGCTAGTGTTTCTGCATTAATAAGTGAGAAAATATTGCTCTGTGATGAGAAATATATCACAAGTGATAGGGAATATATAAAATTGAAACAATTGTCATTTTGCTTTTTGTTTTTTTTTCAAATTTAAAACAATTTTTTCATGTATTGACATTTAGTGATGTTGATATTGATAAAACAAACCCTATCCATGCGTTGAGATCCGAGAATTTTTTTCATGCGGTTGCGTAATGCGGTTGCTTGATCATAAGAAGCTCGGTCAAAGTCCTTTCAAGGGCTGAAATGGCCAATTTGTTTATTTGTTTGGTTGCTTAATGCAGTGATACAAATTTTATCAGGGAATAAATATCAATAATAAAATATTTAAGTTTATAAATTCATTGATTTATACATTGTAGTACTTTTAATATTGTTTATATTATATATTTATGATCTAAATGAAAACATTTAAGTTGATACCTTGAACCGGGTAGAAGTATTAGAAACCACTTCATTGAAATCGAAAGATGCACAATCAAGCAAAAATTGTTCTCACCTTATGAGAACATAGTGACAACTTCAGCCAACTCGAGTCGCATATTTTAGTTTACAGAAAGACTTTGGCGGTGCAAGTGAGAATGACGTCATTATGACGTCAAAGTGAGAAAATATGGTGAGAACTGCGATGACAAAAGTTGCAGAAACGAGCTACAGATCTCATTGAAATATTTCAATGTCATGAATTCCAGCGGCTCAAAACAAGTTAATGTGGGAAAAATTTACCCACCATAGCTGCTAAGTGATGAAATGTTGCTAAATGAAATAAGCGACCATAAAACGTTTTTTAAAAACCAAATACATTTATAATGCAATTCATTTTTTATATATATATTCATTACTTCAATAAAACCGATAAATACAATTCAATATAAAATAAGTGTTAAGTGTTAATATAATATGTTCTATATAATTTTAAATAAATTTGTGGGATTTATATAAAATAAAATAATGTTGTTTTGCATCCTCACAAAACTACTACCCCGACAGCAATCAGTTCATACAGATGCAAATTTTATAGTATTAACACTTTCAACTTTTATTTATAATAAGAAAACAATATTTCTGATACAAAGTTTGTAGTATCCTTAAAGCTTTAAATGTAATTTTTTAAATTAATAGTTGAAGTAAAAAACATAACAAAATCAACAACGTAAAAAGCGACATTAACCAACACAGTCATAAAATGCAATCCAAAAACTGACAACATTCAATTCGTACGATAGAAAGAATGCGAGTGTGCACAAGGATAACGGGACAAATTAATTTTTGCTTATTCTGTATATCAATTGAGATTTTCTACTATGGCACGTGTGAAAGCGGTTTGTAAAGAAATAAGAAAGCTTTTAATTGTTAAAAGCTTTCTTTTACACAAAAGTTATATAGAAAATGCATAGCCCTTAGGATAAGCAAAGTCAACTGTCCAATACGTCATCAAAAATTATGTGAATATCACCTCAATTGAGCCACAGCAGCATGGCCGAGGTAACAAATCAAAAGTAAATGACCGAGATATACGAGCATTGAAAGCCATAACAATAGAAAAAAGACGGACTTCATTAAGAAACTTAGCGAAAATGTGGTCCAAGATGATCGGGAGAAGTGTAAGCCGAATGCTCGATAACCTTAAACGAAACGACGACGACAATTGACGCCGATGAAAAAGCCGGTGAGAAACGCTTTGTTGAGAAAAAATTAGCTGCAAATAATGGATGTCGAAAAAAAATTGAACTTGTCAGGGAAATTTTTTTTTTTTTGACATGAGTCGCAAACATTTTAGCAACAAAGTTTTAAAAAATCAATTGTAAAGTGATTGTAGAGTTATGCGATCATATTTCTTCTTTGCCTTACACGCGGCAATAAATAATGGTATAAAATATTGCTTACCATGGATATTGCTCATGTAGACCACTTATTGCTCATGTTATGCAAAATATGTTATGCAATATTTCTTGCCATTTATGGTAAGCAATGAGCTTTCATTTTTGGCATTATTTACCTTCACTAATATAAACCGAAAACTTTGCCGCGAAATTTTAATTGAAGAATTTGTGTCATAGTGTTTTACTTGTGATGTTTTTGTCAGTGGTCCAAATTTATTCATATATATTTGTTTTTTATTTATTTTAAAAATGATATGGTGTACCATAAATTACCCACGTAAAAATATTGGTTGCAATATTTATGGTAAGAAATGGAATTTGACAGATGGTATAAAAGAATTTAGTTCCAGTGTGGACCGCGGTTTACCGTCGCCATTTAACTGTCGTTTCGTTATTTGCCCAAAGTGGGCAGAGACTTTTAAGGTATCTGCCCAATTACGGCACGTAAAAAAACGACATGAAACTTCAAAATATAACTAGCCTGTGTTTTTATATATTCATGCTCAATAACCGTGAACGAAACAGCAACGACTGTTGACGCCGATGAAAAAGCCGGTGGGAATCGTTGCAAAGAATTCTGACCAACTTGTCATTCGCTTTGTTGAAAAAAAATTATTTGAAAAAAATAAATTCTGTAAAAAATTGATCTTATGAGCGAAAATGTTGTTTTGCACGACATTGGACGCAAACATTATAGCAAAAAAGGTTTAAAAAATCAATTATCTCATTTAAGATTGATTTGTTTTGATGGCAGAATTCTAGTTTGGGGCCCACGCTCTTTTTAATTTTTTTTTTTTTTTGTGATTACATGTTGTAACGTAACGTTACAAAATAATATATATTTTATATATAAAACATATGTATACACTTAAATCTTTAATATAAATATTATTCAATATTAAGTAATCTAAACTGCAGGCATATTAATAAGTTAGACCTACATGCAATTATTCAATATTATTATATATTATTAAATAATCTAAGCTGCAAGCATATTAATATAAGTAAGACCTACATGCAAGCACAAGACAACGATAATAACAACAACGACAAAATAGTTATTTTTAGACACCAGCCAACAATAACAGCACCAAGAAAACCAGATATAATAGCGAAAGCTACAACAACGACAAAATACTTACTCGCAGACACCAGCCAACAAATAATAACAACAACAACAGAGTATGACCACGGCAGCCAGAATTACACTCAAGAAGCCTCAGACTGTAGAATTCACAATTGGTTTCAATTGTAAGTAATATAAGAGTGCGCAACAGGCTCGATAAGACAACAATCTACTTCTAGGTAAGTAAGATTTGTTCACCTTCTGCTCTGCACGTAATACAGCCCGATTGCGCTGATTACGTTGCTAATAGCGTAATACGGCCCGATTGCGCCGATTACGCTAAATTTTGGTTGCACTCTACTAGAGTAACCAGCCAGTTTGTGCTGATTACTCTAGTTATACATTCTGCCGCCCTCTGCTCTGCATGGCTTTATATATAGTCGATATAGAGTAGCCTAGCCGGATTGTTCTAGGCACTCTGGCATTCTGCCGCCCTCTGCTCTGCATGTAATACAGCCCGATTGCGCTGATTACGTTGCTAATAGCGTAATACAGCCAGATTGTGCTGATTACGCTAAATTTTGGTTGCACTCTACTAGAGTAAGCAGCCAGTTTGTGCTGATTACTCTAGTTATACATTCTGCCACCCTCTGCTCTGCATGGCTTTATATATAGTCGATATAGAGTAGCCTAGCCGGATTGTGCTAGGCATTCTGCCGCCCTCTGCTCTGCATGTAATACAGCCCGATTGCGCTGATTACGTTGCTAATAGCGTAATACAGCCAGATTGTGCTGATTACGCTAAATTTTGGTTGAACTCTACTAGAGTAACCAGCCAGTTTGTGCTGATTACTCTAGTTATACATTCTGCCGCCCTCTGCTCTGCATGGCTTTATATATAGTCGATATAGAGTAGCCTAGCCGGATTGTGCTAGGCATTCTGCCGCCCTCTGCTCTGCATGTAATACAGCCCGATTGCGCTGATTACGTTGCTAATAGCGTAATACAGCCAGATTGTGCTGATTACGCTAAATTTTGGTTGCGCTCCACTAGAGTAACCAGCCAGTTTGTTATACATTCTGCCGCCCTCTGCTCTGCATGGCTTTATATATAATCGATATAGAGTAGCCTAGCCGGATTGTGCTAGGCATTCTGCCGCCCTCTGCTCTGCATGTAATACAGCCCGATTGCGCTGATTACGTTGCTAATAGCGTAATACAGCCAGATTGTGCTGATTACGCTAAATTTTGGTTGCGCTCCACTAGAGTAACCAGCCAGTTTGTGCTGATTACTCTAGTTATACATTCTGTCGCCCTCTGCTCTGCATGGCTTTATATATAATCGATATAGAGTAGCCTAGCCGGAATGTGCTCGGCACTCTGACATTCTGCCGCCCTCTGCTCTGCATGGCAAAGTCATCGTTGTATATAATTACTGTCTATCAAGTGAACATGCTAAACATTGAATTCTTATACTAACGAACAATCTACTTCTAGGTCCAGTTACCAACAGATTACATTACCGCTTACTACCTGATTACCGAACCGATTACCATCTGGTTATCCACCGTCTATCAAACTGACATCCATCTGCTTACCAGCCGACTGCCACCTGATTACCAGTCGATTACCGAACCGATTACCATCTGGTTACCAGTCAATTACCGAACCGATTACCATCTGGTTACTACGCCAATTACCGACGACTACCGACTTCACACTCGCCTAACTCAATACCCACCCACAACTGTCTGAGACTGCTTTACCATCTTGTGCTGCAGAGATTTAAATAAGTATAATAAGGAATTAATACTTAAATAAAACAAGCTGTATTGTATTTAATATCAAAACTGCGTCTTTTATTTGACAAAGGTTAGTGGATCCCTTGTCTGATCCTGGATTGGCTGAGCTTACCTCAGCCTTTGAGAAAACCACCCTCACAATGGCGCCCGAGCAGGGACCTAACTCCAACAGCGACTGTGGAAAAAATACAAAAACCACCAACGACAGCGGAGTAGGTCCGACGCAGAACAGCACACAGCAGCAATCAGACACAGCAGTTGAACCACTCACTCAACCACCTAGCCAGGAAGGCCAACATCTAACTACGGATTCGATCGGGTGGGTATACCTATTGAAGAAGGACAGACTCATCAGCGAGTGTCAGAAGATCGGATTAGAAACCAACGGCTGTATGGTCCAACAACTTCGTCGTCAGCTAAGCGACTTCATCAAAACCAAACGTAATCGGAAGTCGACCGAAAATCTATTGAAGGATCTAGAAGAAGAAGTCACTAAGGATGAGAAAATCTCCGTACCGAGAAGAAAAGAAGTTTTGCTGAACATTCCATCCATATCCAGACCAGAGGCAATGAATATAATTCAACGTTGGGACCTCCACTTCGACGGAGAAGACAACCTCCCAGAGTTTCTCGAGCGTATAGAGGAGCTCGCGGAATGTCACAACCTGCCTCAAGATATGCTACTGCCTTCACTTCCAACCGTACTACGGGGTAAGGCCCTACAATGGTATCGCGTGAAGAAGGCGTACATTTTATCTTGGGAAGTCTTCAAAACCGAAGTCAAGCGATTTTTCATGCCAAAACGGTATCTCGCGCAGCTCGAAGAAAACATTTACCACCGGAAGCAGAGGCAACGTGAGAAAGCTAGGGACTACATACTCGCTATCCAAACACTGATTCGCCAACACCCGCAGCTTAAACACCTGGATCACACTGATCGTATTTATGACGGGCTACGGGTGGAGTACAAGTTGTATGTGAGGCGGAGCGATTTTTTTTCACTGGACGAGCTCATGGAAATGACCGACGAGTACGAGCTGTTAAAAAGGGACGAAGCCAAGGTTACTCGCCAACCGAACTACTACCTTGGAGAGAATAGTCCCCCATACGACCGAAGCACTCACTGCTGGCGATGCAAGCTGCATGGTCATCAAAGACAAAGATGTCGTGGACAAAGAAAGTTGTTCTGCTCCTACTGCGGTAAAGATGGAGTATTTTCGAGGACCTGCGACTGTCAAACAGCAACCGCCACCGCAGCAACAGAGCACACTCTCAATAGGTACTGTGTTGACATAAACATTTACGGCCTAAAAATTGCTGCTCTCATTGACACCGGCACTACGCTGACATACATAAACAAAGCAATGAAAGAACATCTTCTACACCAAGGAATACAGCCTCGCCAGCATACGCACAGCATCCAACTGGCAGACAAAACCAAGGTCACCTGCAACGAGGTTCTGGCGATGGAAATAGAACTGAATAACCGCACAACCCGAATACTGGCATCATGTCTACCGTCACTCGCTGAACCAATAATTCTGGGGATGGATTTCTTAGCCCAAAGAAAAATAAACATAACAATAGATGGTGTCAACATCAGTAGCCCAATGATTACTCCTGTACCAACGACACTCCCCCTGCATGCTTTCACCAGCCAAGAGTTTTCATACACCAAACAAAATCAACAACTGGAAAACCTTCTCGCCGCTAACCAGACCGCCTTCAATACCATACAATTTCATTGCGACAGCAGAACACAATTCACCAGTCGTGCTGTTAAAGAGTTCCTAACCGCTCACGGGATTGAACACCGAGTCACAGCCCCCTCCTCACCGCACGAAAATCCAACAGAAAGAACCAACCGGGTTGTCAAGACAATGATTGCGCAACGGACTAGTCAAAACCATCGCCAGCGGGACCATCAGTTACCAGAAATTACTTTCGCCATTAACGCAGTCACACACGAGTCAACGAGACCGCCCACTCTCATCCGCCATCAACCACTTCGCACAAAAACTGGCGCCGAAATTTTCCGGGGCTCACGTAACCACCGAATGGATTTCCCCCAACATCGCAAAGTTAGAAGACACCACAGGACAGAACAACAAAAGACTTTCTCTACGCACACACGTACAACATCGTAAAGAGTTCATACTCAGACCAGCGTCATGGGAAAACACCACTAACCGGGGAAGTCAATACATTTATTTTTGTTTTGTTTACCTTCACGTCCTTCTCGCCCTGTTTTATTTCTCTCTCTCATAAAACCGATTTATTTTTTATGTTCTCCATGTCATTTCCCGCATTAATTATGTTTTTTTGTTCTCTTTTCTTTTTTTTATCCTTCCTCCTGTCCCCTCTTCCTCCTCCGTTTACTTCCTGAGACAACAGACACACCGACCAACCATGGAACGAAGGCGCACACAACTAATTCCGCCGGGCAAGGCCTTCTTAAGAAGCACCACCATGCCAAGGTTACAGCCACCGCCTCCACGATCTCCGCCATGATCACCGTTCACCGAACCAGCACAGCTCCCCAACACAAACTCTTATTTTTTTGTTTTTGTAAAGTAAGGGGGGACTGTAACGTAACGTTACAAAATAATATATATTTTATATATGAAACATATGTATACACTTAAATCTTTAATATAAATATTATTCAATATTAAGTAATCTAAACTGCAGGCATATTAATAAGTTAGACCTACATGCAATTATTCAATATTATTATATATTATTAAATAATCTAAGCTGCAAGCATATTAATATAAGTAAGACCTACATGCAAGCACAAGACAACGATAATAACAACAACGACAAAATAGTTATTTTTAGACACCAGCCAACAATAACAGCACCAAGAAAACCAGACATAATAGCGAAAGCTACAACAACGACAAAATACTTACTCGCAGACACCAGCCAACAAATAATAACAACAACAACAGAGTATGACCACGGCAGCCAGAATTACACTCAAGAAGCCTCAGACTGTAGAATTCACAATTGGTTTCAATTGTAAGTAATATAAGAGTGCGCAACAGGCTCGATAAGACAACAATCTACTTCTAGGTAAGTAAGATTTGTTCACCTTCTGCTCTGCACGTAATACAGCCCGATTGCGCTGATTACGTTGCTAATAGCGTAATACGGCCCGATTGCGCCGATTACGCTAAATTTTGGTTGCACTCTACTAGAGTAACCAGCCAGTTTGTGCTGATTACTCTAGTTATACATTCTGCCGCCCTCTGCTCTGCATGGCTTTATATATAGTCGATATAGAGTAGCCTAGCCGGATTGTTCTAGGCACTCTGGCATTCTGCCGCCCTCTGCTCTGCATGTAATACAGCCCGATTGCGCTGATTACGTTGCTAATAGCGTAATACAGCCAGATTGTGCTGATTACGCTAAATTTTGGTTGCACTCTACTAGAGTAAGCAGCCAGTTTGTGCTGATTACTCTAGTTATACATTCTGCCACCCTCTGCTCTGCATGGCTTTATATATAGTCGATATAGAGTAGCCTAGCCGGATTGTGCTAGGCATTCTGCCGCCCTCTGCTCTGCATGTAATACAGCCCGATTGCGCTGATTACGTTGCTAATAGCGTAATACAGCCAGATTGTGCTGATTACGCTAAATTTTGGTTGCGCTCCACTAGAGTAATCAGCACAAACTGGCTGGTATATTATTAAATAATCTAAGCTGCAAGCATATTAATATAAGTAAGACCTACATGCAAGCACAAGACAACGATAATAACAACAACGACAAAATAGTTATTTTTAGACACCAGCCAACAATAACAGCACCAAGAAAACCAGTTATACATTCTGTTATACATTCTGTCGCCCTCTGCTCTGCATGGCTTTATATATAATCGATATAGAGTAGCCTAGCCGGAATGTGCTCGGCACTCTGACATTCTGCCGCCCTCTGCTCTGCATGGCAAAGTCATCGTTGTATATAATTACTGTCTATCAAGTGAACATGCTAAACATTGAATTCTTATACTAACGAACAATCTACTTCTAGGTCCAGTTACCAACAGATTACATTACCGCTTACTACCTGATTACCGAACCGATTACCATCTGGTTATCCACCGTCTATCAAACTGACATCCATCTGCTTACCAGCCGACTGCCACCTGATTACCAGTCGATTACCGAACCGATTACCATCTGGTTACCAGTCAATTACCGAACCGATTACCATCTGGTTACTACGCCAATTACCGACGACTACCGACTTCACACTCGCCTAACTCAATACCCACCCACAACTGTCTGAGACTGCTTTACCATCTTGTGCTGCAGAGATTTAAATAAGTATAATAAGGAATTAATACTTAAATAAAACAAGCTGTATTGTATTTAATATCAAAACTGCGTCTTTTATTTGACAAAGGTTAGTGGATCCCTTGTCTGATCCTGGATTGGCTGAGCTTACCTCAGCCTTTGAGAAAACCACCCTCACAATGTATTTGGCCCTCCTAAATCCAATGGTGGAAGAAAAAAAGCCGCTCTCTTCTGGTTTAGGAGATAAAATTCATCAAAGTTTGAAAAATCGCTCATAAAAATCTGTGATTTCTCCATAGTTTTTAAACGAATATTCACTATTAAACAACCATTTTAAACGTAAAAACTAACCTTTTCGATAAAAAAGTACAAACAAATATATATTTATCCTTTGATACAATTTTTTTTTTAAATAATATAATATTAATCAGAATCCCAATCGGATTCACTTTCTGGTTCTTGAGGCAATGTGAGGAAGTGAGCTCTTACAGGATCGTACAGCTCTCCTGCTTTTTTAAAAAAATCATCAAGCTGGTCAACTGACGGTCGTATTGATTTTACATATTTGCAAACATGTATTTGGCCAAATATCCTTTAAAAAAATGTTATTTTCGCCCATACTGCGAAAGGAATGCTTTGACATGCATCCACATTCCTTCCACAGTATTTGTGTGCACCCCCGTACTGGTATTTTTGGCTTTTTAAGTGTTTTGTGAATGGACCACTTGTTAAATAGGAAAACAGAAAAATTGTTCGCGCGATTTTTTATATCAATTTTTCGCCTGCGGCGCTTTTTGCTCAAACACAACTATTCGTTCGTCTTTTTTATTTTTACTTGTATTTTTTGACTTTTTGAGTGTATGATATATGAATAACTTGCTTAATAGGAAAATTGAAAAATTTTTATTAAAAAATGCGCGAAAATTTTAAGCCTGCGGCACTTATTGCTCAATCACATAACTATTCCTTGGTCTTTTTTATTTTTACTGGTATTTTTTAACTTTTTGAATTTATTATATGTGAACCACTTGCTAAATAGGAAAACTGAAAAATTTTCATAAAAATCGCGCGATTTATTAAAAAAATTTTTCGTCTGCGGCGCGTATTACTCATTAAACATAACTTTTGCTTCGTCTTATATTATCAGTGAAGACTATGAAAAATTTTTATAAAAAAATTGGCGATTTTTTACAAAAATTTGTTGCCGCCATTGGCGCTTATTACTTCAAGACAACTTTTTTATCTATCATAATTGTTTATAACACTTTGTAAAATTTTTATAAACATTTTATTTACCTATTATAACATTTTAAACTCCAAGGGGGTGTGGAAGGTGGGGGGAGGGGGTCGACCACAAAACCACCCCTTATAGGTGAACTAGTTTGCTTTGCTTCCAACTTAGGTTTGCTTGAACAAATAAGCATTCATATAGCATATTTCCATACAAAAACGACACATATTTTAACTGAAATTTCGTGACTTTGATGAACTGTATCTCCTAAACCATAAGAGAGCGGCCTTTTTTTTCTTGCACCATTGTGTTTAGAGGGCCAAAATACATACAAAAAAAAGGGGCGTGGGCCCCAAACTAGAATTTTTCCGTTTTGATATGTTATTGCCCCCGTTACGCTTAGTGTGGCACGATTACGATTTCTGGGGCGCCGCGATTTGAAGATGTTGTCTGGTAGAGAACAACATAAAAACATGATTCGCCGAACAAAAAATCGATAACTATTAGTTATCGAGTTATCGATTTAAAAATAAAATTTTTGTTAAAAGATTAGTTCAAAAAACATCTATATCCTTGCTGTTACTTAATGGATCTTTAAGATTGATATGTCATTTGAAAGAGCATTAAATGACCTTTCAAATATAGTTGTTATAAATATCGCTGCTACAATATTTTTAGTTTTATAAGCGAATTTATTCCAAAGTTTAATTTTTTAATAAAAGAAAGAAGAAGAAAAAAAATAATTTTTTTTATTTTTCTAAAAAATATACTTTATTAAGTTACTAAAAATATATTTTTTTTGAAAAGCTTTCAGTTAGACCTCTTGTTTGACATATAAAAATATACATCTTTTATTTAATTTCACACTATATTACATAAAATTTAATTTTTCCAATTGTTTTCTTTGTTAAAAAATCTGTTCAAACTAGTAAGATATATATTCGACTTAGCCGAAGTTAAAATACCCCCACGGCCGATTCTTAAAAGTAAAAGAATCTTAAATTGGAGAGCTTTTTTTTAAGATTTTGAAAGATTTTATTATTTTTATGTGTCTAAAATACATACATATCAAATTGTTTTCCAAAAGCTTAAATATAAGTCATTTTATATCGTTTTCAATTTTGGGGTTGTATGGGAGGTGGGCGTGTTAGTTTGTGTATCACGCCCATTTTTCTAACACACCTCAGTTTTGTCATGGAATACACGAATATCGAGTTTCCGTTTTTTACCTTTAATATTAGCCTCTTTATAGGGTTTTCAATTTTGGGGTTGTATGGGAGGGGGCATGTTAGTAGGTGGATGACGCCCATTTTTCTCACCTCAGTTTTGACATAGAATACTTGAATACCGAGTTTCAGTATTGTAGCTGTAATATTAGCCTCTTTACAGAGTTTTCAATTTTGGGGTTGTATGGGAGGTAGGCGTGGTTTTCATCCGATTTTACCCATTCTCGAACTTGATCTTAGTTTTTTTAAAAAAGCTTAAATATCGAATTTCAGCACGATAGCTTTAAAATTGCCCCAGCCGCGGCGAAAAGTTTTTTCAATAAAAAAATTTTTTCTGATCGGTCACCACCTCTCTGCAGACAATGGCAAACTTCAGAGAGTAAATAATGCCATGTAAAGCTTCTTGAGAACATGAACTTTAGCCGTTCGGAGTCGGCATAAAACATGTAGGTCCAGTTCTCGGTCAATTGTGTGCAAACATTTAATAACATACACAACACAATTGATTATAAGAAGCTCGGTCAAAGTCCTTTCAAGGGCTGAAATGGCCAATTTGTTTTTTTTTTTTTTTGTTTAGCTTTAAAAATGCGGCAGCAATCGTGTCCACAGACAGACGGACAGACAGACGGACATGGCTAAATCCACTCAGGTGGTGATGCTGATCAAGAATTTATATACTTTTCAATACCTACCACGTCTCCTTTTGGGTGTTACACACGTCGTGACAAAATTAATATACCCCTTACGCAGTATTAAAATTTTCTACATCTTTGCCAATATCCAATGAATCTTAAAGATTGACATGCCATTCGAAAGGTAATTAAATGTCTTTTCAACGATATATAATACAAATATAATTTCAAAAATGTTTTTAAATTTATAAGCGAATAAATATCAGATTTGAATTTTTTAATTAAAAGAACCGTTATTTCTAACAAATTTGAGTTTTAAAGATACTAAAAATATTTTTTTTGAAACGCTGAAAGTTGTACCTTTTTTTTGTTGATAGATAAAAATATGTATATTATCATATGTATATCAGTTAGTAAAAACTGATCGACTAAAAATTAAAAATTTTTCACTGACTCGGAAATCCCGTTAATTCATATAAATATTGAAGCTATAATGTTGCCTTAAAAACAATTGCTTATTGTAATGGCGATATTCGAAAATATGGAGTAAGAAAGCAAAACATCTAAGGTTAATATGAGTGAAATAAGCAATTTTCCGTACAAGGGCAAATAATTGTATCATAAAAAACACCACAAAAAGTCAAATAAATTATATATATTATATACCAAATGAAAGATAAATTTTCAAGCTTTAATAATTTATTCTTTATAATTCATAATAATAACAGTAATTTTTGAGAAAATAACGGTTTTGTGCAAGAAAATATTTTTTTATTGTATAAAAATACCTATAAAATACAAAGCACTCAACAGATTTCATTCATTTTAAATTTTTCTTAAAACCTTATATATAACCTTTTAAATAAAACCTTGATCATTAAAATCGAATACATATTAAGAATAATATAGCCGATTTTCTTCATAGACCTTATAGCAAAAAAAAATTTTAAATAATCGATAACTCGAAAACAAATCGATAACACAACATTTCGTTTGGCTATTCTTGTTTTTATTAAGAGTACTCTTCGAATCCATCGTCAAATTGCGGCGCCCCGGATATCGTAATCTCCCTCTTACAGGCCGGTTACACAGGCCAGTGACAGTGAAAGTGCGAAAGAATACATGAACTGTTCGAATGATTCGAAAAATTTCGAACTTTCATGCTAGTAGCAAGAGGTGCTACACATGCAAGTGAAAGTACATTAAAAACATTTCATCGCATGCGAAGGTTCTTGCTGATATTACAGTTTGCGTGTGCGTTCACAATTTTAACAAGCCATCAGTGTTGCTTTCTGCACGAAATCGAGGAAAACTCGAAATAAATGCACCAAAAGTAATTAAAAACAACACTGATATCCCACTTTTTGACATACACTAGCCGCTGCTGCCAAAATCCACTGGCTCATAGTACAACAAATAAGGTAGCTGCAGGGCTGAGAGCCGAAAGTCAGAATTGTCAAAAATTACTGAGCGAATTAGAGCAACAAAAGGAGACATCAAATAATTTGTATTGATTTTGACAATTCCGACTCTGAGAGAGAGAGGATTGATAGCCCTGCAGCTACCTTGTTTATTGTACTATGCACTGGCTCTGAAATTTCGTTGCCAGTAGCGATGAAAGTGGCGTGAAAGTGAATTCAGTGTGAGTGTATTTGTAAAAAAGTGTGAATGTATTGAGTTTTTCGTACTACAGAGCCAGTGTACTGGCCTGTGTAGCATGCCTGTTAGTGTGCATGGAACACTTTGTCTTAAGGCTCAACCATAATAGGCTCGAGCTGGCTGCAGCTAACATCAAAACTTTACGAAAAGCCAACTTGAGAACTGTCAAATCGTTAATTTAACCATAACGACTTGAGCTAGCTCGGTCAATCAATTCATCAAAAATAATTTTTTTTGCTGATGTTTTCAATAAGAGGAGAATAATTTTTAAAAATTAAGGTAAATATAATGATTATATTTCAACTCATTTGTTTGAAATATATTATGTGATGTTTGAACACAATTTGTGATCCTTAACGAACTTCTTCGGAATCATACCGACTTCACTCTAGATTTTTTCGTGCAGATATTTTTTGAAGATATCATGATATGGATTGAGAGGAGGGGGATTAATATCTCGGTTTTAAATATTAACGGTGCATCTTATTTATGTAAAACATATTATTCCTTTTTTATTGAACTAGACAGTCCAATTGGTCTATCTATGGAAGACATAGACGAAAGCGTCGAAAGACCGAAATGAAGACTTGAATAAAACAAAGTCATTCCCTTTCCACTAGGAAGATCCCGATGGTGCACTGGTGCACTCGTTAAAAAACTATAACCACTTTCAGCGATTATAACTAATAAAACATTTAACTTTAATTGTATTGTCACATAGAATTCAATTAAATTAGTGCAAGATTAATCCATCTAAATTAGTGCTTTAAATGCAAGATTTTTATTTTTTTATGTGTTTAATTTTTGACGGATAATTTTTTAATTTCAATTTTTTGACGTTTAAATTTTGACTTTTAATTTTTGACGTTTAAGTTTTGACACTTAATTTTTGAGATTTAAATTTTGACATTTCATTTTTGACGTTAACAAGTTTATAACATTTTAAAATTCATAAATGACAAGACAACCTTCAAAATTTAATTTTTAAAAATTTACAATTTTTATTGTTATTTCTAACAACAAATCAACAATTGCTATTGTTGATGCTATTGTAACCAAGATTATTGTTATTTTATTGTTAGAATTAACAATTTTTTTTGAGAGTGTGGTACATACCTCACATATTCTTGAGGGTGGGTAAGCGTCAGGTGCAGAACGTGAGTTGAGTTGTCTGTAGTCCACACAAAGTCTCCATGCGCCTCTTTTCTTTTTCATCAAAACAATAGGTGCGCTGTGCGGACTGTGCGACAGTTTGATGCAACCTTTGTTGATCAGTTCGTCGATTTTTTTGTTTATGATTTCTTGCATCGCTGAATTCCGTGGAAAGTTACGTTGTTTAATGAGGTGATTATCCTTCGAGATCATTAAATTTTCTCAGTTCTTCTGCTAAAAACTGCTCGATGACTTCTTGTTCAGTCATGCAGTGGATATTTTCGTATTTGTTGTTTGGTTCACGATGGTTTCCTTCACAAATCACGGTGCAGCAGGATGTGTTTTCCCATTCTTCTGAGGTATTTTGCTCATTCAGCGTTGTCAAATAGCCGCCACACTGGATAGATGCTTGTACGCCTATCAAGAAGTCCGTGCCGAGAATGAGGTCATCTATATCTTCTGGAAGAATAAGTAAGCAGTTAAATGCTTCTTGAAGCCAAACTCGATGCCTGCTATCAGCATTTTATTTACTTCCCTTGTGGAACTGTTAGCCATTGGCGCTGTTATTTGTATTTTCTTCAGATTTTTCTGTGATGTTGTTATTTTGTTTGTTTAAACTTCGCTAATGAAGCTTCTTGTGGCACCGGTGTCGATGGTTGCTTCCATGCTGGTGGTGAAAACATGTGTGGAGTCGTGACTTAGTTGCGAGGATGTCGATTTTGGGATTCCGTCTGACCTCGCTCCTGACGATAGCCCTGCGCATTTTCCTGTAGGTACCGGCAGCAATTAATGGTAAGGATCTCACATCGGCCGCAATCCCAACAAAACATTACTTGTGCATTTCGACGCTCGCGGAATGTATGGCCATCTTGGCCGCAGCGTCTACACGCATTGTGGGGTTTGATTGATTGATAACCCTCTTGTACTATCATTAGATGTCTATACTCCCTAGGAAATCTTCTGCGAGCATAATTAAGTCATTCAGGTTTTCAAAATCCCTGCGCTTCACATACAAAGTATACTCTTGGTGGCAATTTCGGTATAGTCTATCGAGTTGTTGTTCCTCGGAGTATTTCGCATGTCACGTCAAGTTTTGGAGGGAGATTAAGTAGTCCTTGAATGGCTTCTTGGGATGTTGGTGACGTTGGCGGGTTGCATTTTCCAGCTGTTCAAAATATATTATAGGCAAGAAGACCTGCAAGAAATCATCTTTAAATGTACTCCAATTACTCCACTGTCGATTGGTTATTGCGGAACCACATCAAAGCTTTGTCCACAGGAAGTTCTGGCATCATTCTTGGTTATAGATTTTTTCTCTGGCCGTACACTTCAGCGAGTTCTTCTACCCGTTCGATGAAAGTTGGTCGTTCTTTCCCACCGTCGTATGTAAAGGACCATTTCTTTACCTGATCGATGACCAACGCGTAGGCTTGTTCTTGTATTCCTTAGCGTGGTTGCATTGGTTGAAACGTCTGGAAATTATTTTTGTAGGCTCTTGCAGAGCCGGTATTGATTTGCAGTATGCTAGGTGAAGGACTTCTGGAGTACTTTACCTCCAGCTCCATCAGACTTTGTTCCACATCGGTTTTTCCTTCAGCTTAAGAATAAATAGTGCGAAGCGCTTTCGTAGGTCATCGACTGTGCCGGCGGACTCGAAAGACAATTCCTCGTCGAATGTGTGAAGTTCTTCCTTACGAAGGGAGTATACCCCTGATGTTTTCACAGGCATTTTCGACGAGTGTTCCGTAGATTACTATTACATTTCTTTTTTTATTTTTACTTTGTGTTTTTCAACTTTTTTACCAGATTCCCTGCTCGGGCGCCATTTGTAACGAACACTTTGTTCGTCTACCTAAATGCTGAGGTACACTCAGCGGCTGATCCAGGGGTTCTTACAAAAATTCCAATTGAGAACGCTGTTATATTTAATTTTGTTAATATTATTTCATTTATTGTTTTATTAAATCTTATTATAATACTTAAGCAACTATTCTGAAAATTTAACTCCTTGAGGTGTTTAACACTTCTTGGATATGTTTACATAAATAAATCTGCAAAGTGTACAACGTTCCTCAGACGTATCCAGTATCTTATCTTATCACATATCACAAAACATTTGCTATAAAGAGTGAGATGTATATATGTACCTTTAGCTATAAAACATTTGGGAAAACACACAACTTTGACATTTGGTAAATAAATAATGAATTAATTAAATTTTACAAGTTTCGAAATGTGGTGCTGTTCAGAATACAACTGCTGTTTTCGTTCAAGTGTTGCAGTGCATTCATGATGCAGATTGGAAACGAATTTTTAAAGAAAACATCGCATCTTTTTATTTCCTGTTTGATATCATATTCGGCATATATTCAAATTCGGAGAACTCCTTGAAGCGTTGGGGAAGTTGATAAAATTAATAAAAAACTGCTTCAGAAAAACATGATGGTTTTTATTTACAAAAAAAAAATATAATAGTTTACAAGACGTAAAATGTGCGCTCCAGGCCCAGAGCAGCAACACCTTTACCGACGCGATTCAAAAATGTATGGACTTGGCTTTCACGTTTCATATGCAACGGCAGCGTCTGCAACTCCTTCAAGTATTCCTCAGTACCCAACTAAGTATGGTCAACTCTTGCGCGCTCTGCCTGATGTGCTCAATATTTTCGTCATGATGCCGCGCCGATTCCATCTGCTTTTGAAGAAATTTGCGCTGCAACTTGTCTTTTGTCTGCCTAGCGCTGCAGGTGCAATAAAAGTCTCTCTATTGCAAGCATTTTGACACATTCAAGTTTATGTTGCCGACGTTCAATGGAGAGAAGTCAGAAGATACCTTCGTTAGAAATATATTAATTGCTGCTGTGGGTGTTGCTGCTGCTGATGTTGCTGTGTCACACATTAGCGCTTTTGTTGGTGCACATAGACATTGTTAACATAAGTGAATGACCGCCTTGTGTGGAAATTTGCTTTTGACTGGCTGCTGCTGCGGTCTCATTTATGCTGCTTTATATGAACGAGAAAGGTCCTGGACCACCACCACCATCACTCAGTTGGCATGGCAGCAAGCTATTGAGCGATTTTTGCTTTAGATCGAGCACTTCCTCTTCCTTAAAGCGCTGATGTTGCTACCGAAACTCGTACGACGCCAGCGCATTGTTGTTACTGTTGGTGGTGGTTCTGCTGCTGCTGTTGTTTTTGTTGCTGCTGCTGCTGATGATGCTGTGCTTCAGAAACAGCCACGTTTTCTGTTGGCGCATTGCAACACGCATTAAATGGATGACCGCCTTGTGCACGTTTGCTGTTAACTGGTTGCTGCCGCGGCCGCATTTATATTATTTAATATAGGCGAGGAAAGTCCTGGATCCCCACCAGCTTCTTGCATTGGCGGAGCTGGCACCGTGGAACTGCATTGTGGCGAATAGAGTCAATCAGTTGGCTTGACGGCAAGAAGTTGTGTTTTTTGTTTGAGATCCCGCACTTCCTCTTGCGACGACAGTCTAGCGGGAAAAGGAATAGTTTAGCTTTTTATGTGAAAGAACCATTAAAAACTTACTCTTTTGCAATTTCAAGCTGTTGCTTGTCTGCCGATAGTATTAAAATTTTTAGAAATGTCACATAGAATTAAAAATGCCATGCAGCTATAAACACGGTTGTAAAAAAATTAAAGCATGTGATACACTTTTATAGGAAAAGTTCAAGAAGTTGAACTTTTTCTATCTTCTAGTACCTCATGAAATCACAGAGGATATCACATGCTATAAAAGTAGAAAATGTATGCCTATTTCACACTAACATTAGCCAATCCCATAAGATAGGGTTCTCATGCCCATTCTTTCTTACAAAAAAAGTGATTGTGGGAGATCGTAGAAGATAGCATGGAAACGTGGCATAACGCTTCTCGGTTATGCTAAACTTCGATGCTAACTAAATCTTTGAAGTGTACAACACTTTTCAGATATATACTTTAAATAGGCTACAATGTTTATTTGAACGCCTCGTAGAGTACAACGCTTCTCGGGTATGCTAAACTACGATGCTAACTTAATCTTCGAAGTGTACAACACTTTTCAGATATATACCTAAATAGTCAAAAGAGACCTTGCGTATAACACACGACTCCATAGACTGACTGGCTTGCGCATGTGCAGCGGCTTGTGTATTGTTTTCTTTTGTCGCTTGTTCTTCTAATTCACGACGTCTATTGAAAGATACATGCTTATTTTTTTTTTTTTTGTAATTGATACATGCAATAACAATAGAGTTCAGCTACTACAGCTTTTTCGCACATTCTCAGCAGTAATCTATTTGAAGCCACAATCCAGTACCTCATTTCTGCAACTTTTGCGACAAATAGTCACTTTTTCTGTCGTCACACTATTTCGTTCCAAAATACTCACTTTTACGAAAGCTAGTGTTTCTGCATTAATAAGTGAGAAAATATTGCTCTGTGATGAGAAATATATCACAAGTGATAGGGAATATATAAAATTGAAACAATTGTCATTTTGCTTTTTGTTTTTTTTTCAAATTTAAAACAATTTTTTCATGTATTGACATTTAGTGATGTTGATATTGATAAAACAAACCCTATCCATGCGTTGAGATCCGAGAATTTTTTTCATGCGGTTGCGTAATGCGGTTGCTTGATCATAAGAAGCTCGGTCAAAGTCCTTTCAAGGGCTGAAATGGCCAATTTGTTTATTTGTTTGGTTGCTTAATGCAGTGATACAAATTTTATCAGGGAATAAATATCAATAATAAAATATTTAAGTTTATAAATTCATTGATTTATACATTGTAGTACTTTTAATATTGTTTATATTATATATTTATGATCTAAATGAAAACATTTAAGTTGATACCTTGAACCGGGTAGAAGTATTAGAAACCACTTCATTGAAATCGAAAGATGCACAATCAAGCAAAAATTGTTCTCACCTTATGAGAACATAGTGACAACTTCAGCCAACTCGAGTCGCATATTTTAGTTTACAGAAAGACTTTGGCGGTGCAAGTGAGAATGACGTCATTATGACGTCAAAGTGAGAAAATATGGTGAGAACTGCGATGACAAAAGTTGCAGAAACGAGCTACAGATCTCATTGAAATATTTCAATGTCATGAATTCCAGCGGCTCAAAACAAGTTAATGTGGGAAAAATTTACCCACCATAGCTGCTAAGTGATGAAATGTTGCTAAATGAAATAAGCGACCATAAAACGTTTTTTAAAAACCAAATACATTTATAATGCAATTCATTTTTTATATATATATTCATTACTTCAATAAAACCGATAAATACAATTCAATATAAAATAAGTGTTAAGTGTTAATATAATATGTTCTATATAATTTTAAATAAATTTGTGGGATTTATATAAAATAAAATAATGTTGTTTTGCATCCTCACAAAACTACTACCCCGACAGCAATCAGTTCATACAGATGCAAATTTTATAGTATTAACACTTTCAACTTTTATTTATAATAAGAAAACAATATTTCTGATACAAAGTTTGTAGTATCCTTAAAGCTTTAAATGTAATTTTTTAAATTAATAGTTGAAGTAAAAAACATAACAAAATCAACAACGTAAAAAGCGACATTAACCAACACAGTCATAAAATGCAATCCAAAAACTGACAACATTCAATTCGTACGATAGAAAGAATGCGAGTGTGCACAAGGATAACGGGACAAATTAATTTTTGCTTATTCTGTATATCAATTGAGATTTTCTACTATGGCACGTGTGAAAGCGGTTTGTAAAGAAATAAGAAAGCTTTTAATTGTTAAAAGCTTTCTTTTACACAAAAGTTATATAGAAAATGCATAGCCCTTAGGATAAGCAAAGTCAACTGTCCAATACGTCATCAAAAATTATGTGAATATCACCTCAATTGAGCCACAGCAGCATGGCCGAGGTAACAAATCAAAAGTAAATGACCGAGATATACGAGCATTGAAAGCCATAACAATAGAAAAAAGACGGACTTCATTAAGAAACTTAGCGAAAATGTGGTCCAAGATGATCGGGAGAAGTGTAAGCCGAATGCTCGATAACCTTAAACGAAACGACGACGACAATTGACGCCGATGAAAAAGCCGGTGAGAAACGCTTTGTTGAGAAAAAATTAGCTGCAAATAATGGATGTCGAAAAAAAATTGAACTTGTCAGGGAAATTTTTTTTTTTTTGACATGAGTCGCAAACATTTTAGCAACAAAGTTTTAAAAAATCAATTGTAAAGTGATTGTAGAGTTATGCGATCATATTTCTTCTTTGCCTTACACGCGGCAATAAATAATGGTATAAAATATTGCTTACCATGGATATTGCTCATGTAGACCACTTATTGCTCATGTTATGCAAAATATGTTATGCAATATTTCTTGCCATTTATGGTAAGCAATGAGCTTTCATTTTTGGCATTATTTACCTTCACTAATATAAACCGAAAACTTTGCCGCGAAATTTTAATTGAAGAATTTGTGTCATAGTGTTTTACTTGTGATGTTTTTGTCAGTGGTCCAAATTTATTCATATATATTTGTTTTTTATTTATTTTAAAAATGATATGGTGTACCATAAATTACCCACGTAAAAATATTGGTTGCAATATTTATGGTAAGAAATGGAATTTGACAGATGGTATAAAAGAATTTAGTTCCAGTGTGGACCGCGGTTTACCGTCGCCATTTAACTGTCGTTTCGTTATTTGCCCAAAGTGGGCAGAGACTTTTAAGGTATCTGCCCAATTACGGCACGTAAAAAAACGACATGAAACTTCAAAATATAACTAGCCTGTGTTTTTATATATTCATGCTCAATAACCGTGAACGAAACAGCAACGACTGTTGACGCCGATGAAAAAGCCGGTGGGAATCGTTGCAAAGAATTCTGACCAACTTGTCATTCGCTTTGTTGAAAAAAAATTATTTGAAAAAAATAAATTCTGTAAAAAATTGATCTTATGAGCGAAAATGTTGTTTTGCACGACATTGGACGCAAACATTATAGCAAAAAAGGTTTAAAAAATCAATTATCTCATTTAAGATTGATTTGTTTTGATGGCAGAATTCTAGTTTGGGGCCCACGCTCTTTTTAATTTTTTTTTTTTTTTGTGATTACATGTTGTAACGTAACGTTACAAAATAATATATATTTTATATATAAAACATATGTATACACTTAAATCTTTAATATAAATATTATTCAATATTAAGTAATCTAAACTGCAGGCATATTAATAAGTTAGACCTACATGCAATTATTCAATATTATTATATATTATTAAATAATCTAAGCTGCAAGCATATTAATATAAGTAAGACCTACATGCAAGCACAAGACAACGATAATAACAACAACGACAAAATAGTTATTTTTAGACACCAGCCAACAATAACAGCACCAAGAAAACCAGATATAATAGCGAAAGCTACAACAACGACAAAATACTTACTCGCAGACACCAGCCAACAAATAATAACAACAACAACAGAGTATGACCACGGCAGCCAGAATTACACTCAAGAAGCCTCAGACTGTAGAATTCACAATTGGTTTCAATTGTAAGTAATATAAGAGTGCGCAACAGGCTCGATAAGACAACAATCTACTTCTAGGTAAGTAAGATTTGTTCACCTTCTGCTCTGCACGTAATACAGCCCGATTGCGCTGATTACGTTGCTAATAGCGTAATACGGCCCGATTGCGCCGATTACGCTAAATTTTGGTTGCACTCTACTAGAGTAACCAGCCAGTTTGTGCTGATTACTCTAGTTATACATTCTGCCGCCCTCTGCTCTGCATGGCTTTATATATAGTCGATATAGAGTAGCCTAGCCGGATTGTTCTAGGCACTCTGGCATTCTGCCGCCCTCTGCTCTGCATGTAATACAGCCCGATTGCGCTGATTACGTTGCTAATAGCGTAATACAGCCAGATTGTGCTGATTACGCTAAATTTTGGTTGCACTCTACTAGAGTAAGCAGCCAGTTTGTGCTGATTACTCTAGTTATACATTCTGCCACCCTCTGCTCTGCATGGCTTTATATATAGTCGATATAGAGTAGCCTAGCCGGATTGTGCTAGGCATTCTGCCGCCCTCTGCTCTGCATGTAATACAGCCCGATTGCGCTGATTACGTTGCTAATAGCGTAATACAGCCAGATTGTGCTGATTACGCTAAATTTTGGTTGAACTCTACTAGAGTAACCAGCCAGTTTGTGCTGATTACTCTAGTTATACATTCTGCCGCCCTCTGCTCTGCATGGCTTTATATATAGTCGATATAGAGTAGCCTAGCCGGATTGTGCTAGGCATTCTGCCGCCCTCTGCTCTGCATGTAATACAGCCCGATTGCGCTGATTACGTTGCTAATAGCGTAATACAGCCAGATTGTGCTGATTACGCTAAATTTTGGTTGCGCTCCACTAGAGTAACCAGCCAGTTTGTTATACATTCTGCCGCCCTCTGCTCTGCATGGCTTTATATATAATCGATATAGAGTAGCCTAGCCGGATTGTGCTAGGCATTCTGCCGCCCTCTGCTCTGCATGTAATACAGCCCGATTGCGCTGATTACGTTGCTAATAGCGTAATACAGCCAGATTGTGCTGATTACGCTAAATTTTGGTTGCGCTCCACTAGAGTAACCAGCCAGTTTGTGCTGATTACTCTAGTTATACATTCTGTCGCCCTCTGCTCTGCATGGCTTTATATATAATCGATATAGAGTAGCCTAGCCGGAATGTGCTCGGCACTCTGACATTCTGCCGCCCTCTGCTCTGCATGGCAAAGTCATCGTTGTATATAATTACTGTCTATCAAGTGAACATGCTAAACATTGAATTCTTATACTAACGAACAATCTACTTCTAGGTCCAGTTACCAACAGATTACATTACCGCTTACTACCTGATTACCGAACCGATTACCATCTGGTTATCCACCGTCTATCAAACTGACATCCATCTGCTTACCAGCCGACTGCCACCTGATTACCAGTCGATTACCGAACCGATTACCATCTGGTTACCAGTCAATTACCGAACCGATTACCATCTGGTTACTACGCCAATTACCGACGACTACCGACTTCACACTCGCCTAACTCAATACCCACCCACAACTGTCTGAGACTGCTTTACCATCTTGTGCTGCAGAGATTTAAATAAGTATAATAAGGAATTAATACTTAAATAAAACAAGCTGTATTGTATTTAATATCAAAACTGCGTCTTTTATTTGACAAAGGTTAGTGGATCCCTTGTCTGATCCTGGATTGGCTGAGCTTACCTCAGCCTTTGAGAAAACCACCCTCACAATGGCGCCCGAGCAGGGACCTAACTCCAACAGCGACTGTGGAAAAAATACAAAAACCACCAACGACAGCGGAGTAGGTCCGACGCAGAACAGCACACAGCAGCAATCAGACACAGCAGTTGAACCACTCACTCAACCACCTAGCCAGGAAGGCCAACATCTAACTACGGATTCGATCGGGTGGGTATACCTATTGAAGAAGGACAGACTCATCAGCGAGTGTCAGAAGATCGGATTAGAAACCAACGGCTGTATGGTCCAACAACTTCGTCGTCAGCTAAGCGACTTCATCAAAACCAAACGTAATCGGAAGTCGACCGAAAATCTATTGAAGGATCTAGAAGAAGAAGTCACTAAGGATGAGAAAATCTCCGTACCGAGAAGAAAAGAAGTTTTGCTGAACATTCCATCCATATCCAGACCAGAGGCAATGAATATAATTCAACGTTGGGACCTCCACTTCGACGGAGAAGACAACCTCCCAGAGTTTCTCGAGCGTATAGAGGAGCTCGCGGAATGTCACAACCTGCCTCAAGATATGCTACTGCCTTCACTTCCAACCGTACTACGGGGTAAGGCCCTACAATGGTATCGCGTGAAGAAGGCGTACATTTTATCTTGGGAAGTCTTCAAAACCGAAGTCAAGCGATTTTTCATGCCAAAACGGTATCTCGCGCAGCTCGAAGAAAACATTTACCACCGGAAGCAGAGGCAACGTGAGAAAGCTAGGGACTACATACTCGCTATCCAAACACTGATTCGCCAACACCCGCAGCTTAAACACCTGGATCACACTGATCGTATTTATGACGGGCTACGGGTGGAGTACAAGTTGTATGTGAGGCGGAGCGATTTTTTTTCACTGGACGAGCTCATGGAAATGACCGACGAGTACGAGCTGTTAAAAAGGGACGAAGCCAAGGTTACTCGCCAACCGAACTACTACCTTGGAGAGAATAGTCCCCCATACGACCGAAGCACTCACTGCTGGCGATGCAAGCTGCATGGTCATCAAAGACAAAGATGTCGTGGACAAAGAAAGTTGTTCTGCTCCTACTGCGGTAAAGATGGAGTATTTTCGAGGACCTGCGACTGTCAAACAGCAACCGCCACCGCAGCAACAGAGCACACTCTCAATAGGTACTGTGTTGACATAAACATTTACGGCCTAAAAATTGCTGCTCTCATTGACACCGGCACTACGCTGACATACATAAACAAAGCAATGAAAGAACATCTTCTACACCAAGGAATACAGCCTCGCCAGCATACGCACAGCATCCAACTGGCAGACAAAACCAAGGTCACCTGCAACGAGGTTCTGGCGATGGAAATAGAACTGAATAACCGCACAACCCGAATACTGGCATCATGTCTACCGTCACTCGCTGAACCAATAATTCTGGGGATGGATTTCTTAGCCCAAAGAAAAATAAACATAACAATAGATGGTGTCAACATCAGTAGCCCAATGATTACTCCTGTACCAACGACACTCCCCCTGCATGCTTTCACCAGCCAAGAGTTTTCATACACCAAACAAAATCAACAACTGGAAAACCTTCTCGCCGCTAACCAGACCGCCTTCAATACCATACAATTTCATTGCGACAGCAGAACACAATTCACCAGTCGTGCTGTTAAAGAGTTCCTAACCGCTCACGGGATTGAACACCGAGTCACAGCCCCCTCCTCACCGCACGAAAATCCAACAGAAAGAACCAACCGGGTTGTCAAGACAATGATTGCGCAACGGACTAGTCAAAACCATCGCCAGCGGGACCATCAGTTACCAGAAATTACTTTCGCCATTAACGCAGTCACACACGAGTCAACGAGACCGCCCACTCTCATCCGCCATCAACCACTTCGCACAAAAACTGGCGCCGAAATTTTCCGGGGCTCACGTAACCACCGAATGGATTTCCCCCAACATCGCAAAGTTAGAAGACACCACAGGACAGAACAACAAAAGACTTTCTCTACGCACACACGTACAACATCGTAAAGAGTTCATACTCAGACCAGCGTCATGGGAAAACACCACTAACCGGGGAAGTCAATACATTTATTTTTGTTTTGTTTACCTTCACGTCCTTCTCGCCCTGTTTTATTTCTCTCTCTCATAAAACCGATTTATTTTTTATGTTCTCCATGTCATTTCCCGCATTAATTATGTTTTTTTGTTCTCTTTTCTTTTTTTTATCCTTCCTCCTGTCCCCTCTTCCTCCTCCGTTTACTTCCTGAGACAACAGACACACCGACCAACCATGGAACGAAGGCGCACACAACTAATTCCGCCGGGCAAGGCCTTCTTAAGAAGCACCACCATGCCAAGGTTACAGCCACCGCCTCCACGATCTCCGCCATGATCACCGTTCACCGAACCAGCACAGCTCCCCAACACAAACTCTTATTTTTTTGTTTTTGTAAAGTAAGGGGGGACTGTAACGTAACGTTACAAAATAATATATATTTTATATATGAAACATATGTATATGTCGGGTTAGTTGCCATATTGTGTTGTTGTTCGTCAGCCATTAAGATCTTCCCAGAACGTAGCATGTTCATGAAGAACAGATTCTGTACAACTCGATTGCGCAAACGTTCAACAGCAACTGAACTTCTTGTTGCTCACAAAAACAATCAATGCCACAATCTATACTGGTTGCACTTCCCCTTCTTTTCTATCTGTCGCTCACGACCATACTCGGCAAAGTTTCGCTCACTCGCCTCGTTCTCTCTCATCACACAGTCACAAGATCTGACTCACAACGACCATGACACAATAAAGAAAACAGTTCATTGTATTTGTTATAGCCTAGCTACATTTATTTCTTGTTTACAGTTATGTGCTACACAACTTATACAAATATGTTAGGATGTCTAAATACAACAAGTAAGCTACAACAGTAAGCGCTACATATGGCATTATGCGACACGGCCTTCCTGACTAACACACGTCCTCGGGTGTGTCTACAAAAGAAAATACAAAAAAATTTACTTAACATATAACATTGAAAACATATTTAATTAATTTTTTTTTTTTTTTTTTTTTTTTTTATTTCTCTATATAATATTATATTTCCAGGGACAGCTATCACATATTGATCCATTGGCACACTCGACTATTTACTTGTTATCATTTCAACATTTCAACACCGACGTCTCTCTCAACGCCTTCACTTTCAACATTTTCATTTTCAATGACGCCTCTTTCAATGACATCTCTTTCAATGCCTTTTCTTTCAGCATTTTGCTTTTCAATGACGCCTATTTCAACGCCATCACTTTCAATGACGTCTCTTTCAACACCATCACTTTCAATGACGTCTCTTTCAACACCATCACTTTCAATGATGTCTCTTTCAACACCATCACTTTCACTAATCATGCCAGTGTCATCCTCATCAATCAATTCTGTGATAGCATGTCTATCTGGTAATTTTCGTAAATGCTCATGCGCATATTTATAAGTTCTTCTACTTGTTAACGACTTCAACTTATATCTGTCTCCTTCTAAAACCTCCGTCACCAAAAATGGACCACGGAACTTAGGATCTAACTTAGTTTGGTGTCTCTCCTCATTTTTAAGCAAAACATAGTCTCCAATTTTATATTTAATGACTTTCGCCTTATTTTTGTCAAATCTTATCTTATCATATGAAGCATTGCTTAGAATACAATCCCTAGCTCGATCTCGTACGTAATTTAAATCAACATCGTTTTCTTCTTCAAAAATTGGTATTAAGCCTAACGGTCGTGCCACCTTTCCAATAAATAATTCTAATGGGCTCACTTTGGTAACACGATTGACCGTACAATTCAAAGCCAGTTGTACTTCACACAGGGCATCCTGCCAAGACCGTTGACTAGTTTCAACTGCTGTCAACAAACTTTTCAAGGTGCTCATGACTCTCTCCACTTGACCGTTGGCACGACTTGCTCCCGTTGCAATTAAATGCAAATCTATTTTTTGCGAAGAACAAAACTCACGAAAAGCTGTGCTAGTGAAACACCTACCCTGATCGGCAATTATGCGTGTGGGCACACCGAACAACGATATCGAGGACCTACAGGCTTTAATGCAATTCACAGCGTCAATATTGACACTATGATATAAGTGCACAAATTTAGTATAAGCATCTATTTGAACTATGACATACTCTTTAAGATCATTTTTACCACTAAGCTTACCAGTTATATCAATGTGAATAGTATGCCATGGGCTACTCACTTTGGGTATAGGGTGAAGCTCTGCTTGAACCTTACCTGAATGTGGCTTCGATAATTTACATGTTATGCAGTTGTCCACAAATTTTCGAACATATTTGGACATATTGTCGAACCAAAAGTAATCATAGACTTTGTCGAGAGTTTTCTCCCAACCCAGATGCATAACTGCTTCATGGACATTATTTATTATCGACCACCTAAAAGGCCTAGGAATTACAGGTAAGCACCGTGTTTTTCCATTTCTCTGAATCTTACGGTAAAGAGTTCCCGACCGCAATTCGTATGTCCTTGCCATGTCTTCTGAAAATTCATTATCATGTAATTTTGAGACAATAGCGGATATTTCTGGATCTCGTTGCTGTTCAGCAAGAAGCCAGTCAACGGAAATGTCTGTCATATTGATACGCTTTTCAGGGATCTTGTCAACCGGTTGAGTTTCTATTGGTAAAAGGTTGCGGGAAAAGAAATCTACATGAGCCATACGTTTTCCCTCTCTATACTCCACTTCAAATTCAAAAGACTGCAAATAGGCCCACCAGCGATGGACTCTCGGTGTTAGATCCATTTTGGTACGAGAAGACTTTAAGGAATTGCAGTCTGTGAATACCACAAACTGACGGCCCTGTAAGTAGTGACGGAAATGCTTTATAGAGTTAACGACAGCCAATGTTTCCAACTCGTACGAATGATATCTAGATTCAGCTTGAGAAGTTCGCTTGCTGTAATACTCAACAACATGTGGCTTGTTGTTTATTTTATGCAACAAAATTGCACCATAACCATCGGAACTGGCATCAGTATGCAACTCTATAGGATATTGCGGGTCGAAAATTATAAGCACTGGTTTGTTGGTCAATATAGCAACAATTTTTTGTCGTATTTGCTCATGATCTAGTTTCCATGAAAAAACAGATTTATCGGATGTGAGAAAATAAAGGGGTTTCATTAACTGAGAAAACTTTGGCACAAATTGTCTGAAATAAGATGCCAAACCTATAAATTGCCTTAGCTGTGTGACAGATTGCGGAGGAGGCAGATTAGTTAATGCCTGTATTTTACGTGGATTGGGTTGGATTTTGCCAGCAGCAATTTCATATCCAAGATATTCAACGCTAGATTTAAGAAAAGAACATTTGGTCACATTAAAAGAAAATCCAGCCTTAGACAAAGTATCTAGAACTATTCCTAATCTTTCAAATGCTTCCTCTTTTGTTTGAGAGGCAATCATAATGTCATCCATATAAACTATGACAAATGAATAAGCAAGCTCGCCTAAAGCGTTCATTACCGAACGTTGAAAAACGGACGGTGCGTTTTTTAGACCGAATGGCATGACTAGGAATTCGAACTGCCCGTCAGGTGTAACAAAGGCAGTCTTTTCAACAGAATTTGAGTGTATAGGGATTTGATGAAATCCGCTTGCCATGTCCAAACAAGAAAAATATTTTGCTCCGCGCAGCCTAGCAATTTGATCTGAAATCAATGGCAAGGGATATTTATCTGAAATCGTATTGAAATTCAACTCGCGATAATCTACGCAAAGGCGATCAGAGCTTGCATAGGGAGAACAGCTGGGGCGAATGATATTAAATTCAATCAACTCTTTTATTTTATTTCTAACAATTTCTCTTTCTTCTATACTGAGTCTATAAGGTCGCCTTTGCACAGTTTTGTTTGGATCAATCAAGCGAATTTCTAACTGACCTGTATTAACTCGACTTCGCGGTATTCCTTTGATAAAACATTCTGAATACTGTTTTAAAATTTGCATTAAACGAATTTTGTCACTAGCATTTAATTCAGCATTATTATTAATAAAGTGTACGTAATCCTCAGAAACCGAGCAAGTGTCAACAGTTTTTGATTTAAAAATATCGAATTTGTCAAATGTGATTAGAACACCGAAGCCCTGACCAAGAATTTCACGGCCAATCATCATATCATGTTTTAAATAACTATCTAAGACTATATGAAACAAAACTTCCAAAGAATAATTACTTATAATAATATTAGACAAAATTTGTGTAGTACTAAAAACAGTTGAATTTCCAATTCCTTTCAAAATTACAACCTTATTAATTCTTTTTCCAGATAAATTTGCTGACAAACTTTCTTTTACAAGCGAACACTCGGCGCCTGAGTCAAAACAGAATTTATATGACTTGCCTGATTGGTACAGCATACCTTTCGGCTCAACCACAATACACGAATCCACCCTTTTCTGAATAGTATGGCTGCTACTACATGTTGAACTGCCCCTTTGTGGGCACGCAGAAGCAATGTGGCCGACATTTCCACATTTGAAACATTTTATGAATGATCTCTCCCCTCCTGTAGATGAGCTGCCAGAAAACGGATGCGTCTTTGTTTGAGATCTTCCCCTATCCTTCTTCAAGTGACAGTCAGCCATTTTGTGTCCTGTTTTACCACAAAAGTGACATCTTATATAAGAAATTTTCATCTTCTTATGATCTGGGCCAACAGGGTTTTGCGAAGCGAAATGTTCCTTCCTTTTACCAAAAGCGAAAGCTTGTAGTGTTTGCTGCAATTCATTTCTCGTCTTAATATTTGTAGTGAAAAGTAAACGTTGCAGCCTGTTGTCGAATTGGGCTGTATGTGCCAAAACTACTGATACGGCGATTTCTTCTGCGTTCATTTGTTTCCACCTGGACATTAGAGACGTAACCAAGCGACTTCCATAAACAGAAAGACACTCCCTTTCATTTGGGCGTCCGTTGAGCATGTTCAACAACGTAGCTGCCGGAGTTTCAACGCCCTCAAAACGTTGCACAAACAGCTCTTTGAATTGAGTCCACGAAATACCAGCGAAACTTATTTGAGAAAGCCAATGGGAGGCACTTCCTTCCAAAGACTTGCTGAGAGCCATAACGAGCGCACTTCCCTCCAAAGGATTTTCAGATAAAATCATGTCGACTGTTGAATACCAGGAAACAGCGTCCGCACCAGCACATTCCGGATTAAACTTTGGCAGTGAAATATTTTTTGTCTCATTTGATCCTGTTTTTGGGGCTTGCACTGCCTTAATCAATTCAAGAAAGTGTTGATTTTGTGACTCTAAAAGTGTACGCCAATATTCCGCTGAGCACTCTTCCGTGGAGCGTGATCCCACTTCTGATGTCGGGTTAGTTGCCATATTGTGTTGTTGTTCGTCAGCCATTAAGATCTTCCCAGAACGTAGCATGTTCATGAAGAACAGATTCTGTACAACTCGATTGCGCAAACGTTCAACAGCAACTGAACTTCTTGTTGCTCACAAAAACAATCAATGCCACAATCTATACTGGTTGCACTTCCCCTTCTTTTCTATCTGTCGCTCACGACCATACTCGGCAAAGTTTCGCTCACTCGCCTCGTTCTCTCTCATCACACAGTCACAAGATCTGACTCACAACGACCATGACACAATAAAGAAAACAGTTCATTGTATTTGTTATAGCCTAGCTACATTTATTTCTTGTTTACAGTTATGTGCTACACAACTTATACAAATATGTTAGGATGTCTAAATACAACAAGTAAGCTACAACAGTAAGCGCTACATATGGCATTATGCGACATATACACTTAAATCTTTAATATAAATATTATTCAATATTAAGTAATCTAAACTGCAGGCATATTAATAAGTTAGACCTACATGCAATTATTCAATATTATTATATATTATTAAATAATCTAAGCTGCAAGCATATTAATATAAGTAAGACCTACATGCAAGCACAAGACAACGATAATAACAACAACGACAAAATAGTTATTTTTAGACACCAGCCAACAATAACAGCACCAAGAAAACCAGACATAATAGCGAAAGCTACAACAACGACAAAATACTTACTCGCAGACACCAGCCAACAAATAATAACAACAACAACAGAGTATGACCACGGCAGCCAGAATTACACTCAAGAAGCCTCAGACTGTAGAATTCACAATTGGTTTCAATTGTAAGTAATATAAGAGTGCGCAACAGGCTCGATAAGACAACAATCTACTTCTAGGTAAGTAAGATTTGTTCACCTTCTGCTCTGCACGTAATACAGCCCGATTGCGCTGATTACGTTGCTAATAGCGTAATACGGCCCGATTGCGCCGATTACGCTAAATTTTGGTTGCACTCTACTAGAGTAACCAGCCAGTTTGTGCTGATTACTCTAGTTATACATTCTGCCGCCCTCTGCTCTGCATGGCTTTATATATAGTCGATATAGAGTAGCCTAGCCGGATTGTTCTAGGCACTCTGGCATTCTGCCGCCCTCTGCTCTGCATGTAATACAGCCCGATTGCGCTGATTACGTTGCTAATAGCGTAATACAGCCAGATTGTGCTGATTACGCTAAATTTTGGTTGCACTCTACTAGAGTAAGCAGCCAGTTTGTGCTGATTACTCTAGTTATACATTCTGCCACCCTCTGCTCTGCATGGCTTTATATATAGTCGATATAGAGTAGCCTAGCCGGATTGTGCTAGGCATTCTGCCGCCCTCTGCTCTGCATGTAATACAGCCCGATTGCGCTGATTACGTTGCTAATAGCGTAATACAGCCAGATTGTGCTGATTACGCTAAATTTTGGTTGCGCTCCACTAGAGTAATCAGCACAAACTGGCTGGTATATTATTAAATAATCTAAGCTGCAAGCATATTAATATAAGTAAGACCTACATGCAAGCACAAGACAACGATAATAACAACAACGACAAAATAGTTATTTTTAGACACCAGCCAACAATAACAGCACCAAGAAAACCAGTTATACATTCTGTTATACATTCTGTCGCCCTCTGCTCTGCATGGCTTTATATATAATCGATATAGAGTAGCCTAGCCGGAATGTGCTCGGCACTCTGACATTCTGCCGCCCTCTGCTCTGCATGGCAAAGTCATCGTTGTATATAATTACTGTCTATCAAGTGAACATGCTAAACATTGAATTCTTATACTAACGAACAATCTACTTCTAGGTCCAGTTACCAACAGATTACATTACCGCTTACTACCTGATTACCGAACCGATTACCATCTGGTTATCCACCGTCTATCAAACTGACATCCATCTGCTTACCAGCCGACTGCCACCTGATTACCAGTCGATTACCGAACCGATTACCATCTGGTTACCAGTCAATTACCGAACCGATTACCATCTGGTTACTACGCCAATTACCGACGACTACCGACTTCACACTCGCCTAACTCAATACCCACCCACAACTGTCTGAGACTGCTTTACCATCTTGTGCTGCAGAGATTTAAATAAGTATAATAAGGAATTAATACTTAAATAAAACAAGCTGTATTGTATTTAATATCAAAACTGCGTCTTTTATTTGACAAAGGTTAGTGGATCCCTTGTCTGATCCTGGATTGGCTGAGCTTACCTCAGCCTTTGAGAAAACCACCCTCACAATGTATTTGGCCCTCCTAAATCCAATGGTGGAAGAAAAAAAGCCGCTCTCTTCTGGTTTAGGAGATAAAATTCATCAAAGTTTGAAAAATCGCTCATAAAAATCTGTGATTTCTCCATAGTTTTTAAACGAATATTCACTATTAAACAACCATTTTAAACGTAAAAACTAACCTTTTCGATAAAAAAGTACAAACAAATATATATTTATCCTTTGATACAATTTTTTTTTTAAATAATATAATATTAATCAGAATCCCAATCGGATTCACTTTCTGGTTGTTGAGGCAATGTGAGGAAGTGAGCTCTTACAGGATCGTACAGCTCTCCTGCTTTTTTAAAAAAATCATCAAGCTGGTCAACTGACGGTCGTATTGATTTTACATATTTGCAAACATGTATTTGGCCAAATATCCTTTAAAAAAATGTTATTTTCGCCCATACTGCGAAAGGAATGCTTTGACATGCATCCACATTCCTTCCACAGTATTTGTGTGCACCCCCGTACTGGTATTTTTGGCTTTTTAAGTGTTTTGTGAATGGACCACTTGTTAAATAGGAAAACAGAAAAATTGTTCGCGCGATTTTTTATATCAATTTTTCGCCTGCGGCGCTTTTTGCTCAAACACAACTATTCGTTCGTCTTTTTTATTTTTACTTGTATTTTTTGACTTTTTGAGTGTATGATATATGAATAACTTGCTTAATAGGAAAATTGAAAAATTTTTATTAAAAAATGCGCGAAAATTTTAAGCCTGCGGCACTTATTGCTCAATCACATAACTATTCCTTGGTCTTTTTTATTTTTACTGGTATTTTTTAACTTTTTGAATTTATTATATGTGAACCACTTGCTAAATAGGAAAACTGAAAAATTTTCATAAAAATCGCGCGATTTATTAAAAAAATTTTTCGTCTGCGGCGCGTATTACTCATTAAACATAACTTTTGCTTCGTCTTATATTATCAGTGAAGACTATGAAAAATTTTTATAAAAAAATTGGCGATTTTTTACAAAAATTTGTTGCCGCCATTGGCGCTTATTACTTCAAGACAACTTTTTTATCTATCATAATTGTTTATAACACTTTGTAAAATTTTTATAAACATTTTATTTACCTATTATAACATTTTAAACTCCAAGGGGGTGTGGAAGGTGGGGGGAGGGGGTCGACCACAAAACCACCCCTTATAGGTGAACTAGTTTGCTTTGCTTCCAACTTAGGTTTGCTTGAACAAATAAGCATTCATATAGCATATTTCCATACAAAAACGACACATATTTTAACTGAAATTTCGTGACTTTGATGAACTGTATCTCCTAAACCATAAGAGAGCGGCCTTTTTTTTCTTGCACCATTGTGTTTAGAGGGCCAAAATACATACAAAAAAAAGGGGCGTGGGCCCCAAACTAGAATTTTTCCGTTTTGATATGTTATTGCCCCCGTTACGCTTAGTGTGGCACGATTACGATTTCTGGGGCGCCGCGATTTGAAGATGTTGTCTGGTAGAGAACAACATAAAAACATGATTCGCCGAACAAAAAATCGATAACTATTAGTTATCGAGTTATCGATTTAAAAATAAAATTTTTGTTAAAAGATTAGTTCAAAAAACATCTATATCCTTGCTGTTACTTAATGGATCTTTAAGATTGATATGTCATTTGAAAGAGCATTAAATGACCTTTCAAATATAGTTGTTATAAATATCGCTGCTACAATATTTTTAGTTTTATAAGCGAATTTATTCCAAAGTTTAATTTTTTAATAAAAGAAAGAAGAAGAAAAAAAATAATTTTTTTTATTTTTCTAAAAAATATACTTTATTAAGTTACTAAAAATATATTTTTTTTGAAAAGCTTTCAGTTAGACCTCTTGTTTGACATATAAAAATATACATCTTTTATTTAATTTCACACTATATTACATAAAATTTAATTTTTCCAATTGTTTTCTTTGTTAAAAAATCTGTTCAAACTAGTAAGATATATATTCGACTTAGCCGAAGTTAAAATACCCCCACGGCCGATTCTTAAAAGTAAAAGAATCTTAAATTGGAGAGCTTTTTTTTAAGATTTTGAAAGATTTTATTATTTTTATGTGTCTAAAATACATACATATCAAATTGTTTTCCAAAAGCTTAAATATAAGTCATTTTATATCGTTTTCAATTTTGGGGTTGTATGGGAGGTGGGCGTGTTAGTTTGTGTATCACGCCCATTTTTCTAACACACCTCAGTTTTGTCATGGAATACACGAATATCGAGTTTCCGTTTTTTACCTTTAATATTAGCCTCTTTATAGGGTTTTCAATTTTGGGGTTGTATGGGAGGGGGCATGTTAGTAGGTGGATGACGCCCATTTTTCTCACCTCAGTTTTGACATAGAATACTTGAATACCGAGTTTCAGTATTGTAGCTGTAATATTAGCCTCTTTACAGAGTTTTCAATTTTGGGGTTGTATGGGAGGTAGGCGTGGTTTTCATCCGATTTTACCCATTCTCGAACTTGATCTTAGTTTTTTTAAAAAAGCTTAAATATCGAATTTCAGCACGATAGCTTTAAAATTGCCCCAGCCGCGGCGAAAAGTTTTTTCAATAAAAAAATTTTTTCTGATCGGTCACCACCTCTCTGCAGACAATGGCAAACTTCAGAGAGTAAATAATGCCATGTAAAGCTTCTTGAGAACATGAACTTTAGCCGTTCGGAGTCGGCATAAAACATGTAGGTCCAGTTCTCGGTCAATTGTGTGCAAACATTTAATAACATACACAACACAATTGATTATAAGAAGCTCGGTCAAAGTCCTTTCAAGGGCTGAAATGGCCAATTTGTTTTTTTTTTTTTTTGTTTAGCTTTAAAAATGCGGCAGCAATCGTGTCCACAGACAGACGGACAGACAGACGGACATGGCTAAATCCACTCAGGTGGTGATGCTGATCAAGAATTTATATACTTTTCAATACCTACCACGTCTCCTTTTGGGTGTTACACACGTCGTGACAAAATTAATATACCCCTTACGCAGTATTAAAATTTTCTACATCTTTGCCAATATCCAATGAATCTTAAAGATTGACATGCCATTCGAAAGGTAATTAAATGTCTTTTCAACGATATATAATACAAATATAATTTCAAAAATGTTTTTAAATTTATAAGCGAATAAATATCAGATTTGAATTTTTTAATTAAAAGAACCGTTATTTCTAACAAATTTGAGTTTTAAAGATACTAAAAATATTTTTTTTGAAACGCTGAAAGTTGTACCTTTTTTTTGTTGATAGATAAAAATATGTATATTATCATATGTATATCAGTTAGTAAAAACTGATCGACTAAAAATTAAAAATTTTTCACTGACTCGGAAATCCCGTTAATTCATATAAATATTGAAGCTATAATGTTGCCTTAAAAACAATTGCTTATTGTAATGGCGATATTCGAAAATATGGAGTAAGAAAGCAAAACATCTAAGGTTAATATGAGTGAAATAAGCAATTTTCCGTACAAGGGCAAATAATTGTATCATAAAAAACACCACAAAAAGTCAAATAAATTATATATATTATATACCAAATGAAAGATAAATTTTCAAGCTTTAATAATTTATTCTTTATAATTCATAATAATAACAGTAATTTTTGAGAAAATAACGGTTTTGTGCAAGAAAATATTTTTTTATTGTATAAAAATACCTATAAAATACAAAGCACTCAACAGATTTCATTCATTTTAAATTTTTCTTAAAACCTTATATATAACCTTTTAAATAAAACCTTGATCATTAAAATCGAATACATATTAAGAATAATATAGCCGATTTTCTTCATAGACCTTATAGCAAAAAAAAATTTTAAATAATCGATAACTCGAAAACAAATCGATAACACAACATTTCGTTTGGCTATTCTTGTTTTTATTAAGAGTACTCTTCGAATCCATCGTCAAATTGCGGCGCCCCGGATATCGTAATCTCCCTCTTACAGGCCGGTTACACAGGCCAGTGACAGTGAAAGTGCGAAAGAATACATGAACTGTTCGAATGATTCGAAAAATTTCGAACTTTCATGCTAGTAGCAAGAGGTGCTACACATGCAAGTGAAAGTACATTAAAAACATTTCATCGCATGCGAAGGTTCTTGCTGATATTACAGTTTGCGTGTGCGTTCACAATTTTAACAAGCCATCAGTGTTGCTTTCTGCACGAAATCGAGGAAAACTCGAAATAAATGCACCAAAAGTAATTAAAAACAACACTGATATCCCACTTTTTGACATACACTAGCCGCTGCTGCCAAAATCCACTGGCTCATAGTACAACAAATAAGGTAGCTGCAGGGCTGAGAGCCGAAAGTCAGAATTGTCAAAAATTACTGAGCGAATTAGAGCAACAAAAGGAGACATCAAATAATTTGTATTGATTTTGACAATTCCGACTCTGAGAGAGAGAGGATTGATAGCCCTGCAGCTACCTTGTTTATTGTACTATGCACTGGCTCTGAAATTTCGTTGCCAGTAGCGATGAAAGTGGCGTGAAAGTGAATTCAGTGTGAGTGTATTTGTAAAAAAGTGTGAATGTATTGAGTTTTTCGTACTACAGAGCCAGTGTACTGGCCTGTGTAGCATGCCTGTTAGTGTGCATGGAACACTTTGTCTTAAGGCTCAACCATAATAGGCTCGAGCTGGCTGCAGCTAACATCAAAACTTTACGAAAAGCCAACTTGAGAACTGTCAAATCGTTAATTTAACCATAACGACTTGAGCTAGCTCGGGCTTATATCAATAACATTTCTTTATTATTTAACAGACCTGCCTCATTTCTTCTTAATATTGTTTTATAAGAACACAAAATAAACACAATATTTCTAATGTTTTCCCATTTTTGTTACGAAATATTCACAAACAAAATGCTATTCATTGTAGTTTGACATAAACTCAAGCAACATGCGCTTTGAATCGCTCTCTCTGCAGCCAGCTCAAGTTAACGAAACTTGACGAAAAAGCTGGCTGGAGCTATTATGGCTGCTACGTACAATTACTATGCATTCGTAGAAAATTTGAGAGTGGCTGCAGCCAGCTCGAGCCTATAGCCCTAACCAAAATAGACGAAACGAGACGATTGCAACTCGACGAGCGTGTACACTCGTTACGTCTGTTTTGACATTTAACCCAAAATGAAACGTTCTTGAACTCGTCTTGGCTGGTCAGCTGCCAACTGTTTCAAATGCATATAAATGCCTTGTTCATCCCTAAAAATGGCTATTAATTCATTAAAATATTGTTTCTTGCACTAATTGATAAAAATGCAACACAACTTGATGTAAAAATTCTCTGCACTGTTGTTGCTGACGAGTTGAGACGCTAAAAGTTCGGTTCTTACGGAACAAAACGTCTCGTCAAACCGTTTCGTTCAGTTTCGATGTGTTTACGTTTGCTTATTTTGGGCAACAACATTGAATTGCATTCAAGCGAACATTTTCGTCTTCGCTCGTTACGGAGCAAATCGTCTATTTTGGTTAGGGCTTATTATGGTTGAGCCTTTACAGTCGCCGTTCGATAGTCTTTTCGTTACGTGCTGAAGTGGGCAGTGGCCTTTAGTCAACAGTTGCACTATTGTTGCGAAAAATTTAGTTTCGAGAACGCACCCACTCATTTCTATATTTTGATTTAAAGTTTAACATTTAAAAAGAAATAAGTAAATCATGGTTTTAGGGGTTGCTGTAAATTCAAAACATGAAAACGATTATATAAATGGTATAAATGCAGTCCTTCTTGGTCCCCCAGGCTCTGGAAAAGGCACTCAAGTAAGCATGAGATTAAAATAGCAGCATGGTTATTTGATGCGTTTTCACGTGGCTTGATTCCAGTTCGAAATATATGATGAGTTACATTCAAATCCAGTTGTCACAGGGAAAAAAAAATTAATTTAGAAATGCCATTTTAAAGCTACTGTTAAAATATATCGGTCAACAAAATCCTCTTTGATAAAAATGATAAAAATCCTAGAGAAAAATGCATTAAAAAATCTCCTTTTCAATCAAAAGCAGACATGCCCACTGTTAATTTTCAATAAAAACAAGAATAGTCCAAGCAAGTTTTCATTCAAATTTTAAAAAATTTTGTATGCCAAAATGTTGGTTTGCGTAATAAATTTGGAATAATTCTAGTTTGGGGCCCACGCCCCTTATTAATTTTTTTTTTGGATTATATGTATTTGGCCCTCCTAAACACAATGGTGCAAGAAAAAAAGGCCGCTCTCTTATGGTTACGGAGATACAGTTCATCAAAGTTACGAAATTTCAGTTAAAATAAGTGTCGTTTTTGTATGGAAATATGCTATATGAATGCTTATTTGTGCAAGCAAACCTAAGTTTGAGGGAAAGCAAACTAGTACACCTATAAGGGGTGGTTTTGTGGTCGACCCCCCTCCCCCCACCCTCCCATTCACCCTACACACCACCTTGGAGTTAAAAATGTTGTAAAAGGTAAATAAAATGTTTATAAAAATTTTACAAAGTGTTATATACAATTATGATAGATAAAAAAGTTGTTTTAAAGTAATTAACGCCAATGGCGGCAACAAATTTTTGTAAAAATCGCCAAATTTTTTACAAAAATTTTCCATAGTCTTCAATGATAATATAAGACGAAGGAAAAGTTATGTTTAATGAGTAATACGCGCCGCAGGCGAAAAATTTCTATAAAAAATCGCGCGATTTTTTATAAAAATTTTTCAGTTTTCCCATTCAGCAAGTGGTTCACTTATAATAAATTCAAAAAGTTAAAAAATACAACAAAAATAAAAAAAGACCAAAGAATAGTTATGTTTGAGCAATAAGCGCCGCAGTCGAAAAATTTTTATAAAAAATCGCGCGATTTTTTATAACAATTTTTCAGTTTTCCTATTTAGCAAGTTATTCATATATAATACACTCAAAAAGTCAAAAAATACAAGTAAAAATAAAAAAGACGAACGAATAGTTGTGTTTGAGCAAAAAGCGCCGCAGGCGAAAAATTGTTATAGAAAATCGCGCGATTTTTTATAACAATTTTTCAGTTTTCCAATTTTTTATTTTTTAGGTAAGTATTTTCGATAAAATTGATTGTTTAATAGTGAATATTCGTTTAAAAACTATGAAGAAATCACAGATTTTTAAGAGCGATTTTTCAAACTTTGATGAATTGTATCTCCTAAACCAGAAAAGAGCGGCTTTTTTTCTTGCACCATTGGATTTAGGAGGGCCAAATACATATAATAAAAAAAAAAAAAAATTAAAAAGGTGCGTGGGCCATAAATTTAACATTTTAGCGGATTTGGGTATGCGTTCTCTAAAAAATAAAAAGTTAAAAACAAAAACATTTTTTTTCACTGAAAAGATCTTCAGAAGAATTAAAATTGCTTCGGCGGTTTTATTCCGATTTGAAAAAAAAGTATGCAGAAATCATTTTAATGAGTTCCTGTTACCTTTGAGACCCCGAACGGCGTAATCTAAAAATTGATTAATTTCTAACTTTCAAAACCAGACAAGTCCAAATTTGAAATTGAAAATACGAATTTTTTTGCACAATGAGACTATTTATTTTTTTCGCATAATATATCTATTCCTGTGAAGCATAGTTTTGCATAATTGGTTTGTTCATATAAAATGTCTGACAAAATTAAGACGTTTTTTCGATTTCCCAACAATTCGATCAGGGAGATTACGATTTCCGGGGCGCCGCGAAGAGTATGGTTTCGAAGAGTACTCTTAATAAAAATAAGAATAGCCAAAGGAAATGTTGAGTTATCGATTTGTTTTTGAGTTATCGATTATTTTAAAAATTTTTTTTGCTATGAGGTCTATAAAGAAAATCGGCTATATTATTCTTAATATATAACCGATATTAATGATTAAGGTATTATAAATGGTTATATATAAGGCTTTTAGAAAAATTTAAAATTAATGAAATCTGTTGAGTACTTACTTTGTATTTTATAGGTATTTTTATGCAATAAAAAAATATTTCTTACACAAAACCGTTATTTTTTCAAAAATTACCGTTATAACTATGAATTATAAAGAGTAAATTATTAAAGCTTGAAAATTTATCTTTCATTTGGTATACTTATAAAAAAAAAAAAACAAATTGGCCATTTCAGCCCTTGCAAGGACTTTGACCGAGCTTCTTATGATCAATTGTGTTGTGTGTGTTATGAAATGTTTGCACACACTTAAACGAGAACTGGACCTACATGTTTTATGCCGACTCCGAACGGCTAAAGTTCATGTTCTCAAGAAGCTTTACATGGCATTACTTGGTATATATATATATATAATTTATTTGACTTTTTGAGGTGTTTTTTATGTTACAATGATTTGCCCTTGTACGTAAAATTGCTTATTTCACTCATATTTACCTTAGATGTTTTGCTTTCCTACTCCATATTTTCGAACATCGCCATTACAATAAACAATTGTTTTTAAGGCAACATTGTAGCTACAATATTTGTATGAATTAACGGGATTTTCGAGTGAGTGAAAACATTTTTAATTTTAAGTCGATCAGTTAGTAAAAAAAATACATATTTTTATCTATCGAAAAAAAAGGTACAACTTTCAGCTTTTCAAAAAATATATATTTTTAGTATCTTTAAAACTCAAATTTTTTAGAAAATAACGGTTTTTTTAATTAAAAGATTCAAATCCGATATTTATTCGCTTATAAATTTAAAAACATTTTTGAAATTATATTTGTATTACATATCGTTGAAAAGGCATTTAATAACCTTTCGAATAGCATGTCAATCTTGAAGAATCATTGGATATTATTTTATAGAGATCGATAACAAAGAAAACACTTGGAAAAAGTTAAAATTTTATGTAATATAGTGTGAAATTAAATAAAAGATGTATATTTTTATATGTCAAACAAAAGGTCTAACTGTAAGCTTTTCAAAAAAAATATATTTTTAGTAACTTAATAACGTACATTTTTTAGAAAATAACGGTTCTTTTTATTAAAAAATTAAACTGGAATAAATTCGCTTATAAAACTAAAAATATTGTAGCAATGATATTTATAACAACTATATTTGAAAGGTCATTTAATGACCTTTCAAATGACATATCAATCTTAAAGATCTATTAAGTAACGGCAAAGATATAGATATTTTAGATTTAAAATTTTTATAATATTTCGTCGACCTCTCTTAATGTGTTAATTTGTTATTTGTTTGGGCTTAAGGTCCGGTCACTATTTTTTATAGGACGGAGGGAGAGGACGTTGTACAGACCATCAGCAACAAAGAGGAACAAGAAATAGCGAGAAATAAACTAACAAATCTTATTGACAACCACGTAAAGAAAATACGAATAAACGAAAGAGATCGTTTTATACTTGACACAGTGGACGCAACAAAGCGATTTTTACATAAAAACAAAAATGTATTAATTGTTAACGCAGACAAAGGAAACGTATCAGTAGCTTTAAATAAATCAGACTATGGAATGAAAATGCGACAAATTTTACGAGACACATCAACATGTAAAATACTAGCAATTCCCGGTGCGCGTTGCTACACCCGACACCTATATTGGAAAAGTATAAATATATAGCGAAACCCGGTGCACTTCGTTACACTGAAGAAGAATTGTGAAATTATACTATATCGGTTACAAAAAGATTATATGAAAGCTTTTACTAATAATGATTCAAACTTTAACATAACGTTAATGTTGCATCAGTTCAGTTTGTATCAATGCTGAAAAATTCACACATTTGTTTTAGCAATTTATAAGACACAGTAAAGTGAAACCAAGTGTTTTTTTTTTTATGAAATCTTAAAAAATAGTTGTATTTCGAACTTTATGATTTCTTATCACCGAACTCAATCCAATACATTTTGATAAACAATATTTTTTGTTTTTCCATCCGGTGCGTAAATAAATAAAGTGCTTGGAATGCCAACTCTTGAACAGGCAACGTATAATTGACCGTGCAAGAAACACGGCTGTTCCAAATTTAATCCGCATACTTGAAGCGTTTGTCCTTGTGCCTTATTGATGGACATGACAAATGACAGACTCACCGGAAATTGTAAACGCTTGAATTCGAATGGCATATCTGTTGGTATCAGCGGAATACGCGGTATGAGTACAATTTCGCCTTTAGCTTTTCCAGTCAATATTATTGCTTCAATCAAATTCGGCATCAATTTTTTTACAGCCAATCTGGTGCCATTGCACAGTTTTGGTGCGTTTAAATTCCGTAGCAAAATGATTGATGAGCCGGCCTTTAAATTTAAACAATGCGGGGGCATACCAGGTGGTTCTAATGAATTTAAAAATTCGATTGGATAATGTATGGCATCATCGTTATTCATTGCGCTATCAATCTATATATATAAAAAGAAGTGTACGTTTGGTTGGAATCGCATCACTTCAGAACGGCTGGACCGATTTGGATAATTTTTTTTTTAAATGTTCGTTTTAGTCCAAGTTAGGTTTTTAAGGAAAGAAAAATTGACCACGCCCACTTTTGCGCCCACTTTTTTTGATTTATCTAAAATCGGAAAACGGCTGGACCGATGTGGATAATTTTTTTTCAAATGTTCGAAGTAATCCAATTTAAGTTTTGTCGGAAAGAAAAATTGACCACACCCACTTTTGCGCCCACTTTTTTCGATTTATCTAAAATCGGAAAACTGCTGGACCGATTTGGATAATTTTTTTTTCAAATGTTCGTAGTAATCCAATTTAAATGTTTACTGAAAGAAAAATTGACCACGCCCACTTTTGCGCCCACTGTTTTGATATATATATCTAAAATCGTAGAACGCCTGCGCTGATTTTTTTTTTAAATGTTTGTAATAGTCTACAAAAGTTTTTTACATAAAGAAAAATTGTCTACAATATCGATAATATCAATATTATCCATTATCGATATTAAATTTCATTTTCACACTTGACACTTTTGAAGTTTTCAAGATGTCACATATCAGAAGACACTTGCTTATTTTTTATTCACACCACCCAATGTACCCAGTGTGCTTTCTTTTTCATTTGGATTCCGACGTAAACAGACATAAATTTTGCCGAAGCAAATTCTTTTGGATAATTTTATTACTTACAAGCAGCAATTGTTCTATTAGATGAATGTTCAATGAGCCACAAAAAATCACTGGAGACAACTGGAGACATCGTACAATGAAAGATTTACGTGGCAATCAACAACTTTTCGGGGGTGCATTGATATTATTGTCTGGTGATTTTCGACAAACATTGCCCGTGATTGCACGATCCACACCAGCGGATGAAATTAATGCATGCTTGAAGTCTTCCTTTCTGTGGCGATATGTCCAAAAATTGACATTGCACATAAATATGCGAGTTCAGTTGCACAATGATCAATCTGCAGATCGTTTCTCGAAGCAATTGTTAGAAATCGGCAGTGGAAAAGTTCAAATCGATAATGCAAATGGTTTGATTACTTTGCCAGATAATTTCTGTACAATTCTCAAATCAAAAGAAGAACTGATTGAACGCGTTTTTCCAAATATTGTAAAAAATTACAGAGATCACAATTGGTTGAGAGAACGCGCAATTTTGGCACCAACAAATTTACATGTCAATGCAATTAATTTTCTGATCCAAGAAAAATTACCAGGTGCAGTGACATCATATAAATCTACTAGCAATTCCCGGTGCGCGTTGCTACACCCGACACCTATATTGGAAAAGTATAAATTTTTAGATAAATCAAAAAAAGTGGGCGCAAAAGTGGGCGTGGTCAATTTTTCTTTCCTTAAAAACCTAACTTGGACTAAAACGAACATTTTTAAAAAAATTATCCAAATCGGTCCAGCCGTTCTGAAGTGATGCGATTTCAACCAAACGTACACTTCTTTTTATATATATAGATTGATAGCGCAATGAATAACGATGATGCCATACATTATCCAATCGAATTTTTAAATTCATTAGAACCACCTGGTATGCCACCGCATTGTTTAAATTTAAAGGCCGGCTCATCAATCATTTTGCTACGGAATTTAAACGCACCAAAACTGTGCAATGGCACCAGATTGGCTGTAAAAAAATTGATGCCGAATTTGATTGAAGCAATAATATTGACTGGAAAAGCTAAAGGCGAAATTGTACTCATACCGCGTATTCCGCTGATACCAACAGATATGCCATTCGAATTCAAGCGTTTACAATTTCCGGTGCGTCTGTCATTTGTCATGTCCATCAATAAGGCGCAAGGACAAACGCTTCAAGTATGCGGATTAAATTTGGAACAGCCGTGTTTCTTGCACGGTCAATTATACGTTGCCTGTTCAAGAGTTGGCATTCCAAGCACTTTATTTATTTACGCACCGGATGGAAAAACAAAAAATATTGTTTATCAAAATGTATTGGATTGAGTTCGGTGATAAGAAATCATAAAGTTCGAAATACAACTATTTTTTAAGATTTCATAAAAAAAAAATACTTGGTTTCACTTTACTGTGTCTTATAAATTGCTAAAAAAAATGTGTGAATTTTTCAGCATTGATACAAACTGAACTGATGCAACATTAACGTTATGTTAAAGTTTGAATCATTATTAGTAAAAGCTTTCATATAATCTTTTTGTAACCGATATAGTATAATTTCACAATTCTTCTTCAGTGTAACGAAGTGCACCGGGTTTCGCTATATATTTATACTTTTCCAATATAGGTGTCGGATGTAGCAACGCGCACCGGGAATTGCTAGTAAATTTATATGATGTCACTGCACCTGGTAATTTTTCTTGGATCAGAAAATTAATTGCATTGACATGTAAATTTGTTGGTGCCAAAATTGCGCGTTCTCTCAACCAATTGTGATCTCTGTAATTTTGTACAATATTTGGAAAAACGCGTTCAATCAGTTCTTCTTTTGATTTGAGAATTGTACAGAAATTATCTGGCAAAGTAATCAAACCATTTGCATTATCGATTTGAACTTTTCCATTGCCGATTTCTAACAATTGCTTCGAGAAACGATCTGCAGATTGATCATTGTGCAACTGAACACGCATATTTATGTGCAATGTCAATTTTTGGACATATCGCCACAGAAAAGAAGACTTCAAGCATGCATTAATTTCATCCGCTGGTGTGGATCGTGCAATCACGGGCAATGTTTGTCGAAAATCACCAGACAATAATATCAATGCACCCCCGAAAAGTTGTTGATTGCCACGTAAATCTTTCATTGTACGATGTCTCCAGTTGTCTCCAGTGATTTTTTGTGGCTCATTGAACATTCATCTAATAGAACAATTGCTGCTTGTAAGTAATAAAATTATCCAAAAGAATTTGCTTCGGCAAAATTTATGTCTGTTTACGTCGGAATCCAAATGAAAAAGAAAGCACACTGGGTACATTGGGTGGTGTGAATAAAAAATAAGCAAGTGTCTTCTGATATGTGACATCTTGAAAACTTCAAAAGTGTCAAGTGTGAAAATGAAATTTAATATCGATAATGGATAATATTGATATTATCGATATTGTAGACAATTTTTCTTTATGTAAAAAACTTTTGTAGACTATTACAAACATTTAAAAAAAAAATCAGCGCAGGCGTTCTGCGATTTTAGATATATATATCAAAACAGTGGGCGCAAAAGTGGGCGTGGTCAATTTTTCTTTCAGTAAACATTTAAATTGGATTACTACGAACATTTGAAAAAAAAATTATCCAAATCGGTCCAGCCGTTTTCCGATTTTAGATAAATCGAAAAAAGTGGGCGCAAAAGTGGGTGTGGTAAATTTTTCTTTCCGACAAAACTTAAATTGGATTACTTCGAACATGTGAAAAAAAATATGCAAATCGGTCCAGCCGTTTTCCGATTTTAGATAAATCAAAAAAAGTGGGCGCAAAAGTGGGCGTGGTCAATTTTTCTTTCCTTAAAAACCTAACTTGGACTAAAACGAACATTTAAAAAAAAAATTATCCAAATCGGTCCAGCCGTTCTGAAGTGATGCGATTTCAACCAAACGTACACTTCTTTTTATATATATAGATTAAAAAGAGATCCCACTTCGACACTTCAACAAAAAACAATGATTTTGTGGAAAAATTAATAAAAAATAATATTGTTTCTAATAGCGAGAAAAATAAATTATTGACAAAACCCTCTACAGCACCGAGGATATATGGACTTCCTTAAATACACAAAGACAACATGCCAATAAGACCGATTTGTTCATCGATAAACTCGCCAGCATATGGACTATGCAAATATATATCTAACGTTTTAAAAAACTTGACGAAAGACTCTAAATATAATGTTAAAGACGCGGTGGAATTTAAATATCGAATTAATGACACACATATATATGATGACGAAACAATAATATCTTTTGACGTGGTTGCGTTATTTCCCAGCATTCCAGTTGACTTCGCAATCAGCGTAATTAAAAAGAAATGGGACATAATTAAAAACTCCATCAAAATAACAAAATCACTATATATGGACATCTTAAAATTCTGTATCAAGGACAACAGGTATTTTAAATATGACGATAAAGTTTACGGACAATTAAGAGGAATGCCAATGGGGTCACCGCTATCGCCGGTTATTGCAGACATCATCATGGAAGAGTTTTTGGACACCTGTATTGAACTACTAGACGGAAAACCAAGATTGATGACAAAATATGTAGATGACTTATTTGGAATTATTAAAGTGGACAAAATTGATGAGACATTAAATGTATTAAACAAATTTCATAAAAATATACAATTTACGAAGGACGAAGAGAAAGAAGGAAAACTACCATACCTAGACACGCTAGTAATTAAAAGGAACAACAAATTAAAAATTGACTGGCATCATAAACCTACAGCCTCAGGACGTCTCATAAATTATAATTCCAAACATCCTAAAAGAACAATAATGAACACGGCGAACAATTTCATAAGAAAAGTATTGACCATTAGCGACAAAGAATTCCATTATGACAACATTGGAAAATAATTAAGATCCTTAATAAAAATGGATTCCCCAAAAAAACGACGATGGACTTAATTAAAAAACAACAACAAAAAACTAACATGCCACGCGCGGCAGAACCACCCAAGATTTATAAATCTATGACGTATATACCTGGACTGTCGGAAAGACTTATTGGATCAAATTGCTATGACAAGAGTAAATACAATATAGCTCCTCGCACAGATAATAATCTTGGACAATTATACAGCAACACAAAGAGTAAAATTGACAAAAATGACAAATAAAATCTAATATACAAAATAACATGCAAAGGAGATAGCGCAGAAACATGCAACAAAGTTTATGTGGGCACTACAAAGACGAAACCATTAGAACAAAACAGCATTGGCGGCCCACTGTGCAACACTTAACCTCTGTCCAGACTTCGACAATGTAAAAATTCTACAACAAGAGACAAATTATGCAAGACGATACATGTTAGAAATTCTGCACATAATAAACATACCACCCAAACAAAGAATCAATTTCAAAACAGACACAGAAAGATGCGCTCAAAGCTACCGACACCTAATAACAAAACAAACGACAAAATAAAATAACAGTAGACAACGAAACGGCGTAGGCGCGGGTTGCTGCAATTTAGTTTTTAAGGCTATACCTGTTCGTTTATGTTCCTGTGATGTCTATCAGTTTTATATTTTTATTGTTAAACTTTATGTTTAATATTTTAATATGTAAGTTGAAATATTCGTGTTTTCTATATTGTTGTAAAAATGTATAATTGTAAATTCTTTGTAAAAACAACAGTGTCCCTGATGATGAACTCCGGCGGAGTTCGAAATATTGGACAAAATAATAAAACATTTTATTATAAACAAATTAGTTTGTTTTCATAAAAAATAGTGACCGGACCTTAAGCCCAAACAAATAACAAATTAACAAAAAAATTTTTTTTAAAAATCGATAACTCGATAACGAATAGAGTTATCGATTTTTTTGTTCGGCGAATCATGTTTTTTGTTGTTCTCTACCAGAAAACACCTTCAAATCGCGGCGCCCCGGAAATCGTAATCGTGCCATTCGATTTGTTTGACTTATCTGGTTTTGAATGTAAACTCCTAACATATAAAATTATGGTTAGGAAGTAATTTTAATTAAGGGTCCGGAACAATTGAAGATCAGTGGAAATGAATAACGATGATGCCATACATTATCCAATCGAATTTTTAAATTCATTAGAACCACCTGGTATGCCACCGCATTGTTTAAATTTAAAGGCCGGCTCATCAATCATTTTGCTACGGAATTTAAACGCACCAAAACTGTGCAATGGCACCAGATTGGCTGTAAAAAAATTGATGCCGAATTTGATTGAAGCAATAATATTGACTGGAAAAGCTAAAGGCGAAATTGTACTCATACCGCGTATTCCGCTGATACCAACAGATATGCCATTCGAATTCAAGCGTTTACAATTTCCGGTGCGTCTGTCATTTGTCATGTCCATCAATAAGGCGCAAGGACAAACGCTTCAAGTATGCGGATTAAATTTGGAACAGCCGTGTTTCTTGCACGGTCAATTATACGTTGCCTGTTCAAGAGTTGGCATTCCAAGCACTTTATTTATTTACGCACCGGATGGAAAAACAAAAAATATTGTTTATCAAAATGTATTGGATTGAGTTCGGTGATAAGAAATCATAAAGTTCGAAATACAACTATTTTTTAAGATTTCATAAAAAAAAAATACTTGGTTTCACTTTACTGTGTCTTATAAATTGCTAAAAAAAATGTGTGAATTTTTCAGCATTGATACAAACTGAACTGATGCAACATTAACGTTATGTTAAAGTTTGAATCATTATTAGTAAAAGCTTTCATATAATCTTTTTGTAACCGATATAGTATAATTTCACAATTCTTCTTCAGTGTAACGAAGTGCACCGGGTTTCGCTATATATTTATACTTTTCCAATATAGGTGTCGGATGTAGCAACGCGCACCGGGAATTGCTAGTAAATTTATATGATGTCACTGCACCTGGTAATTTTTCTTGGATCAGAAAATTAATTGCATTGACATGTAAATTTGTTGGTGCCAAAATTGCGCGTTCTCTCAACCAATTGTGATCTCTGTAATTTTGTACAATATTTGGAAAAACGCGTTCAATCAGTTCTTCTTTTGATTTGAGAATTGTACAGAAATTATCTGGCAAAGTAATCAAACCATTTGCATTATCGATTTGAACTTTTCCATTGCCGATTTCTAACAATTGCTTCGAGAAACGATCTGCAGATTGATCATTGTGCAACTGAACACGCATATTTATGTGCAATGTCAATTTTTGGACATATCGCCACAGAAAAGAAGACTTCAAGCATGCATTAATTTCATCCGCTGGTGTGGATCGTGCAATCACGGGCAATGTTTGTCGAAAATCACCAGACAATAATATCAATGCACCCCCGAAAAGTTGTTGATTGCCACGTAAATCTTTCATTGTACGATGTCTCCAGTTGTCTCCAGTGATTTTTTGTGGCTCATTGAACATTCATCTAATAGAACAATTGCTGCTTGTAAGTAATAAAATTATCCAAAAGAATTTGCTTCGGCAAAATTTATGTCTGTTTACGTCGGAATCCAAATGAAAAAGAAAGCACACTGGGTACATTGGGTGGTGTGAATAAAAAATAAGCAAGTGTCTTCTGATATGTGACATCTTGAAAACTTCAAAAGTGTCAAGTGTGAAAATGAAATTTAATATCGATAATGGATAATATTGATATTATCGATATTGTAGACAATTTTTCTTTATGTAAAAAACTTTTGTAGACTATTACAAACATTTAAAAAAAAAATCAGCGCAGGCGTTCTGCGATTTTAGATATATATATCAAAACAGTGGGCGCAAAAGTGGGCGTGGTCAATTTTTCTTTCAGTAAACATTTAAATTGGATTACTACGAACATTTGAAAAAAAAATTATCCAAATCGGTCCAGCCGTTTTCCGATTTTAGATAAATCGAAAAAAGTGGGCGCAAAAGTGGGTGTGGTAAATTTTTCTTTCCGACAAAACTTAAATTGGATTACTTCGAACATGTGAAAAAAAATATGCAAATCGGTCCAGCCGTTTTCCGATTTTAGATAAATCAAAAAAAGTGGGCGCAAAAGTGGGCGTGGTCAATTTTTCTTTCCTTAAAAACCTAACTTGGACTAAAACGAACATTTAAAAAAAAAATTATCCAAATCGGTCCAGCCGTTCTGAAGTGATGCGATTTCAACCAAACGTACACTTCTTTTTATATATATAGATTAAAAAGAGATCCCACTTCGACACTTCAACAAAAAACAATGATTTTGTGGAAAAATTAATAAAAAATAATATTGTTTCTAATAGCGAGAAAAATAAATTATTGACAAAACCCTCTACAGCACCGAGGATATATGGACTTCCTTAAATACACAAAGACAACATGCCAATAAGACCGATTTGTTCATCGATAAACTCGCCAGCATATGGACTATGCAAATATATATCTAACGTTTTAAAAAACTTGACGAAAGACTCTAAATATAATGTTAAAGACGCGGTGGAATTTAAATATCGAATTAATGACACACATATATATGATGACGAAACAATAATATCTTTTGACGTGGTTGCGTTATTTCCCAGCATTCCAGTTGACTTCGCAATCAGCGTAATTAAAAAGAAATGGGACATAATTAAAAACTCCATCAAAATAACAAAATCACTATATATGGACATCTTAAAATTCTGTATCAAGGACAACAGGTATTTTAAATATGACGATAAAGTTTACGGACAATTAAGAGGAATGCCAATGGGGTCACCGCTATCGCCGGTTATTGCAGACATCATCATGGAAGAGTTTTTGGACACCTGTATTGAACTACTAGACGGAAAACCAAGATTGATGACAAAATATGTAGATGACTTATTTGGAATTATTAAAGTGGACAAAATTGATGAGACATTAAATGTATTAAACAAATTTCATAAAAATATACAATTTACGAAGGACGAAGAGAAAGAAGGAAAACTACCATACCTAGACACGCTAGTAATTAAAAGGAACAACAAATTAAAAATTGACTGGCATCATAAACCTACAGCCTCAGGACGTCTCATAAATTATAATTCCAAACATCCTAAAAGAACAATAATGAACACGGCGAACAATTTCATAAGAAAAGTATTGACCATTAGCGACAAAGAATTCCATTATGACAACATTGGAAAATAATTAAGATCCTTAATAAAAATGGATTCCCCAAAAAAACGACGATGGACTTAATTAAAAAACAACAACAAAAAACTAACATGCCACGCGCGGCAGAACCACCCAAGATTTATAAATCTATGACGTATATACCTGGACTGTCGGAAAGACTTATTGGATCAAATTGCTATGACAAGAGTAAATACAATATAGCTCCTCGCACAGATAATAATCTTGGACAATTATACAGCAACACAAAGAGTAAAATTGACAAAAATGACAAATAAAATCTAATATACAAAATAACATGCAAAGGAGATAGCGCAGAAACATGCAACAAAGTTTATGTGGGCACTACAAAGACGAAACCATTAGAACAAAACAGCATTGGCGGCCCACTGTGCAACACTTAACCTCTGTCCAGACTTCGACAATGTAAAAATTCTACAACAAGAGACAAATTATGCAAGACGATACATGTTAGAAATTCTGCACATAATAAACATACCACCCAAACAAAGAATCAATTTCAAAACAGACACAGAAAGATGCGCTCAAAGCTACCGACACCTAATAACAAAACAAACGACAAAATAAAATAACAGTAGACAACGAAACGGCGTAGGCGCGGGTTGCTGCAATTTAGTTTTTAAGGCTATACCTGTTCGTTTATGTTCCTGTGATGTCTATCAGTTTTATATTTTTATTGTTAAACTTTATGTTTAATATTTTAATATGTAAGTTGAAATATTCGTGTTTTCTATATTGTTGTAAAAATGTATAATTGTAAATTCTTTGTAAAAACAACAGTGTCCCTGATGATGAACTCCGGCGGAGTTCGAAATATTGGACAAAATAATAAAACATTTTATTATAAACAAATTAGTTTGTTTTCATAAAAAATAGTGACCGGACCTTAAGCCCAAACAAATAACAAATTAACAAAAAAATTTTTTTTAAAAATCGATAACTCGATAACGAATAGAGTTATCGATTTTTTTGTTCGGCGAATCATGTTTTTTGTTGTTCTCTACCAGAAAACACCTTCAAATCGCGGCGCCCCGGAAATCGTAATCGTGCCATTCGATTTGTTTGACTTATCTGGTTTTGAATGTAAACTCCTAACATATAAAATTATGGTTAGGAAGTAATTTTAATTAAGGGTCCGGAACAATTGAAGATCAGTGGAAATGGACTTTTTTGTTTTAAGGGTATTTGGAGCAAAAAAAGCAGTGGTGAAGAAAATGCAGGCCGCTCGCAAGTAATTTAGAAGTTACAGGGGTCAACATTTGTGAAAATGGGCTTAAAAACTTGTGTTTTTTTTTTGCTGTTTTCGAACAAAAGTAAACGTTATGGATATCGAGAGAAAGGTGATGCTAATACCTTTTCGGAAGATATAAGTTTTTGAACTCAAAGCATTTGATGTGCACACATTTTTTACGTCCCTTTGCAGTGTTTGTCTGAAACTAGATAAATGTTTTCATACAAGTCGTGCAAATATTGTTGTGATTAAGAAACAGTGGATAATATTTATAGTTTTTTTATTATTATTTCGTAAAAGGGTGAATATACCTTGGTTTTCCAAGATAAATCTTACTCATAAAGATGAGAAGATTTTATACAGACTGGCTACTAATCATACTTATACCAAGAGTTACTTGCATACGATTGGTGCCAGTGACACTGATCTATGTGATATGTGTAACATAATTGAGGATGCAAGTTTTTACTGTAAAAAATGTGAAGTTTACCTACTAAATTTAACATTTTTCTTAAATATAATTCAGTCAAAAAGAATCTGAAGGAAAAAGATCCGGATTTAATTTTTTCTCTTTGTAAATTTATTAATGAAGCACAAATTGAAATTTAAAAATTTTTTCATTTGCGGTTTTTTTTTCTTTTTTTTTTTTTTGTTTAAAAATGTATAGTTTTGTTTTATCTATGCCATGCACCTTCTCTTAATGTGTTAATAGTTTTGCACTATTGGAAGTTCTGCGGTTGCAATAGTTAATTGTACAATTTTTTTTTGTTAATTTATTTTTATAATTCAAAAAACGTTTTCTTTAAGAATTTTATTTTGAGCTTTATGACAAATAATTCATGAAGTAACAGGTTGCTACAACAACAAAAATCTCTCAGAAGAATCGAGCAGACTAGACAATGGTTTCGTCGCACGCTACACCGACTCATCAGCAGTCTATGTGGTTCATGCAGTCCACTAGCTTTGAGAAGCTAATAAGTGCAACTGCCGCAAAACCAACATGGAATTACCTAATGCACTTTTTACTTTACCAAAGCAGTGTTTTTCTACTCTTTTGCTAGTTGCAAAATTTCAAAAAGATGACTGCATTGCTTCTGCAAAGATTTTGTTGTTGCGCTTTTTGTTTACTTCTTTATCACGTGTCCATCTAGGTTCCAACATTTTGTTGGTATTAAACCATAGAAGACGTGAAGAAGGTTTTTTGAAAGCAGATGTTTATTATATGCGCAAACATATTGTTGCAAATCAGAGTTGAGCGGAGCACAAGAAATAAAAGAACCGGACTTACAGAGTGAAAGGAAATAAGTAAAGTGTTTAATAATGAAAATAATTCACAAGTACAAGATGGACCAGTGCTGCCAGAATATAAAAAGTAGTTTTAAGTTATATTCACAATACCCCCATTATAATGAAAAAACTTACTTGGCAACCTGGACTTATAATCCCATACCCTTACAACAAAATTCAATTTTTAATTTTTTAACTGCTTTCGTTAATACATCTGCTAACATCCTGTCTGTTTCAATGTATTCAAGAATGATTTTGTTTGCGTTAATCTGCTCCCTGACGAAATGATGACGCACGTCTTTGTGTTTTGTACGTGCTCTTTACGTATTAAGAAGAGCCAAGTCCAATGCACCTTTGTTGTCGCAGTAGATTTTTGTTGAAGCTGTATCTTCGAGTAGCTCATTTAAGAAACGTTGCAACCACAGAGCTTCTTGAGTTGCTGATGACATTGACACATACTCAGCTTCTGTGGTCGACAATGCAGCAGTTGGTTGCCTTTTGGTGCTCCAGGAAATTGCAGCACCCTGTAGCTGGAATACGTATCCGGTCGTTGATCGCCTCTCATCTGTATCTGATGCCCAGTCAGCATCGCAGTAGCCTACTAAATCATTGATTCTTTTTTTAGTAAACACCAGCTTCGCATTGATGGTACCCTTTAAGTAACGAAAAAATCTTTTAATGGTATTCCAATGTTACCTGGATTTTGATTATAGCGACTCAAACAGCTAACGGGAAACGATAAGTCTGGACGTGTGACGTAAGCAGCGAACATTATGCACCCGATGGCTTCTTGATAAGGCACATTTTTCATTTCTGCAATTTCTTCTTAATTTGTTGGGCACATTTCTTTTGAAATAATCTGGTTGACATCAAATGGAGTCGAAAATGGATTAGAATCCATCATTGCAAACCTCTGAAGAATCTCCGAAATGTATTGCTCCTGGTCAATAGAGATGGTACCGCTGTTTCGATCGCGCTGCAGTTGCATGCCTAGGACGAAGCGCGCTTCTCCCAGATCCTTCATTTAGAAACTTTCCATCAGTTTTGATTTCAAGTGCGTTTTCATCGACACATCGGTTGACATCACCAAAAGATCGTCCACATATACTGCTACAAATAACTTTTTATTCCCTACCATTTTGTAGTAAACACAGGGGTCAGCTGAAGATTTCTTCATTCCAAAGGTTGCCAATGCCAAATCCAATTTGATGTTCCAAACCCTGCTCGATTGCTTGAGACCATAAAGTGATTTGTGAAGCTTGCAAACCTTCGTTGTATTACCACTATCGCTCATACCTTCTGGTGGAATCATGAATATATCCTCGCTGAGTTCTCCTTGGAGAAATGCGGACACCGCGTCCATCTGGTCGATGTCCATGTCAAAACGAACTGCCAAAGCCAAATGTGCTCTTATGGAACTGTACCGCACCACTGGAGAATATGTTTCGCCATAATCGATATCTTTCCTTTGCGCACAGCCCTTCACTACTAAACGCGCTTTGTATTTTACAATTTTACCTGCAGCATCTCTCTTTGTCCGAAATACCCACTTGCAGTCGATTGGTTTAAGGGTCGGTGGCAGCGTCTCCATCGTCCAAGTCTTGTTTTGGTTCAAAGCCTCGAGCTCCTCATTCATCGCTACACGCCATAAGTTGGCATCCGCTCTGGCCATAGCTTCACTAACTGTGACTGGATCATTTACTTCCAAAGTTACGGCTGCCATACTCACAAAATCAGGCCTGTGTATAGGCTTCGGTGGGCGAGATGATCTTCGTGCTTCTGAGATTTCAACTTCTATATTTTCTGGTGGTAAATATTCTTCTTCTTCAGGCTGAACTGTTGTCTCACTTTCAGAGTAAAAAGTATCTTCAGATGATTCGCACATGCTGGATCTGGAACTTACTTCATGCTGAGAATCGGTTTCTTGTGGTTCAATAGTTCGTTCCTCTTCGGATGCGCTTACATTAAGAGGCTCAGACTCATCCCCCATTGAATCATCATATACAAAGACATAATCATTTTCATTTGCACTGAAACTCGTATTTTTTGGCTTATCACTTTCGCTTTCAAAGAAAACTACATCCCTGCCTACGTATACCTTTTTTGTCTTGGGGTCTACTAGACGATAAGCTTTCGAGTTTTCGCAATATCCCATCATCAGACATTCTCTGGACTTCGGGTCAAATTTCTTTCTTAATTGTTTTGGTATGTGCACCATTGCATGGCAACCAAAAACTTTAAAGAATTTTAAATTTGGTTTCTGCCCACTCCATGTTTCTTGAGGAGTCTTGTCTGTCAATCCTCTTCTAGGAGAACGGTTGATTATATACACTGCTGTCGTTACAGCTTCGCCCCAAAACTCGGTTTTTAATTTTGCATCGAAGAGTAAACAGCGGGCTTTTTCGACGATCGTCCTGTTGGTTCTCTCGGCAAGACCATTCTGTTCTGGTGTGTACGGTGCGGTTGTTTGGTGCTGAATTCTATGCTTACGTAAACACGAGAGCAATGCCGCATTTCAGTATTCAGTGCCATTGTCGGTGCGCAGAGTCTTTATTTTTCTTTGAGTTTGGTTTTCAACCAGACACATGAATTCCTCAAACTTGTCTTTTACCTGGTTTTTTTCTTTCATCAAATACAAGAAAATTTTTCTACTGTAGTCGTCCACCAAAACTAGAAAATAGCGCGCGCCTCCAATAGAATTTACACTCATTGGACCGCAAACATCGGAGTGAACTATCTGCAGAATCTCAGTCGCACGAGTTCCAATGTTCTTGAACGGCATTCTAGCTTGTTTGCCTTTACAACAAACGATACACGAGATGTTTTTATCTGCCACGTTGAAGTTCACGCCATTTGTCATGTCCTTAAGCTTTTTCAAATTGTCAAAACTGAGATGCCGCATCCGGCGATGCCACAAATTCATATCCTGATTGACACGAACTGAGAAGTTTGCGCACATCGGTGTTGGCAGATCCAATCTGTAGACATCTGACTCAAGGAACGCAGTGATAATCAGACGTTTCTCTTTATTAAAAATTTCAGCTCGACTTCCATGAAACTTGACACTGTTCCCCCCTTTTACTATTCTACTAACGGAGAGAAGGTTCACACAAAGATTCGGGACATACAAAACACCTTTTATAGTAGCAGCCTCACCATTGGTCAACTGAATTTCAACATCACCCATGCACTCTACCTTTAATCGATTTTTATCTGCAATGACAACTTCACTGTTACTTGGTGTTGTAACATTTTTGAGCCAATCTCGCCGCAATGTCATATGAGCTGACGCACCAGAGTCTAGAAACCACGCCTGAGTGTTGACTTCACTTACTACCACACGGTTAAAAATTTTGGACTAGTTTTTAATCCAAACTTTGGTTTAAAGGAATTTTTAATCCTAAAAGTACTATTTTTTATTCCATATTTTAGTTTAATTTTTTTTAATCCGAAAAAGTTTAAGTTTAAGACTATTTTTGGACTACAAATTTGCATTAAGGTAGTTTTTTCAGGAAAAAGTATTTATGTTATTTAAAAGCTGAATTACAAAGCAGCACTGGCAGTGGCAGCGGCAGTGATCAGCTGTTAAGTATTTTACTGCCTGCAAATTACAATCTAGCGTCAGCATCAAAAGCAGTGAATGTGGAATTTTTCTTAGTAGTTTAATTATTTGCATGTTGGCAGTGAATTTAGAAATAGGGCTAACCTCGGCAGTACTGCTTACTGCCACTGCTGCTATGTAAGTTTCACCATTGAACAACAGTATTCCTAAAATAACAGTTGATCAATGACACTGCCACTGACGCTGCCACTGCCGCATTGTAATTCAGGTATAAGATTGAAAACTACTACTGCTACGAAATTTAAGCTAAATATAATTCTAAATGTTGTTTAAGCATCCAAAATTTATTTTTAATTAAATGAAACAAATTGTTTATTAAAATCTGAACCAAAATATTATTATATACATTATAACAGTAAACACTTTTGTGGATTAAATAGTAATCCTTTTCGGATTACATTATTTTAAACTTTTTTGGAGTAAAATCTAATCCTTTTTGGATTATAACATTTTAAACTTTCTGTGGATTAACAATTATTCCTTTTTGGATTAAGAAATTTTAAACTTTTTGCGGATTAAAAATAAATCCTTTTTGGATTGAAACATTTAAAACTTTTCATTGGATTAAAAAGTAATCTTTTTTTGGTCGTGTCCTATATGTAATCCAAAAAAGTTTAAAATTTAGTCCAAGATTTTTAACCGTGTGGGTCACATCTTGGAGTAATTTTGTCTTGATCGAGTCGGATGTTATAGCGACTCCGGAGTTCTCCAGACCCATTATCATCGGCTGATAATGTTCTGGCAGACCTGCAAGAAGCAAAGTACCCACCCATTCATCACTAATAGTAAGCCCTGTGCCCTGTAATTTGTGAGCAGTTGTGACTATTTTATTCACAAAATCTTCCATGTATTCGCTGTCGTCTAACTTGGTTGTGATCAACGTCTTCAACAACCCAACTTTTCTGGTCAAACCAGAGTCGTCAAACGCCTTCTTCAAATTGATCTATAAGCAATATCAATTTGGATTTCGCCTTCGTAATCAGCTTTGCATCGTTGCATGTGCCTTTGACAATGTCCCAAAGTTCTTCATATTCAAAGAGAGTTTTGACTGCGAATTTCCACGAGTCATAATTCTCTCGACCTTTCAGTTTTTCGATGGAAAGTGAATGGCTAGCGGCAGCCATTTGTAACCTCAAAAAAAAATGACTTTACTAAACTGCAATTATTTAGGTAATCCGTGGAAATTATTGAATCAAAATGATCTGTATCGGTTCGCGACTTTCCCTACAGTTTCTTGTGCTTAACTTTATGCGAATTCTGGGTCCATAACCTGTTGCAAATCAGAGTTGAGCGGAGCACAAGAAATTAAAGAACCGGACTTACAGAGTGAAAGGAAATAAGTAAAGTGTTTAATAATAGGTTTGTTCAGTAACAAAAAATTGTTACCAATTATTGCAAGTTTTTACTAGTAAAGCGTTCACGTACTCGAAAAACTTGCAACGAGAGAGGAAAACGAGAGCGTAAAAAAGTGAGAGAGAAAAAAGTAGTTGCAAGTTTCTGCTAGCAAAATTTCTACTTGCAAGAACTTGCACCTACTGAAAAAAAACTGTTTGTCAAAAAAAAACAAGCTGTCAAAAATTTTTCTGTGTTTTTAATGTTAAACTGGATGGAAAAAGAAACATTAATGATGCTGGGGGAAATGTAAGCATAAATGTTAATGTTTGTAGGACACAAGAAATGATTTCAACAATTTATAACCTTAAGTTACAGCAGCAGTTTTTGGCGGTTGAAATAAGCTGTCAATTCGTTTGATCAGCTGTTGTTAACTTGCAAGTTTCTACTAGTTTTCTGTTCACGTACTTTTTCTGCTATTTTTCTCTTTGTACATATTTTTTCCTCAATTCTTCTTTTACTCTCTCCCTGCAAGTTTTAACAAGTAAAGTACGTGAACAGACTTAATGAAAATAATTCACAAGTACAAGATGGACCAGTGTTGCCAGAATATAAAAAGTAGTTTTAAGTTATATTCACAATACATATAATATTTTTATCATGTTTTCGTAGGTCGTGCTCGCACCAGTTTACATTAAGAATTATAAAAATAAACTAACAAATTGAAATGTGTGTTTTGAGCTAACCAATTGAATGATGAAAAAATTAAACGTCGCTCTCAAGTGGTTTAGAAGTTATAGGGGTCAACATTTGTGAAAATGGGCTTAAAAAGGCACTTAAGTATTTGTTTATTTTTGTTGTTTTCGAACAAAAGTAAACGTTATGGATATCAAAGGAAAGTTTATGTTAATAACTTTTTAATGTGCTATTAATCATAAAAACATATGCATTAATTTGTAAATATAACTGTTTTTGTACTCAAAGCATTTGAGGTGTACTAATTTTGATCGTCCTTTTGAAGTGTTTGTTTTTGAAACTAGAAAAATAAATGTTTTCATAGAAGTCGAGCAAATATTGTCGGGATTAAGAAAAAGTGTGTGTTATTTATTGTTATTTCGTAAAAGGATGAACAGTCAAGTATATAAAGTTTTATATTTTAACAAGTAATGCCAGTACTTTTATTTTTAAACTTTGTTGTGAATTTACATATATTATATTGAGACGAAAAAAAGCGCCGCAGGCTTAAAATTGTTATAAAAATCGCGCGATATTTCATGTTTGGATAGTTAGCGTTATATGAATTTTTTATAATTAATACCTAACTGAATGGGTCATTGTATGACCTCTTGCTACCCATATTGCTTAATTTTTATTAAAAAAATTGAAAAAAGGCAAATGTGTTAAGTCCATTTTCTCAAATTGACAGCATTTGGCACTTGACAGCAACATCTATTTTTTTTCAGAATTGAACTTAGGAGCCCCAAATCCATGTGTTATGGTGGCAGTCAATGTGTTAAAGAAATTTCTCCCGTGTTCTCCACTCAGTCAAAGTTACTATCGAAGCTATATGTACTCGCAAAATTAACTTATTCAAATGTGACGTCGCTTTGAATTTTGTTTTAAATAAGAAGGAAGAAATCTACTTTAAACAATCACTCATTTAAGGCGTGATTGCCTTAAATGTGCATACTTTGAATTGTTTTTTCGGAAATACTACGCAATAAATCAAGATCCATGTCTGTATACAATAATTTTTTTAAAACGTTAAATTTCAATATGGCGGCTGTGCAGCGTTTTTGGGATGACGTCTTCGTTTTTTAAGAGGTCCACGGGCGAACAAATAACTCCTGTAATTTTAGAGTTACAAAAGTCCAATGAATTTTTTTTATTATATATAATATCAGCTAGAGAAGTACGTAGGATATTTTTGATATATTGATTTTCGGCCAAATGGAAAATTTTCTTATGTGGAAAGTGAAAAATTTGATAAAAAAATCATCAGATTATTGTTAATAACAAATAAGCTACTCAACTTTACAAAAAAATCCTACGTACTTCCATACACAATATATTTTTCAAGATATATTCCAAGTTTCAAGTGAATTGGTTGAAAATTGTTTGAGTTATGTTCTCGGCAAACTTTAAATATGCAGTTTTGAGATAAACGCGTTTGAAGTTTTGAGTAGTAGAAGTGCCGACCAGGCGGTCTTTTACTAAAATTCAAAAATCAAGTGCTTAGAAATTTTTCCCGGCCTTCGTTTTTGTGGTCATAAGGGATCATTTAAAAAAAAAAATGTATCGATTTTTCGGAAGTTCTAGAGTGGCCTAACGCCTTAATAAACTCATTGAAAGGATCAATCTACGGAGAACAATTCTGTCAGACGTTTACTATTTTTTTAATTAATACAAATAATATGTTTGAACTTAAATATGACTTTTGTAAAGCTCCTAGTACTGCTGTCATTAGAAGAGAGCTCGAGAACATCCTGCTTAACGTTGAAAATGAGCCTTATTGCGAAAGCGATATTAATAATACGAACGACAAAGTAGTAGAGGTAGATAAGGCAGCCTCAAAGATAAATTGTATCAAGTTTTATAAAATACAAAAAAAAAAATGTATCAGTAGTGTTGGTAAAAGAATTTAACTTTTTATCAACACTCAACCAACAAGTTGAGGTGCTTCTCGACTGCAGGTTTGAAATGCAATAAATTGAGGTCCAGGTAAGAAGATACCAACCACCCTCTATGCTTTAATTTCTTTAAGACCGCATTTTGATCAAAAGAAGGAATAATTTTGATTTGCTCAAAATGGAATGGGTGATGTATTCATTATTTACTGAAATGTATTGACTTTTTCTTTTAATTAAATATACTATATCATATAATAGTACTAAATATTGATCTAAACAGTGATAAAAAATATTATCAGTTACTGCTGAGCCAAATGTATGTAAGCGTATGCATTAGAAAAACATTTAAAATGATACAATTATCATCATAATATAAATTACTGAGGTATGTTTGTCAACTTTCATGTTTGTTAGTTGTTTTTGTTGATTGAAAAGTCTTTTTTATTCGTTGAATAAAAACAAACAAGAATTATTAAAAATCCTACTTGGTTATTATATAATTATTAAAAATCCTACAGTAAGGTGCTTTCATTGCAATAAGATCGGGCACATGAAGAAAGATTGCTTTAAATTAAAGAATCCTAAGAGGGAAGCACATGTATCAGAAGCGCAAGATGTTCAAAATCAAGTTTGCTTACAAGTAACGGTCGGACGGAGATGGGTCATCGATTCTGGAGCATCGATCCACATGACTTGCGACAGAAATTTTTTTGATACGATTTCACAATCGAATATCAAGATATACATTGCAGATGGAAAAGCTATTAAAGCCGAAGGGATTGGTCAAGGATATATAGATGGAAAATATAAGTTTTTGCTAAAAAAACGTTATGTGCGTGCCTGGACTCAGTGGAAGTCTACTGTCCGTAAAAAGTATGACATCCCAAGGACTTAATGTAAGTTTTGATAATAGAAAATGCATAAAAGCAATCAATGATAGACAAGTGTTAGCTGATGGATACCTTAAAGGAAATTAATATGTACTTTGCGAAAAAAATATTGCAGCTGTTGCAGAAAGTAAATGTATAGATGATTGCATTCATCTATAGCATCGACGATTAGAACACCGAAACTTAGCAGATATTAAAATTATGACAAATACAAATCTTGTAGACGGTTTGAGTCTTCGCTCCTGTCGTGGGGATGATTTTTGTGATTGCTGTGTTAATACCAAAATGGCTAGGCTACCATTCCCAATGGAAAATTCAACAAAGTCCAAACATGTTCTTGACATCGTGCACTCAAATGTATGCGGACCATTTGATGTGCAATCTTTTGGCGGTAAACAGTACTTTCTTTCATTTATTGATGATCTCTCTCGGTACACGAAAGTATCCTATCCAAGAAAAGTGAAGTCTTTACCAAGTTCAAAGAGTACGTCATGGAAGTACAAAATATGACTGGAAGGACACTCAAAATTCTAAGATGTGATAATGGCGGCGAATTCATTAATCAAGATATGAAAACATTCATGGCTAATCGAAGCATAATAATGCAGACAACAATTCCACACTGCCCGGAGCAAAACGGTGTTGCTGAGCGTAAAAACAGGACGTTGGTGAAATGATTCGCAGAAATCTTTGAAATGCAGAGAGTGTTTGTGCAGCGAACTATATACAGAATCGCTTACCTTCGAAATCGATACAGAAAACTCCATTTGAGCTTTGGTTTCAAAGGAAACCGGACGTCAGCAATATTCGAGTGTTTGGCAGTAGAGTGTTCGTGCAAATTCCAAAATGTAAACGTAAAAAGCTGGATAATGTTTCATTCGAAGGAATTTTGGTTGGATATGCAGAAAATTCGAAAGGGTATCGGATTCTTAAATTAGGGTCCAATGAAAATGTATTGAGTAAAGACGTCAAATTTAACGAGAGTTGCAAGTTTCTGCCAAGGATCAATGCAAAGATTCATGAAAAGCAGGCTGAGATCGAATATCAGGAAACTTCAGAAATACCTATTAATTTGGATAATCAAGAAGAATTTGAAGAAATTGATTCAGAAGTACTTGATGATGCCGGAGTAGAGGACTATGAATCAGCTGAAGAATTCATAAGTACAAGTACACGTCAGTCCGAAAGAATTAGAGCAAAAGGACCTGTAAATAACAATTATTTATCTTTGTATTATCTTAGAGCAAAAGGTCCTGTAAATTACAATTATTTGTCTGCAAGTGATAATGTTTTAAAAGCGACTCCAAGTTCTTGGACAGAAATGTTGTTTTAACTAAAAAGTGACTCTTGTAATAAGCCAAAATATAAAGCCAGGTTAGTTGCAAAGGGTTTTACTCAAAGATTCAGAGAGGATTATGATGAAACATTTGCACCAGTGGGAAAATATACAACTGTTAGAACATTACTTGCTGTTTCGTCCGTAAAAGGGTTAATTGTCAAGCATTTTGATGTTAAGACGGCTTTTTTAAATGGAGATCTTAAAGAGATATTTTTATGACGCAACCCGAGGGCTATGTAAAGAAAGGGTCTCAACATTTGGTTTGCAAACTTCATAAGCCACTTTATGGGCTAAAGCAGGCTGCAAAAGCATGGTATGATAAACTTAATTCAGTATTAGTTCATGAAGGGTTTTTGTGAAGTAAAGCTGATACTTGTCTTTCTAGATGACATACTTATCTGTACTCAAAAGGACGATGTTGTCGAGCAAATTTTCAAAAGATTGGGAAAAAATTTTAAAATTAAAAATTTAGGCAATGTGTCATCATATCTTGGTATACAGATCGAAAAAGATATTGAAGGAAATTTTTATTTACACCAAGAAGAAAAGATAGAAAAATTGATAAAATCAACAGGATTAGATGATGCAAAAATAGTATACATATGTATACTACAACAAGACCTGATATTGCATTAGCTGTGTCAATCGTTTGCAGAAGGGTTTCAAATCCTCGACATTGTGATTGGGAAGCTGTTAAAAAAATTGTACGCTATCTTAAAGGAACAAAACATAATCGTCTGCTGATAAGAAGAACAACAAGCCTAAAAATACAATGTTATACAGATACAGACTGGGCAGGAGATCATACGGATCGTAAATCAACCAGCGGTTTCGTTTTTCAGTTGGGTGTAACCTGATATCATGGTCATCGGAAAAGCAAACTTCAGTAGCATTATCATCAACAGAAGCTGAGTTCATAGCTGCATCAATGGCTGTAAAAGAGTTGTTATAGTTCAAGCAGTTGCTCAAAGATATGTCTATTTCTATCGATGATCCAATAACAGTTTTCGAAGATAATCAGAGTTGTATCAAGATAATAACAAATTCTAAATTTAGTGCTAGATGCAAACATATAGATGTAAGATATCATTACATAAAGAGTTTGTAAGAAGATGGTATTATTAATATTATATATTGTCCAACTGAAAATTGAAAGAGAGAGAAGAAAAATGAAATACACGAAAAAAACAAGCTCTGTGAATTTGTGAAAAATAAAATATTTATTGGTGATAAAATAAAAAAAGACTATACATACCTATAGATAAACCAAATATCACGGGATATAACAAAAAAATCATAAAAAACATTGATTATTTTCATTTAAAATAAAAGTTAAATTTTATGACTGACTGCAATGGCTGAATGCCATAAATGCAAGAGATCAATCCGTGGCGAAACAGACGTAGCATGTGCTGGAATATGTGGCAAAATGTGGCACTGTGCTGATAAATGTTCAGGCATCAATCAATATTCATCAAAGGTCTTGGAAGAAAATGCTTTAATAAGATGTATATGTGAAGATTGTGTCCAACTACTTCATAATGTAGACTTTGCTTTGAAAGATATTCAAGATGGTGTCAACAAAAACAAAATAAACTTGGCTCAATATAAAACCGAATTTGAAGTGTCATTAAAACAAAATGAAAATGAAATCAAACAATTATTAGAGGCAATTGAAAAAAGATACGAAGAAAGATTAAAGAAAATAGATACTTACTTACTTAGATGGCGCTTACAACCGTTGGTCGGTTTTGGCCTGGTCTAAGAATTTTTGCCAGCCTCTTTTGTCGTGCGCTTGCTGGCGCCAGTTGGAAACTCCAAGCGTTGTCAGGTTATCCAATGCCTGGTCTTTCCAACGGAGATGCGGTCTTCCTCGTCTGCGTTGGCCACCGCTGGGTACCGAATCCAATATCTTTTTCGCTGGAGCTTCGTCGTTCATTCTCTCGACATGACCTAGCCAGCGAAGCCGCTCAATTTTAATACGCTTGACTATATCGATGTCGGCATATAGCTCATACAGCTCATGGTTCCATCGTATTCGGTACTCGCCATTGACGCAGATTGGACCATAGATCTTGCGAAGGATTTTTCTCTCGAACGCACCCAAAGTCCTTTCATCAGAGCTGCTCAACGTCCAGGTTTGTGATGCGTATAGTAGGACGGGCATGATTATTGACTTATAGAGCGTCAGTTTTGTTCGTCGAGAGAGAGCTCTGCTTCTCAATTGCCTACTGAGCCCAAAGTAACACCTGTTGGCAAGAGTTACCCTTCGTTTAATCACAATACTGATATCGTTGGAGGAATTTATACTGGATCCCAAGTAAACAAAGTCCTTCACTACCTCAAAGGAGGTGTTGTCAACAGTGACGTGGTTTACAAGACGCTGGGACTGTTTGTTTGTTGACACAAGATACTTCGTTTTATCTGCGTTCACTGCAAGACCCATTCGACTCGACTCTTTTTCTAGCCTGGAGAATGCTGCACTGACTTCGCGCGTATTTTGACCAATGATGTCAATATCATCAGCATACGCCAGCAGCACTCTCTTAGAGAAAATAGACTAACACTCTAACACTCTTATAGAAAATTGTGCCGCTGCGTCTCAGGTCAGCAGCTCGGATGATCTTCTCCATGTCTATATTAAAAAAGTCGCACGATAAGGAATCACCTTGTCTGAAACCTCGCTTGGTATCGAAAGGAAGGGAGAGGTCCTTCCCGATTTTCACTGCACTGCTTGTGTTGTTCAGTGTCATCCTGCAAAGACGTATTAGCTTCGCAGGAATACCAAATTCAGACATGATGGCATATAGGTGGCTCCTTATTGGACTGTCGAAGGCGGCTTTGAAATCGACAAAAAGATGGTGTGTATCGATTTGTTTTTCGAGGGTCTTTTCAAAGATTTGTCGGAGCGTGAAGATCTGGTCGATGGTGGACTTTCCAGTTCTGAAGCCACACTGATAAGGTCCAATCAGTTGGTTAACGATGGGCTTCAGTCTTTCACACAATACGCTCGACAGGACCTTATATGCGATATTAAGAAGGCTAATCCCACGGTAGTTGGCGTAAATGGTGGGATCGCCTTTTTTGTGGATTGGGCAGAGCACACTGAGGTTCCAATCATCTGGAATGCATTCTTCCGACCATATTCTGCATAGAAGTCTGTGAATGCATTTAAACAGAGCTTCGCCACCGGTCTTAAACAGCTCAGCCGGTAGGCCATCGGCTCCTGCGGCTTTGTTGTTTTTAAGCCGAGCTATAGCTGTTAAGACCTCATTATAGTCGGGCAGCGGAACTTCAACGCTGTCATCCATAATTGGGGTTTCCGGGATATCATCTCCACTGGCGGGATTGTTGACAGCGTCGCCATTTAAAAGTCTAGAGAAGTGCTCCCTCCATAACATGAGTGTACTCTGGATATCTGTCACTAGATTCCCATTTTCGTCCTTGCAGGAAGAGGCTCCGGTCTTAAAACCATCGGCCAGTTGTCTTATTTTTTCGAAAAATTTTCGAGTCTCATTCCTGTCGCCATGCATCTCAATTTTCTCGCACTCACGCATTTCCGCCTCTCGTTTTTTTCGCCTGAAAATGCGTCTCTCTTCCCTCCTCTTCTCTCGGTATCGCTCCTTAACAGCACGCGTCACAACCGACTGCAGGGTGGCTTTGTAGGCGGCGTCCTTCTCTGCAGTGGCGTCGCGACACTCCTGGTCGTGCCACTGGTTTCGGCGAGGGCGGTGGTAGCCTATCACCTCTTCGGCAGCCGTACGCATAGAGTGGGATATGTGCGTCCACTGTCCGCATATATCATCGATCGGAGGAGTGCTTTCTTGAAGCAGGAGTGAGAGTCGAGTAGCGAAGGCTTCGGCCGTCCGTTTTGACTGCAGCTTGTCGACGTCTAGCTTTCTTTGTGTAGGATTGCGAGCATTCTTAGCTGCGCACAGACGTGTGCGGATCTTGGCTGCGACAAGATAATGATCCGAGTCTATGTTAGCACCACGGATCGTGCGTACGTCTAGTACACTGGAAGAGTGCCTTCCGTCAATCAAAACGTGATCAATTTGGTTGCATGTTTTTTGATCAGGGGACAACCAGGTGGCCTTATGAATATTGAGATGCTTGAATCTAGTGCTACTAACGACCATGTTTCGTGCTGCGGCGAAGTCAATCAACCTCATTCCGTTATCGGATGTGTTGTCGTGGAGGCTGAACTTTCCGACTGTAGGACCAAATATGTTTTCCTTACCCACCTTGGCGTTGAAGTCACCAAGCACGATTTTTATGTCATGACGGGGGCAGCGCTCGTATGCGTCTTCAAGGCGCTCGTAAAAACTTTCTTTGGTCTCGTCATCTTTTTCTTTCATCGTCATCTTTTTGTCGGAGCGTGCGCATATATTAGGCCTATGTTAAAAAATTTTGCCTTGAAGCGAATTATGGCAAGTCGTTCGTTCACAGGAGTGAATCGCAGGACATGATGCCGTATTCTCTTGCCAACTACAAATCCGCATCCAAACTCGTGCTTCTCCGCATGGCCGCTGTAGTAGATATCACAGGATGCTTGCCGTAAGCAACCCTGTCCCTTCCATCGCATTTCTTGGATTGCAGTGATATCAGAATTATATATTTCTAAGATATCAATCAGTTATCAATCAGATATCAGTTTTTCGTTTGCGGTAGTCGTCATCAGATTTGGGGATCATTCTTTTATTCATTCTTAAACTTTTCATTGAAATATTTTTATTACATGGTGGGCTTCAAACCCAACGCACAACCTTTGCTTGATGACCAAAGGAAGCCCGCCGCTCAGATTCGCCGCCAAAGTATATCGGTATGATAATTTTTTGACGTTTCCAGGAGACACCACGCGGAGGTTTGAGTCGACTTGAAACGATTTCGACATGGATAATGGCCTCGCCAAGTTGAGGCAGTCAGACACGTTGCCATGTGAAGATCGCCCCCTTATCTCTATTTAAAGAAAATAGATAGTGCACAAAAAATTTGTGAAAAGAATGTTAATGAAATAAAAAATATTTGCGCCGTCGTAAATGATTTTGAAAATAAAAATAAAGACATTTATAACACAATTGAAAAAAAACAATGTAAAGATGTGCGATTAAATAAAAAAAGCAATAAAAGAAACAGGTGATCAGCAAAACAAACTGTCATTCGCTGAGACAGTAAAAAACAATACGGTATTGCCAGACTTGAAAAAACAAGTGCCTTTAATAATTAAACCCAAAGAAAAACAAAAAAATGTAAAATCAAAGGAGGATTTAAACAATAAGGTGGATCCAGTAAATCTGAATATAATAAATATTGAAAAAAGAACAAATGGAACAATTGTGATACAGAGTGAAAATAATGAAGAAAGAGAAAAAATAAAAAAATGCAATAGAAAATAAAATGAGTGATGCATATGAAATAAAGGCCCCAAATGAAAATGATATGTCAATAATAATAACAGATATGTCATTTAAATATAATGAAAAATAATTAATAGAGAAAATTAAGAGGCAAAATCAACAATTACAGCAACATGAAATAAAAATAGTGAAATCTTTGGAATACAAAAAATATAATAGAACAATATATAATGTAAAAATAATAATAGATAAAGATACTTACACAAAGATTAAGGCGGCTCAAAAATTGAACATTGGGTGGGATAGATGTAGAATATTTGATGGAACCGATATATTGCAATGCTTTAAATGTTTAGGATATAATCACAAAGCGGGCGATTGTAAAAATGAGGAAACTTGCTATAGATGTCATGGAAACCACAAATCAAAAGAATGCGAAAAGGAAATAATAAATAAATATGGGACTTGATGAAAATCATGTCACATCAAATAGAGAATGTCCAGTATATCAAAATAAGCTGAACATGAAGAAGAAGAAGATAGGGTTAGTGTTCTAACAACCACAGGAGATACACGGTATTTATACAAATATATGTGGATTAGTAAATAACTACAATCAATTGGAGATAATTGCTGATGAGCAGGACCCAGACTTTATAATCCTAACAGAGACCCACGTAACAAAAGACATTGATGAAAGTGAGATACAATTAAAAGAATACGATCATTATAATACGCTTTCTAATTCAACCAGAACAGGAGGCGTTATTATCTATTTTAAAAAGCTATGGAATGTCACGAAAATTGGCGAGAAGATTTCCGACTCAAATTATTGGATTAGTGCATATTTGGCTAAGATCGAGGAAAAACATATTTTAATAATGGCGGTGTATAGGTCACCAAGTAGTAGTGAAGCGGAATTCTGTACAGTATTTGAGGAAATAATCGAGGACATATGTGAGACGAATTATGATATAATAATAGCAGGAGATTTTAACATAGATTGGAACAAGGAAGATACGTACAAAATCCGACTAAAAGGTCTTTTAAATGATAACGGGCTGAAACAAATTGTTAATGAATATACTAGAATAGCACAAAACTCTAGCACAATAATAGACTACATAATAACAAATAATGGTAATATTACAACGAGAAACAACAGTGCAAATAAAATAACAGATCATGAAGCTATAGATATAAAAATCGAATATACAAACCAAAAACAAAGCCAAGAAAATAAGAAAGAAATAGAAGTATTTAAATATAATAAAGACGTTTTTAATAGAGAACTCAGTGCAATATTAGTATGTAGAGAAAGTGATAATGTAAACGACTGCGTTAATATAATTGATACATGTCTCGAAAATACGGTTAAAAAATTTACAAATAAAAAAACAATAAATACAAGAAACGATACAAAAAAATGGTTTACCGAAGAATTAAAATCACTCAAAGAAGAAAAAAATATTAAATACCGAATTGCAAAAACGGATAAAACAGAAAATACGTGGAACGACTATAAAGCAATAAGAAATATGTATAAAAATAAAATTGAAATTGAAAAAAACAAATATGTAAATAATAAAATAAATAATGCCAAAGACCAAAAAGAAATGTGGAAGGAAATAAAAGACTTAGTACTTAAAAAAAATGAGACTGTGATAAAAACTGTGATGTTTAACAATATAGAGTATAAAGATAACTATGAAATAGCTACCCAATTTAATAATTACTTTGTAAATAGTATACAATTAATAAGAAATACAATAGAAAATGTGCAATATACCAACAAAATACCTGCGATAAGCTCTAGATTTAAATTCCGTGCAATATCTTTAACAGAACTAAAAAACATTTGTAAAAACCTAAAAGATAAACCCGATTTTAACAAAGTCTCAATTAAAATAATTTTAGATAACTGGAACATTGTCGGTAAAAATATGTTAAATGTTATAAATAAATCACTAGAAATTGGGATTTTTCCCGAAAATTGGAAATACTCAATGGTAACTCCGGTAGAAAAAGTGGCTAAAACAAGCAAATGTGACGAATTCCGCCCAATAAACACGTTAAAAACATGTGAAAAAATTTTAGAGAAAATTGCAAAAGAACAATTGGAAAACTATATGGAAATAAATAACTTATTATCAATGTATCAGTCGGGATTTAGAAAAAAATATTCTTGTGAAACAGCAGTTAACTATGTGATAAGTAAATGGAAATACAGAGACGCAAAAAGTAAGATAATGGCACTTTTCTTGGACTTTAAAAGAGCATTCGAGACCATAGATAGAGACTTATTAATTCAAAAATTATATATGTATGGGATAAGAGAAAATGAATTGCAATGGTTTTAATCATACCTTACAAACCGAAAGCAAATAACAAAGGTTAACGGTATTAAATCAGAAAAAATTGATAATGAATTTGGTGTACCACAGGGGTCAATATTGGGAGCTTTATTATTTATAATATATATAAATGATATGCCCAATATTTTGGAAAAATGCGAAATTGTTTTATATGCTGATGACACATTAATTTATGCTAAAGGCAACACAGAGGAAGAATGTGCAAATAATTTAAATAAAGACATGGAAAACATAAACCATTGGCTCAAAATGAACAAATTAAAACTAATGAAAGTAAAACGAAAATACTGGAAATTAACATGAACAGTAACGTAATTTTTAAAATTAATGATCAAATAATTGAAAAAGTTAATGAAATTAAATATCTCGGTTTCATAATTGACAAGTACACCACGGCCCCACCAAATACAGAGACCAAACACAGAGAAGGCCCAGCCCGCATGGTTTTTAGCGCTAAGTGTTATCGTAATGAACCCATTTCTCACCATCATCAATATACATTGAGTTCGTCTAGTAAAAAAATGTACTTTAAAATGGAATCCATTAAAGTTTCAATGACCACCTGCGAATGACGACCCTCCTGTGACCTCAGATAATCCCTTTGCATCCGATTGGCCATAGAATCATCCATATTTGTCAAAATGCTTAATGGAATCCATAAAAATACAAATGACCCGCCTGTACCTCTGACAATCTCATTGCATACGATGAAATTAAATATCTCGGTTTCATAATTGACAAGGACTTAAAATTTAAACAGCACGTTGAATATATATGTAAAAAAATCGGTAAAAAAATCGGGTTCTTTAAACGGGTTCTTTAAACGGGTGCGAAATAAAGTATCAATGATAACGGCAATAAATATGTACAACACAATAATAAAACCACATTTTGAATTCGGCTCCACAATACTATACACTTGCTGCACAATAACACAATTAGAAAGACTGCAAAAACTTCAGAATAAGGCTATGCGTGCAATATTAAAATGTAACAGATACACTCCAATACAAGCAATGCTTGATTCGTTAAAATGGCTTAATATACAACAAAGGATGGCACTTAATACAATAAACTTTGTCCAAAAAATGAAGATGGGAAATGCTCCAGAATACTTAATTGATCAGCTAAACTATGTGGGAGAAGTTCAACCATATAATCTACGAAACGCAGACAACTTTAGACTACAAAGGGTTACAACGACAGCAATGCAAAGATCGCTCTTCTTCAAGGGACTAAAACTATATAATACGATGCCTAATTTTATAAAATCAGAAAGAAATATTAATATCTTTAAAAGAAGTATCTCAGAATTTGTCAGAAATAATGGAAATAGCACAATTCATGAAAATTTATAAAATTGTTAAATATCATGTTATGAAGTTTCAAGTAAAAGTACAATAAATACTACTATTAATATTAAAAAAAAAAAAAAAAAAAAAAAAACATGTAAGCGGACTTTCTTACAAAGCCACTACCTTTACCAAAATAAGGAAAACTTATTAAAAAAAATATGTGTGTGGCCGCTACGCACAGTATAAGAGAAACTTTTACCCAAAAAAGTAGAGAGTTTTTTATTAAGTCTAACTAAAAAAGTCTCATTTCATATAAAGCCATTATATTAAGTTTATTTTAAAATAGCGAAAGTGCTGATCCTCAATTTCATGCGTCATCAAAGAAAGCAAATAGTAGGAGCAAGACTTCCCATTTCAGCTTTACAAGGTATGTTTTGACCGGCTGTGTAACATGTAGCCGAGAGTTGTCATGTTACAAAATTACCTTGTTGTGCCTTTGATCGCACTCTGGACGTGTTTGCTTCTATGCTCGGTTCAAACGCATCAACTGAGTTCGGAAAATTTGCCCTGTGATAGTTTCATCTAGTTGTAGCAGCCTTTAGTACACCACGGCCCCACCAAATACAGAGACCAAACACAGAGAAGGCCCAGCCCGCATGGTTTTTAGCGCTAAGTGTTATCGTAATGAACCCATTTCTCACCATCATCAATATACATTGAGTTCGTCTAGCAAATGACCCGCCTGGCACCTCTGACAATCTCATTGCATACGATTGGCCATAGAATCATCCATTTTGGTCCAAATGATTTATGGAATCCATAAAAGTGCCAATGACACGCCTGTGACCATCTCTGATGATCCCATTGCATCTAATTGGCCATAGAATCATCCATTTTTGTCCAAATGATCCATGGAATCCATGAATACGCCAATGACCCGCCTGTGACCTCTGATAATCCTGTTGCATCCGATTGGCCATAGATTCATCTATTTTTTTCCAAATGATTCATGGAATCCATGACATTGCCAATGACCCGTCTGTGACCTCAGATAATCTTATTGCATCCGATTGGCAATTGAATCACACAGATTGAAAATTCAAGCGTAACGTGTCCCCGTTGGAAATTGAAGCATAACGTATCTAGTTGAAAATTCCACCTTCAAAAAGTACGGTCTAAAACTTTCTTGATTAATGCATTTGTTAGTTTGGACTCAAACCATAGTTTGATAATTTTTTTCCTTCGAATTTATAGGGTGTTTCGAACACTTAATTTCAATTAAATTCACCTAAATTCACCTTAATTCGCCGCCGTTTCATTCGTTTCATTGGTTTTTCTACCCGTTTCGTTCGCTGTATGTTGTGTATGCGGCTAAAGAAGTTTCACTTCAAAAATGTATTTGTTGAGAAAGGGTGTTAGATACTTACAAGAAATATACTTTGTTTTTCTTTTGTTTTAAAAATTATTATTCAATGAAATTTTTGAGTTTGAAAAATGTTTTCTAAAATTGTATTTTCATTATTCAAATAAAATTCTCATACTCGTCACAACGTTTGTTTTCTTTAACTTTAAATAAAATCCTATCACAAACAAGTTAATGTGGGAATAATTTACCCACCAAAGTTTGGATAGCTACTAACAATGCATTCAAAGATCTAATTACAGAATAGCCTTTATTCTACTTTTGAATTGAGCTTTTGACAAGTTAAGATCAAAAACGATACAAATGATAACAAACAGTGAACCCTAGTAAATGCGCGTTGCGTTGCGCTTCTGTCAAAATTAATATGAAGCCTACCGAAACACGCACCGGACCAATATGATTCGAATATTGGTCAACTTCGGGTGTGAAGTTGACTGCATAAAACAAAAATATTGGGCCAAATCGCGGTAGCCGACGGAAGCCCGTCGAACGACTTTTTCCGATTTCCGCTAAAAAAGCAATCGAGGTCTCCGTCGATAATTCGAACCTATCCGTCTGAAAATTTGCAATCAGGGTTCCCGATGGATGGAAATTATCTGTCAAATTAACTCGCTCAATTTTTGATCGTGAGATTGATAAAATCTAAAGAAAATTAACGCAAACGAAATTCAAATTAAAATATTTATTTGTTATTGAAAATTAAATAGTTCATTAAACGGGAAAACAAAAAAAAAAAATGTCATTAATAAGAAATTAAATGAAATGAAAACAAATAAAAAAAAATTTTTAAATAAAAAGAGCTGTAATTATATTGCGCCAGCTGGACCTCCAAAAGTTTTTGTTTAAGGTCAATCTCTTAAGTTATGGTTTTCAATTTGTAGGTTGTGCCGTTTATTCTCAGTTGCAGTTTCTTCGAGAGCTTTTGCTATTCGGCGAGTATATAGCTCTAAGCCTGCAAGACGCTTGTTCTGTTGTCTTTGGCTCTTGTGCATGTCCTCGTAGAATCTTTTTGAGAGTTTATTTGTGTTTTCAACAAATCGACCGCTGAGACTCTTTCCTTTCCTCGGCACTTCGTTAACTGTGTGTGTAGCAGCGTTCTCATCTAACAAAAAACACATTTATTTTAAAAATCAACAAAACTTGGAGCTTCTTACGTGCACTTTCAGTGTCAAACGCCTCATTCACGGTGGTATTTCGCATTGAAGTCGATAGCTCTGCGCCTTCAAATGCTGTTTCTCCAAAGTTTCTTCCCCCATCCACACCAGATATTGTTAGCCTTAGACTTGTCAGGCTAGCAACGCCTTCCTCCAAGTCCGTTAAGGGAACTGACATTCGTGGTCCGCATCCAGTGCTTGTGTAATCAGCACCTTCTTTTTCGGAGCTTAGCTTTAACAGCCCTTTTCCAATCAGACCAAACCTTGAAATATTTTAGGTTAAGATTGTGTTCAAAATTAAAATTCGGAGTGCACCTACCTTTTTCCAAGCTGTAACATCCTTTGCTGGTGGCCCAAGACAGTTAAGCTGAATTTTTATGCGTTTCCAAAATTCTATTTGACCCTCTTTTATTTTTTTTGAAACTCCGTTTGCAATTGCTGGCTCAGACTCCAGTAATTCCAATAATTTGGCAAATTGTTCCCGATTCGTATTCATGACAAATTTAAAGGAAATAATACTATTAGAAAAAAAGAACAAATTCTATCTAACGATATTTTCAAATTGACTTCACACTGGCTAATCAGAATAACGGAACAAGAAAAAAAAGAAAACACAGCTAAATTCGTTATGTTAAGGAAAAACGTTTATAAGGAATTCATAATAGAGACGCGGATAGCTTTAGCTTGCTGTTTCCATTCCCTTCTGTCAATTTAATTTTCATCATTTTCGAAAGTAATGATGTCATCATTATTTTCGTTTTCATCAGCAACGGTATCAAAAGATGAAGGAACGCTATACTGTAAACACATGTTGTGAAGTGCTGCACAAACGTTCATAATTTGGCATGCCTTTTGTGGTGAATAGTGCAGTTCTTTAAGCAAACATCGCCATCGAATTTTCATTACACCAAAGGTTCGCTCAATAATAATTGTACCACTACTATGCCTTCTATTAAAGCGTGTTTGTGTCTTCGTGGTTGGACTTCGGAACGGAACCATTATCCACGGTTCCAATGGATATCCTGCATCTCCTTTAATGAAAAAAAAAATACACCTAAAAAATTATTTTTGTGAATTATAAGACAGTATTATACTTTTACCTAATATTATGTTACGGGATCGATTTTGATAACATGTTATCATCCTCTGTCGCATTGCACTTATTGCCCATATATGTGAGTCATGATTAGATCCGGCGTAGCGTGCATCAATGTATCGTACCATCATTTTGTAGTCGCAAGCCTACAAAAATGTTGACAAATTTAAATTTAATATTTAATTGCCAAACGATCTTACCACCATAACATTTAGGCTATGAAAATGTGTACGATTAAGGTAAAGATGCTTGTCGTCTTAAGGTGCAATAATGCGGACATGTGTGCCATCAATTGCCATTTTTGTGTTTGGAAATCCGGACTTTTCGTAGAACCAGACTTTGGCTGCATTTTCCTCTTCATCAGTCATTTTCTGCACTTTCCAGGCGGCGCACAAATTGTCTTCCATGAAATTTAAAAATTCTGTGAGTACCTGGCAAAAAGTCGACTGTCCAATACCTGCGCGGTAATCCTTTGCAGAAGCTTCTTGACTGCCGCCTTCTGCCAAAAAATGAAGGACGCACGCAAGTTTTGTTGCCGCTGATAAGCTGTCCGCTCGCCGTGAAGGGAGCTTCTTTTCCATTTCTTCCACTAAGTATTTAAATAGCTGCTTGTTCACCCTAAAGTTTTTTATGAACCTATATCACTAAAAAATTAAAAATTGTGTTAATAATAAAATATTTTTCGTAATCAGAGTCACTAAGGTCCAGCACATTAAGCAATGTTTTTTTTGAAGTGAAACTTCTTTGGCGGCGAGTGAAATTTCAAGGTCATTTTTCGTGACGCTAGGCTAACGTTTTCAATTAAAAAAAAATTATTGCCGCTGTCAAGAATTGAACCCCGAACATCGTTGCTTATAAGACGGAATCTATTCCCTTACGCCACGTAGGCGCATGAAACAAGTCTAACAAAATGTAATTAAAAGTGAACACGTAACATAATGAAAATAACATTAACTTTAGATTAACATTAACATTACATTATTAACATAACCGTAACATTAATTTTCATCCTACAAGTATACACGGAAAAAAAAATAGAAAAATAGCTAAAACAGGAGCAGAACGCGTTCGTGAATATAGAGAGCAAATTAGAGCTCTTAAGAATACAGCCGCTGCTGGGTCTGCAACTAATGATGAAGGTAAGGTGATTGCAACAACGGCTGAGTTTCAAAATGCATTTTTACGAAACATCAGTGTATTTTGGTGAATCTACAAAGAACCAATCCCCAAAAAACACACTGATGCATCTCAACAAAATTTTAAAGCCAACCAAGTTGATGTACTCAACAATCAACGTTCGCTGCTTTATGAGGCCCTCTATCAACATAGCAATTATTATGATCAGGAAGCAGGAGGTAATAATGAACAAGATTTGCCTCTGCTTTCGCAGGCTCCTTCAAAGAGTACTATGCAAATGCAATCCAGCATTCAAAAAGTAACAGTGTTGAGAAGACATTCGAAAGCAACTAAAACACCAACTGAACTAAAACAAGGAACGAAAATAACCGTTATTTTACAATTTTCAAATGAAAAAAATGGTCGAAAGACTTTTTCAAATATACCATTATGTTACAAATGTCCTCAGCCTCACGAATATTAAGTCGCTTTTAAATTTGAAACTGATTCTTTAAAAGTTAATTTCATGCCTAGTATATTTCGAGGAAAAATAAAGGTTACTTTTGACTTTTATTTTATCGGTCAAAAATAGCAGTTATTTTGTGACTTTAATTTTTTCGGTCAAAAATATCAAGCAATTTGTGTTTTCTTAAAGGCAGCTTGACAGATTGAACTGTTGACACCATGTGAAAATGTCTCACCGATGAGATGAAAATAATAATATCAAAATTTTTTTATCGGTAAAATGACTTGAACAAATATAAATTACCTGATATTTTTGACCGAAAAATAAACGGCAGAAAATAACTGTTATTACTACTTACTTACTTAGATGGCGCTTACAACCGTTGGTCGGTTTTGGCCTGGTCTAAGAATTTTCGCCAGCCTCTTTTGTCGTGCGCTTGCTGGCGCCAGTTGGAAACTCCAAGCGTTGTCAGGTTATCCAATGCCTGGTCTTTCCAACGGAGATGCGGTCTTCCTCGTCTGCGTTGGCCACCGCTGGGTACCGAATCCAATATCTTTTTCGCTGGAGCTTCGTCGTTCATTCTCTCGACATGACCTAGCCAGCGAAGCCGCTCAATTTTAATACGCTTGACTATATCGATGTCGGCATATAGCTCATACAGCTCATGGTTCCATCGTATTCGGTACTCGCCATTGACGCAGATTGGACCATAGATCTTGCGAAGGATTTTTCTCTCGAACGCTCCCAAAGTCCTTTCATCAGAGCTGCTCAACGTCCAGGTTTGTGATGCGTATAGTAGGACGGGCATGATTATTGACTTATAGAGCGTCAGTTTTGTTCGTCGAGAGAGAGCTCTGCTTCTCAATTGCCTACTGAGCCCAAAGTAACACCTGTTGGCAAGAGTTATCCTTCGTTTAATCTCAATACTGATATCGTTGGAGGAGTTTATACTGGATCCCAGGTAAACAAAGTCCTTCACTACCTCAAAGGAGGTGTTGTCAACAGTGACGTGGTTTCCAAGACGCTGGGACTGTTTGTTTGTTGACACAAGATACTTCGTTTTATCTGCGTTCACTGCAAGACCCATTCGACTCGACTCTTTTTCTAGCCTGGAGAATGCTGCACTGACTTCGCGCGTATTTTGACCAATGATGTCAATATCATCAGCATACGCCAGCAGCATAACACTCTTATAGAAAATTGTGCCGCTGCGTCTCAGGTCAGCAGCTCGGATGATCTTCTCCATGACTATATTAAAAAAGTCGCACGATAAGGAATCACCTTGTCTGAAACCTCGCTTGGTATCGAAAGGAAGGGAGAGGTCCTTCCCGATTTTCACTGCACTGCTGGTGTTGTTCAGTGTCATCCTGCAAAGACGTATTAGCTTCGCAGGAATACCAAATTCAGACATGATGGCATATAGGTGACTCCTTATTGGACTGTCGAAGGCGGCTTTGAAATCGACAAAAAGATGGTGTGTATCGATTTGTTTTTCGAGGGTCTTTTCCAAGATTTGTCGGAGCGTGAAGATCTGGTCGATGGTGGACTTTCCAGGTCTGAAGCCACACTGATAAGGTCCAATCAGTTGGTTAACGATGGGCTTCAGTCTTTCACACAATACGCTCGACAGGACCTTATATGCGATATTAAGAAGGCTAATCCCACGGTAGTTGGAGCAAATGGTGGGATCGCCTTTTTTGTGGATTGGGCAGAGCACACTGAGGTTCCAATCATCTGGAATGCATTCTTCCGACCATATTCTGCATAGAAGTCTGTGAATGCATTTAAACAGAGCTTCGCCACCGGTCTTAAACAGCTCAGCCGGTAGACCATCGGCTCCTGCGGCTTTGTTGTTTTTAAGCCGAGCTATAGCTGTTAAGACCTCATTATAGTCAGGCAGCGGAACTTCAACGCTGTCATCCATAATTGGGGTTTCCGGGATATCATCTTCACTGGCGGGATTGTTGACAGCGTCGCCATTTAAAAGTCTAGAGAAGTGCTCCCTCCATAACATCAGTGTACTCTGGATATCTGTCACTAGATTCCCATTTTCGTCCTTGCAGGAAGAGGCTCCGGTCTTAAAACCATCGGCCAGGCGTCTTATTTTTTCGAAAAATTTTCGAGTCTCATTCCTGTCGCCATGCATCTCAATTTTCTCGCACTCACGCATTTCCGCCTCTCGTTTTTTTCGCCTGAAAATGCGTCTCTCTTCCCTCCTCTTCTCTCGGTATCGCTCCTTAACAGCACGCGTCACAACCGACTGCAGGGTGGCTTTGTAGGCGGCGTCCTTCTCTGCAGTGGCGTCGCGACACTCCTGGTCGTGCCACTGGTTTCGGCGAGGGCGGTGGTAGCCTATCACCTCTTCGGCAGCCGTACGCATAGAGTGGGATATGTGCGTCCACTGTCCGCATATATCGTCGATCGGAGGAGTGCTTTCTTGAAGCAGGAGTGAGAGTCGAGTAGCGAAGGCTTCGGCCGTCCGTTTTGACTGCAGCTTGTCGACGTCTAGCTTTCTTTGTGTAGGATTGCGAGCATTCTTAGCTGCGCACAGACGTGTGCGGATCTTGGCTGCGACAAGATAATGATCCGAGTCTATGTTAGCACCACGGATCGTGCGTACGTCTAGTACACTGGAAGAGTGCCTTCCGTCAATCAAAACGTGATCAATTTGGTTGCATGTTTTTTGATCAGGGGACAACCAGGTGGCCTTATGAATATTGAGATGCTTGAATCTAGTGCTACTAACGACCATGTTTCGTGCTGCGGCGAAGTCAATCAACCTCATTCCGTTATCGGATGTGTTGTCGTGGAGGCTGAACTTTCCGACTGTAGGACCAAATATGTTTTCCTTACCCACCTTGGCGTTGAAGTCACCAAGCACGATTTTTATGTCATGACGGGGGCAGCGCTCGTATGCGTCTTCAAGGCGCTCGTAAAAACTTTCTTTGGTCTCGTCATCTTTTTCTTCTGTCGGAGCGTGCGCACATATTAGGCTTATGTTAAAAAATTTTGCCTTGAAGCGGATTATGGCAAGTCGTTCGTTCACAGGAGTGAATCGCAGGACATGATGCCGTATTCTCTTGCCAACTACAAATCCGCATCCAAGCTCGTGCTTCTCCGCATGGCCGCTATAGTAGATATCACAGGATGCTTGCCGTAAGCAACCCTGTCCCTTCCATCGCATTTCTTGGATTGCAGTGATATCAGCATTATATCTTTCCAAGATATCAATCAGTTGGATAGAGGCACCATCCCAATTTAGGGTTCGGACATTCCAGGTGCATATCCGTAAATCATTATCAGTTTTTCGTTTGCGGTAGTCGTCATCAGATTTGGGGATCATTCTTTTATTCATTCTTAAACTTTTCATTGAAATATTTTTATTACATGGTGGGCTTCAAACCCAACGCACAACCTTTGCTTGATGACCAAAGGAAGCCCGCCGCTCAGATTCGCCGCCAAAGTATATCGGTATGATAGTTTTTTGACGTTTCCAGGAGACACCACGCGGAGGTTTGAGTCGACTTGAGACGATTTCGACATGGATAATGCTGGCCTCGCCAAGTTGAGGCAGTCAGACACGTTGCCATGTGAAGATCGCCCCCTTATCTCCCTATAACTGTTATTATTGCCCAAAAAAACTATAAGGCACAAAAAACTGTTATTTTTATCGGAAAAAATAAAAATTAAGAGATAAAAGTTAATATGTGACACTTTCGACAAAAATCATATTCGGTACGGTCCCTGGATGCAAATATTGAATCAACAAATTATTATTCCATTTCGTATTGATTGAATTTCTTTTCAGATACTTTCGCTCTCTATTTCACACTAAAATCTCTCTTATTTCTTACTGTTAAAGAAGTTTCACTTCTGCCACGTGTACGTTGCTACACGCGAGTTTTTTTTTTGTTTGGTGCGTATTTGCTTTAATATGTTCCTCGCGCTGCGCTTAAATAAAGGTGTATATCGAATCCATTTTAACTATACAAAGAAAAACAATTAAAACAATAATTTTTCGAAAATATTTTTATTTATTTATTGTGAAATATTTTACAAATAAATTTATAAAATATTTGTTAGTGCAGGGCGTCTAAGGCCATGTTGCACCGTTTTGATCTAAACTTCCACGAGGTGTTGCTTTCTCAGTGCACTTTTAATAAAATCAAAAGCTTCTTTCCGGCTACAGTCGAACAGGAATTTTAATTGTTGGTGACATTTAGATAAAGGGCATTCCATTAAAATATGCTGAACAGTCATAGTTGAGTCACAAAGATTGCATTGCAAAGATTCAGTTTTCGTAAAAAGATGCTTGGTGCTGAATAATGTTTTGCCGAGTCGCATCCTAGCCAGTGTGATGCAATCTTCCCGCGTCAAGTTGATGTTGTAGTTAGGCCTTGTAAGGGATTCGTTGTGTGTTCTTAAGAAGGAGTTTGAAAATTCCCAAGAAAGTTGCGATTCTAGATTTTGGATTGCAGAAAATTGATTAAAAATTATTAAGTCTAGGCAATTAACTTCATAAATAAGAGGGAGAGTGAGTGCTTCCTTAGCGGCAGCATCAGCTTCTTCGTTACCGTGAATACCGATATGTCCGGGAATCCACAAAATTTTAATGGGATAATAACACTCCATGTTGTTTAAAATAAAATTAAATGCGTTACTTTTTTTGTTAGAAATGGCTTTTAGCACACTAAGGCTATCAGAACAGATCAAAGTTTTCTTTCTCAATTGAACCGCATATTTGAGCGCGAAGTGTATTGCTGTTAGTTCAGCAGCAAAGATACCAGAGTGCATAGGTAGAAGAGATTGTTTTATTTTATCGAAGGTAATTGATGATTGTCTGCAGACCGCATAAGAAGTAGCACCTTCCTGGAAAGACCCGTCCGTGAATAGTGTCATTTCGGGAGTAAAAAGAGAACTCAACTCGGTAAAATTTTGTTTAAAAATCGAAGGATTCGTATTATTTTTAGCATATTGACATAATGATATGTCAATGCTGATATTTTGCTCAAAAAGGTTGTTATTGTTTCTCAAAATTGGCTGTTTAGGTATAGGTAATTTATATTGAAACATTAATTTTATAAAACTTTTAACCCCGCACAAATCTGTTCCATTAGAATCATGTGCCAAAAATTCGTATAGATTTTCCCAAAATGTTTCATGTAGACTTGCCATTGTTGATGTTAAAGATTTTGAAGCAAGCTTGATGCTTCGATTTTTTTTTATCGTTTGAAAACTTTGGAAACGAGCTTCAATTCTTAAATCATCTATTGGAGTTGGTATTAGTAAACCAGTTGCTGTTCTGAAGCACTTGTTGAGCGCAGCATTTATTTTTTTTTAATGTTTGTTTTGCTGGTCCAGCTGTAAATCGTAATACAGTGCTGAATTACACCAACAGCTAGAGATCTGCATATTCCAATCGCAGTTTCGATATGTGGTCCTTTCTTCCTTGAGCAAATGACTTTAAGTAAGTTATTAATTTTGCTTAATTTGCTGATTAAAATATTCGTTTGCTCATTCCATACTAATGTTTTTGTAAAAGTTAAGCCTAAAATTATCATTTTAGTCTTTATTTCAACGCTCTCCTCGCGTAATCTCATTGTGGGGCAACCACAGCTGTGTTTTCTGCAGACGTGAAGTATTTCGGCTTTGTTAGCAGGTATTATAGCTCCTCTTCTAAGAGCCCACTGATTGACTTTTTCATCAAAAATATTAAGGTTTCGAGCAACCGTTTCAGACCATCCCGAAGCAATTGCAAAAAGGTTATCTGCGTATAGTCCAATGTAATCAATGCCAACTGTATTTTTTAAAGATTTTAATAATGTATTTGCATATGCATTGTACAAGAAAACTGACAATGGTGACCCTTGAGGTACACCATTCTCAAGCGCAAACCTTTGCGAAAGATGACCATCAACTCTAACTGTGAATTGCCTGTTAGTGAGAAAAGACAATAGGGGTATTCACACTGCCTTGGGTAGTTGGGTAGATTGGCAAATGCCATACATTTTGTTTTTGTAAAAGTGCCATTCTACCCAAGTACCCATCTACCAATCTACTATAGCTGACCCCCTGACTTGTTTGGGCAGATTGATTGAGTACTTTTTTCATGGGTTACCACCTTTTCCAAAAGTAAGTAATAATTGAATTGACAAAAACCTAAAACAAAGTAAACAAATTATAAGTGAATAAAATAGACAAATGTGTTAAAATAAGTTATTTTAAAATTTTTGAGATAAAAATTATTAAATGCCGCAAAGTTTACGTTAAAAATTACTCCTATATAAAATAACTTTTTTACGCAACATTACATGAATAATATGGTGGCAACTCTTTTCTAGCTGTCACTCATCTTTCACCAGCTGTTTTTCTATAAGTACTCAATTGCAGTTAAGGGTGCTCGCAGTAATCAAAAGTATTCAATCTATCCGTACCCAACTTCCCAAGTCAGTGTGAATACCCCTAATATAATTTTAAGTATTACTTTTGGGATTCCCCATTCATGTAATTCCTTTATGACAAAACTCGAAACGACTCGGTCAAAAGCTTTTTCGAGATCTTCAGATAAAACAAAGCTATGCTTTTTATTCCTTAGGTTTTCTCTCAACTTGGTTTCTAGTAGATGACATAAAGTTTGCACACCGTGATTGGGTAGGAACGCATGCTGTTCTTTTTGAAGCTTGTGTACTGAGCATTCTAATAATCATTTAACAATAATTTTTTCGAATGTTTTCGATAGCACGGCAAGTAGTGATATTGGCCTGTATCCCTCTAGAGAGTTCGGATGCTTGCCTGGCTTTGGAATTGGTGATAGAATGCCATGTTTCCAATCATGGGGATAGATACCCGAGACCAAAATATTACTGTACAATTTTACAGATTCTCATTTTCAGCTTACTTGAAGCATTTTTCAACATAGAGTATGTTATTTTGTCTACACCTGCGCTTGTTCCTTTGGTGGTCTGAAGAATACGATCTAATTCCGATACTGTAACTTCCTGGATAGTTGTGGTTAAAACAGGTCTAACGACTGGTAGTGCATCAATATTAAGCGATATTTTTTCGTTGACGATATTTGGGTCAAAAGAGCTATTTGACCCAATTGAACACCAAAAATTTGCAAATTTGTTTGCTCTGTCTTTAGGAAGGGTAACAACCGCGCTTTGAATGAAAATAGTAGGAAAATGTTCGACCCCTGTGGTTCTTATATTGTTTACTCTTTTCCAAAGGACTCGTATGTCCATCATAGGATTAAGCGAGTTCAGAAACGTTGCCAAGTATGTCGTTTGGCTATTTTACACTCTCGTTTTACTTTCGCGCTAGTCTTCCTGTTATTTATACTGCTTGCAAGACTTCTTGCCCTTTTGAATTGCTTCAATGCTTGGTTTTTTTGGTTAATTAATTTCGCTATGTCGGAAGTGTGGTTTAACTGGACTGTTTCGGTTCCGAGGTTTGCAAGAACTCTGCATAGATTCATTCGCCGATTTCCTTATTATTCTTTTAATTTGAGCTGCCTCTTTATTAATGTTGTTTGTTTCAATATATTCATCGCAAAAAACAAAAGTGTTGGAACAGTATCTGTTCCAATCCGCTTTTTTATCCAGAAATCTAGACACATGCTTTTTATTATTATCAGCGACACGGTTGAAAATTAATATTGGGAAGTGGTCACTCGACTCAGGCTGCGAAAGGCAAGACCAAGTTAAAATTGGTGCTAAGTCAACAGAAGCCATTGCAACATCGACAGCGGTCAGTGTATTTCTGCTACTTAACAAAGTAGGAGAACCATCGTTTAAAATTGTTAGGTTTCGATCATCATCGAAGTTTTCCCAAATCACACCACTTTGAGATGTTTTTTGAGATCCCCATAACGTGTTTTGGGAGTTCAAATCTCCGAAAATTAAATGATGGCCAGAATTAAATTTTGGAATGCCACTCACAAGCTCAGGTGTTAAATAAACATCGCACTCTTTTTAGATATTTGTTATGTGCAAATCAGAGTTTCCGTTGATTGTTATCGTGTGAAAAAGTAGGTTTCCTTGCGATACTCTATGTTGCGATACATTTATATTGTTCTTATCGAGCATAGCTACGCCAGACTTCGCATATGAAAAGTTTGTATTGTGGTGGTAAATATTGTATCTAGGAAGATGTAACAAGTGCAAACTTTTGTCTATTATATGTGTCTCTTGAATCGCTATTATATCTGGTCTATGCTTGGCAACTAAATTTTCAAGTGAAAATTTATTATTAATATATCCCTGTATATTCCATTGCAAAATTTTTAAATCTTATCTAAAATCCACATTATGGTAAAAATTTAAAATAACACTTAAATAAAAATAATAACTGGTGCGAGCATAACCTACGAAAACATGATGACTAATTATATGCTTGCGCATATAATAAACATCTGCTTTCAAAAAACCTTTTTCACGCCTTCTTTGGTTAAATACCAACAAAATGTTGGAACCTAGATGGACACGTGATAAAGAAGTAAACAAAAAGCGCAACAACAAAATCTTTGCAGAATAAATGTAGTCAATTTTTGAAATTTTGCAACTAGCAAAAGAGTCGAAAAACACTACTTGACAAGTGAAAAGCTTTTTGGGTAATTCCGTTTTGGTTTTACTGCAGTTAAGCTTATTAACTTATCAAAGTTAGTGGACTGCATAAACCACAGAGACTACTGATGAGTTGGAGTAGCGTCCGACGAAACCATGGTCTAGTCTGCTCGGTTTGTTCTGCAAAGAACATTGTTGTTGTAGCAACCTGTTTGGCTTCAATAAATTATTTGGCATCAAGCTCTAAAAATAATTCTTAAAAAATATGTTTTTTAAGAATTATAAAACTAATATAAACAATTAAAATGCCACAATTTTTTAAGTCATGTAAACTGGTGCGAGCATAACCTACGAAAACATGATGACTAATTATATGCTTGCGCATATAATAAACATCTGCTTTCAAAAAACCTTTTTCACGCCTTCTTTGGTTAAATACCAACAAAATGTTGGAACCTAGATGGACACGTGATAAAGAAGTAAACAAAAAGCGCAACAACAAAATCTTTGCAGAATAAATGTAGTCAATTTTTGAAATTTTGCATCTAGCAAAAGAGTCGAAAAACACTACTTGACAAGTGAAAAGCTTTTTGGGTAATTCCGTTTTGGTTTTACTGCAGTTAAGCTTATTAACTTATCAAAGTTAGTGGACTGCATAAACCACAGAGACTACTGATGAGTTGGAGTAGCGTCCGACGAAAACATGGTCTAGTCTGCTCGGTTTGTTCTGCAAAGAACATTGTTGTTGTAGCAACCTGTTTGGCTTCAATAAATTATTTGGCATCAAGCTCTAAAAATAATTCTTAAAAAATATGTTTTTTAAGAATTATAAAACTAATATAAACAATTAAAATGCCACAATTTTTTAAGTCATGTAAACTGGTGCGAGCATAACCTACGAAAACATGATGACTAATTATATGCTTGCGCATGTAATAAACATCTGCTTTCAAAAAACCTTTTTCACGCCTTCTTTGGTTAAATACCAACAAAATGTTGGAACCTAGATGGACACGTGATAAAGAAGTAAACAAAAAGCGCAACAACAAAATCTTTGCAGAATAAATGTAGTCAATTTTTGAAATTTTGCAACTAGCAAAAGAGTCGAAAAACACTACTTGACAAGTGAAAAGCTTTTTGGGTAATTCCGTTTTGGTTTTACTGCAGTTAAGCTTATTAACTTATCAAAGTTAGTGGACTGCATAAACCACAGAGACTACTGATGAGTTGGAGTAGCGTCCGACGAAACCATGGTCTAGTCTGCTCGGTTTGTTCTGCAAAGAACATTGTTGTTGTAGCAACCTGTTTGGCTTCGATAAATTATTTGGCATCAAGCTCTAAAAATAATTCTTAAAAAATATGTTTTTTAAGAATTATAAAACTAATATAAACAATTAAAATGCCACAATTTTTTAAGTCATGTAAACTGGTGCGAGCATAACCTACGAAAACATGATGACTAATTATATGCTTGCGCATATAATAAACATCTGCTTTCAAAAAACCTTTTTCACGCCTTCTTTGGTTAAATACCAACAAAATGTTGGAACCTAGATGGACACGTGATAAAGAAGTAAACAAAAGCGCAACAACAAAATCTTTGCAGAATAAATGTAGTCAATTTTTGAAATTTTGCAACTAGCAAAAGAGTCGAAAAACACTACTTGACAAGTGAAAAGCTTTTTGGGTAATTCCGTTTTGGTTTTACTGCAGTTAAGCTTATTAACTTATCAAAGTTAGTGGACTGCATAAACCACAGAGACTACTGATGAGTTGGAGTAGCGTCCGACGAAACCATGGTCTAGTCTGCTCGGTTTGTTCTGCAAAGAACATTGTTGTTGTAGCAACCTGTTTGGCTTCAATAAATTATTTGGCATCAAGCTCTAAAAATAATTCTTAAAAAATATGTTTTTTAAGAATTATAAAACTAATATAAAAATAATAAAGACTGGACTGGACGAGATAAAAAATTGTGAAAATCAGAACCGTTTCAAAAAAATTACTATATAACTATTGTAAAACTACACCTGTGAGATAACTTTAAATGTGTTAGATGTTAAGTTTTATTGTAAGAAATAATGTAATATATATGTAGGCTTATCAAAGCTGTAATAAACAAATAAATAAATAAATAAAATAAATAAAAAAGTTGTAGCTTTGTTACTGTGTGCTTCTTTAATAATTTGTTGTTTTGTAGTAATTGGTGTTTTTATTGTTAGTGTTGTAGTTGTTATACTTTTAGTTTGTGAAGTAGTTGGTATTGTTTTTACTTGTGAAGAGGTTGTTGTATTTGTGGTTTTTGTTGCGTCTTGACTTTTGACTTTTGCCATTGTCGGTTTTGGTATGTTTTTCGTAAAAGGTTCAAGTTTATGGGCATCAGGGTTACTGTTAAAAATTCTCCACGCCTCGCGTGCCGTACATCTATTGTTAGTTTTAACTTTGTTTACAGCGTTGTGCTTTAAAAACGTGGGACATGAGAAGTCACAGGAAGAATGCTCATAGTTATTACAGTTAACACAAAATTTTCTTATGCAAGTCTCATGTGGCGGTTGTAGAGCGCATTCTTTGCAGAGTTCAACATTGCGGCATCTGTTTTTTGTGTGGCCGAGTTTTTGGCAATTTACGCATCGCATGGGATTAGGAATGTATTCTTGAACACTAACCTTTTCCCAGCCCAATTTAAGAGATTCCGGACGACGAATCAAGTCAAAAGTAATAATTGCAGCACCGGTAGGAACTAAACTGTCCTTTTCTTTCTTCATAATTTTTTTTACGCCTATTACTTTTTGATCGGACAAGGAGTCAATGAGATCCTGTTCGGAAATATCACTGATTTTCCTTGAAAAAATTCTACCTTGAGTTGAGTTAAATTTGTATGGGATGTTATTTTAACTGGAACACAGTCCACTAGAGTTGCCTTTAAAAACTTTTGTGCAGCTTTCAAATCCTTCGTTTTTAATAGTAAGTCTCCAGATCGTAGTTCGGTTACTTTAGTATAGTCCCGTGAAATAAATTTTAGACCCTTTTCAAAATGGAACACGTTGTAAGACGCTAGAGGACGGACACTTTCGTTGGTTTTGCCAATGGCAGATATAACCAAGTAACGTTGTATATGATCGTCATTTTGCCTGATGTCTGGAAGTGGGACAAAATCTCCGGATCGTAGACGTTTTTTCTTATTGGACGTAAAGATTGGGTAAGGATCAGGATCTAAGATACTGTAACTGTTGTTTGATGGGGGGTCCACCCCATTCATTTTAGTAAAGCTTAAGTCGTTATTCATTTAATTATTTTGTACTCTGTTCAAAGTTATTCCTTATTATTTGATAACAGGTAATAGAAAAGTGTTATTGTCACTGCTTAGAAAAAGCGAGCAGAAGTTCACCATAGAAAAACCAAAAAAATTGTGTAATCAAAAACACGATCAGAGGAAAAGTAGCTAACGCGGCGATTGCCTGAGCGAGACTGTTTTCGAGAATATAATTATAAACTGACAAAGCAGTTTGCAAATGGCTTAGTCAATCAGCTGTTTTTTGTTGTGAAAAAATATCCACCACAGTTGCACATTTTCTTTAAGAGACTGACGTTATCACATAAAAAAACTTCCCTTTCCTTATTATTACAAAAGTACAACACCGAATACGAAATTTCGCTCTTCGAAAATCTAGCAGCAATACCGAAAATGAGATCAAGAGTGTTGCATGGTTTTCAATTTGATCCCTTCTCGTCGAATAGCTCGATTGCATTTTTTTTAACGTCGGAAGGAATGATATCCGCCGAGCAGAAAATCCGACAGTACCGCGACAGAGAGCAACAAACACACAAGAGCGACAAGGAAAACGTATGTTTTCGATACGATATTGCAGAGCACTTGTTTAGGCTAAGCATAAAATAAAATTGCATAGCGCTTGAGCACAACGCAACGCGCATTTATTTAGGGACCTCTGAAAGGTACTCATGCGATTGATAGGAGCAGGTAGCATATAGTTCGTTCTAGTGAATGGTAAGTAAATTAAGTGGTTAGCGTTTCTACTGCTTCTACGGTTAGTGTTAAAATTAATGAGAAAAAGGAGTTCTGGAGATTCGAACACCGGTTAAAAGTTGATGTAAATAGACCATATCTGCAGATTTCCTTCGATCACTAAACGTCTGCATTCTTAAAATTTTCAAACATTCTCATAGGGAGGAAGGTTTAAAATGTCAGTTCCACTTAAGCCCCTTAGAGCAAACTGAACAAAAGGTTTTTGAATTCTTTCAATACGATCAACATGCATATTGTAGCTTGGGGACCAAACTTGACCAAACTTGTGCAGAATTTATATGCGCGGTTTATAACGCGGTAGTTAATTTATAGAACGCCCTGCTTAAAATTTTGCCGGCGCTTAAAAACGCCACTGGCTCTAAGTTTGTTTTTATAACTTGAGCAGTTCGATGCTCGTAAGACTTTTTAATAAAAAAAGCTGATGGAAGCTCTAGTGAAATAAAACTAAGCTGATGAAGGCTCAAGTCTTAATTAGTTTATTACTAGATTTGGTCATCTTTATAAAGGATTGAACAGCTGTTTTCTAATATAAATAATAACAATATTTCTTATACATAACGCAAATGAGTAAAACTAGTAATCTGAGTGAAACTTAACTTAAACGTTAAAGTGTGAAAGAGATGATAAAAGTGCAAGCGCATCTATATATATAAAAAGAAGTGTACGTTTGGTTGAAATCGCATCACTTCAGAACGGCTGGACCGATTTGGATAATTTTTTTTAAAATGTTCGTTTTAGTCCAAGTTAGGTTTTTAAGGAAAGAAAAATTGACCACGCCCACTTTTGCGCCCACTTTTTTTGATTTATCTAAAAATTTATACTTTTCCAATATAGGTGTCGGGTGTAGCAACGCGCACCGGGAATTGCTAGTAAATAATATAAAGTAAACAAAGTGCGCAAATATTAATAAAAGCCAAATAAATATTAGTGATATCCGTGTTAAATAGTGCGATAGTGCAAGTGTTTATAGGGTACCCTATAAAGAGCTGCACAACTGGAATTGAAAACCGTTTCAAAGCATTCTCAAAAAAATAGCACGAATACCAGTAAAGAGTAAAGAAAGTCTAAAGTCGGTCTAGGCCGACTATGAAATACCCTAAACCCACTTTTCAAAAACAAAAAATTTTTTATTGTAAATGGAAGTGTCCGTGGGCGGATGAAGCCTATATTTTATATGCATTTAAATGTTGATGGAAAATTTACTGTAGCTCACAGTTAGTGCCTTTATTGTGCTTTCGCTATGGGAGGTGGGCGTGTACATGGACGGATTACACCCAATTTTTGAACACATCTTAGTTTTGGTATAAAATATGTACATACCAAATTTAATTTCTCTATGACAAACATAACCTTATTTATTGAGTTTTAAACTTTTTGGGTTGTATGGGAGGTAGGCGTGTCCGTGACCGGATGACGTCCATTTTTCGAAGACATCTTTGAGTTTATATAAAACACCTACATATCAAATTTTATTGTTGTAGGCTAATTATGAGCTTAGTTATGCAGTTTTAAATTTTCTCGTTGTATGGGAAGTAGGCGTGTCCGTGGGCGGATGACGTCCATTTTTCAAAACCGTCTTTGTCTTGTCATAAAAAACATATGTGCCAAATTTTAGCCCTTTAGGTTAAACACAGGCTTATTTATTGCGTTTTCAGTTCTTGGGTTGTATGGGAGGAGGGCGTGTCCGTGAGCGGATGATGACCAGTTTTCGAAGATATCTTTGTGTTGGTATAAAACACATACATATCAAATTTTATTGTTGTAGGTTAACTATGAGCTGAGTAATGCAGTTTTCAATTTTCGCGTTGTATGGGAGGTAGGCGTGTCCGTGGGCGGATGATTTCCATTTTTCAAAACCATCTTTGTTTTGTTATAAAAAACATATGTGCCAAATTTAAGCTCTTTACGTTAAACACAGGCTTATTTATTGCGTTTTCAATTTTTGGGTTGTATGGGAGGTGGGCGTGTCCGTGAGCGGATGACGTCTTTTTTTCAAAGACATCTTTGTGTTGATACAAAACACATACACACCAAATTTTATTGTTGTAGGCTTATTATGAGCTGAGTTATGCAGTTTTCAATTTTTGCGTTGTATGGGAGGTAGGCGTGTCCGTCCAAAAATATTCAATAGTGCAGATCCTTGGGTGCATGTGACCATGTGTACCAAGTTTCATCCAATTATCTCTACTCCTTCTTCTTATCCTGTGTATACGGACAACACACAGACGGACGGACGGACGGACGGACGGACATGAATAGCTCGACTCACGAGGTGACGCTGATCAAGAATATATATACTTTTCTATACCGGACTCGCTTCGTTCTATGCGTCACAAACGTTTGCACAAAGTTAATATACCCTGACCTTTCAGGTTTAGGGTATAATAAGGTTTATTTATGTCTTTTTTTTCACTCACATTATTTAAATTCATGTGGAATTTAAAATAAATATGTGCGCAAAATTTCATGAAGCTACGCGTCCTCCTTGATTTAAGGCCATTAAATACACTACACGGACACTGTGTCACTATTATACGGACCAGAAAACTACATGAGACCATTCGTCATTTTTTGCCACTCGAATATCAATCGTCGTCAGCCACAATCGCATAAAAAAAAAAATGCATGCATACCACTCGAGTGCAACGATTGCTGCTAAGCGCAGTGTGTGACGACTGCGAATCGATACAAAGGCAGCATCCAGACAATGCTGACATTCGAATGATTCGCTGGAAGCTCGAGTGTTTGCTGCTGCTTTTCATAGTTTTTTGAACTCTAGGTAAAAAGTGGTTATTTTTGGCCTATCCCGTTTTTAAAATTTTTTTTTTAATATTTTTGGTGCAATATGTTGATGTAGAGTGACCCTCTATCTACGCGTCTCAGTAATACCATCCCCCTTAGAAATTCGTAAAAAGTGTATTTTTTTTGCCTATCTCGATCCTTTTTCGAGATAACCCACTTTTTCTGTTTTTTAAATAATTTTGATGCAATATTTTCGTATAGTGCGACCCCTCTACCTACGCGTCTCGATAATGTCATCCCCCTTAGAAACTCGTAATAAGTGGTAATTTTTGGCCTCTCTTTGCCCGTTTTCGAAATATCCTACTTTTTCTGTTTTTGAAATAATTTTAGTGCAATATTTTGGTATTGTGCGACCCCTCTATCTACGTGTCTCGATAATACCCCTTATAAACTCTTAAAAAGTGGTAATTTGTGTCCTATCTCGCTCCGTTTTCGAGATATCCCGCTTTTTCTGTTTTTTTTAATATTTTTGGTGCCATATTTTGGTATAGTGCGACCTTATCTATGCGTCTCGATAATCCATGCAAACCAATTGAGAGTACTCTCAATACTTCGAATTCATTCCATTAAAAATAGAGACAAATGACTACAAAATCAAAATTCTTTATAACTTTCTCAAATAGAATGACACACTCATTCGCTTTGCAAAATTTATGTCTCGCATTCATCAGTTTCGCGTGGTAAATGATTTGAGAACATGGAATACTCACATAGAATGCATAGAATGGTAAGCAAAATGAAAACATTCCTGCAGCTCTTTAGTACTCTACACCCCCATCCTCAAGATAAAAATTATTTGGTTTTAAGATAATAATTTTTAATTTTATTTTATAATTCTTAAAAAACGTCTTCTTTAAGAATTATCTTTTGAGCTTTATGCCAAATAATTCATGAAGTAACAGGTTGCAACAACAATAAAATTCTTCTCAGATAAACCGAGCAGACTATCATACACGGGCAATCATACACGCCCTCACACCTCGCCTGAAGTAGAAACAGGCTAACCTAAAATGACACTATCGACAGATGACTAGGAAGCGATAGATGCTCTGTTCGCCTGCCGAAGCAATACCGATAGGTGGTCCCGGTGGGATTAACGGACCTGGTGGGGAGGTGTTTTAGCGGATTGGGAAGCGATAGATGCTCTGTTCGCCTGCCGAAGCAATACCGATAGGTGGTCCCGGTGGGATTAACGGACCTGGTGGGGAGGTGTTTTTAGCGGATTTAAGTTTCACTCAGGCTTTTGATGCTTTTCACCTGCAGGGAAAAAAAAAACATATACACATACTCACGCACACACTAACATTTTTAAAATATATCACAGCCAAGAAACAATATCTCTTAATTATGATGAAAAATGACGAGAAAGCAAAAATCCACTTATCTTGAAAAAAGGATCAGCTAGGATTTAAATTAAAGCGGACATTTTTAATGTACTATTAACTGCCAACAAAACGTCGCTTTCCGTTTTTATTGGCATTTTAGGTCAACCTGTTTGTACTTCAGGCGAGGTGTGTCCTGTAGCTCGCGTAGAAGGTGTCCTTGACAGCATCGTTATTTTCCTCCGTCGGGGCATGTGCGCAAATTAGGCTTATGTGGAAGGATTTCGCTTTGATGCGGATTCGTTCAGAGTGTAAACCGGGAAATAAGATGGCGTAGTTTCCGGCTTACGACGAATGCGCATTCAAATTCGCGCTTCTCCGCATTGCAGCTGTAGTAGATATCACAGTCTGCTCTCTTAGAGCAGCCTTGTCCTTTCCATCGCATCTCCTGGATGGCGGCGATGTCAGCCTTTATTTTTTTGAGGGCTTCCGCCAGTTGGACAGCGGCACCTTTCCTATAAAGGGTCCGGACATTCCAGGTGCATATCCGTAAATCATTGTCCGTTTTTCATTTGCGGTTGTCGTCAACGTAGAAGGTGTTCATATCCGAGGATGTTTTAGTTTTCATTGGGAAATTAGTAATGTAGTTGGGACCCACACCCTACGCACATTCCATTTTTATGGTCTTGTAGAGACCCCTCAAGTTTATAGTCTAGAGGAGACTAATTATTAAGTTCATTATTGAAGTTCATTGTTCATTATTGATTGATTATTAAGTTCGCATAATTATCTGTTTTCTAAAAAAAATTTGTCCATCTTGCTAGTCAATCGTTCATTGAGTTCAACTTTAAAAAAACCAACTATGTTATTTTGAAAAATAGTTTGTCCAATATAAATTGGTCTTCTATACTTACTTACTTAGGTGGCCATGACAACCCGTTGACGGGTTACGGCCGACTTCATCAGGTCTCGCCAGGCGTCTCTGCTTCGCGCGCGCCGTCTAATCTCTTTCACCAAAACACCTTTTTCGCTGGAGCTTCTTCATCCATACGAAAGACATGACCCAGCCAACGTAGTCGCTGAATTGTTATACGCTGGACTATGTCAATGTCGTCGTAGAGCTCGTACAGTTCGTGGTTCATTCGAATGCGATAGTCGTCGCCAACTCGAACAGGACCAAAGATTTTGCGAAGAACTTTCCTCTCGAACACCCCAAGAGCGGCTGCATCTGCTTGCGATACCACCCATGCTTCAGCGCCATAGAGAAGCACAGGTATGATGAGCGTCTTGTAGAGTGTTAGTTTTGTCGATCGAGAGAGGGCTCTGGAACCTAATTGCTTACTTAGCCCGTAGTAGCACCTATTAGCAATTGTTGTTCTTCGCTTTATCTCCAGGCTGACATTGTTGTTGCTGTTTATGGCGGTGCCAAGGTAAGTAAACTCCTTGACAACTTCAAAGTTATATTTGCCTGCTGTAACATGGGAGCCTAGACGCCGCACTTCCCTATTTGCAGAGAGCATATACTTTGTTTTGCCCTCGTTCACCGTCAAACCCACTTTGGCTGATTCCTTTTCGATAGCGGCGAAAGCAGCGGTTACATCTCTCTTGGTTCTGCCGATAATATCGATATCGTCAGCATACGCAAGGAGCTGGACACCTTTGTAGAAAATGGTGCCATTTCGATGAACACCTGCCTTTCGTAGGATCCCCTCCATGATGAAATTGAAGAGATCGCATGATAGCGGGTCGCCTTGTCTGAAACCTCGTTCGGTATTAAAGGTTTCGGAGAGGTCATTTCCTACCTTGACGGAGCTGCATGTATTGCTCAACGTCATCTTGCAGAGCCTAATCAACTTTGCAGGTATACCGAACTCAGACATTGTTGCGTACAGGCAATCCCGAATCGGGCTAGCGAACGCAGCTTTGTAATCAACAAAGAGATGATGGGTGTCGATTTGATTTTCGTGGGTTTTTTCCAGGATTTGGCGTAGTGTAAAAATCTGGTCTATGGTGGACTTGCCAGGACGAAAGCCACACTGATAAGGTCCAATCAGTGTTTTGGTATGCGGCTTCAATCTTTCACACAATACGCTCGAAAGAACCTTATATGCGATGGATATAAGACTGATACCTCTGTAGTTGGCGCAGATTGTCGGGTCTCCTTTCTTAAGTATAGGACAAAGCACACTGAGATTCCAATCGTCGGGCATGCTTTCCGCTAGCCATATTTTGCTGATGAGTTGATGCATGCACCTTATCAATTCACCGCCGCCGGTTTTAAACAATTCAGCAGCCAGGCCGTCAGCACCTGCGGCTTTGTTGTTTTTGAGTCGCTGGATAGCAACTTTAACCTCGTCATGGCTAGGTGGTGGAATTTCCACACCATCATCGTCGATTCGTGGTGTCAGACTGCATTCTCCAAGGGCGGAATTGTTGGTATCGTCGCCTGCAAGCAGATTGGAAAAATGCTGTCTCCATAATCTCAATGCGCACTGCGTATCTGTTACCAGATCACCATTCTCATCTCTACAAGTGGATGCTCCGGGCTTGAAACCTTGGGTTAGACGCTTAACCTGCTGGTAGAATTTTCGAGCATCCTTCTTGCCCTGGTACACCTCAATTTTTTCTCGCTCACGCTTTTCCTGCTCTCTTTTTTTACGTCTGAAAAGGCATCTCTCTTCCTTCCTCTTATCGCGATAGTTTTCGTGCATGGCTCGCGTTGCAGCTGACTGCAGCGTCTTTTTATATGCGGCGTATTTGCTGCTGTCGCGTCGCGACACTCCTGGTCATACCATTGGTTGCGAGGTTGCGGGCGCCGAAAACCAATGACTTCTTCAGCAGCAGTGCGCATGGAGTGGGATATATGCGCCCAAAGTCCGCCAGCGTCGTCGAGGCAAGAGTAAGGTTGGTTGAGCTTAACCGAGAGTTGAGCGGAGTAGGCCTCGGCGGTCCGTTGTGATAGCAGCTTATCGACATCAAGCTTTCGTTGCACACCTGTGCGTACATTCTTCGCATTGCACAATCGCATGCGGATCTTGGCTGCAACAAGATAATGGTCGGAGTCAATATTGACCCCCCGAAATGTGCGCACATCCAGTACACTTGAAGCGTGCCTTCCGTCGATCACAACATGATCAATTTGGTTTCGCGTTTTTTGATCCGGGGACAGCCAGGTTGCCTTTTGGATATCGAGGTGTTCGAATCTGGTGCTACTAACTACCATGTTTCGCGCCGCGGCAAAGTCGATCAGTCTTAGACCGTTATTCGAAGTGGTCTCGTGGAGACTGAACTGACCGACAGTGGAGCCAAAGATGCCTTCTTTTCCGACCTTCGCATTAAAAAATCGCCGAGAACTATTTTTACGTCGTGGGCCGGGCAGCGATCATACACGTCCTCTAGGCTCGCGTAGAAGGTGTCCTTGACAGCATCGTCCTTTTCCTCCGTCGGGGCATGTGCGCAAATAAGGCTGATGTGGAAGAATTTCGCCTTGATGCGGATTGTCGCCAGCCTTTCGTTCACAGGTGTGAACCGGGAAACAAGATGGCGTAGTTTCCGACTTACGACGAATCCGCATCCAAATTCGCGCTTCTCCGCATGGCAGCTGTAGTAGATATCGCATTCTGCTCTCTTAGAGCAGCCTTGTCCTTTCCATCGCATCTCCTGGATGGCGGTGATGTCAGCCTTAATTTTTTCGAGGGCTTCCGCCAGTTGGACAGTGGCACATTGGTCATCTATACTGCTTCTTAATACAAGAGTTTTATCATCACAGAATCTGGATGCTGCGGTCTGTGCGTTTAATACAACGCTCATTGACTGCTTCCTTGGATCTATTCCGCAAAGAAAAGATTCTATAATTTCAGACCCTGTGAAATAAGACCAACGAATTAAGAAAATTGAGAAACTTAATATCTAAATATTATAAAAAATATCAAAGAACACATAGATTGATTGATTTTGGCCGTTATACTTCGACTTAATACAGTTACCAGCTGTTGTGCAAGCAATCCTATAACATATACTTAACAAAAGAAAAATTAAACAATAAGTCTGATACAAAATCATTCTGGAGCTTTGTAAATACAAAACGTAAGATTGAGTCCTATCCTTCTTTTATGAAATACAAAAATGTGGAATCTGATAACGATTATAGCATTTGAAACCTTTTTGCTGACTTCTTCAAGGCGACTTACTCATCGTCATCTTTTGATAATGGGGATATTTTCCTCCCAATAATTGACAACAATACAGTTTTATCTTATCTAAAATATCTTAAAACTTCGTATAAAAGGGTTCCCGACAACATTCCCTCTTGCATTTTGAAATACTGCTGTGAAGAATTAGTAGCTCCATTCACTTTGCTTTTTACTTATTCTTTAAAGGCTTTCTATTTTCCAACTGTCTGGAAATCCTCATTCATTATCCGATTGCATAAATCTGGTAACAGATCTTTAATTGATAACTATCGTGGAATTGCAAAATTATCAAAATAATTTGAGGCAAATATTACTTCACAATTATCACATTGTGTTTAGTCTTTGGTGTCCCCATGTCTACATGGACTCCTCTCAGAAAAATCTACGGCCACTAACCTCCTTGAATCTACATCTAAAATAATAGAAAATTTTGGAAAAGGTTTTTCAGGCTGATGTTACCTACACGGACTTCAGCAAAGTTGTTGATGTTGTAAATCAAAAGCTCTTGATTCTAAAATTATCTTTGATTGGATTTTCCACAAAAATGGTGAGATGGATCGAATCGTATCTAAGTAATAGAACACTACTTCTATTCTATTAAACTCGTGAAATCCTACGAGTTTCCCGTTATATCTGGAGTACCTCAAGGAAGTCATCTTGGGCCACTTTTCTTTATATAAATGTTTTGCCATCGGTCATAAAACATTCTAACATCTTGATGTAGATGTATACTGACGACGTCAAACTATTCCTTTCTTTTAAGAATAAATCTGATGGTTTATTCTTGAAAATTGACATCAATAATCTTCATAGCTGGTGCAGAATAAATCTCATGAATCTAAAAATGTAAGCATTTGACCTTCTCGCGAAAACCATTCTTAAAGTGTAATTTCAAAATTTGTGACTACACATTAGTGTCCTTAGATAGCTTCCATGATCTTAGAGTTACCATGGATCCTAAACTAGGATTTCACATTCATATCAATAAAATAATACATAGAGAAAATAGTACCCTGGTATTTATTAAACGTTGGGCAAAAGAGTTTAATGAATTGTCATTAAAGTCAATTGAATCCCTTGTTGAGTTTCAATACAGGTGCGTGTACCAATATTGACCTAAGGGATTGTTGTAGAATTGCACAGGCACTTGGACCTTGTACAATTGTTGCTACAGATGAATGTAAATAAAAACGGTGTTTTATTTTGATTTGAGTTATTACTACTGGTCTTTATTGCTTAGTATAAGAGCTTATATACATTTTTTAATTATAAAACGTTTACAACAGTAACAAGAATAAAACGAAATATTAACTAAGTTGTTGTTGTTGTTATTCAGCGTCAGCACAAATATGTTTTAGTTGTTACCGATATTGAAATGAGTTGTTGTTGGTGTAATTTTGCATCAGCAAAATATAAATATGGTTTAAGTACTAATAATAACATCGATATTCAACAATATGCAAATACAGCACAACTGAGTAGTAAAGCATAAGTGTGTCATAGCGACCTACCTCTACACCTGGAAGCAACTTTTAAGTGTTGACACACATTTGTGGTTTGTTTTAGTTGCGCGTTGAGTTGAATTAAGGTGGTCAGATGTATGCATCTGAACATATTCCCCTATATTTTAGTAAACGGTGATGATTTCTGTGCCATCTTGTAGACTTGTATCAGGTGTATTGCCGTGAATTCTCGGGGCGGGCTGTGGTGCAGAAATACCAATGCTACGTGCCTTTGGCATCGTTTCCAAGCAACCCAGGAGAGGATACATATGATGAAAATAACGCAGGAATAACATTGTATAATGATGAATGTCATGAGGCTGAATTTTGTTGGGTAAATCAACTCGAAGACTTGAGAGTTCATAATGTATTGCTGATAACTGTGTTATCTGCGGGATGTAATGTAGGGAAATGTTGTTGACTGTTCTTGTCGGAACAATTCTTCAATTACATTTGTGTAATTTGTGTTCAAAAAATTATTTATTAAGTTTCTTTTACAATTTTATTTATATTATGTGCTTGTTCGTTGACTAAACTAAAAGTAAATTTTTTATAAAAAAAAGGATTATATCAAATATTTCAACTATTATAACTTCTTTGTTTTTAAACTTAATAAATAATTTTTTGAACACAAATTAAACAAATTTGAAGGAGTTTAAATATATGGGAAAAAAAAACTTAAGGGGGATAAATCGGGCTAATGGGGCTTACTAGTTGAATATGACCTCAAAAATAAAAATGTCCTAACAACACATTGTAGTGCTCGTAAAGCCCTTTTCAACGACACATAATTTTTTAAAATCTGACATGTAATGCTAAAGTTATGCAAAAAAGGCCATTTTGGCTGTTTTTCCGGTGGTCCAAAAAAAAATTTTTTGTTTTCGGAATCCTTTTGAGGTCAACTTTAAAATAGGGGGTGGTTTTTTCAAACTTTTTTTTTTTGTATGGAGGCCGACCCACTCTAATGTACATTCCCACAAATAGAGTTGATCAGACTCATTAGGAGATATGTCTTTTAATGTATCACTTCCTTGGAGGTGTTGAATCAGGTGGTGGGTACCATTTTCAATGTTATTTTCACTTGCACTGTTCTTAAATTTTTTGCTTTTTTCCTCATTGTTAATTTGTTTCGCTTTGCTCCTTGTAACTTCTTATACTTCTTTCTCTTTACTTGTGGGAATTAAACTTTTGAATATATTGCTATGGAATTTAATACGGATACAGCACATCAGCATTTGTATTTATTTTGCCTTGTTTGTAGTAAATTTCAAAATCATAATCGAAAATCTATTCTGATTCTAGTTATCTTTGATCAAGGGTCTCCAAACTACGGGGGGCAAATCCGGCACTCGAGTCTCACCAATCCGGCCCGCGACAGTCTTCCTGGTGTGCCTTGTATCTGGCCCACCCTTTAATTTATTATAATAAACAAAATCAAAAAAATTGATCGAACAAAATAATGAGATGTTTAATATAACGACTAAAAATTAGAGCATCCAGTTGCACGTGAGCCACATGCTCACACGTGTTTTTGTAAAAAATCAAGTGAAAACACGAAGCTCAACTACACGTGTATTTTATTCACGCACTACACGTGAGGTTCGTATTCAAGAGATTCACGTGAATAGTATTCACGTACTTAAGGTGTGAGCCAAATTTTTTTAATATTTCTTTTGAACTTTAATTATAAAGTTGTTATTTTTTGCCTATCTCGCTCTGTTTTCGAGCCATCACGCTTTTCTGTCTTTTTAATATTTTTGGTGTAATATTTTGGTATAGTGCGACCCATCTATCTACGCGTCTCGATAACGTCATCCCCCTTAGAAACATGTAAACGTGGTTATTTTTGCACTATCTCGCTCCGTTTTCGAAATAACCCGTTTTTCCTGTTTTTTTTTTATATTTTTGGTTTAATATTTTAGTATAATGCGACCCGTCTATCTACGAGTCTCGATAATGTTATCCCCCTTAGAAACCAGCGAAAAGTGGTTATTTTAGTTTATAATTCTTAAAAAACATATTCTTTAAGAATTATATTTAGAGCTTAATGCCAAATAATTCATGAAGTAACAGGCTTGCTGCAACAACAAAAATCTTTGCAAAAGAACCGAGCAGACTAGACCATGGTTTGGTCGGACGCTACTCCGACTCATCAGCAGTGTCGCCAGTCTAGCCTTTTTGAGGCTAGATCTAGCCTTTATTTTTGTCGTTTAGCCTCGAAAATTATCATCTAGCGTCTAGCTTTTTTTGTAGCCTTTTTTTTGTTTTGTTCTAGCCTTTTCTAGCCTTTTTTAATATATTGCTTAAAAAAGCGTTATCACGTCCAATTTTTCTGACTTTTGCATGCAATTTTGAAAGTGTTTGCTCTTATTATACTATTATTAGCCTTGTATTGCTCTTATTATACTTTTAAAGTAGTTAAAATCAAAATATTTTCCGTTATAGAGAAAGAAAAATCCAGTTACTGTAAATGAGAAATAGCGATAGTTAAAAACAATGGCAAAAAATTGTAAATCAGAAGTGGAATAACTGAAGTCCCACAACTGAATTCTAGCCAAAGTTAGAGTATAAAAATTCTCTGAATGAAGGTCTGTTCCAAGAACTTTCAGTTTGGTTTTTATTTTTCTTATTTTGCCACTAAACAACGCTGAGGTAGAAAGAATATTTAGTTAGTACAATGAAATTTGTAAAAAAAGGGAAAAAACCGTATTCAAACTGTCATTCTAAATTCTCTTCTAACGATACGATATGCTCTAAAAAGAAATAACACATGCTGTCATAATTTTGAAATCACAGATGATATTATAAGTTTAACAAATAGTCTTTAGTTATATGTAAACACACATAACATATAACTTGCAACTTACAAAAGTAATATGTAAAGTCTGATTCTTCACAAGAGGACGAAATAGTTTTTGAGATGTAGATTTAAAAAGTGATATAGGTTTAATGTTTTTTTACTAACCGAGTCAAGCACTTGAATGAATAATTCCTATTTTCAAGATTGAAATAATGAACTTGTTTTTGTTAATCGTTTTATTTTAAAAGCTTTTTGGTGCTTTTTTTCAACTGTAAAATTTTATTTCTTTAATATATGGGCATTTCCATAGTCGCGAACGCGACATTCGTACGCCTTTGAGGAGCAAAATAATAAAGAAAACTCAAATCAAATTTTCTTTTTTTTTCAAGTTTTAGATAGCATTTTATTAGCACTATATTTAGAAAAAAAGTTAGGTTCTGTAGATTTTATGTTTCCAAAATATTAGCAATAAACATGGCATCGCGAACGCGACAACAAATGGAACTCGTTTTCGACTGCATCTAGAAAAATGCAGATATCTGCGAAACGCAACATAATATTTTAAAGCGGTTAATTGTAAATTAAAGAAGATGAATGTGGCTTTCAAGAAATAGTTGTCATTTTGACATTTTTCCATTCGTTTTTTTTTTATTAAGCTTAAGCCTGATCGCGAACGCGACATCTAGCACGCGCCATTTTTTCTCATCACGTTTGTATTACCTACCAAAAACATCGTATATATTATTTGTGAGTTTTATATAAGTAATATTAATAAAAAAAAAACATAAATACATATGAGGCTAGTGAGAAAAATTATGATATTTTTTTGTAACCTCACCCGTACTACGTATATGGTCATTTACTTTATGACGACGTTTTTTACGCCCATAAGGAGGCGTGGAAGATATAGAAAAGTGCATATATTATCCTGCAGTATCACCTTCTAAGTTGTTTTGACCATGGCGTCCCTGTTTTTGTATGTCTCCTTATCTGTTGACATGATTACAGCCGTTATTATTATGTAATCGTAATGAAATTCGATATTTAAGCTTATATCGTAAAAATAGAGATCATGTACGAAAATAATCCAAATAGGATGAAAACCACGTATACCTCCCATACAAATTGACGTTCTCAAATTTTAAAATTTCTTAAAAATCTATTAAAAATCAATCCAATGACTTGAGAATTAGCTCATGAGCTTTAATTTGAACTAACTAATTTTAACACTTAGTAAAAAATTCAGCATAATCGAATGAAACCTTTCCATACGAAGTGTATTTAAAAAACGGCGCATGATCGCAAACGCGACACTCTTTGAAAATCAATATTTAAATGTTCAGTATGATTTTTACCTGCAGTAACTTTTTTTTTATAGTGAGGCGACCAAATTTGATTTAAGTTACAATTTTCAGACACTTGCTTAGAACGATCACGAAGTTCTGATAACAAATGAAGATTTAGGTATAAGAACGCGACATTCGAATAGTAATTAAAGCAATATAAAAAATTTGTCGTAAATCGTGCTTTGTTTGGTATCTTTGTAATTTTTATTTTTTATTTGTGGCTTATAGATGGATTTTATAAGAAGAGTGCAAACATAACGTTAATAAATAAACGTAAAATGCTAAAAAGATAAAGTCCTTAAAAGCAGCTAAAAGCAAGAAAAACATATTTCTCAGTTATCAGGCCAATTTTCTCAGAATTAAAACTGAAACAAGTTGTAAATGCAGTAAATTCTAAAAATTCAAGCATTTTTTTTAAATAATAACAAAAAAATTATTTTACGATAATGGTACTTGAAAAACCGATTTTTGAATCTTAGAACTTCATTGATTTTAGGTTATGAAATAAAAACTATTTCTCTTAAATAAAAGTTGAAGGATTAAAAGTAGCAATGGTATTTACTTTGCAAGTGAAAAAAATTTGGAAGCGGTCCTTGGAGCCATTCGACTTAAGTCTTTCTGAGTCTTCCTGAATTATGCATTCGAAATATATAAAAATAATAAAATTTACTTTTGGTCGCTTAAAAAACTTTAATTAGTCCTTAAATCAATTTCAATACATTTAGATTTTGGTATCGTTAACAAAGTGAACATGAAAATCACGTTTAGTTCGTGAATAAAATACACGTGTAGTTGTAGTTGAGATGTGTTCGAAAAACGGGTGTCATCCGCTCACGGACACGCCTACCTCCCATACAACCCAAAAAGTTTAAAACTCAATAAATAAGGTTATGTTTGTCATAGAGAAATTGAATTTGGTATGTATGTTTTTTATACCAAAACTAAGGTGTGTTCTTTTGGGAGTAATCCGTCCATGAACACGCCCACCTCCCATAGCGAAAGCAAAATAAAAGCATAAACTGTGAGCTACAGGAATAAAAATTGGTATGTGTAAATTTTTCATCAACATTTAAATGCATATAAAATATAGGCTTCATCCGCCCACGGACACGCCCATTTACAATAAAATTTTTTTTTGTTTTTGAAAAGTGGGTTTAGGGTATTTCATAGTCGGCCTAGACCGACTTTAGACTTTCTTTACTTGTTTTTAATTAATATTTAGTCGATATCAAAGAAGTATGTTGACGCAAATATTTCATATTAATTTATGTTGGATTTAAGGCAATTTGTAAACTGAACTTTTTTGTTTTTTTAAATTTGTTACTTAAAGCGGAGGAAATCTGCAATGCTAAACTCATTCATTTAATTACAAAAAAGGTTGATACTGAAACGCAAATAAAATGAAAAGTGAATTTAGATTCTTCAACACTGCCAAGTTGGGAAGCATTCTGGAAACTTTTGGAAAAAAGATGCCAGTTTCTAGAGTCATCTAAGTCATGCAACCCACCATCAAACATCAACAACAATCGGCGTAGCTCGCCACGAAAACAAAAAATTCCTTGAACTTCGTTTCATACTCAGCAAAAGTTATGCGTTTTATGCAAAAGTTTAGAGCATTGGGTTGCACCCAATTTAAAATAATGGCATACGAAGCAAAACATATTAATATTAAAAGATTGGGCCTGTCTTAACTGTCTTTCGAAAGGGCATGTTGTGTCCAAATGAATCATCGAAGAATAGATGCAAAATCTGAAAATCATTCTTTACAACATCGTTCATTAACGGACAGTAATGAAAATTCTTCATACCCTTCAGCGACACAGCTGCCGTCGCCACCAGCAGCAGTCAACACAACAATTGCCCAGTCATCAGTAGCTCGTTCCTGTAAAAAAGTCGACAAGTTACCGATTTCTATGACGTCACACTAAATCGATCTAATCGAATAGTTACCGATTTTGTGAGAACTCATGTTTCTGTGTACTTAAATCGTTAAAAATTCGGTCAGTAATGAAAAAGAAGACAAATCGAAAAGAATCGCTATGATAACCAACTGTTTACTTGCATTTTTTTTTTATTATTCAAACAAATAGCTGCTTGAAATTTTTTTCTTTTGCGTACTCTAATATATTATTTAAAAATGGCAATAAAAGTGATTTAGGAAAGAAGAAATAAATTATTTCAATTATTAAACTTGCAGAAAATATGACTTATGTCTACTGTTATGTTTTTAATAAGTCATTATTCAAAATATGTTGCGAATTTAGCGTCGCCAGATAAGGCAATCCGCAGACATATTCCTGCGGATAGGTGTATGGAATTATATTTGTTTTTATTCTGTTTAGTAAAAAAATTACAATGTTCATCACATAATTTTTTTGTAATTATAATAAAATGACACTGGAAATATAAAAAATATTTCTAGCCGGGTTCTTTTTTGTTGCCGACACAAATATTTGTTCCTTACATTTTTTAATTTTATGCAAATAGGTATTAGCTCTGGAATGCATTTCCGTGAAAATAAACACGTTTTATAAAAATAAAAGATATTTTAATTAGCATAGCACGAAATTTATTAAAAAGTTCCCGGTTTTAAAGGTAAATTTTGAATAATTTTTAATTCATATTAGGGGTATTCACACTGTCTTGGGTAGTTGGGTAGATTGGCAAATGCCATACATTTTGTTTTTGTAAAAGTGCCATTGTACCCAAGTACCAATCTACTCTAGCTGACCCCCTGACTTGTTTGGGTAGATAGATTTCGTTTCAAATTGAGTCCTTTTTTCATGAGTCAACTTTATCTTAGAAACAACATATAAGATCATATTTATACCCCCACGCGTACTGCGTAAGGGGTATATTAATTTTGTCACGACGTGTGTAACACCCAAAAGGAGGCGTGGTAGGTATGGAATAGTATATATATTCTTGCTCAGCATCACCACCTGAGTTGATTTAGCCATGTCCGTCTGTCTGTCCGTCTGTCTGTGGACACGATTGCGGCCGTAATTTTGAAGCTATCGTAATGAAATTCGATATTTAAGCTTTTTTTAAAAAAACTAAGGTCAAGTTCGAGAATGGGCTAAATCGGATGAAAACCACGCCTACCTCCCATACAACTCCAAAATTGAAAACTCTACAAAGAAGCTAATATTAAAGCTACAGTACTGAAATTTGATATATGCGTATTCTATGTCAAAGCTGAGATGTCTTAGAAAAATGGGCGTCATCCACCCACTAACACGCCCACCTCCCATTCAACCCCAAAATTGAAAAATCTTTAAAGAGGCTAATATTAAAGTAACAAGATGAAAACTCGGTATTTGTGTATTTAATGTCAAAACTGAGGTGTGTTAGAAAAATGGGCTTTATCCACCCATTAACACGCCCACCTCCCATACAACCCCAAAATTGAAAAATCTATAAAGAGGCTAATATTAAAGTTACAAGACGGAAACTCGGTATTTGTGTATTTAATGTTAAAACTGAAGTGTGTTAGAAAAATGGGCGTCATCCACCCATTAACACGCCCACCTCCCATACAACCCCAAAATTGAACAATCTATAAAGAGGCTAATATTAAAGTTACAAGATGGAAACTCGGTATTTGTGTATTTAATGTCAAAACTGAGGTGTGTTATAAAAATGGGCTTTATCCACCAATTAACACGCCCTCCTCCCATGCAACCCCAAAATTGAAAAATCTATAAAGAGGCTAATATTAAAGTTACAAGACAGAAACTCGGTATTTGGGTATTCTATGTCGAAACTGAGGTATGCTAAAAAAAATGGGCGTCATACACAATCTAACACGCCCACCTCCCATACAACCCCAAAATTTAAAACTTTATAAAAAGGCTTATATTTAAGCTGCAGGAAAACAATTTGATATGTATGTATATTAGACACATAAAAATAATAAAATCTCTCAAAATCTCAAACAAAAAGCTCATCAATTTAAGATTCTTCCACCCTTAAGAATCGGCCGTGGGGGTATTTTAACTTCGGCCAAGTCGAAGATATACCTTACTAGTTTTCAATTAACTTTAAATGCATTTTTATTTTATGATAACTTCGGTTTTCAACTCAACGAAATTTGTTTTGGTTTTATATTTTTATACCCCCACGCGTACTGCGTAAGCGGTATATTAATTTTGTCACGACGTGTGTAACACCCAAAAGGAGACGTGGTAGGTGGTAGTTGATTTAGCCATGTCCGTCTGTCTGTCCGTCTGTCTGTGGACACGATTGCAGCCGCAATTTTGAAGCTATCGTGCTGAAATTCGATATTTAAGCTTTTTTTAAAAAACTAAGATCAAGTTCGAGAATGGACAAAATCGGATGAAAACCACGCCTATCTCCCATACAACCCCAAAATTGAGAACTCTATAAAGAGGCTAATATTAAAGCTACATAACTGAAACTCGGTTTTTGTGTGTTCTATGTTTAAAATAAGTTGTGTAAGAAAAATGAGCGACATCCACTCACTAACACGCCCACCTCCCATACAACCCCAAAACTGAAAAATCTATAAAGAGGCTAATATTAAAGTTACAAGACAGAAACTTGGTATTTAAGTATTCTGTGTCAAAACTGAACCACCTACTAACACGACCCCTCCCATACAACCCCAAAATTGAAAACCCTATAAAGAGGCTAATATTAAAGGTACCAAACGGAAACTCGATATTCGTGTATTTCATGACAAAACTGAGGTGTGTTAGAAAAATGGGCGTGATACACAATCTAACACGCCCACCTCACCCCCAAAATTGAAAACGTTATAAAATGACTTATATTTAAGCTGTAGGAAAACAATTTGATATGTATGTATTTTAGACAAATAAAAATAATAAAATCTCTCAAAATCTCATAAAAAAGCTCTCCAATTTAAGATTCTTTTACCTTTAAGAATCGGCCGTGGGGGTATTTTAACTTCGGCCAAGTCGAAGATATACCTTACTAGTTTTTATATTTGGTTTAATTATTTTGATAATTTACTTATGCTGAACTTATGCCGGCCATTCCAAGCCTAAGTAAATTTTTTTTTCCCAAAATTTACCTCATGCTCCTTTTCCACTTACAAGAATAGATGTTATTTTTTTATGTCGCAATTTTTTCTAAAGTTATGGAGATAGCAATTTTTGATCAAAGTAAAAATCTTGAAAATGGAGTCATTTTCATAAATCATACCTCTGTCATTTGTTACCCCTATTTTTGTAAATGAAGTATCGTTAGAAAGCAATTGAAAAGCGATTATTAATAAAAAATAAAATACTTTTGGAATTTTTTTGCTAGAGTTGTCTACTTTTTCAAAAAAAAAGTGAACTGTTCATATCTCAAAAAATGCATTTGCGGTTTTTTTTAAGTAGAATTACGTCTTACAGCGCGGTTTGTATGCAGTCGTTTTAACAAATTTTTTTAAGGTCATACCTACAGCCTATAATATTCATCGTTCAAACATAATATTTATACTAAAGTATCAGATATATCCTGCGCTAAACGAATATCTAATTTTGGATTTTGTTACTTTTATATTAAAGTCACAAAATAGCAAAAGCTTAGAAGAATAATCTAGATTTTTATATAAGAAAATCAATCATTAGCTGCTTGCATGTTGTGTCTGCTCCTTTCTTTGTTTTTGTTTTTGCTTGTGTTGGTTTTGTTTTGAACGAACTGATTCGCAGCATTCGTGCTCTGCTCCACGTTAAGAGGGTGTTCCGATTAGATTTAACACTTATGAAAAAAACTATTGGCATTATATTTCGTTGTATGCTATTGCCCAAAAGGTGTCGCTTTCTATTCACTTAATATGATCTTTTCATCTAAAACAGCAACCGGTTGTTATTAGGTTGAGCAGTAATCAGCGTGGCTCAGTCGGATAAGCTGTTGTCTTGATAACGTTAAGGATCAAAGAAGCCTGGTTTGATCCTCAGCTTGGTTGATAAGTATATCTTGTTTTTGATATTTTATTGTTATAATCTTATTTTATTAATTATTCAATGTAACAATTGCATAGTGCAATATTTTTATTTTTTGTCACATCCTGTTGCTTGTGATAGCATGAACAAAATTTCAAAATTTCAAAAGCAAAATACAGCTTTTATTAGTCTTTTAGTTATTTTGTATTAAATTTTTAACCTAAGTTACCATAATTCAAATTGTATTCCCAATTAATTAAATTTACGTAAGGCTTTGACTAAAAATATGTCTAGTATTTTTAATCGTATATTTTGTAAAAAAAGGATTAACTTATATATTAGTTCAATGTATTGTTACAAAATTACTCTTAGATTTTTAACCGTAAAGTTGTTGTACTATGTGGTCTGTTCACTCCTTAAGATATTTACAAAATGTGAATTTGTCATTTCATCCTCCCCAGACGGCCTATTGAAAAATGTTAAAACTGTTTTGTTTTAAGACCGATTAAAAAATTCTTAGCGTAAATTTGATCTTAATTTATTTCGAATTTTTATAAGGCATTTAAAATTTTGTAAACTTACTGCAAATAAAACAGAAGGAACTAAAAATTTTGTTCAAGCTTTTTACAGTTTTATGGTCCAAGATTCCTTTATTATATACAAAATAATTATTTGACCTAATAAGAAAAACATTTTTGCTCCAGATTTTTTAACAATATCTCAAACGGTATAGAAGTTATGAACGATTAAGTGAAATGTATATCAGAAAAAATTGAAATTACGAAAAGCATAACATTTGGCCATTATATTTTATTTTGGTGGAAACTTAATTTGTTTCTTAAAATTACAAAAAAAAGTGCACTTTTTGAGATGTGAGCAAATTAGACTTTTTTTTCAAAACGTAGGAAACTCTAGCATAAGAAACTCTTACAAAAATATTTTCCTTTTTAAAATTTGTTTTAGATTTAGTGTAAATTACTCTATTTGTAAGATTTTTTTTTATATAAAAAAATATAAATGAAAAATATAACAAATTCACCAAATCACTATTTGGTGAAGCTTCAAAAATAAAAACAAAAAACTTATTGAGCACGGCGGGATTCGAACTCACAACCTTGATTTTTTTGGACAAAAGCTCTATTCTCTGAGCTATCACCGCTTTAACAACGTAAGCAAGAAAAATTAACTTATTTATTAAATGCGTGAAAACTCGGAAAAACAGCTTTTCCCAGAGATGAGACCTAGCTGGATCGATTTTTCAACCCCCTCTTCATCTATATTGTAAATTTCATCGAAATCGTTAGTGCCGTTTTCGAGAACGCAATTGCAAATATATATACAAATATTGCTCGTTTAATAGAATAAGATTTCACCTACTTATAAAAACAACGATTATGAAAAACTCGTTTGTTATTTACATTCATGTGTCAAAATAACCATTAAATTCTATTACAATTTGGAAAGCATTCCATACAACTCAACTTAAAATGGTTGTAAGCCATAATACCAAAAAATATTCAAGTGGTGTCCGAAGTTGAGTTGTGTTGAAGACAACTCAACTCAGTTTGGTTGTAAATCATAATAGGGCTATTAATGACCGAGAATTTCATGAGTTATAAAATTGTGGCATTTTAAGTTAATTAACCGACTTCAAAAAGGAGGAGGTTCTCAAGTTGGTTGGTTTCTCTGTTTTTTTTTTTTTTTTTTTTTTTTTTTTTTTTTTTGTGAATGTATGTACATCGATTACTCCTAAAGTACTTGCCCGATTGCCGTAATTTTTTGTCAACATATAGAGATTATCAACGCGGAGGTGCCCGTTTATGAAAGGGGGCGGTATTCGGACAAGGGGCGTCTCTGTAGAAAAAAAACTCTGTATCTCAGTAAATATTGACACTACGGTAATAAAATTCACAGTAAAATTACAAGGGCAAGCACAAGTATTAAAAATGACGATCACTGAAGTGGGCGTAATTCTAAAAAAGGGTGTGGCAATATTGTAAAAACTCTGTATCTCGACGAAAATTGACACTAGAGTACTGAAATAAAGTACAGAGGTAGGTACAATTATTGGAAATTACTATAACAAAAGTGGGCGTAATTCGACAAAGGGGTGTGGCAATATAAGAGAATTACTGTGTCTCGAATAATATTGATACTAGGGTACAGAAATTTATTACAAAGGTAGGAAAAATTACTACAAATTTAAAAAAAAAAAATGGGCGTTAATCGAGAAGGGGAGCGGCAATATTAAAAAAAAACACTGTATCTCTATTACTATTGACACTACGATACTAAAATTTAGTACAAAGGTAGGCACAAATATAACAAATTACTGTCAGTAATGTGGGCGGTATTCGATAAAGGGGCGTGTCACTGTAAGAAAAACACTGTATTTCAGTAAATATTGACACTAGAGTACTAGAGTTAATAAAATTCACAGAAAAAATGCAAGGGTAGGTAAAAAATAACAGTCAATTAAGTGGGCGTTAGTCGACAAAGAGGTGTGGCAATATTAGAAAAACTCTGTATCTCGAATAATATTGACACTAGAGTACTGATATTTAGTATAGAGGTAGGCACACTTATAACAAGTTATTGTGAAGTGGGCGTCATTCGACAAAGGGGTGTGGCAGTATTAGAAAACACTAAATCGAATACTGACACTACTAACTGAAAAAGTACAGACGTAGGCACAATTATTACAAATAACTACCGAAAAATTGGGCGTTATTCGACTAAGGGGTGTGGCAGTGTGTAAAAAACTGTATCATATTGACTTAAGGGTGGTAAAATTCATTGTTAGAATGGGTAGAACTATTGAAAACACTATGACAAAGAGTGTGATATTCTCGACAAAGAGGCGTGCCAATATTATAAACACACTATATTTCAGTCAATATTGACATTGGGGTAGTGATAAAAATACAAGAGTAGGTACTGATAAACATACTGACAAAGACCAGAATAAGAAACGACAGAAAAGCATTTTCCATATTATGAGCATAAATAATTGGTGTTTAATTAATTTATACACTTTTTTAATATATATCATTTTCTCTAAAAAGAAAGAAATAAAAACTTTTAACAAAAAAAAAAACCTACTTCAAAATCACTAGAAAGTAAAAAATAATTTTAAATTACTTTTACTATTTATTTCTTGGTCAAATTTGTATTTTTATAATAAATATATTTATTTTTTTATGATAATAAGAGCTTAGAAGTCGGCGCTAATATAATCAGATTTTTTGTGCAGCTGCAACACACATATAGCATTTTAATTAAGATTTAAGAAAAATTAAGATTACAAATTAATACAGCGTCACCCAAGCAGGATATTTACAAATAAAAAAGTCTTAAATAGAGTAGGGATGGCGAAAAAATCATGATTTTACGTCAATGATTAGCGCTGACTAGAAGCTTTTATTATCATAAAAAAATAAATATATTTATTATAAAAATACAAATTTGACCAAGAAATAAATAGTAAAAGTAATTTAAAATTATTTTTTACTTTCTAGTGATTTTGAAGTAGGTTTTTTTTTTTGTTAAAAAGTTTTTATTTTAGTTTATAATTCTTAAAAAAATATTTTTTAAGAATTATATTATGAGCTTTTTGCCAAATAATTCATGAAGCAAACGAGTTGCTACAACAATAAATTCATTTGCAGAACAAAACCGAGCAGACTAGACCATGGTTTGGTCGGACGCTACTCCGACTCATCAGTGGTCTCTGTGGTTTATACAGTCCACTAACTTTGAAAAGCTAATAAGTGCAACTGCTGTAAAACAAAAACGGAATTACCGAAACACTTTTCACTTCATCAAAGCAGTGTTTTTCTACCTTTTTTGCTAGTCCCAAAATTTCAAAAAGTTGACTGCATTGATTCTGCAAAGATTTTGTTGTTGCGCTTTTTGTTTACTTCTTTTTCACGTGTCCATCTAGGTTCCAACATTTTGTTGGTATTAAACCATAGAAGGCGTAAAGAAGGTTTTTTTAAGCAGATGTTTATTTTATGCGCAAACATATAATTCCCCAAGTAACAATTTTTCTCCCGTAAAGCACCTAAGAACATTCTCAACAACATATTAAAACACAACATTAACGGATATAATCATTGTATAATATTCGTATAAGACAAAAAAGGCGCAAATTTTTTGCTTGTATTAAACTCTACATCAGCAAAATTATATTCTGCTGAACACAATCTTATCATTAGCTTTTTAGCTTTTTAACTTTTTATGAACTTTTGTAGAACTAATAACTTGCAAAATGAACAACTAAGAAGCGCTTGCGGAGACTTTAATTCCGTTTCAGATGTTATATCTTTAAATGAATCCATGTACTCAATTAAACTTAAAATTATAGATTACTGCAGTACCGACAGTGATTCTGATCATGCTGACATCTGACACATCTTTTTCAACTGAATATGGATATAAACAATAAATACATCTGAATGACCTGAACCTGTTTTGGACCTCCTAAATTTATATAATTGAACATGCTTGGGAATGTTAACGCATTTTTTCTGTCGTGCCGTGCTGGTTGTATTTTTTGGACTTTTTCCATCAACCATGCGAGAACGATTTGTATAACATATATAATAATATGAAAGACCAACGAGACCTAGTTGTCTTAGTGCCAGCGTTCGCAACCATTTCTTTGCTTCTAAGGAAAATCGTGTGGTAAATATGACCTTGTTTGTCGAAATACCACCTCGCTGTGAGCAATATGTATTATATATATGGTTATACTTATCAGTGTGGCGCACAGTGTTGCGTCTAGTGGACAAAAATCAAAAATTTTTTTTCATCAAATCATACAAAATGGGTATCGTTGTAAAGGAAATACTCCAATTAAGAAGAATTTAAATTTTTAGTTCCATTAAATAATTTTTGGAGACGCTACACCTGTTTAAAGTCAATACAATTTCATAGTTTTTTTATGGTACAATTTTCGTTTCCGAGCACTTAGGCAAATTTTTTTTTGTTAACTCATTTTTCAAGATATTTTAATATTTTTAATTTTCATTTAAAGTTAATTTATAGTAAAAAATAAGGTTTTTGTTATTGGGAAGAAAAAAGTTAAATTGAATTTTTTCAAAAATTTCAAAAATTGATAAAACTATGGAAAAATAAAAAATTTTGTTAAATTTATTAGTCAGCTTCTTCCAAGTTCCGCTGAGATCACCTTTGAAACCAACAAACATTGTAAGTATGGTTTATTATCTTTTAGAATCTATAAAAAACTTTTCCGAATACGTCCGATTCTTTGAGTAATCGAATTTTTAAAAATGGTCCAAAATGCAATTTTTCATAATTTTTCGAAAAATTGTTATTGTTTTAACAGCAATACAAATGTAAACAAACATGTTTCTTATCTATTTTATTAAAAAATGATCTAAGTCTGTTTTTTTAGATATTTTTTTTATATTATAGGACATGTTTTGAATAATATGTATTTTAATATATACAAGAAATATATCATACCGGAAAAAAAACTTAATTCATTTTAGAAATAAGCGAACAATTTTAAAAATTTGTACCCTACAAGTTAAAGAAGGGCTTTAAAGATCTTGCAATAATTATTGGGCACAAATTAACTAAAAAATAAAAGATTCATATTTAATTAATTGTATTTTTCGGAAATATATATATTTTTTTTGCAAACATATATTAACGTAATAGTTTTTTAGGCAATTACTGGAAATTACGTAAATTTTTTTTTAAGTAGAGTACACCTATGATTACTATTGCCACCCACAATGCATTTACCGTTTTTAATTAAACATTTTACATAAAAGTTTAACGCGAGATTTGTAGTAAAAATGTCATATATTTTTAATAATTTCGATTTATTTAATAGTTGGATTAGTGCTGGACCACGAGATAAAGTATCTTTCATCGTAGCTTTTGTTAAAGAAAAAATTGATGAAAGAGTATTTGATGAAAATCAAGTAAAACAAAAAGTATGCGTTTTTTGTCAAAAACTTCAAAGAAAGTGGATTGAGTGTGGTTACAAAAAAGAATATTTTTTAAAAAAAAATTCGAATTGGCTAAATCTCAAAGCTTTCGAATTTTCACATCCAGATGATGTAAGTAAACAGCTTTAAAGAAAATAAAATATTTTTAATATAAAAAGTTAAAATTAATCTATAATTTAGCAACCTAGTACAAGTCGCGGAAGGCCTCAAATGCAATTTCACTTGGCATCAGAAAAAACAAAAAAAAGGAGAATAGCTGATATAGCTGGTGAATATTCTGCGGAAGAGTTAGATTTTGCTTCCCAATTTGCTAAAACAAATAGCAATCCTGAAAGTGAGCCTAGAAAAAAAAAAAGTTTGTCACCAATGGAGGCATTAACGCTGTATATGGATTTGGACCTTTCTGTAGAAAAGTACAATATTTTGCGAAAAACAGTGAACAAATTGCATGAAAATTGCTTTCCTAGTTATTATGCTATACAGAAATTAAAAAAAACGTTAGTACCGCCAGTAATAGCTTCAGAAAATTCTGCTGAAGTTCCTTTAAAACCTTTAATGCGAAAGACAGCAGAAAGTGTTTTGAGTTTATGTAAACCTAATTTACTCCAAAACAAAGTTACACTTATCTGCAAGTGGGGTATGGATGGAAGTTCTGGCCATAGTCGGTATAAGCAGAGTTTTTCTTCAAGCGAGTTCAACGATGAGTTCTTATTTTTAATTGCTTTTGTTCCAATAAAGTGAGTAACTTTTGTATAATTTTATATAGTAAAAAAACATTTTTATTACTTTAGATTAATTGACTCAACATCCAGAAATTAAATTTGGGTCAATGAAAAATGCTCTTCCACTCTTTTCTGTAGACCTGTGAAATTTATCATGGCAAAAGAAAATAAAAATATTATTATTGGAGAAAATGCTGCTATGAAAAACCAGATAAATGAGTTAGAATGCGACATAATCGATCTTGATGGAAGACCTATTGAGGTCTCATACATAATGCACTGTACAATGATAGATGGTGCCATTGCAAATATTCTAACTGAAACCAATTCAACAAGTAGATGTTTTATATGCAAAGCAAGTCCTATTGAAATGAATCGAATTGATTTGGTTAAAACTCCAAATATAAATCATTATGAGTATGGACTTTCAACACTACATTGTTGGATAAGGTTTTTTGAATGTTTACTGCATATAGCCTATCGATTGGCATTTAAAAACTGGCAAGTAAGAGCAGAACATAAAACGGTTTTTGCTGAAACTAAAGCACGAATACAAAGAGAGTTTAGAGAGAGACTGGGCCTGCTAGTGGATTATGTAAAAACAGGTTATGGCACCACAAACGACGGAAATACGGCTAGGAAGTTTTTTTTAAACTATGAAGTATCTGCAGAAATCACAGGACTTAACAAAGATCTTATATACAACTTTGCATTAGTGTTAAGAATCCTCTCATGTGGCAAAATCATTAAAATTGATGAATTTAGTAAGCTGCTGAGAAAAACGAGGAACTTGTACATAGAGTGCTACAATTGGTATTATATGCCTTGCTCTGTACACAAAGTTTTAGTACATGGATGCGAAGTAGTAAAATGTTTCGATTTACCAATAGGTGACTAAACTTTTAATATTGTAGTTTGAAGTAATTCGATCTAAGATATATTTTTTCACAATAATTATTTTCGCAGGAACTTTATCTGAAGAAGCTTTAGAAGGAAGCCACAAAAATATTCGATATACTCGTCTTAATCACACGCGGAAGTGCTCAAGAGAAAATTCCAATACAGATCTTATGACCTATTTGGTAATCTCATCAGACCCTCTTTTATCTTCTCAAAGAAAAAGTAAATATAATAAAAAGATAATTGAGGAAGATTCTAACATCAATTTGTATATTTATAATGAAAATAAAGATGAAGATTAGCACTTTTTTAATTCAAATAATGTACATAAAGAAAATATTAAATAATTATTAGTAAAATTAATATTTGCATTTTATTATTCAAAGCGAATATCTTTCAAAAAGAAGAAAACGTCAATGTATTAAAAATATATAAGTTTTTCCAGCATAGTTTAGTACAAAAATACTCTTACAAAAATATTTATATCTTTTAAACTATATAACATATTTCAAAGCAATAATTTTTTTTTGATAAATCATAAACCATATATTAAACCAAAATTAAAAAAATTGTAAATTTAAGAATTTTAAATATGGTAATAATATTTTAAAAAACTTAAAAATCTCAAAAATTGAAATTTATAACCTTAATTTAGACATGATGGAATTTATTTTTTTTAAATTTTTTTTCATATTTGATATCAGCGACCTTAAATAATTCACCACTCCAAATTTCATCCAAATCGGACGACTCCTTCTATTTTTGTCCAACTTTTGTATGGGCTCGCAACACTGTGTGGCGTACGGACCTTGTTTGTCTAGATACCTCCGACCGTTCTAGGCCGACACCATGATCTGTATTATATTAAAATATCGAATATAAAATTAACGTTAATTACAATTTTGCTATCGTATTATATTTTATATTGTTATATGTAATAATAATAATTTTTTGTGTATTGCTAAATTTTAAAAGCTATAAAGCCTCAAAGGCTTAGCTTATAATAAATAAATTACTTTATAGGAGCTTTATATAATGTTTTCAGTCTTATAACATTGCTTGTTGCTATAGAGAGCATGAGAGAATATTTATATCATGAAAAAAAAAATGAAGTTTTATAGCCATGTCAAATATGTCAAAATAAATATTCGAAAAAAAATTTTCAATTTCATTCGAAAAAAAATCATTTTGAATTGTTCTTTCAGTTTTTAGTTTTTTTGTTTTCATGTGAATTTACAAATTTACAAATGTACAATTAATTATAATACTTATTATATTGTATGGGAAGCGGATTCGAACTTGGTACCTGGGTGTTGCTAGTCCGACACATTTACTTCTCGCCAATTTTTCCATATCAAATATTTTGAAAATGTTTTCAATAAATAGCGAACGCGCTGCCAATTGGTAGCTTCAATATTTATATGAAATATTTATTCGAAATGTCAATAATGTCGTATTGATGTGATGCTTCATTTATACTTTTTATAAGAAAAGGGCGAAAGTTTTCTTTAACTATCCACTATTAATTAGGTATATATTAATTCATTATTTATTAACCGCAATAGGAAGGTTTTTAAACTTCATACCTTTTTATTCCAAATTTAAAAACTTGAAAGATTCAAGTTTCTTGAGAGCTGACAACCATTTGCTTATATACTATTATTTTTCATATTAAGTTTTAAGTATTAAACGAGTAAGTAAAACATAATTTCTTAGTTCAAATACATTTTTACTAAACTTTAATATTAAAAAAAGTAATAACGAATTATCTTCGGCATGGCCGCAGTTAAAGTTCCCACAGTATTAATATTTAAGTTTATAAGAACAAGTTTTGAGTCATTGCAATAATTTGCATTATTATGAAAAAATTAGAATTTTATTTTTAATCTGTTGACAGACAGATTAATGGCTTTCACGATTTTCTAAACTGCTCTCATTTTAACATTTTTTAAATTATCAATTAAATTTTTTAAATTATCGTTTTTTGGGGTTTTGCACCCTCCTTCCGTCGAAAATGTTTTTTCAAATTTCCGTAAAACTGTACCTGCCAGACATGATTAAAAAAAAAAACATCTTCAACGTCTCGATCTGACTGACTTCTGGTTTCTGAGGAAAATGGTCACCCACACTCAGAAAAAAACACATATCTTCTCCGGTGAAAAATTTCTCTATTTTCGATAATCGCAATTTTCTCTCTTTCAAATAAAATTTTCTTCAATAAGAATAAATTTTCACATTGTCTGGAAATGGAAATATTTCAATGTCTCTTACTATGATATATATTTTTCTCGCACAAAAAATTATTATTTATAGAGAAAAATTTATTGAAAATGAAAAATGTTTCCTATATTTTATAAAAAATTTACTATGAGAAGTATTTTCTTCAATAAAAACACATGTTTTTCTCAAAAATAAAAAGTCTTTCTCTAAAAACGATATAAAAAAAAAAAAAAAACGAATTGGCCATTTCAGCCCTTAAAATGACTTTGACCGAGCTTCTTATGATCAATTGTATTGTGTGTGTTATTAAATGTTTGCACACAATTGACCAAGAACTGGACCTACATGTTTTATGCCGACTCCGAACGGCTAAAGTTCATGTTCTCAAGAAGCTTTACATGGCATTATTTACTCTCTGAGGTTTGCCATTGTCTGCAGAGAGGTGGTGACCGATCAGAAAAATGTTCTTATTGAAAAAAACTTTTCGCCGCGGCTGGGGATCGAACCCGGGCTCCAAGCATGTTAGGCCACTCACTTAACCTGCATGCCACGGTCAACACCGATATATTTGTATGTATTTCTCTTTTTCATAGAAACTTTTAATCATTTTTAGAGAATTTTTAGGATCGTATTTAGAGAAAGGCATTCTCTGGAGCAAAGTCCATACCATTTTTCTCCAAATATGATTCCTTTTTTATCATATTCCGAGAAACTTTTCTGAGTGCAGTTTGAAAAGTCATTTCGAGAAAAATGCATTCAAAGTTTTTCTTAGCATGCATTTAATATGCAATTTTATCTCAAAAAAATTCCAATTTTAAAAAATCATGTAAGCATCGATTCGATTTTTGGATTGTCTTCGTTCAACTTCGGTCTTGGTTGATTTTGTTCGGTTAATTTATTTTCATCTATATGTAGCTTCTGCTCGTATTCGTTAAACTTCATTTTTTCGTTCGTCTTTGGTTCTTGACTTCGTTTGCCTTCGGATCATTCCTTGATTTTTGTCAAAAGAACTTTTAAAAGCATAGGATCTATTTCAGTAACAGATACAAATGCTTACCAAGTTTCATCAAAATCGGTTCATCCGTTTTGACGTGAATGAGACATAGCTAAATGAATAAAGCGCCCTCTCACGGAAGTTTTCTGAAATTTAAAAAGCCTCAATTCTGTTGCTATTGTTAATAAATAAAAAATTTGCCAGATTATTTCATGTACCAAATTTTAGAAAATCAGTCAAGTCATTTAGGAGTTATTGATTCTTAACAATGCACTACTTAAAGCGTTCTCTTGCGGAAGTCTTTGGAATTTTGTATGACCTATGTTTTATTTTGGGAGCAGTTGAACCTTCATACCAAATTTCATTGAAATCGGTCCAGGCGTTAAGAATTTATTATAGAGTGCCACACCCATATACTTCTGCCCACTTTTTTACACCCCAAATTTCAGCTCAATCGGATAAACGGTGCGCGAGCGGTGCGCGATACGGAACAGCCAGACAGACAGAAGGACAAACATTTGATTTTATATATAAGAAGATAAATAAAAATATAAATTTTTGCAGTTTTATTTTAAATTTTATTTGCTAAATTTATAAAATGATGGAATTATAAACTATATTGTGTGAAGAAAATAATAACACATTTTGTTCTTTTTACATAAGTTTCTTTTTGCGCCACCTTTGAGTTGTTGTCCATGAATAAATACTCGCCTTCACCCACCAGCTGATACAGAATAAGGCAGCAGAGTATATTTGGCCAACTGTGGCTGTGTTTTTGAAAAATCCGCTCTAAGTAACACCAGCGACGAAGTATTCCACCATTGTGTCCGAGGCCTGATTAGTCCGGCATTCTTAACATAAATCCATGATGTGATGGCGCATTTTCCAAGCCCAGAGTGCTTATTTTTCTTTTACTCGTAATCTTCATCACCATCAGCATTTGCAGAAAGTTATTTTGTTGTTATTTTATATTTTGTTATAAATAATTATTTTTGTTTCTTTTACAGCAAATACAACGAAGCGACCAACTACAGCGATTGGAAAGAAACAAAACATTCGATTTTTTTTATATAAACACATTTAAAATCATTGCTATAAAGTGCGCCTTTGTTGCCTTATATCATGATTATATCAGGAAATGTTGTGTTTTAATTCCTTGTTGAAAATGTTCTTAGGAGTATTATAGGGTGAAAATTATAGTCTTATGCGAGTATTATTCAAGCAAGTGATACAAAAGTGAGGGATTCTTCTATAAACTCTGAATAAGTTGTTCATAAAATGTTCTTGTAGTGAGTTATATAAGTAAACAATTCTATAACGGCATTTCTACCAAATTGAAGGATTATAACATTAAATCATACTATAAGTTTGAAATTGGAAGGAAAATTGTAAGCTGGGTCTTATAATGTTTTCGAGAATTTCGCTAAAATTTTGAGTTTGCCTGAACGAAGAGAGACAACAGGCAAACTGGAGTAGGAGGTTCACCAACAAAAACAAATTCGAAACTGAGACGGTCGTTCGCTCTCGATATACAATGAAGAATTCAACATAAATTTTTCATCACCAATCGTGTCTCTGGATATCAACCCGAAATGGATGTAGATATCAGAGACCAGCAGCGAGTCACTTTTTCGCTTTTCAGAGACATTCATAAAAAATAAGTATCCATATTCATTCAACCCTCAACGCACGCCACTCTGATTCAATCCACTTACGCCAAAGAGAGATTTAAGCAATCAATACTCATGACTAGGGTCCGGATGTTGATGACTTTGCATCTTTTTTTTGCTTCTTCAGAAACATAGCATATCTATTGTAAATGATCACTTAGATGCTCTAGTTACACCAAACAAAATTTATAAGGGCATTTTTTTGGCATTTAATAACATTTCCTAAAGTTGTTACATTTTCTTTGCATTTTTATAATTTAGAAGCATTTTATATCGTTTTTGCATTGTCTTTTGCTTCCAAGGTTTTTGAAATTTTATGCATGGCAATTCCAATTACATATTTACTATTGCTCTTTTCATTTTTTTCTTTTAAAAATTTAGGTTTGGCAACGCCTTTTATTTACTGTTCATTCTTTGTCTCATTCTTGTACGTGTAATTCACTTTATATAATATTACTGTGACAATTTTGAAGCTGTAAAACAGGCTGTGGAGTCATTTCATCCAAAAGATTCAAAGGCAATAGAGAAAAGTCAACTTTTATTTAATAATACCGAAATCAAGGGTCAATTAGCCTTTATTAAAAACAATTACCTAATTTTACCAAAAATTATTGAAAAACTAGAATCGATGTGCTTAGAATTAGAATGCGGAGTTAATATGATTGAGCAGCTTAAAGAGCAGTTGAGTTGTGTCACGGGGGAAGTAGGAATAAAAATTTTTGAGAAATTTGAAAATGTCAATAAAAATTCAGGATTCAAAATTTTAGCTAAAATTTCAAAAATTCTTGGTGGCCAAAATTTTAATACTGAAAACTTAGAATTGACAGCCAATGACTTAACACATTTTAAATATGCACCTATAGTGAGAACGGAAGTAGAACGCAGCAGTGTTGCCATATGGTCCGATATATCGTATTTGTTACGATTTTCATTCTTGAATCCGATGATCCGATATATGGCCAGAATTCTCCAAAATGTTACGATTTCAGAAAAAATAGATCCGACGTCCGATTTGGTGTATTTTTCTTTAAGTATATGCAATGAAAAAATAAAGATAGCAAGTTAGCAAGATAGCAACTTTAAACTTTGTTTTAAAAATTCTGTGTCAACTCTTTTTAACCAATGACAAAGTATTTAATGAAGATTATTTTTTTTTATTTTTACTTCTATTTTGTGTGCTTAAAAGTATTTTTCAATATAATTTATCAGAATATTTTTTATATATAGTCATGTTAGAAACATTAGATGAACTGACTTTTGAAGCAAAATTTGATTTATTTAATAACACAGGGGAACAAAACAGACATTTTTTTCTGCGGCGTAAGTTTTTGGAGTCAATTAATATACATGGGTTAATGAAGTTTTAATCCTTTAATTCACTTTGTTTAAATTGACTCTGGTTCTCGCGATAAACCGCTATTTTAAAAATTAAGGAGGTTTCATCAGAGATTTTAACATAACTTCAGAACAGTAAGTCTGATTTAGTAAAATAAAAAATTCGAAAATCCGCAGCATAATTGCCTCCAAGTTACATCTACACTGTTTTTTTTATTAGCTGAATAGTTTCGAAAATATTCAAAATTTAAACTTTTTTGATATTTCATAATTCATAAAAAATCGAAAACGTCAAAATAGTTCTTTTTGAACATAAAGTTATAAAAACACATATGTTACAAAGAAAATAAGCCATATTTCATTTAAATCCATTGGCATGTTTTGGTTTAATTCACATTCAATGCTGTTATCTCATTTTGATAAAAAATTAAAAAAAAAAAATTTCCAAATAAATACACAGGGGAACAACAAGATTTTTTTTGCGGCATATATTTTTGCATAAAATTCGGATTCACTCACTATTAGACCACTAGAGCATTAATGGTTACGAGAGGGCTGACGGACTCGCAAGAAGGGCTGGGATCTGAGTCTATAAAACATATACGAATTCCGCTACAAGAGCCGTATCGCAAACGTAAAAATTCTGTAGTTATAAACTTAAAAACACGTCAAAGCAGTCTTTAAACTAAAACTTGCAAATGAACTTACATTGCTAGAAACTTAAGATTAAAGGTTACAGTTAAAAGCTAACAGAAAAGAGAATTAGGATTAAGAATAAGTAAAGATAAGTAAGAGATAACTAAAGATAATAACAATAACAACTATAATAAAAGAGATTAACAAGAGATTAAAGAGATTAATGTAAAGAGTATTAAGTATTGTATTAAATTTAAGAAAGAAAAAGTAATGGTATAAGAGAGTTCAATATGTGGCTATATGGATGAGAAGTAAATTCGTCATGCTATTGAGCTTCAAGTGCTTAAGAGTCTTATAATATAAATCAAAACGAATTTACTGTTAAATGTTTAATATATTGAAGAAAATGTATTTTTCTAATGTTAATATAACATATTTTATTGAACTCTTTACCTTGATAACTCAACTCTAAACCTTTCACCTGTAGAAAAAGTAGGCGTGGCAAGTCTATTTAAGTTTGGCAAGCTCACTACTGAATAGTTGAACCAACTGAACCAAGTTTGAAGTTGATACATCAACTTTTCGAATTTTGGCCACAACACAGGGTTAAATTTCCCATGTGGTGCGGTAGTAAGTACATTTTTTAATCTTTGATTAGGTTGATTCGGCTGTCTCTCAGAGCAGACTCACATATACCATCTCACTGTTTATGACGATTTAATCGCGAGTTTTCGATACGGCTTCTTGTTGCGGGATTCGCACATGTTTTATGAATTCAGATCCCAGCCCGACGCCATTCTTTGGTAGTCCGTCAGCCCTCTCGTTACCATTAATGCTCTGGTGGCCTAATAGTAAGTGAATTTTAATTTTATGTAAAAATATATGGCGCAGAAAAAAAATCTTGTTGTTCCCCTGTGTATTTATTCAGAAAATTTTTTTAGAAATTTTTTATCAAAATGAGATAACAGCATTGAATGTGAATTAAACCAAAACATGCCAATGGATTTAAATGAAATATGGCTTATTTTCTTTGTAACATATGTGTTCTTATAGCTTTATGTTAAAAAAGAGCTACTTGACGTTTTTGATTTTTTATGAATTATGAAATATCAAAAAAGTTTAAATTTTGTATAAAAAAATTTTTTTTTCGAAAGAACTTTATGAATATTTCCGAAACTATTCAGCTAATTAAAAAAGAGTGTAGATGTAACTTGGAGGCAATTTTGCTGCGGATTTTCGAATTTTTTATTTTACCAAATCAGACTAACTGTTCTGGAGTTATGTTAAAATCTCTGATGAAATCTCGTTAATTTTAAAAATAGCGGTTTATCGCGAGAACCAGAGTCAATTCAAATAATCTTAATAAGAGGCTAAGATCTTCATCAATGTATATACTAAAATTGACTACCAAACCCCATGCCGCAGAATCAGTGTTGCCCTGTGTAATAAATCTTAAAACTTCCACATTGATTTTTATATTTCTTCTTTAATGTTCAATTGCCTTCTCGGAAAATTTCTACGTTGTTGTTCTTTTTTAAAATTTCACGGATCCGACGGGAATCCGACGAACTGAGTCAAAAGTTACGATATGAAAATTTTTTTGATGGCAACACTGGAACGCAGTTTTTCACTGTACAAAACTGTTTTGGCAGACAATCGAAGAAATTTTACATTTGAAATTTAAAAAAGTACAGTATTATATATTGTAATGAATAAAACTTCTTTGAAAACATGAACTTAAAAGTAATTTTTTTAACTTTTTAATGCATTTTTTTGCAATTTTCAGTGCTTTTTGTCATTTTTTATATTGCATTTTTACTTATTTTTTAGGTCATCAACATCCAAACCCTACTCATGACTCTAAGTGACATAGAGTTAAATTGGCTTCGGCTCTGAGTGCTTTGAATACTCTTCCTCAATTAACGTAAAGACTCGTCGATACCAGTGTGGCCACGACCAGAAAATAAAAGAAGCTAAATTGGCCAAAAAAAGAAGTCAAAAAAAGGCTAAAAATTTTGAAAAAAGAAGCTAAAAAAAATCCAGATTTTGCATACAACTTCAAGTTTTATTTTCGTTTTAACATAACATTCATTTTTAATATAGGTACATCAGTATCATAGGAACAAATTTGTAAAAAGAAAAAAATCATATGGTATATATTTATAAAGCAAAATAATACCAGCCTTTTTAATTCAGAATGACTTACTTTTCATTAAATAAACTAACTTTTCACACATTACCAACAACATTACCTTTCATTTCATCATTTAATTATAAATGAAAATAATATGTATATTGAATTGATGTATATTGATGTATATGTACATTAAGTCCTATTAGGAATAATTTGCTCATGAGAATTGTAAAAGGGAGTTCTCAATTTTAAGACAGCAGGATACAGACATCACACTTTATGTCAAAAGTTTTAACTTAAAAGACTCATGAATATTCGCGGTTGATTAACAAATTTGTTTAAAATTTTCCAAAACTTCTTGAGCCTTAAAAATGGGAATCTCCTTTTTCCAATTCTCGGGAGAAATTTCAAATGAAATTGAAGATTTTGAAATTTTATCACTGTCTTTGCTTAGTTTTTGCAATTTTCATTGCACTAAAAAGCGTTACTAAGTGATAAAACTAAGAAACTGAAAACCAAATTGACGAGCTCAGAAAAGGATTTTCAGGCAGCGAGTTTTAAAAGTGCTTTACTTCTACGCAAAACTCAATTGAAGAGGACACGCTTGACCATTTACGTGTCAATAGTTTTCGCCATTGAAGCTCAATCGAGGTAACTTCGTCTGCGGAACATTTGCAAAATGAGAAAATATATTTGGCTTAACAACGTTATGAGAATTTTCAATAGAAAAAAAATCGATCTAACATTCATTTACATGTGAAACGAGAGAGCTCTTAAGGGTCCTGCGTTGGTGCCAGATCCTTATTTTCATTACTACACACTTAAAAAATTTGTATAGAATTTTTACACCGATCGGTGTTCCGGAGAGTCCTACACCGTTCGGTGTTAAAAAAACACCGTGTCAAAATGCTAGAATTTTATATCCGAAAGGGGACATTTTTCACACCGATCGGTGTTAATAACTAAATATCCGAAGGATGTTTGTGTCAAACCCTGTCAGGTGTTTATTTAGAATACGCAAAATTATGATTTTTTTTTTAACACCGAAAGGTGTAATTTTTTACTATTCGGAAATATGTGTTTTTAGAATTTTAATTTTTTCATTCAAAATGCTAAAAATAATGTTAAACCAAATATAATTGGTTTAATTCTATTTAAACCGTTTTTTTTTATTTTATTACTTTGATGTCAATTTCGGCCAGAACTGTTTTCACGAACATGACTTATAATTCTGGACTTTTATTTTCAGTCTTGTGAAATTTCAATTTTCAATTTTTTTGTCAATGCTAACGTAATTTCCATGTTGCTTTTCTTCTATGCCTTTCTTATTTTACACCGATCGGATAAGTTTGTCATATCACACCGGGTAAGTGATGTAAATAAACACCGTTCGGTTTTTTAATTGTTCATTAATCTAAAAAAGGCTGTTTTCAAAGTAAAAAAAGGCTAAAAAAACACGAAGCTAAATCGTAAATTTCGAAGCTAAACCGCAAATAAAAAGGCTAAATCTAGCCTCGAAAAGGCTAAAATGGCCACACTGGTCGATACTCATAAAATATTCAAAAATTCTTCGGAAAGTTAAATCACTTGAGTACTGGTTGCACGGCATGATTTCACGGAAGCGTATGAGCGTTTTGCATGTTCACTCATGTTGTTATTGTTTAGTGTGTGGTGTTTGTATTCATATGTCAGCACTGCAATGTAAAAACACCCAAATTTTATAATTTTGAAAATAAATTTACTGCCGCATCAAAAAGCTAAGTCTTACTAAATCTGGCAAGCAGTGCTGCCACTAATTAACTTGCATCAAGTTGCACATAACAAGATACTTTTTTTAACTAAAATATATTTATTATTTCATTAATCTAAAAAAGTCAACATTTTTTAACGTCAATCTTGCTAACATAATGGCTTGTCATCTGAAACAGAGAGATATCACTTACACTCTCTTCACATGAATCTAACTCAGTTGAGTGGAGATAAACAAATGAGTATGTGTGTAACCCATGTCTTATTATATAAAAAGAGTTGAATGCGTATGAATATCGTGAGTATTTTGATGAGTATGAGTAAGTGTACGCAGAGGTGTAGCTAGGGTTGGTGGCACCCGGGGCGGAAACTAAATTGTGCACGCCTTTAGAAGATTTTTTTTTCTAAAATAAGTCGTTGAATCTTACTACATATTTTCGAATCAACCTCTACAAAAATGACATATTTAAGAAGAGATTCAAAAAAATAAACAAAACTATACTATTCATGAATATTTGATCAAAGAAGTAAGAATCTAACATTTTCAGAAACTTAAAGAATTTTCTCTGAATTGTTCCAATATTTTTGTCTACCGGGCTTATGAGTTGTAATAGAAAAATTTACTATCAGTAAACCACATAATATCACACACATACACTCACAAAATTGGCCATTTCAGCCCTTGAAAGGACTTTGACCGAGCTTCTTATGATCAATTAATCAAAATCGTATTTCTGAATTCCAAGAAACAACAAACGATTGCAATTGGAGGCATTTTCCCACTGCTAGCAACCCAGCAGACATCGTGTCACGTGGATGTTGAGTATTGGAACTATCCAATTCAATCTGGTTCTCTAGCCCAGCGTTTCTTAAAGAAAATGAAGATTCTTGGCCGAAAATTCGCCCAGCAACAACAAAAGACAAAAAAGAAAACCGTTCTACAGTGTTCACTTTAACTGTACTGTACACTCAAAAAAACACTAGTTAAATTTACTGCACACCGTGTATTTATTTCATAAATATGTAGTTTTATTTATTTTTAAATACAAATCTAGTTGTTCAAAATCTTTTTACTGCATTTACACTTGAATAATTAATTCTGCACGATGTAGTTGTATGTAGTAAGTATTTGTTCAGATGTATTTCTTGTGAATACAAATATATTTTACATTTTTTATGTGAAAAAATTAGCAATATTGCCTTTGATTTTATTATTTTTGTTTTTGAAAATTAAAAAAAAACAAAAAAAAAAAATTCATGTTTTTTTTAATAATTTTATAAGAACTATAAACGCAAATACACTTAATATTTTTAAGAAATTGTTAGATGTTTGCATAATAAATTACAATAAAAAATAAAACACTTATTTTTGATCCTAGTTCAATGTAGAAAAATTACTGCACATGTAGTAAAAATTACTATATTTGTAGTAAAATGTAATAAACGAGTGTCAAACTGCTCTATACTGCATTATTTGGAATATCCCAGAAGCAAATTCCGGTGCCGGTGAATTTAGCTGTCTAAAGAAAAACCGAGAAATAAAACTTCGCTAAAAACTGTCAGTTTGTTTATAAAAACAGTCGGTGAGCTTCGCTTGATTCGAGTTGGCGGTCGCTTGAGACGTCTTGGTCCGCCATCTGCACATCATGCTGGTTATTTTCATGCTGGTCCGAAGGGATTCCTAGCTTTCACTTATTTTCATGCTGGTCCGAAGAGATTGCTAGCTTTCATACGCCAAACATTCTGGATCATCGGCGCTCGTAATCTTGCGCGCAAAACCGTAAGATCATGCGTTAGCTGCATACTCTACCGGCCCAAGCTCCTTCAGCAGGTCATGGATGACTTTCCACGAGGGCGAGTTACACCAGCGCGGCCTTTCGAACGATGTGGCGTCAACTTTTGTGGGTCCATCTGTACGTATCTCAAAATTCGTGGCAAGCAACCTTATAAGTGCTACAAAGCAATCTACGTCTGTTTCGTGACCAAAGCAGACTACATCGAAGCAGTCACAGACTTATCAATTGAGGCATTTATTGCTGCCTTGAAAATCAATAGAGTTCAGCTACAACAGCTTTTTCGCACTTTCTCAGCATTAACTCATTTGAAGATACAATCCAAAGCATCAAAAAAATTTAATGATAAGGATTCCAGTGGCTCAAAACAAAGTTAATGTGGAAAAAATGTACCCACCAAAGTTTGGGCTGGGCTCAGGGAGAACACAGGACGTAACTACTAACCATGCACACACAGATATAAGTACCTGGGCGACCGAGCTCTGCTCAGATACCTACCGTATATTCAAATGTTTTACGGTTTTTAATGTATCGAAAATGCCAACTTTATATTAGAAACAACATATAAGATCATATTTTTCAATAAACTTGAAATTAATTTTTATTTTATGATTATTTCGTTTTCAACTAAACGAAATTTGTTTTGGTTTTTTTATCCCTACACAAATACTAAATAATTTCGATAATTTACTCATGCTAAACGAAACTTAACTCTGACTCTACTTATTCATAGTGCCGGCCATTCCAAGCCTAATGCAAGTTTTTTTCCCAAAATTTTCTTTTCCACTTACAAGAATAGAAGTTATTTTACTAAATTATCATATATATCCTGCGCTAAACGAATATCTTATTTCGGATTTTGTTACTATTATATTAAAGTCACAAAATAGCAAAATCTTAGAAGAATAATCTAGATTTTTATATAAGAAAATCAATCATTAGCTGCTTGGTGGTTGTTACTGCTGCTTTCTTTGTTTTTGTTTTGTTGTTTTTGCTTGTGTTGGTATTTTTTTGGTACGAACTGATTCGTAGCATTTTTTCTCTACTCCACGTTAAGAGGGTGATCAGATTAGATTTAACTCTTATGAAAAAAACTACTTGCATTATATTTCGTTTTATGATATTATCCAATAGATGGCGCTTCGATTCGGTTAAATGATGTATACATCAAAAATAGCAACTGTTTGTTATTGCGTCTAGCATACAGCAGCGTAGTCGGGGCTCAGTATGATAAGATGTTGTCGATATGAATTGTAGAATTAAAGGAGCCCGGTTCGATCCTCAGTCAAACCGTTTTATATTTTTTTTTAAATTTTATATTATAATCTTATTTTATTAATTATTTAATGTAAAAATTGCATAGTGCAAAACTTTTATTTTTTGTCACTTTGTTGCTTGCGATAGCATGAACAAAATGTATGCAAAATACAGCTTTTATTACCCTTTTAGTTATTTTGTATTCAATTTTTAATCTAAGGTACTATAATTCAAATTGTAGTCCCAATTTATTGAATTTACGTACAGCTTTGACTTAAAACTGTCTAGTATTTTTAATCGTGTCAATTCTAATAGAAAAAGGATTAAAAAATGTATTAGTCCAATGTGTTGTTTAATAATTACTCTAAGTTTTTTAACCGTGTAGTGGTTGTACTATTGTGGTTTGTTCACACTAATGATAACAGACGGCCGATTGAAAAATGTTAAAACTTTTTTGTTTTAAGACCGACTAAAAAATTCTAAGAGTAAATTTGATCTTAATTCATTTCAAATTTTTATAAGGCATTTAAAATTTTGTAAACTTACTGCAAATAAAAGGGAAGAAATTTAAAATTTTGTTCCAGCTTTTTACATTTTTATTTTCCAAGATTCCTTTGTTATATACAAAATAATTATTTGACCTAATAAGACAAACATTTTTGCTCCAGATTTTAAAACAATATCTCAAACGGTATAGTAGTTATGAACGATTAAGTGAAATGTATATCAGAAAAAATTGAGATAACGAAAAGCATATCATTTGGCCATTATAATTTTATTTGGTGGAAACTTAATTTGTTTCTTAAAACTAAAAAAAAAAAAGTGCACTTTTTGAGATGTGAGCATATTAGATTTTTTTCAAAACGTAGGAAACTCTAGCATAAGAAACTCTTACAAAAATATTTAAAAGTCAGGGTTTAGGGTTTTAAAGTGATTTTAGGTTGCTATTTTAATCTTTAAAATGCACTCATGGAAACCTGAAAAATGATTTTAGCTTTTGGCTCATTCCATACAGACGAGTGTGACGTTTTGACTACTTTATCGTGCTGAAAATGGTATTAACCGGTTAAAATTTTAGCAATTTACTATAGGGTATTTTAGAAGATGCCCCAAGGTTTCTAATGCTAAAACATAATGCAATTATTAATACTAGTTTAATAGTTACATTCGCTTAAACACCTGGGACGGGTGTGACGAGCACAAGTTTAAAAACTAAAAATTCTGAGTTTAACATTGAAATTCAGTCCATCTGCCACAATGAGACCATTTTTGACTTGCATATTTTCAAATTTAATATATTTTCTGTTAAATACCAGTGAAAAATATTTTGATAAAATGGCGATAACCATTCTTTTTTAAACTTTTAAATGGGACGGGTGTGACATAAGATTGTTCCGGGTGTGACGAGTGCGAATGATGTGGGAATTATATATAAGAACTTAATGGGTATAATAACTTTCACACATTTTTGACACTTAAATCAAAAAAATATGTTTTTAATTAATGTATTAATTTAAAAAAAAAATATTTTTTTGCAAAAAATTTTTTTGCATGAATTTTTTATCAAATTAATACCTTTACAAATAATTTCAAGTTTTTAATATATTTAAAAAAACAATATTTTTTTTGCAAAAAATTTTTCGCTAAATTTTTTATCAAATTAATACCTATACAAATGATTTCGCTGTACATGAATTTACAAAACTTGTTTTAATCAAAGAATTTATTCATATACTTGCAAAAATTTCATTATTAGAAAAAAATGTTGAAAACCGTTCCGGGTGTGACCAACTTCTTGTAACGGAAATGAAGAATAAAAATAATTTATTGTATGAAAAAAGTTAACAAATTTATGTAAAACATCAACCTCCTGACTTTAGGAAAGTTTCATTTTTATCGTAGCTTCTTAGGAAAACTAAAGCATTTTTCTGGGACGGGTGTGACACTGAAAAAACACTCACAATCAGTTTAAATATTTTTTCTTTGATAACCCCGTAACCAATCCTTGTTATAAACTGTTCTTGGATAACTTTGTTATCTTTTTTAACATTGCTAACCTAATTTTTTTGAATGTGCATCAAGAGATGGCTGTTTTCAGCGTTTTAAATCTAAACAAAATATTTTGAGTTTTTCTCAACTCGGAGTTTTTTTAGTTAAATTGTCAAAAAACATAAAAAAGCATTAAAACTAAAAATAATTTTGCAACAAGAGTAACTTAAGACTCCATTTTAATGCGAGACTCAAAAGTTATTTCAATTGAAAGCATTTTAGGATTCATGTTTCCGTTCCTCATTAGTGTGGAATCAGCTTTTTGTTCCTTATGGACAGATATATGCCTAATCCAATAAAAAAATGTATTTACATGATCAACACTTTGATATGTTGGCCAACCCACTGGCATACTGATTTTTCTGTTTATTGAAAGCAAACGGACATCAATTTTTATTTTCGTTTAGTAAATATGTAAACTTTTATTTCTTCCAGGCACCTTTACTCAAAGGAAAATTTTGTGTGTGCCATTTATCCACTGGAGATATGCTTCGAGCTGAAATCGCCTCCGGGTCAAAGCTCGGTACTGATCTAAAAAAAGTAATGGATGATGGAAAACTTGTTTCTGATGATCTTGTTGTGGATATGATAGAGAGCAATTTAAACAAACCAGAATGTAAAAACGGCTTTTTGCTTGACGGCTTTCCGAGAACAGTCGTTCAAGCCCAAAAAGTATAAATAAGTATAAATATATTTGTATGTTAATATATATTGTTTATATAATATTGTATATATGGAACATTCCACATCAACCGGGTCACTGACGACCTCAAAATTTGGTTTGACCAATTAAAACAAATTAAGGCGCGAATTGTCCCCTTGGTACGTTCTTTCGAACAATGGTGGCCTGAAACCGGAGAACAATGGAATGTCCACCCAAAAAGTTTGTAACAGTAAAAATTCTCAACTGATCGGGTCACATTTCGGAATTTTTGAAAATCAACCGATAAGTTCAAAATGGCGGACGCAATATTGTGGAATCTTAATAACCCTTTCCACTATATTAGGTACTCCATCTTAAACTTTGCATTTACTACCCCTGCATAACAATTTAGTGAAAATTGGTTGATTTTCAAAAAATATGTCCCTTATGTTGCAAATCTGAATTCAGTTTTGTGATCAGGGAACCATAAGCTCCCGAATTTAACCTCCAAAAAATTCAGCTAACATGTTGGTTTTTTTACCGTTGATTCCGACCGTTGAATATTGCTACCGCACAATATACCACATTGCTTTGGAAAGAACGTACCAAGAGGAAAAATTTCAAAACTATTAAATGTTTTTGTTAGTCGAACTATATTTTGAGGCCGCCGGTGATTCGTTGTCATTAAACGTCCCATACCTTTTAGATGAGTTTTTTCCTATTGAATTCTTAATTTGTTTAATCCGTTGCAGTACGGTAAATATGGTTGATCTTGTCTCTTTGTCGATGTCGATGTAAAGTATTAAAAATTAATGTGAATTATAAAAGAATAATAAACATGTACAGTATTTACTTTCTTTAATCAGCTCTGAAAATTTTATGTTAATATTACACACATGTACGTATATACAAAACAATAGCAAAATATCTAGTTTTAAGTTTTGTTTAAGCCAAATGAAGTGACTTTAAAAGTACTAAATGAAAAAAAGCTAGTCAGCTTTCTCCCCAACCGATTTCTTAGAGGACCATATATGAGACCGACACTGACCTTTCGAAACCGAAGTCGAAGATCCGTAACATCCCTATCCCAGACCAATGGACCGATTTTATCAACTCAGATGTAATTAAATCAGGTTTAGGCTGTAGATGTGCAAACCACTTTTAAAAATTGTGATTTTGCTTCATGGGACTCCCAACCCACCAATCGCAATAACCACTTTTTTTGCAACATTTATTAACACGCGAAATAAAAAACTTTTAAGCTTCTGCTGGGTAGGAAATCGAAAATCCTACTTAGTCCATATAAATATATCTCTCTAAATTTATTTTTGTCATGTTGGTACAACTTCATTTCATAGTACCAACCTATTTAATTTTGAAAACACCGTTGGAAAAAAAAAATTATTTGCTGATGGGTCCAATAAAATGGATTTATATTTAAATGGATGTATCAAATTTGAATTTTTCTCAAAACTAAAAATTTTTAACCAAAATTATCTTTTATGCATTCATTCAAATGTCAATTGTGTGAAAAATTCAGTTTCAAATTCAAAAATTTCCAGACATGCACAACGAAATCAACAAAATTTTTTCGTTTCATAGAAGCAGAAAAATAAATTATCAAAATTATTTCGTTTTTTAAATAACGATAAAACTTTATCAAATCAAATTTCGTTCCGTTGAAAAACGAAGAATTTTCTATTATTTTCTCCTATGGCTCATTCCATACAGACGAGTGTGACGTTTTGACTACTTTATCGTGCTGAAAATGGTATTAACCGGTTAAAATTTTAGCAATTTACTAAAGGGTATTTTAGAAGATGCCCCAAGGTTTCAAAATGCTAAAACATAATGCAATTATTTATACTAGTTTAATAGTTACATTCGCTTAAACACCTGGGACGGGTGTGACGAGTACAAGTTTAAAAACTAAAAATTTTGAGTTTAACATTGAAATTCAGTCCATCTGCCACAATGAGACCATTTTTGACTTGCATATATTCAAATTAAATATATTTTCTGTTGAATACCAGTGAAAAACATTTTGAAAAAATGGCGATAACCATTCTTTTTTAAACTTTTAAATGGGACGGGTGTGACATAAGATTGTCCCGGGTGTGACGAGTGCGAATGATGTGGGAATTATATATAAGAACTTAATGGGTATAATAACTTTCACATATTTTTGACATTTAAATCCAAAAAATATGTTTTTAATTAATGTATTAATTTAAAAAAAAAAACATTTTTTTGCAAAAATTTTTTTTGCATGAATTTTTTATCAAATTAATACCTAAACAAATAATTTCAAGTTTTTAATATATATAAAAAAAAACAAAATTTTTTGCAAAAAATTTTGCGCATGAATTTTTGATCAAATTAATACCTATACAATTGATTTCGCTGTACATGAATTTACAAAACTTGTTTTAATCAAAGAATTTATTCATATACTTGCAAAAATTTCATTATTAGAAAAAAATTTTGAAAACCGTTCCGGGTGTGACCAACTTCTTGTAACGGAAATGAAGAATAAAAATAATTTATTGAATAAAAAAAGTTAACAAATTTATGCAAAACATCAACATCCTTACTTTAGGAAAGTTTCATTCTTCTCATAAGCCCATGTTGCTTCTTAGGAAAACTATAGCCTTTTTTGGGACGGGTGTGACACAGAAAAAACACTCAGTTTAAATATTTTGTACTTCGAAAACGCAGTAACCAATCATTATTACCATCTATTCTAACACAACATTAATATCTTTTTTAATTTTACTGACCTTATTTTTTTTAAAGTTGTATCAAAAGATGACTGATTTCAAGGTTTTATTAAATCTAAATATTTAAAAAATTTTTTCAACTCGAAGTTTGTTTAGTTTAATTGTCAAAATATTATTAAAAAGCATTTAATTTAAAAATCTTTTTGCAGCAGGACTAACTTAAGATTCCACTTCAATTCGAAAACCAAAAATTACTTGAAATACATGCATTTTAGAATTCATGTTACCGTTCCTCATTTCTGTGGAATGAGCCCTATGCTAAAAAAAATTTCTTCTGATAAAAAAAAACGTAATTTTTTTGTTGAAATTAACGTTATTTTCAACGGTTGATTTGGCACAAAAACGAAAAAATTTTATATCGTTTTCTCCGAAACGAAATAAATATTTTTCGTTTTTTGAATTCACGTAATTTTTTGATTTCGTTTCAACGAAACCAAAAAATATTTTGGTTATCGTTATAATTAACTTTAACGTGCATGCCTGAAAATTTATCTTTCCGAGCAAACAACTCTGTCGAATTTTAACGGTTTTCAAGAACCTTTTTTTGGGGTTTTTTATCGTTTTTTCATCGAAATGTGTTACGATAAATATATCGTAGGTGTCGTAAGTGTTCTGTAAGTATTTTTTATTAATTTTTTACTTATATCTTAGCATTATTTGTTGTCTTGAATATATTTTTTATTTCTTTTTTATTATTATTAGTTATGCTTTATAGTTTGGAAAGTTAAGCTACGATGTTTTCGAATAGTAATAATTTTTGAATATTGAATAGCATGTATTCAACGTCTATAGTGTTCCTAACATTTAATTTTGGTTGAATTCCTCGAATTCGGGCAACAGGCTTACTAGTTTAATTTAATTTTGTAATTCAAACGAACTAGCTTTGCTTGTTTGTTTAGCTTTCTTTCTCATTCCTCTTTGTGCGGTGGTTGTTTATTTTTAGTGCAGTTAACGTGTTATTTGCAGATTGTTTTTTGTTTCTTCTTTATTTTGCAATGGGTTATTTTTCCGTTGAAAATTTCGCTGCTTGTTCTCTGAGAAGCTAAAATATTCTGAACCCTATATATTACATCTATGAAGATATAATAATTTTAGAAGAATTGTTACATCTTTTAGATAAGTTAATGCTGCACCAAGTAGCAACGTATCTGATCAGGCAATGAAATGACCTTAAGAGTTAAAACAGAAGAAAATAAAAACAAGTAAAGAAAGTCTAAAGTCGGTCTAGGCCGACTATGAAATACCCTAAACCCACTTTTCAAAAACAAAAAATTTTTTATTGTAAATGGGCGTCTCTAAGGGGGAATGAAGCTTATATTTTATATGCATTTAAATGTTGATGAAAAATGTACACATACCAAGTTTTATTCCTGTAGCTCACAGTTAATGCCTTTATCGTGCTTTCGCTATGGGAGGTGGGCGCGTTCATGGACGGATTACTTCCAATTTTTGAACACACCTTAGTTTTGGTATAAAATGCATGCATACCAAATTTAGTTTCTCTATGACAAACATAACCTTATTTATTGAGTTTTAAACTTTTTGGGTTGTATGGGAGGTGGGCGTGTCCGTAGGCGGATGACGTCCATTTTTCAAAACCATCTTTGTCTTGTCATAAAAAACATACGTGCCAAATTTTAGCTCTGTAGGTTAAACAGAGGCTTATTTATTGCGTTTTCAATTTTTGGGTTGTATGGGAGGTGGGCGTGTCCGTGAGCGCATGACGTCCATTTTTCGAAAAAATCTTTGTGTTTGTATAAAACACATACATATCAAATTTTATTGTTGTAGGCTAATTATGAGCTGAGTTATGCAGTTTTCAATTTTCGTGTTGTACGGGAGGTAGGCGTGTCCGTGGGCGGATGATGTCCACTTTTCAAAACCATCTTTGTTTTGTTACAAAAAACATATGTGCCAAATTTTAGCTCTGTAGGTTAAAGAGAGGCTTATTTATTGCGTTTTCAATTTTTGGGTTGTATTGGAGGTGGGCGTGTCCGTGAGCGGATGACGTCCATTTTTCAAAGACATCTTTGTGTTGATATAAAACACATACATACCAAATTTAATTGTTGTAGACTAATTATGAGCTGAGTTATGCAGTTTTCAATTTTTGCGTTGTATGGGAGGTAGGCGTGTCCGTGGGCGGATTCCAAAAATATTCAATAGTGCAGATCCTTGGGTCCATGTGACCATGTGTACCAAGTTTCATCCAATTCTCTCAACTCCTTCTTCTTATCCTGTGTATACGGACAACACACAGACGGACAGACGGACGGACGGACGGACGGACGGACATGGATAGCTCGACTCACGTGGTGACGCTGATCAAGAATATATATTCTTTTCTATACCGGACTCGCTTCGTTCTATGCGTTACAAACGTTTGCACAAAGTTAATATACCCTGACCTTTCAGGTTTAGGGTATAACAAGCGTCACAATTTTCAGGCTATACAACAAAGTGAATCACCACCTATGGCAAAGAAAAAGTTCGCCGGGTCCGTTCGCCGGGTCCGTCCCTCATTTGAGAGAATAGAAAATAGGCTGTCAAAAAATTCCAAAACTTTCGATAGAGAACGCTTAAGACACTAAAAGGTTTATGACTCAATAAAGCCAAAACTACTGGACTTGAAAAATTTGGTATTAAAAACGAAGCCAAACGAAGTTGAACTAAAGACTAAAGAACTAAATCAAAGATGAAAGATGTCATTCATAGAGAAACGAAGCCACACCAACATGAACCGAAGGATAAAGTTAAAGAATTAGAACGAACTTCGTAGAAAAAGCTAATTCACTGTAACTTTTTCCTACGAATGAAATTAAAAACTTTTTTCACAAGAGTTGAATGATTTTTTTATAATCCTTAATTTTAAAGGGGGACTGAGGAAATATGATGAAAAATTGAAATATCTAAAATATTGGAGGTAAAAAAAAGTTCTTAGTAATAAATGTTGTCCTTACTGAGATCTATCAAACGACGATCTTTCAGGATTTCAGGTCCATCTTATAAACAAATTTTTTTGGCACCAAAACTTTCTCAACATGAGCTTTCAAATGAGGGGCGGACACGACAAACTTTTTTGGTGCCCCAATTTACTATTTCGCTGCCTTTGCTATTCTGCTGAAAGCAATTTAAACCCTTTGCTTTACCTTCGTTCCAGGGTTTAAATTGCTTTCAGCAGAATAGCAAAGGCAGCGAAAATTTTACTGCGGGATTGCTACTGAAAGATTTTTAAAACATTCAGTTCAGTTTCAGTTGATCTCGTCCACTAGTCAGTGTTGGAAAGGTTTTAGTCATTGTCTTCTGATAGTTTTTGTTTTGTTTTGCTTTGTGTTAAATTTCCGTGAAAATAACAGTGAGTGTCTTTATATATTTATTATTTTATTTCTTTTTTATTAATCGATATATAAATATTGATAGACTAATTTTTAGTTATTTCCTTACTAAAAATAATGTCACTATCTTAAGTGTTAAATTTTTTACATTTGCACGCTAGCTTGCTTGTTTTTTGTTGTTATTGTTGCCATTTCTCTTTGTGCGGTGTTTTGTTTATTTTTTGAAGTGATTGTTTTTATAATTTAACTGTTGCGCTCACTGCTTTATATGAATTAAACCTTAGGAGCACATTTTGCAATTTTTAACCATTCGCTCATTAGCAATAGTGGTGACCATGGCATGCAGGTTAAGTGTGTGGCTTAGCATGCTCGGAGCCCGAGTTCGATCTCTAGTCGTGGTGAAAAGTTTTTTCAATAAAAACTTTTTTCTGATCGGTCACCACCTCTCTGCAGACAATGGCAAACCTCAAAGAGTAATTAATGCCATGTAAAGCTTTTTGAGAAAATGAACTTAAGCCGAACACACACAACACAATTGTTCATAAGTAGCTCGGTCAAAGTTCTTTTAAGGGCTGAAATGGTCAATTTGTATTTATTTTTTTTTAGCAATAACATAAAAATGAATTATTTTTCTGTAGAAAATATTGCTGCTTGTTCTTTGAGTATTCTGCTCCATGTGAGCGAATATTCCATGCATCTTGTGCTGGTATTTTTAAGTCGTGCCTTGACGACTTAATGACAGTGCGATCAGAGGCTGGATTCTGACAATCGCCTAGCTAAAGCTTATTCTCTATCGCTAAAATGCTAAAAAATTATTCGTTCAATTGTTTAGCGATTACGCTAAAATGCGATTCTGAGTTACACATCGCATAGCTAAAAATTTTGTTTCTACTATTCGTCGTAGGAAGCGCTGCTTTTAATTTCTTATGCTTAAAATTAATTATTAAATCTGCGTTTTGAGCTAAATTATTTAAAAATAAAATCAAAAACTATATAACATATATCGTATAACGGATTGTATCCTACGGCATCATATTGTATGGGATCTTTGCCTATTTTTTTTTTTTTGAGTGAGAAATCTCATAAATACGTATAGCTCGTACTATACGCATGCACGACTTACATTCTAAAATCTATCCGGATCAACCAGAACAGAAAGAATGCACCTACGTACTAAAACACACACCCAGTTGGCGAAGTATGAATTTCCACTAAGCACATTAACTGGCTTTTCAGCGGAACTTAAAAATTTTATACAAAAACACGAATTTATTAAGAATATTTGAATTTAAAAAAGTAAACAACATCAAATAAGAAGTAAACTTTACATAAAACTCTAAAACAAAGAGACCAAAGTAACTATAAATAATATGAATATTAGTAAGTTAGCGGCCACTATCCAACCCAAGATCCTACGTGGAAAAGAGATTAAACTCTTAACCCATTAACGACGAATGGGTAGAAAAATACCCAAAAATAGACCTAACTTAAATAAATTGCAGCTAGAGTTAGGTGAGAGGTATCTCAAAGATTTTTGAACGAGCTGATAGAAGAAAGATGGAAGAAAACAAAAAAAATTGTTTAAGTCATATAGGGGAGGGCTTAGGACGGAAATAAGCGGGTCAAAATTCCGAAATTTTACGAAGTCAAAAATTTTTAGCATAAATTGCTCTGAAAACTAAATGGGTTGTACTTTCCGAAAAATCTCTTGGAATCTTATAGCTATAGATGTCTTCTAAACTAAAAAAAAAAAATTGCAATATTGGTCACTTTTCTGGGCTATAGGTACGATTGTATTGCATGGGTATTAAAATACCCACTTAGGCATTAAAGGGTTCTCAAGCACACGAAATATGAATATACTTTTTCAATTAAAAATGTGTATTTTTTGTGTTATAATGTACAAAAAACAATTGTATTGTTTTTATATTGAAAAATACATGTCAGATTCAAAATTTATAGCTATTTAAATTTTTTAATCTTAGTAAGGTTTCTTGGTTCACCAGCATGAAACTGTGCAAAACATTCCTTTGCGTGTAGGTTAGCATTACATTTTGTGCACCCATACTCTGTTTTGCCTCCACATTGCGCACAGCGGCCGCGTTTGCCTATCTTTTCAATCATGTGATCAAATTTATCCATCCGCTTTGCCATTATTTGAACATTAGTAATTACTTTTCTATAAACACGAAAACGATTATCAGATATTGTTATCAATGTTTCGACAACACTAATGCGAAAATCAAGTTGACTCATGAATGGCGTGCCTTCAACTTTTCTAAAGATACAGTCCAACTTCCAAGCATTCACCATAGCAGCATCCATAGCATTAGTGAGTAACAGCCAATAACATTTCTTTCCGCGAACTTGAATCCGATAGTTGTTCATAGCATTATCAAACAAATCAACTCCTCCCATTCGCTGATTGTATTGATGTATAAGATCCCGCCAGTATTGAGAGTAACCAATTGCCTACTTATCACTAGCTACTTTACTAGTTCTTTGCGTACTAGCTACTTTTCTGTCCCTAGGTAATGCAAAGACGGGTCAGTTGAATCTACTTCAAGCTCGTACTGTTTATTGTTTATGTTTTTTTCGGCTTTCTCTCATGAAAATGGCTGATATTATTCAAAGCAACTTTTTCGGAAAAAACATGATATATGAGGCTTTTCAATTTCATTGAACAACGTGAATACAAAATTGTAATAAATAAAAACAATTTAACTGAACATTGATATCTCAATGCCTAGGTTTTTTGTTTTTTTATATTTCTGACTAGCGAATAAGCTTGCCCTATAGCACTAGTGAAGTGGCTAGGGAATGGGAATGTAAAAGGTAGCAATTGATTCCTCCTATGACATCTTCACGTTAAATTCGCCAGTTGAATGCAAAGAAAGTAGATTGAAGTAGAACTAGTACTGGCTACCTAGGGGCTAGTGAAATCGCTAGTTCTGTACTAGTGCCAAATACTGCTGGGATGTGGTTGCTCAATCGTTATCATCTTCCTACTTTTCCGATCAAATCGTTTGGCTCGGCACATTGGCTCTTCTCCCAAGAAGTTGGACATCACAGTGACCACCTAAAACAATTATTGTCAGTAATGCAGGAAAAAAGTGAGTGGTATATATACATATTTACCGAATTGTCATTCCAACGAACAGTTTTTTTTTGTTGTTTTTGTCAAAATAAAAATCTGATGATCCTCGCGGCTTTTTTTTCATCAATTTGATATCATTCAATAGTGCATGATTTGTGCGATTGTTGCGAACGGTACCAGTTGCAAAATATCCTTTTTGAGTCAGTATGAACAATAACTTGTGACTAGTAAAAAAATTATCATATGTAACATTGTGTTGTGTTAGATCTGATATATTTTCCAACAATCTTAAAACCACATTCTCTCCAAGACTATAATCGGCATTATTATCGGAATGAAAGAGTAGCAGTATCCTGTCGCTGAAGCTAAAACCCAATATTTGTAACCAAATCGTATTGGATTGCCTCGAAAAAACATTTTCAAAGAGTGCCGAAATGTTTTCATTTCTGTTATTGAGCAAATGAAACAAGGGACATTATTTTCTCCAGCATATTCATTTGTACTTTCAACGATCATATTCAAGACTTCTTCATCGAAATATATCGAATATGTTATAAGAGTAAACACTCCAGATATTCATTAAAATACGTTTATTTCTACTGTATTTAGGCCATTACATTAAACAAGTAAATTTTTATTTTAGAGCACGTTAATGCCTAAGTGGGTAGAAATATACCCAACCGCCATAGGCTCGCTTTTGACAGAAAAAAAAAAAAAAAAAATTCCACGTCATTCTAAATGACTAACTGTGCGAAATTTCGTAAGAATCGCACGACGTAATTGGGGGTCAGGCATTAATGGGTTAAACACCAAACCAATTCCAAATATAACGCAGATATATACGTGTAAATATGTACAAACATATATGTGTATAAATATACGGGTCACTATGTAATTTTGGAACACCGTGCTAATGTTATTAATTGGATATGTATTTGGGCCAACGCAGGCATAAACTTGCATGGAAAAGAGATAAACTCTTGCGCAACAAACTAAGTAACTAATAAGTCAAATGAATAAGAAAAATTTAAAATTTTTTGATTAAAAACAAACAAGTTTAAGCATACATATCATATTCGATGGTGTTTACTTCATCAAACGCAATATTATAAAGGAAAAACAACTGAAACGGTCTCGAATATATGGAATGACTTCAGCCAACATTTTAACAGAATATAACACTATTATTAACCGAGTTAATGTTTGAAACAAAATTCTAAAATGTATCAATTATTTAAATGTAAAATAATTTTCCGTTTCAAGGCATCCACCGAATCACAAAAATTAATTAAGCTGTAGCTATTGGTGAAATCACTACACATACATCGTAAAGGGTCATGAAGGGCAAAATTTGAAGTGCACTGGCTCAACTTATAAAGCACAAAATGTCTAGATCATCTATTGCCTGTTTGTTAGATCTTGGAACTAAAAAAACGATTGTGATCCTAGTGACAATCTGCCTGGTCAACTATTTGCGATATTCATGTTTCGAATTTCTGCGTTTCGCTCTGCTGCCTGTCACTGTCACTTCACCACCATTGCTTCTTTCTACTGGAAAACATTGGACTAGTTCTAGAATTCTGTTGCGGCATCAGCGCTATACAAAGAATGCATGTCATGGTACATGCATCGTTGTTGATGCGCTTCGGTTCGTGTGCTAGATCGCTGAGTGACTGCTGCTATTGATGGTTGTTGTATTGTGCGGCGGCGACAAATCTAATATCAGCAACTATACAACGAAATTCCACCAGCAACATATTGGGTATAATAAGTAGCCGCTACAATGTTGATACATCTGTTGAATGTTGGTAGTGACTGCAGAATCGAACAAGAATGATAGAATTAAAGATTATGACATGCAAGAAAGGATCGAAGGCACATATTGTTTCTTCATTTTCGTTTCCCGACAACGATGTCTTACGTCAAGTGGTTCCCCACTGAAGTGCAGCTGAGATGGGTGCCAGTAGTTGAATTCTGTACAGATTGTGTTGTTGACATGTTGTGAAGGACATGCTTGTAGATTGCGGCAATACTCCTTGCAATGAATGACGCTTTCTCGAGTCACTTGGGTAATGATATGCCAAGCTTTCTCCGAGTTGTACATAAATATGGTTGCAGAATACATATTTAATTGTTATTATGTTTTTGATTGCTTGAAATAAACAAAATTTAAATCTTCTTTTTATTTTTTTATTTCCTTGCATAAAAAATAGTCTAAAAAGTACGACTTAATTTGAAAAAAGCATTTAAGAGCAAATATTTAAGAAATTTTGCCCAATTTTTTTATAAAATATCGTCAAACAGTTTTTTTAATAAATCATATAATATTTTTCCAATATAAAACAAAAATTCAAGTCAATTTAAAAAATGTTTGTATAGGATTAGCAAGTATGACAAAAAACGAAAGTGTCTCACTTGATAATTTGGCACATCCTATGAAAAATCTATAAAAACAAAAATGGCAGATGCTTGCAAGCAAAAGTTCAAAATTAATCCTTTTCTAGTATTAAACCTTAGCAAATTTTAACAAATTGTGCTTCAAAAAGAAACAGTTTCGATCGTATCGTAAGTGTAGACGTAAAATTCCGTTTAAATAGTAACCTTTTCTGCTTTGTCTATTAAGTCCAATTGTTTTGTCTATTTTGCACATATTTTTTATATATCTTCCGAAAATTAATAAATCTTAATATATAAAAGACAAGCGTCCTGCTCCGTGCTCTATATCGTAAAACATGTTCAGCCTGGACCAGAACCAGTTGTAAAATTATCCATTTGAAATTTTTGTACTTACTAAACCTTTTGATCTATATCGTAAAACCTGTTCAGCCTGTACCAGAACCTGTTGTAAAATTATCCATTTGAAATGTTTGTACTTACTAAACCTTTTGCTCTATATCGTAAAACCTGTTCAGCCTGGACCAGAATCTGTTGTAAAATTATCTATTGGAAATCTTTGGACGTACTATACTCTTTAAAACCTGTTCAGATTGGACCAGAACCAGTTGTAAAATTATCCATTTGAAATGTTTGTACTTACTAAACCTTTTAAAATGACTATCGTCATTTTCCTCAACTACTATACATCAAACATCATGTCTTGCTATTACATTGCTTCTTTATTAACAGAACCAGAACCTATTCGGTCTGCATAAACTGAACAGCAATTATTACATTCAGTGACGTTGGCGTTCATTTGAATTGCTAGAATTAAATCACAATGTTCGGTCTTCTGATCCAAGTTTTAGCGATTAGCTACTCAAGTTAGGAAATGGAAATGAGATATCATAGAAATTCCCGATCATTTTGTTTGTAAAGGTTCGCTTATTAACTCTTTCAATGGCTTGCCTAGAATAATCGTAGACAATTTTTTTGAGCTTATATTCCCATCATTTAAGCAATAAAAAGATTAAAAAAATCCCTCCGATTTTTACATGAGCTGCTTTGCTTTTGGCAGGCTGTCTAATATAATGGTCAAAACCATGATAACGTTGTATTATAATATTTTAGTTTAACTAAAACAACCGGAAACAAATGCAAATGCGTTATTTATGCAAATGTTATTATAAAAAAAAAATTATACTTTGCACACCAACCACAATGCTCACTTATTTTTTACAAAATTTATTAACACGCATTAAAAAAAAATTGAAGGCTACTGTTGGGCATAAAATCGAAAATCTAACTAAGTTAAACGTTATACATCTCCCTAAAATTATTTTTGTCATGTTGGCACAACTTCATTTCATAGCACCAACCTATTTGATTTTAGAAAAGACGTTGGCAAATACAAAAAAAAATTTTCCGAAGTGTCCAATATAATGGACAAATCCATTGAAAGGGTTAAATAGATCTTTGGCGATACTTTGAGTCCGAATAACATCAACCGTTATTCCAAAATTGCTATCCTATGCCCAAAAAATTCCAATGTGAACGAAGTCAACGAGCAAGTTCTAAATATTTTAGTTGGTGACACAGTGGGAGATCTGAGCACGGATTAAATTGAAGACAATGATGAGAACGATAAACAAAATTACCCTGCCGAGTTTTTGAATGAATTTTATTCTTCAGGAATGCCACTGCATAAGTTAAACCTCGAAATTGGAAGTATTATAATACTTCTTCGAAATTTCAATACCAAAAGAGATATCTGTAATGGAAGTTGGTTAGTTTTGAAAAACCTAAAAACTTAATTAATCATCGCATAGGTATTGACAGGCGTACTGGCGAACATCCAATAGTTTTCATACCTACAATTGATTTGGCCCCGACAAACACAGATTTGCCTTTCACTCTCCGGAGGCTACAATTTTCAGTTAAACTGACATTTTCAATGACCATAAATAAATTGCAAGGTTAAATATTGCAAAAAGTAGGAGTTTTTCAAAAAGAACTGGTATTTAGTCATGAGCAGTTTTAGCGGGCTGATGTAAAACTAAGCATTATAGATGGCAAGGGACAAGGTTAATTGGTTAAAATCATAGCTGTTAAATAATGATTAGTAATCGTATTCATTAGTAATTAGATTATTTTTTTTGAAAAGGTGAAATAATTGATTAGATACGATTCTTTTCTGTTTGGCTCGGTAATCAAACGATTACGATTACAAATAATCAAATTATAATAAGGATTACCTTCGTTTACGTAAATAATAAAAAATAATCAAAAAAAATAATCCGATTACTTTTAAAGATTATTTTTGATTATATAAGGATTTGATTCTTTTTGATTCTTTTCGATTCTTTTTGATTATTTTTGTGTGAAGTAATATATGGTTGAATCCGATCAACTTTGGAACCTGTGGAAGAATTTCGACGCAGCTTTCAGTGTCGTGTAGAGCTTTACTCCAGTTGTGTTAATAGATAAGAAGGGTATGCTACAAACTGTACTTTGCGATCGGGTGCTTTTTGAATGCAGTATAAAAATGACAGTGAAAAAAAAATTTATTGAACTTACAATTAAACATAAATGTGGGAAAATTTCATGAAAAACAATTTAATATAATTATTCGAGGATAAGTTGTGTTTCTTAAACGTCCACTATTTCTTTTTCAAACTAGCTAAGTAGCGTAATAAAATTTTTGATTAGGTTATTGCAACCTTGTCGGTTTTGCCAACTTTCCGCATTTCTATTAGTAGCGAAGAGCGAAGTCGTGTTGATCATGTCTATATTTTTTATACATAAAATTTCTCAAATCTTTGCTTCTTAGGTAAAATTTTTAAAATAATCAAAAAGAATCAAAAATTAAGAGAAAGAATCAAAAGTAATCTTTTGAAGTAATCGAATAATTTTTGTTGATTACTTTGGATTCTTTTTGATTATTTTCGTAATTTCAAGTAATCGTGAATATAATTTGATTATTTGTAATCGTAATCAATTACTAATCAAAAATTTCTCACCTAGGATTATATAATGATTATAATTCTTTTTGAAAAATAATCTAATTGATTACTAATCGTAATCGTAATTTAACAGCTATGGTTAAAATTCTAAGAATTTTTTTACTAGAAATGTTGTATATAAGGAAGTTTTATAAAAATAATTTAATAAATATGTTTTCAAATAAAAACCTTTGTATATAAATCCAATAAATTTTTTGTCGCATTTTGTACTCTAAATAGTTCCTTCCCGTCGTAGGACGGGCTTTTACACTAGTATATTAATAACACTCAAGTGATGGACTTCTCTTCGAGACCAAAACACAGAAAAAGTTCAAAGTAAGCAAAATAAATAGAGTAAGCAAAAGAAACAAGCAAAATGTCAAATTCTTGTTATCATTTAAGTTAAGTTTGACAGGTTGAGTTCATTGACTTAGTTGAAAAGAAGGCCAAGCGCATGTCCTTTTCATTGAAACACACGCATTTTTCTTCTTATATTTTACTATTTTGTGACTTTAATATAATAGTGACAAAATCAAAAATTAGATATTAATTTAGCGAAGGATATTTCTTATTTTTTAGTATATATATTATCTTTGAACGATGAGTATTAAAGGCAGTAGGTATACCCTTTTTCCTTTTTTTTAATTATTCACCAAAAAAAGTTTCATGGTCTTGAAAATATATGTTAAAACAATCCCATACAAACCGCGCTGTAAGACGTAATTCTATGTCAAAACATTTCAAATATAACCCAAAATTATAGAATTTCTCAAAATCCTTTTGAGATACGATTTGTAAAGGTTTGTAAAAGAATCGAAAATAACAAATTACGATTTTTTTAAAATGAAATTTTAGTAATACATTAAGCCAAATTGGTTGTGGAGATGTGGAGGCAGTTTTAGTTTTTATTTGTTTTTTATTATAAATAATTTCAACCAATTTAAAGAAAATTTTAGTTTGCTATGTCAATTAATTTTTTTTAAAGAAAATTTTAGTTTGCTATGTCATTTAATTTTTTTTTGTGTAGTTAAACCTCGCTTTTATATTTATATTAATTTTTAATAATACAAATAGAAAGTTTTCTAAGAAAACTGCCTTAAATTTATATATATATACATACTTATACATCCAAAACAGACTTGGCATTCATTTTTCTCAATTAATATATCAAAAATGTTGATATTAATTAAAAAATATTGATATTAATTGATATTAATATTGGACTACAAAATTTTAGCTAAAAATACATTTAGCCTTTTTAAAACTAAAATTTTAGCGATGACAGCTTAAATTTCATTCTTCGTTAAAAGTTCGTTCAGTTTCTAATTTTTTAGCATGAAAATAAAGGCTCAAACAAGTTATGCGTAAGAAAAAGTTTCAGAGAGAAGTCAACGAACAGTATACAAAAGTTCAAAAACACACTTTTCCATACTTAATTAAAAACATTAAGCATGAATAAAAATTTCAATTGATATCGATTCGAATGAAATGACAAATAAAAAATAATTTGTTTTTGTCGAAAAAGATTGCCAACTAAAATTACAAAAAATATTTCTTTAAGTTTGTAAATTCATCCATGCTTTATGATTGAAAATAGCGGTCAATTTCAATACGAACCTCGCTTTATGAATTAGTCCTGTCTAAAACATATTTTTTTTTACTGATTTTAAATGCAATTTCGATGCATTAGTAGTTAAAATCAAAATTTAAATTATTTATTAAACAGGTTGCAACCCTTTTCTGCTTAGCATGAATGCATTCTGTTCATGCAAAAAAAATAGGTAATAAACCATCCCACGCTTACTTCATTCTAACAGTTGCAGTTGAAGAGCTTGCAACTGTTTTAAACTCTAATTTGTGGGGCGATAATATTTTCGTTTCTGAGTTTAAGCCTAACTAGTAAAGTATATCTTCGACTTGGCTGAAGTTAAAATACCCCCACGGGCGATTCGTAATGGTACAAAATCTTAAATTGCAGCTCTTTTATATGAGAGTACCTGGGCGACCGAGCTCCGCTCAGATTCATACCGTATATTCAAATGTTTTACGGTTTTTATGTATCGGAAATGCCAACTTTATATTAGAAACAACATATAAGATCATATTTTTCAATAAACTTGAAATTAATTTTTATTTTATGATTATTTCGTTTTTCAACTAAACGAAATTTGTTTTGGTTTTTTTATCCCTACACAAATACTAAATAATTTCGATAATTTACTCATGCTAAACGAAACTTAACTCTGACTCTACTTATTCATAGTACCGGCCATTCCAAGCCTAATGCAAGTTTTTTCCCAACATTTTTTTTTCCACTTACAAGAATAGAAGTTATTTTACCAAATTATCATATATATCCTGCGCTAAACGAATATCTAATTTTTGATTTTGTTACTATTATATTAAAGTCAAAAAATAGCAAAATCTTAGAAGAATAATCTACATTATATTTCGTTTTATGCTATTATCCAATAGATTGCGCTTCTATTCGGTTAAATGATGTATACATCAAATATAGCAACTGTTTGTTATTGCGTCTAGCATACAGCAGCGTAGTCGGGGCTCAGTATGATAAGATGTTGTCGATATGAATTGTAGAATTAAAGGAGCCCGGTTCGATCCTCAGTCAAACCGTTTTATATTTTTTTTAAAATTTTATATTATAATCTTATTTTATTAATTATTTAATGTAAAAATTGCATAGTAGTGCAAAATTTTCATTTTTTGTCACATCCTGTTGCGTGCGATAGCATGAACAAAATGTATGCAAAATACAGCTTTTATTACCCTTTTAGTTGTTTTGTATTCAATTTTTAATCTAAAGTCTGGTTTTCACTTGGTCATTTTCAATGACAACAATCACTGATGTCAGTAGGTATTTTAATCATATGAAGTCAAATGCGTTTTCATTACAACCCAAAAACTGATATAGAATCTAATGTCAAAGTCTGACGTGGAATTTATGTGTCAAATGATTGCCATACTGTTTTCACGTTCGTTGTTATTTGAAATGATATTTGAAATTATAAAATTTTCGTTTGACAGCTGTGCTTTTTTTGTCAACAACTGCTGGGGTTTTTTGTTTAAGTTCATATTTTCTTTTAAGCTAATAAAATAACAATATTATATAAATTTCGACAGAAGTGAAGAATAAAAATATATAAAACAAAATCAACAAAATAAAATGAACAGAAAAAAGAAAATTGCAGTGACCAGCGCTGCTCTGTGTTTATTTTCGACTTTAAAGGCCTGGTGGATCAGGCCCGGGTTGAGGGACAGAACAACCCATGGATTTTATGCTACGCTGCATAATAAACTGCGTAGGCGAGATCCGCGTTGGTTTAAAATTTTTTGAGGATGAATGAACAGGATTTTGACATTCTGGTGGAGGGCTTATTCCATATATAAAGAAAAAAGACACGCGATTTCGGAAAGCCATTTCAGTGGGTGAAAGATTAGCCGTAACCATACGATACCTAGCAACTGGCGATAGTTATTCCACCCTTATGAGTATTTTTCTAATGGGGAAAACAACAATATGCCACATTGTTAATGAGACGTGTAGATGTATTTACGAGGCATTAAAGGATGAATTTTTAAAAGTAGGTATCCTGCAGCTTATTTGCAAAAGCAGTCATAAGATATAATTTTATTACAGGTTCCGAATAGTCCAGAGGAATGGGCCAGAATTGCGGACAATTTCGACCGACGTTGGAATTTCCCAAATTGTTGCGGTGCTATGGATGGGAAGCACATAATGATCCAAGCGCCTGCCAACTGTGGATCGGAATATTTTAATTACAAGAATCATAACAGCATTGTACTAATGGCATTGGTAGACGCCGACTACAAATTTCTATTTGTAGATATTGGATCGTATGGGTGAGAGTCTGATGGCGGTGTATTCTCGAGGCAAGATTTCACAGTATATTAGTAGAACAGTTAAAAATATTTTAATATTACAGGTGTGCGCTTTCTGCTGCATTTGCTGATAACAGCATAAATTTTCCAGCTGTGAAACCACTCCCAAACGAAGACACTCCAATGCCATTTGTTATCGTAGCTGACGACGCATTTCCCCTGAAGCCCTACTTGCTTAAGCCATTTTGTTACCGTGAGCAAGTCATGTCGCATAAAATTTTCAACTATCGATTATCGCGAGCAAGAAATGTGGTCGAAAATGTGTTTGGAATTGCGCTGCAAGATTCCGAATCCTAAGAAGGCCAATCGATCTAATCACGGAAAATACAAAATTTGTTGTTCTCGCAATTTGTACGCTTCATAACTTTTTAATTACGTGCAAGTCTGTGTATTTGAGGAAATCTGATGTCTACGATGAAATAAATGGTGTGGCGGTGGATGGAGATTGGCGTTCGGAGCTAGGAAGAAACGAAAAGCTCATTTCAATGCAATCAAGCAGCCATGGCCGGGCATCCGACTATGCAATGTGGATTCGAGAGCAATTCATGGAGTACTTCATGACACCACACGGGGAAATACCTTGGCAATACAGCAGGACCATTGTGCATCATTAATGTTAACTGTTTGATGCACTTTAAATAGTTTTTAAAAAAATTGTTTATATATTTTTAAATAAATAAAAAACATTTTTACAATCTCGGTATTTTATGATAAACTCGAACAGTTAACGAAGATGCATAAGCTTTATAGTTTTTTGAGCCTCAATTTGAGGTTTAATCAAATATAAGTTGAAAATATTTTATCTAATATCGAATACGAGCAGAAGCTATATAAAGTTGAAAAAAAATTAACCAAACAGTATCGACCAAAACCGAAGTTGAACGAAGACAATCCAAAAATCGAATCGATGCTTATAGGATTTTTTAAAATTGCAATTTTTTTGAGATCAAAAACGCATTTTTCTAGAAATGACTTTTTTCAAACTGGGATCAAACACTTTCGACGGAAGGAGGGGCAAAACCCAAAAAACGATTGATAATTTAAAAAATGTTAAAATGAGAGCAGTCTTGAAAGTCGTCCTTTTTCTGTGCTTGAGGCACAACCCCGAGAAACACTGGATTACATCCGCTAGAACTCTAATAAAGAAGTTGTACCATAATTTAAACAAAAAATGCCAAAAGTAAACTTTTTGGTTTTTGTTTTTTTTTGTGGTTATATGTTTTAAGTGGTTAGAGTGTTTTCAAGTGGAGATCTAATAGGGTTAAAGAAAAGTAAAGGATTTTGCAAATAAAGTAAACATTTATTTCATTTATACAAAAAAAGGCACTTGTAGCCTATTTAAGTAATATTTAACACTATATAATATTATATAGGAACAAAAGGAAAACATATATTTGATTTGATTAGAACAGGCACTTATAGCATATGTAACAAAAATAATAATTCATAATAAGATCAATTGAAAAATACGAAATTAAACACATGGATTACAAGTGAACTGTATCAGATGCCTTAATCTGAAATTCCAGCACAGTTTTATAAATGGATGTCTTAAAATCGTTGGCTAATTTCGGATTTTTCACGTTTGGCTAATTTCACGCCCATTTGATGACACAAAATTTCCAACATCGTCCCAAAAATCAGTTTTCAAGACAGTGTTTAATGTCTTCAAGGCACTTTCCACAGGGTTTGAATATTCGTCGGCTTTATATCGATCTCGACGACATCGTTTTGAAGACCCAGCTGGTGTCAATGAATCGTCAACATAATCCTGTTTCGATGGGGAGTCTGGTTTCTAAAAAACAATATTGTTAATTGTATTCGAAAACGAACGAACCAACAATCCAGGTAAAAACAAGTAAAGAAAGTCTAAAGTCGGTCTTGGCCGACTATGAAATACCCTAAACCTATTTTTCCAAAATACAATAATATTTTTGAGAAAATGTGCGTGTAAGTGGGCGGATGAAGCCTATATTTTATAGCATTTAAATGTTGATAAAAAATTTGCACATACCAAGTTTATTCCAGTAGCTCACAGTGAATGCCTTTATTGTGCTTTCGCTATTGTGGGTTGTATGTAAGGTGGGCGTGTTCATAGACGGATTTCGCCCAATTTGAATACACCTTGGTTTTGGTATAAAATACATACATACTAAATTTGATCTCTCTAAGACAAACATAATCTTATTTATTGAGTTTTTATCTTTTTGGGTTGTATAGGAGGTAGGCGTGTCCGTGGCTGGATGACGTCCATTTTCAAAAATATCTTCATTTTGTTATAAAAAACTTTCGTACCAAATTTTATCTCTGAAGGTTAAACATAAGCTTATTTATTGATTTTTCCGTTTTTGGGTTGTATGGGAGGTGGGCGTGTCCATAAGTGGATGACACCCATTTTTCGAAAACATATTTGTTTATTATAAAATACATAATTACCTAATTTTAAGTCTGTAGGTAAACCATAACCTTAATTATTGAGTTTTAAATTTTTGCACTGTATGGGAGGTAAGCGTGTCCGCGGGCGGATTCCAAAAGTATTCAATAGTGCAGATCCTTGGGCCGATGTGACTATGTGTACTCAGTTTCATCTAATTATTTCAACTCCTCCTACTTATCCTGTGTTTACGGACAACACACAGACGGACGGACAGACGGACGGACGGACGGACCTTTCAGTTTAGGGTATAACTTTGATCAATCTCTCATTGCACCACGCTTACTTCAGTCAAATTAGATATTGTAGGTGTTTCAACTCGCAAAGTAGGCTCCAAAAATAATAATGATTTGTGCAATGAGTTCATTGCACAAGCTTTGCCAGCACCTTGACCACTTTTTGTTGATTTCGATTTGTTTAAAGAAACCTAAATTTGATGCAATTAGTAAACGAATAATATAATCTGTTTTATAAAGGAATGCGTACACGAAAAGAGCAGCGGATGCTATTCCATTTTGAGGACACCTCAGCTCGGGACATTTGCATTACGCGTGCAACCTCTTGCCACATTGCTTCGCGCAAATTTCTGTCCCTATAATCCTTTGCCAAAAAGTTCCACAGACTTTCCCTCATTTGCACTTCTTCTATAAGCTGACCACAACGAGATACGCTCCATACCACTGGGGTCTCGTCGACAGTGTGCCTTTGGGTAGTCATTCAGTGGCAACAGCGTTTTTAAAAGCAATTCCAGCTGCGAGTTGAAAGCAATTCCACCGATAACGGGTAGTGGGCGTTGTTATATTTTTATCCTCCGGTGGCTTCAAGGCTTAACTTTTTATTCCTACATTTTCAACAAAAATATCATTTAACTTACATTTTTTAACTATTTTCAGCAAAACGCAACTGAAACAATAAAATTAAAATTAGCTGTTTCAGGCAACAATTGACACAAAAAGCCAACGTGCTGGCATTTCGATTTTTTTTTTGTCATTCAACGATATACTGATTGGCAATCAAAAATTATCTGTTCTCACTTGTTTGTGATTTTATATGACTATCAGTGGTCATATATGACAACAAACTAAATAACAATACGTTTCCATTAGATTGACAACATTTGTCATTGAAAACTGACCTAGTGAAAACCAGGCTTAAGGTACTATAATTCAAATTGTAGTCCCAATTTATTGAATTTACGTACAGCTTTGACTTAAAACATGTCTAGTATTTTTAATCGTATCAATTCTAATAGAAAAAGGATTAAAAAATGTATAGGTCCAATGTGTTGTTTAAAAATTACTCTAAGTTTTTTAACCGTGTAGTGGTTGTACTATTGTGGTTTGTTCACTAATGATAACAGACGGCCGATTGAAAAATGTTAAAACTTTTTTGTTTTAAGACCGACTAAGAAATTCTTAGAGTAAATTTGATCTTAACTCATTTCAAATGTTTATAAGGCATTTAAAATTTTGTAAACTTTCTGTAAATAAAAGTGAAGAAAATTAAAATTTTGTTCCAGCTTTTTACATTATATATACAAAATAAGTATTTGACCTAATAAGACAAACATTTTTGCTCCAGATTTTAAAACAATATCTCAAACGGTATAGTAGTTATGAACGATTAAGTGAAATGTATATCAGAAAAAATTGAGATAACGAAAAGCATATCATTTGGCCATTATAATTTTATTTGGTGGAAACTTTATTTGTTTCTTAAAACTACAAAAAAAGTGCACTTTTTGAGATGTGAGCATATTAGATTTTTTTTAAAACGTAGGAAACTCTAGCATAAGAAACTCTTACAAAAATATTTTATTTATTTAAATTTTTTCAAGATTTATTGCAAATGACTATTTACAAGATTTATTTTTATATCAAAAATCGGTAATGTTCAGTGACAAACAAAAATTGATAATCTGCAGGAACAATGTGCGGTGTTGTTGCTGCTTGTCGCTGTTGTTAAAAAAAAACACAAAAAACAAATTGGCTATTTCAGCCCTTGAAAGGACTTTGACCGAGCTTCTTAGGATCATTTGTGTTGTGTGTGTTATTAAATGTTTGCACACAATTGATCGAGAACTGGACCTACATGTTTTATGCCGACTCCGAACGGCTCATGTTCTCATGAAGCTTTACATGGCATTATTTACTCTCTGAGGTTTGCCATTGTCTGCAGAGAGGTGGTGACCGATCAGAAAAAGTTTTTTATTGAAAAAACTTTTCGCTGCTACTGGGGATCGAACTCGGGCTCCGAGCATGCTAAGCCACACACTTAACCTGCATGCCACGGTCACCACCACTCTTGCTGTTGTTCACTCAACAATAAGACAAAAAATTTAATGTGCACGGCGGGATTCGAACTCATAATCTTTAAATTAGTAGACAGAAGCTCTGTTCTCAGAGCTAACACTGTTATATAAATCTGAGTAAAATTAACATAACATATTCGGCACGAAAATTAACGTGTTTATTAAATGCGTGAAAACTCGGAAAACGGCTTTTCCCAGAGATGAGACCTAGCTGAATCGAGTTTTCAGCCCCCTCTTCATCTGTATTGTTAATTTCATCGAAATCGTTAGAGCCGTTTTCGAGAACGCAATTACAAATATATATACAAATATTGCTCGTTTAATAGAATAAGATTAAAAAAATTTTATTATTTTGTTGACGTCTAAAATACAGTCAATCACATTGTTTTCCCGCAAAGTAAAGTCAAGCTTCTTTATAAAGTTTTCAATTAGGGGTTGTATGGGAGGTGGGCGTGTTCTTGAGTGTTAGATGCCAATTTTTCTAACACGCCTCAATTTTGATATAATATACACAAATACCCAATTTCAGTTCTGTAGCTTAAATATTAGCCTATTAATTTAGATTTCAAAATTATGAGTTGTATGGGTGGTGGGCGTGTTCGTGGGTGGATGACGCCCGTTTTTCTAACACATCTTAATTTTATTATAAAAAGAATAAATATCTATTTTTACTTTTGTAGCTTCGACAGAAGCTTATTTATATAGTTTTCAATATTAGGGTTATATGGGTGGTGGGAGTGTTAGTGGGTGGATGGCACCCCACTTGATCTCTTTTTTTTTTAAAAAAAGCTTAAATATCGAATTTCAACACGATAGCTTAAAAATTACGGCTGTAATCGTGTCCACAGACGGACAGACAGACCTGGCTAAATCAACTCAGGTGGTGATGCTGATCAAGAATATATATACTTTTCTATACCTACCACGCCTCCTAATGAGCGTTACACACGTCGTGACAAAATTAATATACCCCTTACGCAGTATGCGTGGGGGTATACAAATAAGTCCGAAAAGTTGAATAATATCGTTAACATCGTAATCGTAATAAGGGGATTACGTTCTAACACGCGTGACAAATTTTTTTTCAACTCAGAATTTTTCAGACGATATTAGGTGTTTTTCCGTACTCGATTGAAGTAACTTGCAAGCTGCTAGAACGTGTTTCCGTACTTTTTCTAGCTCAAAAGAGAGAAGAACAAGCACAAAATCGCTCTCTCGAGCTCGAAACTAGCTCGAAGTGTGCTGGAAGAATTTCTTCCAGCATTACAAGAACAAGCATGAAGAAGAACAAGCAAACTTAAAATTTACATTTCTTTTGTGTTTTATGTTTATGTTGTGCGGTTGAAAATAAATTTACAAATAGTAAAATTCAATTCATAACAATAAATACATTTTAAAACGAAAAATGCAATGAATAGACAAATCTTAATTTTCATTGTTTACGTTTGATAGGCAATCAGCTGTTTTTGTGCTTGAAACTAGCTAGAAGTTGTTTCCGTACTTTTGACAATTTTTTCAAATTTCGTTTTACTCTCTCAGCTTGAACTTTACTCGACTTTTACTCGACATTGTGTACGGAAACACACCTATTATTGCGTTTACTGAAATGTGGCTCAACGGAAGTATTATTGACTTGGAATTGTTTGGCAATAGTTTCCAAGTTTATAGAAAAGACAGATACGCTGACAGTTCTTTTGCTGTTGGTGGAGGTATCTTATTAGCTATTAGGAACGCCTTTGTTAGTTCCTTCGTTGATATTCCCTGCTCTTCGAATATCGAACTAATATGCGTTAAGGTTGTACATTGCAATTCCAATTTATATGTTGTCAAGGCGTACATTCCTCAAAAAATCAGTGCTGACGTCTATGCAAACCTTGCGGATTGCATAGAATACATTATAAATTTACTTGACGTTAATGACGATATTTTATTGCCCGATTGATTTTAATTTGCGTGACTTAAAATGGCTTCTTCTGACGATGATACATATTTTTGTGTATCTAATTAGAAGACCCGCCATGAACATAAATTTGTTGATAATATATGTTCTGACTTACAACAAGTGAGTTGTATTTATAATAATCTTAATGGACCCGGTCTTAACTACAGACAGTAACAATGTCATTGTTAAGCGGGCCTTCCATATTCTTACAACTGTTAATGAAAACCATAAACCATTGAGTATTTGGTGAAAATAAGATAGAGAAAAAAAAGTTAATTCAAATTCCATAGACAAAGTTTATGAATTCATAAACTTTGAAAAATTGGAAATTTTTAAATTAAAAATTATTCATATTTTTGAAGTTGAATAATTTGATTCATAGTAAATTCAATGTAATTTTAGAATACATAAATGAAAATAATCTTAATAATTCCTTTAGTTATTTTTATCTGTAACTCTTTGCTATGTTTTCTCAATCCGTACCATATAGCCTCAAATTTGGGAATAATTCAACGTAACAAGAGAAACAAAGCATGGAATAAATATGTCTGTAGGTTAGACTCAAATGACCTAGAAACTTACAAATGTTTGTTTCTGGAATTTGAAAATCGCTCAGCTACGCTATATAATGAATATTTCGACAATATAAAGCTGAGAATATTGTCTGATCCAAGGAAATTGTAGGCATTCATAAACACAAAAAAGAAATCCGATGATTCCCTTCATCATTTAAAACTCTTGACGGATTTACTGATGATCCCGTCATAATCTGTGGCCTATTTGCTTCTCTTTTTAAAGAATCATTCTGTTCCGATTCTTTCAACCCTGATGTTGGGTATTTTGATTATATGAGTTCTACACCCAAGGTTTCTTTCCTTTACCGCTGAGGATATTTTTAATTATATTAAATCGATAGATGAAGATTTTAGCGCTAGATCTGATGGAATTCCTGCCGCTGTGTCAATGCGGATTTTTTTTTTGTGTTAACCAGAAAAAAAATTTTTTTTTTGTTTAATGAATCTAGAAATAAAATCCTTTTTCCTAAATTTTGGAAGAAATCTTTTATAAGCACCATTTATAAAAAGAGTTGCTTGCAGGAATGATGTTACACGCCCATTGCTAAACTATCATCGATTCCAAAACTTTTTGAGAGAGTGTATGATCGGTGTATGATCGGGTTAAGGGATACTGCGGAAGTCATAACTTGTCATCATGGTTTTGTTAATGTTAGATCCACTGTGTCCAACCTTCTCGATACATCTTTCTGCCTTACATCTTTCTGCCTTAATACAATTGAATCTTAATACAATTGTAACCAGATCCACTGCATTAACACTGACTTTATTAAAGCTTTTGATAAATTACCACATAATTTCATTTTATTTAAACTCAAGTTATTGGGATTTCCAGAATATCTTGTTAGCTGGATTAAATCGTTTTTGACAGAACGATCTTATCAAATACGATTCCGAGGGGTTCTGTCTCCTGAATTTGTTGCGGAATCAGGTGTTCCTCAAGACAGTCACTTAGGTTCACTTCTGTTTATTTTAGCCATTAATAATGTTACCCACATTATTAAACACTCTCACCTGTTAATTTATGCAGGTTGTGGTGTCTGCATATCACATACACACAACACACATACATAAGTCACACAATATAAAAAACTTTACTTTTAAAAATTTGAATAAAAAAAATATGTTATATTTTTTGTTGATGTCAATTTTTATTAATCAAAAAAAATTATTATCAAAAACTATTATTATAAAAAATATATTCATCAAATGTAAACCAAAAAAAAATAAATTGTTTAAAATAAAAAATAAACTGAAATAAAATTGATAAATAAAGCTTTTGTGTACAACACCACAACTGGCGATCCTGCCAGGAGGACGACCAACATATCGTATTTGCAATCGGAATTCGGATTCGGAAACACTCAATATACAGTGAATCAAAAAAGTTTAGGCACAAGCAATGTTTCTGAAAAAAAGTGTTGCTTAAGTATCTAATAATAACGAATTTGACCAAAGTTTTAATGAAGTAAGTACCATTAGAAATAGTTCTTTCTTAATATCCAAAAAATGTCCCGTTACTTCAAACTACCAATCAAAATTTAAGCGGATGAAGGAAAAATCCTTATCAAAAAAGTTTAGGCACACTTTGTATGTGTCTCATGTTGTTTCTTATTTAGCAATATCTCTTGGTTTTTTGTCTTTACTTTTGCGCTTAAGTTATTTGTTAAAAGTTTTTACTGAGAGTTGATGTTGGTTTCGGTAAAGATTGAGCGGTCTCGGTAAAGATTGAGCGAAGAAATAAGCAATGGAACAGAAATTTCGGTTGACGTTCGTAAAATAATAATAAATGTTTATGTATAGAAAAAACCGTATCGCGAAACCGGTAAATTAGTAAAGAGATCATATTCAAGTGTCAGTAACATCATAAATCATTATAAAATACCGGTTAAGTAAAGCGTAAGAGCCGATCTGGTCGTGCCAAAATATTAACGCTACACCAGGATTAGATTGTAGTGCCTGCAGTTACTCAAAACCCTAAAATTTAGCTGTTAAATTGTGCCACGAAATACAACAACAATTTGAAAAAAACTTTGATGCTCGACCACTTCGCGATACACTTAATGAAGCTGGATATTAGGTACGAGTTTATCGGCGCAAGCTACAAATTTAAGCTTCAAATAAAACAAAAAGTTTGGAGTTCCCAAAACCCTACGTAAATGAGCCGGATTCATTTTGGGATTGTATTATTTTTAGTGATGGACCTTAATACAATTTGTTTGCATCATATGGCGCTCAAAACCGTTTGAGAAAACTGAAAAAACAGTGAAATACGGTAGCGGAAATCGAATGATTAAGAGCTATTTGGCGGTGTCTGGAGTTAGGAATCTCATTTTTATTGATAATAAAATGGATAAACACCTTTGCTTGAATATTTTAAATGAGCATTTGACACCCAGTGTTGAAAAATTGGGGCTAACTGGTATACAATATAAATTTCAACAAGATAACGACCCAAAAAATTGGTCTTACCTTTTGCTGGAATGGCTTATCTAGCTCTGAAATCAGCTAAAAACACCTTTGCAAACACCCGATATGAACCCCATTCAGCATATTTGGTACTTACTAGAAAAAAATACGAAATCTCAAATAAAATACTTCTAAAATGCGCTCAAGGAAGCCATACGCACCGAATGGTCAATAATATCACCAGAGAAGACATCAAAATCTGTAAGAATGCGAAGACGTTAAGAGGCGATAATTTAGGCCAAAGGAGGTCTAGCCAAATATTCAAGGACTTGAAATTTACTCACTTTAATAAAAACATAATCACTTGTGCCTAAACTTTTTTGATGTCAAAATCATGTTTTTTTTAGTATTGTAACATTTAATATGAATTAAAATTGAAATTCAATTTTTATTTTGGTGTAAATACAAAATGAAATGTTTATTTTTTAAATGCTTATACTTTTCTTTTCTGCAAGTGTACTGGAAAAAGTTGTACTAACAAATTTAAACTCATAACTGCTTTGTGCCTAAACTTTTTTGATTCACTGTACCTAAAAACTGCCGATCTTTCCTACACCTTAAATTCTGGCAACAGTCACGACGGTATTCCCATGTAAACTGGAACTACGACATTATCAACAACCATCATTGTGCTCGTCATCATTATAAAATGATACTCTGGTAACAGTCATCAGACGGCAGTACCTACCAACACAGCGCTTAACGAAACTCCAACAACAATTGCAGATATCGACAGCAATAATCATGCTACATATTAATTACAATAAAAACACAATAATTGCCACCAACAGCACCTTTGCACAGCCTAGCGAATGTCACAACTATAACTTCCCCACCGACAAAGTTTGCATCTATAATTTCAACAACAATAACTCCAGAAGATACAACAACAATTACCAAATTAACAACAACATCGACCAACAATGAGCAAAACCCTACACCTGCCGGTAAGGTGACTCAGGCAACAACAACAACAGAATCATCATCAACAATAACAACAACAGCAACAACATCAAGCAACAACATCAAGCATAACAACAAGAGCAACAGCTATAACAACAACAACAACATCGTCAAGAATAAAACCAAGAGCAACAACAACAACAGAGACAAACGGTAATATACACAACACTACACACTTAGCTTCTTACACGGTTGGCAAACGGTCGGGTCAGAGGAAACCGATCGTTTTACTCCGCAGACACTACACCATACCTAGGTACCCTAATAAGAACACAAATTATATTATCAATCGTACAAATCCTAAAGGGAGATTATGAGCGATGTAGCAAGTTGGCATCAGAAGATTGTAGTTGACCACTTTGAGGAAAGGCTTTTCTTTAAATTTCTTCTGCAGCTTTTTCTTCAACATCTGCTTGATCACCTTACATCGGTTGTTGTTGATTCCAGCCACCACAACGTGTCCAACTGGATTTTCAGAAATGAAATTTTCGGACGTCTTCCTAGATTTGACAATTTATTTATATTTTTTATATATTAGATTTATTGCTTTGACAAGTAGTGTTGCAAAAATGTTCAGATTTAAAATTTTTATAACTCGGTTCTGAAAATGTAACCGGTGCTGCAAAATGTTTCAAAACTAAGCGTTTAAATAACTAAAATTTTTTTTAAATAATACTAATATGTGACCAATCTTGTTTATCCTACGTATTAAATAGTACATTTTCGTCGAAATATTCATCAAATAGAAATTTTGAATATTTCTTAAAAAGTATAGGGTACAAAAAAATGTTATTCCATGAATCACTACTGATTATCAGTCAGTCACAGTTGCCACCTTTATAGGAAATGTTCACAATTATTGAAATATAACTTGGAAGCATTTTTTATCGCTTGCTCGTCAAACTTTTAAGCGAGTAACAGTTTCCTGTGTTATTTAAGCGAGCATTCATATGATAAGCGGTCGTTTTCTTACAAGTCGCTTGGTAAAAAACACAGCTAATATAAAAAACTTTACTTTTAAGAATTTGAATAAAAAAAATATGTTATATTTTTTTGTTGATGTCAATTTTTATTAATCAAAAAAAAATTATTATCAAAAACTATTATTATAAAAAATATATTCATCAAATGTAAACCAAAAAAAAAATAAATTGTTTAAAATAAAAAATAAACTGAAATAAAATTGATAAAAAAGCTTTTGTGTACAACACCACAAGGTGATATGAAAATATACAGAACAATAAATGCTAAAGACGACTCCAAACTACTCCAGGCTGACCTAAAATCTTGTGAAGTTTGGTGCTTTAAAAATAATATGTTTCTTAATTCTGATAAATGCCAAACTATGACCTTTTCGCGTAAAAGAAATAATGGGTATGTTCGAGCTGCAAACACTGCGGCTGTGTTGCATGATTTGTCAAAGCATCACGTTCTATGCTAATTTCAGGCAACATTGGCCAAAGCAAAACGTTCTAGCGAACAAAAAATTGACATTTGATGCACAGGAAATGCGAAAAAGCTGCAACACAAAATTTTTGTCTGCAGAATAATACTGCATGAAAAAAAGTAAGACAAATGTTTATTTATTTTATTTTTTTATTATTATTATTGGCCACGTATATAAATTTACTAATAATTCAATCGGAAATGCGTGAAGAATATATCACCAGGATATAATTTTCTAACTAATAATTATAATAACTTCTTCTCTTCTGAAGTCTCTTAATTCTTGCTTCTTCCAATTTCAATAACAAACTCTTATCATTTTCTATTCTATACAAAATTAAACTTGCACAATAATCTATTCTTGCTTTAATTTATGGGAATTGTGCAAAATACGCGCAAAATATCAGCAACGTATCAGCTGAGCATCTGCAACAGTGTTGCAAGCTTGTAGAAAGGCCGCAGTGTTGCCGCATTTATTGAGTGCCTCGAACATACCCAATTTAATTTTTTATTACAAGATTAAAGGTACTGCTTAAAGACGAGTAAGTGCCGTCAAAGACCTTGGTATATGCATGGATTCTAAGCTATCGTTCAACAATCATATTAACTACATTTGTAAAAAAGCATCATCATACTTGGATTTATAAAACGCTGGGCCAAAGAATTCAATAGCATGATTACAACTACGACGTTGTATTATGTAATAGTGCGCCCTCACTTGGAGTACGCAAGTCAAGTTTGGTCCCCAAGTTATAATGTGCATGTTGAACGTATAGAGAGAATCCAAAAACGTTGTGTTCGGTTTGCTCTTAGGGGCTTAGGTGGGATTGATTTGTTTAACCTTCCTCCTTATGAGAATCGTTTAAAACTATTAAAAATGCAATCTTTAAGTGAACGAAGGAAGTGTGCGGATATCGTCTATTTACACCAACTTATAACCGGTGTATTCGATTATCAGGAATTACTTTCTCTTATAAAATTTAACTCTAATCATAGAAGTAGTAGAAATGCTAACAACTTAATTTATCTACCATTTAGTAGAACAAATTACATGGCTACTGCTCCCTTAAACCGCATGAGTGCCTCTGTTAACAACTGTGCATTTTTTTGTTAGTTTGTCAAAATGTCAACTGAAAAGTAGATTGAAAAATATTGTTAAGTTAGATCTGTATTAGTGCATGTATGTTTAGCTGTTATGTCCTGTGTTGTCAAAGACCTTGGTCCAATCCATTCCATGGTGGGTAAATTTTTCCCACATTAACCTGTTTTGAGCCGCTAGAATTTATGTCATTGAAATATTTCAATGAGATCTGGATTGTGGCTTCAAAAAGATTGACGCTGATAATGTGCGATAAAGCTGTAGTAGCTGAACTCTTTTGTTATTGCATGTAAAATCATTGATATGCTGTTGATTTTCCTTTGATGTGTGAATCTTGTAAAGCAAAGCAAAATCAGCAGCAATCAAAAAATTTTGTTTTACTACGTAGTGCTTCCAAAGCAGAAGAAGTTATTTTATTACTTTTCTTTTCATTTTGCTTTTCTTATTTGATACAGCACTATGACAGCAGCAGATACAAAAAACCACAACAATAACAAGTGGCGTTTTCGTTTGGACTGAAATTGTTGTATTTTTCGTAGTGCATAACTATAAAAACAATATGAATAACCTAATTATAAGAAAAACTAAACTATGTTAAAGTACAGAAGGAACAAAAATAACCTAAAAAAACGAAAGAGGATGTCGAGGATTATTTAAATACTTTAAAGAGCACTCCCACCTTTTTCCAGTCCGTTGACATATTATTTTTTGCAAATTCGAGACGAGCTATCTTGTGTCGCTGAAGCAACCTCGGCGCTGTCTTGTGAACTTGTCTGATGATAGTTCCAGACTGTTTTAGTACTCGAGCTACTGTCCAACGTGATACATTTAAGCTCAATTTTTTAGATATTTTGCTAGCACTCTTCATTGAATTACTTGCCGATTGCACAATTCGACGTTTATCCCTCAAACTTAGCTTGGGCTTTTGTCCTCCTCTTTTATTTTTTCCATAATCGGAATTTTTTTGCAAAAAATTGCGCACAACTGTTACGGAGCGTTTATCTTTTCTTGCAATTTCTCGTAACGAAAGTCCTTCTGTTTGAAAAGCATATAATTGCCCTTTTTCCATTTCAGAGATGTATTTACCACGTGGCATTATATATTTCTTTATTTTTACACCAAAAAGAATTGTGTTCCTCTTCAGAGAACTGTCTAAACGCAACTGATTTGTAATTGTTCTTTTAGTTTGGATCCACTCTAAAAACAACAATTTCGTTCTAACGGAAAACGCCACTCGTTTTTTTTTTTTGTAAAAAGGAAGTTTTTTTGATTCTCTTTTATTCCCCATCCATAGTTTTTTTTAAAAATTTTTAAATGGCCATTTAATTGAAAAAAACGAAAAAAACGTTCTTATAGTTACGCACCACAGTGTATTTTTTATAATACATACACTTAGAAAAAGTAAATTTACGAGTAGTAAATATTGTTCGTTCTGCGAAAGCGTAAAGTCGTGTTCGGCGCTTATTGGCAGCAAGTTATTTAAAATAAGCCTTTTTTCGTTATGTGCCATTAAAATCGTTTTCTTAATACAATATTTACTTATCCTTAATACTAAATTTATTAAAATTATAAAATTCAAAACTCGTCAAAAAACTTGTTGTTTTTTTTCTCTGGTGGACATGTTCTTAAATTTATTTGTGAGTTGCAATACAAACTCACATATCGCACACTAAATACAAAACAGTCACAACTCAAAAAACATAACTTTTCAGGAGAAGCGAAAAATAAAACTCTTTGGTTGAAACTGCAGAAGAAAAGCAATTTTCATTTAAACACACAAACTGCATTCTCCCAGTTAATGAAGAAAATAATGGAAAAGATAGTGAGATATGTATTTTGTGAATTGATTTATAATAAAAAGTCGTTGTCGAAAAATTTTGAGTTGTGACTGTTTTGTATTTAGTGTGCGATATGTAAAAGGTGTTTTTCTTAGAGGTATAGAACTTTTAAATGGAATAAAACAAGGACGAATTTTTAAAATTGACATGGAATTGACTATATTCAAAAGATAATCTTTTGGCATTATAATTTAAATATTATTTGCGCATATTACCGACACGGCTGACTCGGACGTAATCTAATCTGGAGGTTCAATTTTCAATCACTTTTTCCAACATTTGCGGCCATATATTGGCAATAACGCGACGAATGTTGTCCTCCAAGTGGTCGATCGTTTCGGGCTTATCCGCGTAGACTAGCGACTTCACATATCCCCAAAGAAAATAGTCTAGCGGTGTTAAATCACCCGATCTTGGAAGCCAATTCACGGGTACGGAAGGTGAAATTATGCGGTTACCAAACGTTTCCTTCAGTAAATCAATTGTGGCATGAGCTGTGTGACATTTTGCGCCGTCTTGTTGAAACCACAGCTCCTGCACATCATGGTTGTTCAATTGAGGAACGAAAAAAATCAGTAATTATGGCTCTATAGCGGTCACCATTGACTGTAACGTTCTGGCCAGCATCGTTCTTAAAGAAGTACGGAAGTATTCCAAATGCGGAAGTTGTGTTTATTGACGTAGCCATTCAATTAAAAGTCGCTGAAAAAAGTCTCTTATGAAAATTTCGAACATAACCATTTTTTTTTTCAAAATAAATTTGCTCAATTTGGAAGCGTTGTTCAGGCGTCTGTCTATTCATGTTGAAATGCCAAGCCAAAGTAAACACAAATCACTTGACAGCTGTCAAAATGGCAGCCAGTTAAAACAGTGTTGCCAACTTAAAGTTCAATACCTCTTAAAAAAACACCCTTTTTACTTGTTACTTTGAAAAACCTTTTGGTAGCACTACCGCAGCAAAAAGTTCGTTGCTTTTGCTGTTCTGCTGAAAGTTATTTAAGCCCTCAGCAAGTGCTGCGACAAATAAGAAAAGCAAATGAAAAGGAAAGCAAAAAAATAATTTCTTATACTTTCGTAGCACTACGCAGTAAGACAAATTATTTTTAGTGGTGCTGCTTTTGCTGTTGCTGTTCGTTTTCAATAAGCACAGCAAAGTAAAACCAAAAGCAACTGAAGTTTTTAAACGATGCTTCGTACAATAATAACAGTCATTTTTCGATACCATCTCTTTTATTCCTCCATTGGGAAAGATCCCAATTTCAACTGAACCCAATAATTGGATAATTTTAATCACAGGGTCGAGGAGAAATATTTAATTTATTTACTCCACTCAAAAGTTGAAAATTCGTTGACGTTTGTCAAACAAAAAAACTTTATAAGCCAAAATCCAAACTGTTCTTGCAAAAAAGCAAGTTATAATATATAACGCCTTCTTTATTTTAGATGTTGCAGAGTTTGCTATTAGATATTTTCAGATGTTATTCAGATATTCTCGTTTCTGATTTTAAGCCTAAAAGTAATCCAGCACGTCGAAAAATCGTCCGGATTACGTTATAAGACGTGAGATATTTTTTTGGCTCAGAATTTCTCTGAAGATATCGCTTTAACTGAAACAAAGCTGAATGCTAGCATTGCTGACTTAGGACTGTTCAATAAAAGTATTCAAATTTTTAGGACAGACAGCTCATGAGCAATAAAGACACACTTTTGTTAGTTCCTTTATTGACATTCTCCGCTCTTATAATATCGAGCTTATATCTGTTTAGGTTATATATTGTAATAGGTATATAGATATTGTTATTTCAATGTTTATTTTATTAATCACCCTTATCATGAGTTCCGCCGCAATGTATTTTTCGCCCGAAAATACTCAGTTGTTCTTTTCGCTTATTATGAGTTTCGCACGGAAAATTTCGTATGTTCGAAAAAAATTCGTCGATCGGAAACTCTAACTTATAGAGGAATGTTTCGCCTTCACATATATATTTCTTTACTATTTTTGTAGCGGAAAAGATTCAAGAAAAATGTAAGCACCTTTTATTTTTGCAAAAAAGAAAACAAATGAAAATTCTTTTATTTTGGCTTAATGTTAGAAGCAAAACAATAAACAAAGTACAAAGCAAAATTCTTCTCAGCAAAATGCAGGAGTGGCCCGATATTATACAAGGTTTCTTGAAGGAAGGTGGCGCTATTTTGGAAGAAACTCAGTTTTGAATTGAACAGTGCTGGACACCAGTTAAAGGCGAAAGCGATTGGAAGAAGGTGCGGATTTCTGCTATGTGTATGCTTCTTTAAAAATAAATTTTGAATTTATAGGCTTGGAATGACCACAAAAGATACATCCGACAAAAAGCTGCCGAAAACAAAAAGTACGAAAGAGGAACGAGGGTGGACCCACTAGACCGCAAAAACTGTCACCCTCAGAGGAAGCCATATTTCAACTTATAGGGATGAAAGAAGCAATTGACGAAATATTCGGATCCAACAACGAGGAAGATTTGTGTGATACTTCAGAGGAAGTGCCAGTTTAATTTTCGCTTCTCTTCGGAAAGACTCTGAATCAGCCAACTTAAGCCAGGAATGTAAAGTCAGTGTTGAGTGATTGATTTGAAATTTGAAATTTAAGTTATTGAGTGGCATATCTTCCTTACCCGTAAATTTCATACCGATATACCATATAGTATATATAATATACCATATGGTACCAAAGTTACAAAAATTTGTTAGGAAAATTGGCCATTTCGCTTCCCTACATCACGATTTTCTATTTTTCTGTTAATAACATAACTTCTAAACGAAGAACGTCATAGAAACCTTCGTGATTTATTTTTCGTCATTTCTATGATGCATTTGAGAAGCGCATGTTTATTTGCATGTTTTTTTATAATATATACACTAGAGGTGTCAAACTATCGATGGTCTCACCATCGATAGTTTCGATCGTTTTCAAAAAAACTATCAATACTCACGATAGTCTCAAAAAAAAAGAAACCATCGATAGCGCTATCGATGGCACTATCAGATTTTTAGTCGCTGGTAACAGTATGAAAAAGGAAACAATTAAAAATAACAAAAACCCACTAAAATAACAGCATATGTTTTTTAAAACTTAATACTTTCGACAATGCAGAATTAATGATTCCTACTAAAAACAACTTACCCGCGCTTTGGTTATTTTTTAATGTTCAGTAGAGATGTTCGATAGTCCTACTGAACTATCGATAGTTTTTATAATAAAAAAAAAACTATCAATACTCATTGATAGTCACAAAAATATGAAACTATCGATACTATCGATAGTGCCATCGATAGTTTGACACCTCTAATATACACTTGTGGGCAGTCGCGTGTATGTAAAGAGAGAGAATGAAAAAAGGTTACAAGTAGTATTATTCGTGCTGCAGAGACGGTAGACCACTTTTTGTAAACGCCAAACTATGCCTGTCTTTCTTTGTACATGAAAATTGTTTTATTAATTAAAATTTATTAATATTAATATTCATATATTTTTGTTTGAGAATATGTTCGAATCACCAAAAAAGGTAATTTTTGCCATGTTCCAGGTGAAATTTTATCCGTCCTTGTATCATCTTGAATTTTCGACTGACAAAATTCGTAAAGCCTATTAAATATACTTAATATCTTGAATATTTTTAGGTTTGGCCACTTTTGACAACTTTCCCTTTCGAGGGGTTTTCGGCTATAACCCCTTAGTTTTTGTAGTTTTATGTTTTTTGCTGTGCATTGATACAGCAACCTCACCATTCTTCAGTGTAATGCAAATAAGTTTTAATGAATATATAAATGTTTTTTAATCACCCCTCCTTCCCCCCTCCCCTGTCCCACCATTACTTCAAAATTACTGTTCATTTATTAGTAAACCTATGGAAATAATTTTTTGATTCGAATCATTTCTCATAAAAATATTTGTTAACTAAAAAGTACTAAAAGTACACTAATAACAAAAGCAGGTAAATATGATTTAGTTTTAATGCTAGTGTTGTTGTTCTGTTGTTGCTATTTTTAATAGGAATACATTGAGCAGAATGAGGTTATTGCACTTTACTCATGTTGAAAATTTTTCCAAATTAACCGGTCACTTAATTATTCTTAAAGCAATATTAATTATCTAAGTTTATAATTCTTAAAAACATATTTTTTAAGAATTATATTTTGAGCTTTTAATGCCAAATAATTCATGAAGTAACAGGCTTTGCTACAACAACAAAATTCTAAGCAGAACAACCGTGTTCATCTAGGTTCCAACATATTGTTGGTATTAAACCATAGAAGGCGTGAAGAAGGTTTTTTTGAAAGCAGATGTTTATTATATGCGCAAACATATAATTACTCATCATGTTTTCGTAGGTTTAGCTCGCACCAGTTTACATGAGTTATAAAATTGTGGCAGTTTACTTTGTTTATTTAAGTTTATAATTCTTAAAAAACATATTTTTTAAGAATTATATTTTGAGCTTTTAATTCCAAATAATTCATGAAGTAACAGGCTTTGCTACAACAACAAAATTCTAAGCAGAACAACCGAGCAGACTATACCATGGTTTCGTCGGACGCTACTCCGACTCATCAGTAGTCTCTGGTGGTTCATGCAGTCCACTAACTTTGAGAAGCTTAAATGCAACTGCCGCAAAACCAAAATGGAATTCCGATGCACTTTTCACTTAATCAAAGCAGTGTTTTTCTACTCTTCTGCTAGTCGCAGAATTTAAAAAAGTTGACTGCATTGATTCTGCAAAGATTTTGTTGTTGCGCTTTTTGTTTACTTCTTTATCACGTGTCCATCTAGGTTCCAACGTTTTGTTGGTATTAAACCATAGAAGGCGTGAAGAAGGTTTTTTGAAAGCAGATGTTAATAAACAAAGTAAACTGCCACAATTTTATAACTCATAATATTAATTATCGTTTACTTATTAACACAATAAATGTATGATTATTTCTTCTGTTCAAGTAAAAGATAAAGTGTTTGTTTTTTAAGTGAAATGATGTTACAAAAAGGAAAATAATGATACAGCATACTTGTAAAATAAATATTATTTGTGTGGATGATTTTCCGACTGTTAACAAGTTAAGAAATGGTCTTAATAATTATCTCCAAAACTATTATTAAAATATTTTATGAACTGAGTTTTTATTTTATATTGCTTCAATACAAAAAAAAAACAATTAAATTATCATTAAATAGTTATAAAATCGTAGAGTCTTCATAAAAAACTGTTTTAATAAAAATTAAATCAAAATCATTCTAAAACGGTTAAAAAATAACTTTTTACTTTAAAATGTTACTTTTTCTTAACAATTACAATTTTCCTCCCGTTGTTATATTTACAATCAAATAATCAAATTTGGACACATAACATAACTAACTTCCAAATTAACAAGTGCATAAGTATTTATAAGTAGTAAATAAAAATTAAGTTGAAAATGGTAAAATTGCAATATAGATACGAGGAATCTTTATTTATATTCAAAAATGCAGGTTGACGAAGAATTTTTATTTAAAATTCACTTTAAACCAGACATGCACAACGAAATCAACAACATTTCTTTGTTTCGTTGAGGCAGAAAAATAAATTATCAAATTTATTTCGTTTTTTAAATAAAGTTAAAAATTTATAAAATAAAATTTCGTTTCGTTGAAAAACGAAAAATTTTGTATTATTTTCTGCTATGCTAAAAAAAATTTCTTCTGATACAACGAAATTTTTTTATCTATTTATTTTATCTAATAAGAATGCTGTTGCCAACAAACTTCGCATTAAGTGTAAGAATCACTGTAATGCAGTTTTAAAGCGCGGAAAGTTTCTGCACGAGACTCGCGTCAGAAAACAGGTTCTTCTCTGTCCCAAAGGGAGCAAAAACTTAAGATAATTTGTTAAAATAGTAAAGAAACAGGCGTCTTCGTCTATCCCAACTCGTTTAAAATAGGACCTAATCTTCACTGACCCGGCTGATAAAGCGAACCTGTTGGCTGGATTGTTTGCACAGAACTCCACAATCCCGAGTAGTAATCAGCCACTGCCTCTTGTTGAGAACACATTATCTGCAATTTAGGCGATATATTTTCGAACAAGATCAGTTTAAAGAGTTCTTGCAAATCTCAATATCAAAAAAGCCTCTGGTCCCGATGGCATACCGCCAATTGTGCTTAAAACGTGTGCTTCTACATTGGCTCGGCCATTGCGTAACCTCTTACATCTCCTACAGGACAGGAGTATTTTCATCTTGTTGGAAGGTTGCGAATGTCCAGCTAATACCAAAAAAGGGTGATGCCACGAAACCTGCAAACTATCGACCCATTGCGATATGCTGTTTGCTTTCCAAAGTCATGGAGAGTGTAAAAAACTTCCACCTGACGAACTATCTGGGGCACAACGAATTACTCAGTGACCGTCAGTTTGGCTTTCGTAAGGCCCGCTCTACTGGTGACCTAATGTCGTATTTGACAGAGAAGTGAAACCATTCACCCCTATTCTGCGTTTCGATTACGTTCCCGCATTCCGCTACGCACGGATCGTAAATTGGTATTCCAGCAAAAAACTGAATTGGAAGAAAAAGAAGAAGAGAAGTTTGTTTTCACAGTCGGCTGTTTTGTTGTGGAACGTACGAAATCGAAACAAAACAAATAAGCAATTTTGTGAAGTTTAGCGCTGCAACCGACTTATGCCTCCTCCGGTGCTCATTCTCTCATGCGTGCTATGGGTAAGCTTCCGTTTAATATAGCATTTCCAGTCCGTCCAAACCTAAATAAAAAGAAATATTTTAAATATGAAACACAAATTAAAATGTCATATATACTTTCTTCCACGCATTCACATCGTCACTTGGTGGCCCTATTGCGTTCAGCTCACATCGCACTTCTTCCCAAAATGCCTGAATACTTTCCTTTGGCCTGGTGTGGAAGCCACCAGCAATATCCGTATTTGTGGCCATTAAAGCCACCAGCTTCTCGTATTGCGCAGGCGTTGTTGTTTTTGACCTGTAATAAATTAAATAAAACTCACAAATCAGTAAAAAAATATATATAATATACATTTATCTATTTTATACTTACATTTTCCACAAACTCCGTCAGCTAAATCACAACTTAGAAAAACGTAACTACGCTTGTAATGTAGAATAACCGCAATCGAAAGAAAAGCGGAACGGAACGGAACGCAGAGTACCAGAGTTGCCAAAACGGAGAAAATCCGAGCGTAATCGAAACGCAGAATAGGGGTGATTGTGTCCACTTTTTTGGTGAGAGTAAGGTTGTCGCTCTGGATATTTCAAAAGCGTTTGAAAAGGGCGTGGCATAAAGCACTCGTGGCAAAACTAATTGCATATGGTGTCGGTAGTTATTTTGCTCGATCACGTGTTTTCTCAAGGACAGATCGATTCGTGTCGTGAGCGACGGTCTTTCGTCCAATAAATACGCCATTGATGCAGGAGTGCCGCAGGGGTTTTGCGGACGACAGCAACATTTGTCATTTTTATTCCTTTGAAAAACGCCCGAGCTCCTTGGAAGTTGAGAGAAAGAAAATACGAATGGCACACTTACCCAGCAAAATCTTTGCTTACATGTAATCGAAAGAGTAATCCAGAAAATTTTATTCATCGCTTACCCTCTCGCTTACAGAACCCATTATTTTTATACAGGCATGTCATTGGAGGTAATTGATGAATTTTTCGCTTGACATAGAAGTACATCTGTATGAGCTTATAATTTTTTGTGGAATAACTACTTCCCGGTCATCAATTATTTGATAACAACTTGGAAGTTGTTGAATAAGTTATTTCTGTGCAGAAATTATGAATGGGCTCAAATATTGCATAAATAAGTTATTTTAGTACGTTTCTTAATTAACAGTAGGAAGATGAAAAACACCAATTTCAATTGTTAGTCAATTTCTTTTTTAAAATGAGAAAAATGTTTTTATTTAGTATGTTTATATATCAGTGAATTAAAATACTGATATCATAAATAACAATTATAAAATCTTTAGTTAAAATTACACAATTAGTACAAAAAACTAGATTAGAAACTTAGTCACAGTATATGTAGGTATAAGTCTGCAAAGAGAGTTGAAGCTTGATCGTAAAATATTTAATGACATCATTTCATTTATCTCTCTTCGTTCTTCTACTAAAATATACAAAAAATGGTAAGCATGTTAAATGATTAGTTTAAAAGTGGAAAATTACCGTAAGACATTCATTATTGCACACTTTTTATTTTCTGCATTTCGTTATGGGTCGTTTTTATTGTTTTGAATATTTTTAAAATATTTACATTTCACACATTTTTTAAAAAAACATTTGACGCTTTTGAAGTAAAAAACAAAAGTCACACAAAAAATTTAAATAATCTTAAAAACAAACATTCGAAAAGCACAAAGGCCTGGCATTACTAACTGCATTACGAGTAATATACAATATAATGCATTATTGGTCCAACAGCATTTATGTAATGCGTTTTAGAATCGAATACAAATCAAGCCTTTACGAAATATTTTGCTGGGTATTAACGACTTGAAAAAAAATCTCCGAGTGGGGTCTTGCTAATAAATTCGAATTTTATGAAAGCAAGACTCAATGCTGTCTGTAAACCCACAAGCGAGTGAATTATCCCTTAGCAGCCCATAATATGAACGGTGTGCATATTGCGGAGTCAACATTTCTTAACGTTCTGGGCATAGCGATACAATCCGATCTTCGATGGAATGATTATAAATTCGATGTGTCGAAAGAAGCCAAGTGCCTAGGTTTTTTAAAACGGTGCAAGAAATACTTCACTCCAGTTGATATTCCCACTATCTACACCACATATATTAGGCCTTAAATGGAGTACAATTCGAACATTTGGACAGAGGCTTCAAGATCTTATTTGGAGCTTCTGGACCGAATTCAACGACGTGCGATATATTTGATAGGGGATGAAAACATTTCATCGTCCCTCAACTCTCTTGGACATCGACGCAATGTTGGTTGCCTGAGCCTTCTGTATAGGTATTACCACGGGAAGTGTTCATGGGAAATGCAAATGAAATAATCTCCCTGCGTCTGTGTTTCCCGATGGATTCGAGATGTGCAAATTGAAAACAAATCTTCACCGTCATTACTCCACCTTTCCACCCTCCTACTAAACTATCACCTCTCTACGAAACCAACACAATGCTTGCGCATTTATAAGGGGCATCTCCTGAGCGTTGGTTTAGTCTTAAAAAAAAAATGCAATACCTTCAATTTCATCATGGAGGGGATGCTACGAAACGCAGGTGTTCATCGCAACAAAGTATTTGCTAAGTATTTGCTGTCTGCAAATAGGGAAAGCGGGGCGTCTAGTCTCCCATGTTACAGCAGGCATTTATATATTCGAAGTTGTGAAGAAGTTTACATACATACTTTGAGTTGTCAGCCTGGAGATTTAGCGAAGAACAACAATTGCTTATAGGTGCTACTATGGGCTAAGTAAGCAATTAGGTTCCAGAGCCCTCTCCAGATCGACAAAACTAACAATGTATAAGATGCTCATCATACTTGTGCTTCTCTATGGCGCTGAGGCATGGGTGATATCGCTAACAGATGAAGCTGCTCTTTGGGTGTTCGAGAGGAAAGTTCTTCGCAAGATCTTTGGTCCTGTTCGAGCTGGCGACGACTTTTGCATTCGAATGAACCACTAACTGTACGAACTTTATGACGACATTGAATTAGTTCAGCGTATAACAATTATGTCTTTCGTATGGATGAAGAAGCTTCAGCGAAAAAGGTGTTTGAGTCGAAGCCGAGGGTCGACGACGAAGAGGAAGACCATGCGTCCGATGGATTGACCAGGCTTAGGAAGCCCTTACCGCGCTTGGTGAAAGAGATTGGAGACCTAAGTAGAGACGCTTGGTGAGAGCTGATAAAGTCGGTTAGTAACACGACCACGGGTTGTCATGGCCACCTTTGGGTTGTTTTTTAGCTTTGAACAAGGATTTCAAGTATCAAACCTATTCAATCAAGTCTGCCTTGGTTTGGAAAATGGGAAAAATGTTGTTTAGGTGGTAATTAATTATAATTATACAAGGTAAATCTTTGCATTTATAAAAACCACGGATAAGTGCACATCTGTTCCAATCATACAAACGGCTAAATATATATTTTGTGCATTTGTTATTACAAGAAAAGAGTTGAAATTTTATTTACTTTCAAAATATGTATGTTTTCTTTCTATCTAAAATTGTGCTTGTTTACTTACGAAATAAAATTCTTACATTGCATTTGAATTACAAGTATATGTTTTTCTTTTCGAAGCTTTTCTTTATTGCATTACTTACTTTCTTAGGTGGCCATGACAACCCGTGGTCGGGTTACGGTAGACATCATCAGCTCTCGCCTGGCGTCTCTGCTTCGCGCGCGCCATCTCCAATCTCTTTCACCAAGCGCGGTTAGGGCTTCCGCGGGCTAGTCAATCCATCGGATGCATGGTCTTCCTCATCGTCTTCGAACCTCGGCTTTCGACTCAAATACCTTTTTCGCCAATTGTGTTGTGTGTGTTAATAAATGTTTGCACACAATTGGCCAAGAACTGGACCTACATGTTTTATGCCGACTCCGAACGGCTTAAGTTCATGTTCTCAAGAAGCTTTACATCGCATTATGTACTCTCTGAGGTTTGCCATTGTCTGCAGAGAGGTGGTGACCAATCAGAAAAATTTTTTATTGAAAAAACTTTTCGCCGCAACTGGGGATCGAACTTGGGCTCTGAGCATGCTAAGCCACACTCTTAACCTGCATGCCACTGTCACGTTTTTGACATTTATCAATAAAAACAATTAAACATTTCTTTCTATTAATTTTTATCAAAAAAGTCCAAACAGAAACAGAAGGAGAACTTCTGTGCAGACGAAATTGAGGTATTGGTTGCTGTTGTGGATATGTGTTGTGGATAACTACTTGTTACATGCTTTGCTGTCAGCTGTTTTCCTTCAAAAACTTAAGTCGAACTCATACTATGTTCTGATTACACTCTGAATTAAGTTATTCGGTCTTGGAAATATGATTGTGAATTACCCCGTTCTCACTACGCAATCGTAATTCAGTTTGACAGGGCGAGCTGCAAGGATCTCGAAAAAATTGCCTCATACTGGCGGAAATGGTGGCGAAGTTGCAGAAGCAAGGTTTTTTATGTACAATGTTTTTTTAGTATTCATCTGTACAATTAGTATTACTTTATTATTTCAATAAAGGTTTTAAGCAAAAATACTTACTTTGACTGCTGACAGTTATTTGTTTTGTTTTGGTGGTTTGTTTTTCTCCCCTAGTGCTGTTTTCGATAAATTTTCGATAAAAATTAGAGATGAAACCGATTTCTACCTATTTCGGATTGTAATTCAAAGTGAATTACCTTCGAATGAGAAATTCAGCTTGTCAAATTTTGTATGGTGAATTACGTTGTTTTGAACATAATTGAGCTGAAAATTACGAATGAGTGCCGAATTACGTGCAGTGAGAACGGGGTATTCAGTCGCTAAATTTCTATACTTAAGTTCGACCATGATTCAATAATTTATAAGGTTATCCTGATATTTGACATACCCTTATTTTTTTAAAACAAAAAATTGTTCTCTCTCGAAAATGAATGACAACCAGGGTTTTGTGTTCATCAAAAAAAAATTGTTCAGTGTTTTGTTGTGTTTTTTTTAAGTATGTATTTCCAATATTGTACTTCTTAGAAAAAAAAAGTATTCATTACTTTCAGTGAATTTTTAAGGCAATAAATTCTAGAAAATATTTCAAACTTGGACGCTGTGAAGTCGCACAACCTTTTAAAGTCATCTGACGGATGCTTCAAAATACAAAAGTAGCAGAAAATGTATTAGCTCAAAATTCTTAAAATATATTGTTGTAAGAAAAAGAAAGATATTCAATCAGCTGTGGGAATTTTGTGTGATTAATAATGCTCTCCTCTTCAAATAAGGGTATCTATCATGGTATAATAACTTACAAGGTAGCAGTGACAAGTATTGATTTTCTCATCTACAAGTAAATGAGTTCATGTCAAAAACATCTGTTCGTTGTTATATGCGTTGCCCACATTCAGCTGTGTCAACTGTTGTGATAGCGATACTTAGGATAGCGAAGTTATCGCTACGAAAGTGTCAGAAAAGTTTTCAAGTTGATGAAATGTCAAGCATTGTGTCAAATGCCAATGGAAACTTTACCGACAAATACAAATTTTCTATTTTTAAATGCATTTTTATGCGCAACTTCATATTTATGTGCATCAAGTTTGGACTTAACAGTTGTCAACTGTTGAGTTCGCTGAATGTGGCCAATGTATGTAATGGCGAATGGTGAGCGCTCTATTCATTGTTTTTTTTTTGACAGATGGTCTTTTCCAACAGAAACGTCAATACTACCTTTTAAGTTATACCACTAGTATAGAAGCTCATCATACGACGGGTCGTATTCAAAATAATTAAGTAGCAGCCGATATGACATTTTTCATTCACCTCGATTCAGTTCATTGGTCAGAACTCTTGCCTTGGATTCTTCTTGGTCTACGAACTGCAATCAAAGAAGACTTACAGCTAGGTTCCAGAAAACGAGTGACACTAGGTCGAAAGTGAAATTGCAAATCGAGTGAATTTGATTTCAGCGTTCTGCAATCCGAGTGATATGATCTTTTCGAAGTCGATTCAATTTCACTTTCGAAACAGCTGATAGCTGTCAGTACAGAGTTCAATTTGTTTGTTTATTTTCGCCAATTGTTCATTTTTTCCATATTTTTAATATTTTGTAGTAATTTTATTAAAAATGAGTGCTATTTATGTTGCTGCTATGCTGCATAATGAAGCACAAAAGAATGCAGATGAAAAATGAAAAGGAGAACGTTGAGGGTCACTTCTAACCAGCGTTGTCAGATGAATATACCTCAAAAATTACCTTATTCTCGCATTTAATTCTCTCAAATTACCACACGTAAAAAATACCTCAAATTACCTCAAAATCGTGCAAATTACCACAAAATTACCGTAAGTCAATGAAATACCTCAAAGTTGCTTAAAATATCACTTTAAGCAGTGTTTATAGCAAAGAATGAAATTATGTAACGAAAGTAAACTTAAATTGCAACATATTAATTAACAACAGTTAATAAAACAATAATTTTTATAATAATTCAATTCTTTAATGAGTTCAAAAATTATTTCTCAAAACAATTTCTCCAGCCTCATAGCAGGCCTTGCACTGCTCATCATAATTTTTCTATAAACACATTCATAATATTAAAATGCGCCTAAAATGTAAAAAATACTTTAAGCTTACAGATATAATTATTTTATTTTTCACTTTGCTATCAGAAATTACACCGTTGTAGTTCAATTTTGGTTCTGCGATAAGACCAACTTTGTCGGATTTGGGGAAGTCACCTGAGTACAACTACGTCCTTGGTTTAGTTAGATTGGCTCAAAATTTTGAGAAAATCATGTTTTTCCAAATGGTCCATTTTGAGCTATTCTAAGCCTTTTGGCATGTCTATTTATAAAGATATCTGGCAAACTAGTTGCACGGTCTTACCAACCAATGAAAAAACTTAAGGTCATGCAATTCTACGTCAACAGTTCCTTTACTACTTTCGGATCCGAGGAGTAGTTCTTGTGTAATTAATAATTTTTCCATAAATTATTGTTTTCTTACGAAAAATTCAAATTAATTTTACGGTACGACAATTTTATAGTTTTTCCATAATTTTAAGAATTTTTAAAAATATGCTGGTAGAAGATACAAAAAAACAGTTGCACGTTTTTTTACACGTGTGTTATCGTTTTGAAAGTTTACATGTAAATTAGTTTTTAAGTAGGTTAAAAGTTTACACTTTTTACACCCTTTACCAGAATAGGCCAGAACAGGCAAGCAAATTTTGTTCCATAAATTTAATTTCCAATTTTCTTTTAAAAAAAACAACAAGTTCTCAAAAATTGATTAATTACACAACAAAACTACAACAGTGTTATTTACGTTCTTTTGTTGTTAAATATCGAAAACAGTTTAAAAACAAACTACTAACAAGAATGCACATGAAGAATGCATCAACAAGCGCATTCACTCAGTTAACCTTTTCTGTACACATTTCATTCACGCGTACTTCTACCAAAGCAGGTAGAAATCTCTTTTTGGTAATGTGAGGTATTTTGTGGTAATTTCGGTATTTTTATTCTCTCGCGTGGGAAATATCGCATATGTGGTAAAAATTTTCTGGCATGAGAATTTTTCTCACATAAAGCGATGATTTCTACTTTCTCCCGCAGCATCTCGCAAGAGCTCAAAAAATACCGAAAGCACTATTTATCGTGCAAAACTGGTAACGCTGCTTCTAACCCTTTGGAAATTCCTGGTGCTGCGTTAGTACCAAGGATTTGCAGTTCATTTAAGTTAAATTGTTTTAAAATATATTTCAGGTTTGACACTTGCTACCGCGTCAATAAAAATGCTTTCATAATGTTGCTAGACACCATGAAACCTGATCTTAAAAATTAATATATTCCAAACGTGGTTAAACTTGCCGCGGTCTTACGTTTTCATGCTGAAGGCAGTTTCCAACCTTCGGTAGGAAAAGATGCTGATATTGCTTTAGTCCGGAGCACAATATCAAAATTAATGACGAAAGTGTTTGATATTTTGGAAAAAAAATATGTCGCCATTGGATTAATCTTGCAATGTTGGAAGAAGAAAAAATTAAAACCAAGCGACATTTCATGGATAAATTCAGTATTCCTGGTGTTGTAGGCTGCGTGCACGGCACCCATGTGAAAAGTTCGCAGCCACATCAAGATACAACACTTTTCTATAACAGAAAAGGTTATTTCAGTGTTAATGTCATGATAGTAAGGTCCAAAAATTGTACCTAATTTTTTGTAAAATTTATTGCATTTTTTTAATTTAGATTTGCGATTATAATTTGTTAATTATAACCGATGTTTAAAAATAAGTTTCTGAATTTTTTGCACAAAATCATATTTTTTTAATAATTCACACATCTTAAACTAGTCGGTTTTAAATCACTTTAAAATCGGTGAAAGTGATTTGTGGAACACACCATTTCACTCGATTTTAACTTCGAAAGAAAAGTGAAACTGAAACCGAAAAAATGAAATGTGGAACACCGAGTTTCGTTTTGCAACGATTTCATTGCCAAATTCGAGTGAAAGTGAAATGCAGAACCTAGCTGTTAAATTGTTCTTCCGCAGAAATGGTTTACGGTCAAACTTTAAAGTTACCAGGAGAATTAGTTGTTAAAAATAATGATACCATAAACATGGACCTTACTCTTCACACGTTCGTTCGAAAATTGTTCATCATTATAAAGATTATAGTTACATTCCAAAATCGCTTAGTAAAGGGTGTTTTTTTAAGAGCTTGCTGATTTGAAATTTAAATTATGAAATGGCCAAAAAAAATTTTTTATTTGGTAGATAATTTCTTGGCATTTAACATTAAAATATAATTTCGGGCATATATCCACGACTATTATGCACAAAGGTAATTCTGGAGGTCCAATTTTCGACCACCTTTTCAAGCATTTGAGGGCGTATTTCAACAATGACACGTTGAATATTGGTTTCCAAAGCGTCAATCGTTGCTGGTTTATCCACATAAACTAAAGACTTCACGTATCCCCACAAAAAATAATCAAGTGGCGTCAAATCACACGAACGCGGAGGCTAATTCACCGGTCCATTTCTCGAAATAATGTTGTCGTTGAAATGTTCTTTCAATAAGTCGATTGTTTCGCCCGCAGTATAACAAGTGGCACCATCCTGTTGAAACCACATTTCGTCCACATCCATATCTTGAATATTTGGCAACAAAAATTCATTGATCATGGTTCTGTATCGATTTCTATTCACGGTTACGCGTCGTCCTTCCTCATTTTTAAAGAAATAAGAACCGATGATTCCACCAGCCCATAGAACGCACCAAACAGTAAATTTATCGGGATGCATTGGTAATTCTTGAACGGCGTGTGGATTATCTTTGCTCCAAATACGGCAATATTGCTTGTTGACATATCCATTCAACCAAAAATGCGCCTCATCACTAAAGAGAATTTTGCGGTAAAAAAGCGGATAAACATTTTTAATTGAACACTGTTTTTGAAAATAAATTTCCACGATTTGGAAGCGTTGTTCTGGAGTAAACCTATTCATGAAGATGTGCCAAACAATACTGAGTAGAGACGTCACTTTAAACTGTCAAAACAACTGTCAGACAAAAGAGTAATCCATATTGAAAAAAAACCTCACAAAAAAAAACACCCTTTGCTTGTGAATATGTTTTTGTAAAAATCAATCGTTCATCTGAACTTCAACAACCGTTTGATGTACCTTTTAAAGTTATTTCTAGACATGATAAAATATTTAAAATTAAATATGGTAACACAATAAAATCTATCTCAATTGATCGTCTTAAACCTGCATACACTAATGACAAATCACAAATACACAACACAACAGATTCAAATAAACCCACTCTAAAGAAAGTTACTTTTAACACGTTAACTGCCATGAGGCACATACGGTGTGCCTCAATAAAATGTGCACGTAGGCTCTGAGGCACAGCGTATGTGCCTCAGTATTTGATTACACATTATAGTTCATGATTTAAAATAACTACCTCGAAATGCAAACCTGTAAACGAAGTTCAATTCCGCATGGCCTGGCATACCTTAACTTATCTTTAGCGCATCATTTTTATACCCCCATGATTAAAAAAAAAACCCCTTTTACTGGGGTATATTTTTGTATAATTTTGTCACTCCGTAACGCCCATAAGGAAGCGTGGTAGGTATAGTATGTGTCGCAGTTCAATATTGCTAGACGAAATGGTTATGTATGATCAAAATGAAATTGCACAAATATACAAACAAGGCACAGCTCATGCACCTCAGCGGTACACATGTTGTGCCTCAATAAAATATTTCAAAATTTCACAGAAATATAAAAAAAAATTTTCTGATATTTTGTTCGGATTTTCTGATACCAAAATACAACAGATCTTTAAAAAAAAAATGGCCCGGAGGACCCGATATATTTTTTATATGGTGGCTGTATTATGGTGGGAGTATTTGTAGTGTACAAATAACGTGCAAGTTTAAATTAAATACTTTATTTTTTTTTATACATTGTTGTTAAATTTTTTATATATTCAAATTTTTAAGATTAAAAAAAAACAAGTAAAGAAAGTCTAAAGTCGGTCTAGGCCGACTATGAAATACCCTAAACCTACTTTTCAAAACCAAAAAAATTTATATTTTAAATGGGCGTCTCCGTGGGCGGATGACTCCCAATTTTTGAACACACCTTAGTTTTGGTATAAAATACATACATATCAAATTCTCTTTGACAAACACAACCTTATTTATTGAGTTTTAAACTTTTTGTTTTGTATGGGAGGTAGGCGTGTTCGTTGGCGGATGACGTCCATTTTTCAAAACCATCTTTGTATTGTCATAAAAAACATACGTTTCAAATTTTAGCTCTGTAGGTTAAACAGACGCTTATTTATTGCGTTTTCAATTTTTGGGTTGTATGGGAGGTGGGCCGTGGGATGGTGACCGTGGCATGCAGGTTAAGTGTGTGGCTTAGCATGCTCGAGAGCCCGGGTTCGATCCCTAGCCGTGGCGAAAAGATTTTTTCAATAAAAAATTTTTCTGATCGGTCACCACCTCTCTGCAGACAATGGCAAACCTCAGAGAGTAAATAATGCCTTGTAAAGCTTCCTGAGAACATGAACTTTAGCCGTTCGGAGTCGGCATAAAACATGTAGGTCCAGTTCTCGGTCAATTGTGTGCAAACATTTAATAACACACACAACACAATCGATCCTTGGAAGCTCGGTCAAAGTCCTTTCAAGGGCTGAAATGGCCAATTTGTTTTTTGTTTTTTTTTATGGGAGGTGGGCGTGTCCGTCAGCGGATGCCGTCCATTTTGCAAAGACATTTTTGTGTTGATATAAAACACATACATATCAAATTTTATTGTTGTAGGCTTCTTATGAGCTGAGTTATGCAGTTTTCAATTTTCGCGTTGTATGGGAGGTAGGCGTGTCCTTAGGCGGATGATGTCCATTTTTCAAAACCATCTTTGTTTTGTTATAAAAAACATATGTGCTAAATTTTGGCTCTGTAGGTTAAACAGAGGCTTCTTTATTGCGTTTTTAATTTTTGGGTTGCATGGGAGGTGGGCGTGTCCGTAAGCGGATGACGTCCATTTTGCAAAGACATTTTTGTGTTGATATAAAACACATACAAACCAAATTTTATTTTTGTAGGCTTATTATGAGCTGAGTTATGCAGTTTTAAATTTTTGAGTTGTATGGGAGGCAGGCGTGTCCGTGGGCGGATTCCAAAAATATTCAATAGTGCAGATCCTTGAGTGCATGTGACCATGTGAACCAAGTTTCATCCAATTATCTCGACTTCTTCTTCGTATCCTGTGTTTACGGACAACACACAGACGGACGGACGGACGGACGGACGGACGGACATAGATAGCTCGACTCACGTGGTGACGCTGATCAAGAATATATATACTTTTCTATAAGTTAATATACCCTCACCTATCAGGTTTAGGGTATAAAAATAATTTACTTAAAATTTTTTTTCAGAATAAAAAATGTTATAAAACAAATGTACCATGAATGTACATGAATAATTGTAATAAAATAAAATATTAATTAATAAAAAATTTATACAAAAAAAAAGTTCAATTATAATAAAAATAAAATAGTACACACAAAATTATTGTGTACTAAAGTATCTATCTCCATTTTCGTGAGAAGACGTCAAATATCGGGATAACCTTATAAATTATTGAATCATGTGTAGTGACCTCATATCATTCAACACACTTATTATAAGTATCATAGTACTTTTCCGCTGGTCACACAGACATTTGTCCTTCACACAACTTGAGTTCATTAACGCAAACAATACAAATTGCGTTATCCAAATCCACATAAGTAAGTAATTATGTAACACATAAGTAATGAATTCTATTTATAAAAATTAACAAAAGACAAAGCATAGAACTGAAAGACATTATTCTATTTAAATTAAAATGATAATTGCTTTTCGCATACAGATGATGGTGAGTTAAGAATTTATGCTTGCTCGCAGCATATATTTACATATTATCTTATGACGTTCCGTCATAAATTTGAAGACTTGAAAACTAAATTAACTTATACTAAACTTAAACTAGACTTAAATACATAAATAAATTTTGAACGTTGATAATTATTTTCCACTTCATAATTTAATTTAGATGTTTTTATACACCTAACCTCTATGTATTTCTGTGTTAGCTTAAGCGTAGAAGTCCGGTAGAAGCAACGTAGATGAAATAATTTCACAGTTAACATTAAGATTTTCATTAATAAAGCCGACAGATGATATATAATTAATGTTTGACCAATTAAAATCTTTTTGTGCCTCAAAGATTTGCTTTATTAAATTGTTATCAATGCTTGATAGTTTACTTACATAATTTTTTAAAAGAATTAACATATATCTACATAATGGAACAATGCGTGAATTTCTATAGATGTCAAAATTGGAGTATCTCTTTGTATACGACTCATAATTTCGGTCTATAGATAATCATAAAATTTTTCGTTCAAATCGTTCTAGAGTCTGTGCCACGGTTGGAGAGATTGTAAACCAGATCGGAAATCCATAAAGTAATAACACTGTGTGACGAAATCGACCAAAAAAAAAGCACAAGCAAACTGAATATTTGTTAACTGATTAGGTACAAACCAAATCAGATGTTGGCTGAGTATAGGTACATGAACCAATACTCAGTTGAATGATCAAGTGACACAAAGAAAACACCACACAACAATTTTTAGTTCCAAATTGAAACTTTTATTCTTGAACCTTTTAATAGAACTGACTTCCAAGTAAACTAAAGTTAGGAGTATTTAAAGGAAAATACTTAAGACTAAAATATGAATAATTTAATATTAACAAATATGAAATTGCTGCATTGCACAATAATAAAAATCACAAATATAAAATTGCTGTATTGCACTATAAGAACGCAGTTTCTTGACCGCAGGTTATTGCACTTAATTTTGTGACCCAATTTTACAATTTTGTTTTGGTTGCAAAATGCATGCCGTTGGCCTAAAAATATGCCTTATGTCAACAAACTGCGCTTTATGTGCAGTTGATTTTATAAACAAATTGTTTAATTGCTTAGTGTTTACTTTTTGTTGTTTTATATATAAAATGTTAATGTCAATATAATCTATAAAATATATATATCATAAAGTATAAACATTACAACCAATGAATTAATTATAAACATAAATCTATCATAAAGTATTAACACAAACCTTATAGAAATTCTTAAAGAGGAACATGTTGTGAGTCCATCGCACCTTGTCAGACTTCTCAATGTCGTCACAATTTTAACCGACATTTCGTCAAATCTTAACCGATTTTGTTCATCTTTGAGTCGTTGGAAAGAAGGTGCGCTAAGCCATGCGCACGTTATGTAACATGATCCACGTTATGCTGTGGATACAAATCGTGTGAATGGAATTTTGTTTACAATAAGACGTGTGAAATAAATTGGTCGCATTATAAAATCACCAAATCAAAATTAACTCAAATTTTGATTGGTGGATTGATAGTGATTTGTTTGTGTGACTAATTCTAGTGCTCAATTTTATTTGGAGCACTGGAAAAACTGGAAAAAGGATGAGTGACAAATTTTAAGTCACTCACCAAATTTTGTATATAAACTGAATTTTAGGAACAATAAAATCAGAATTAAGCTACAAACTAAAATGGGTGTTTTCACTCGCAGTATTTCTTTATTTTCAGAAAGTACGGCTCTTTAGCCATATCACTACTGCGTGGTGCGCTTCAATACACCAAAACTTATAAGCGTTTTTCTAGGCAATGAGACGTACAACACATGGTGATCCTGCCAGTTTTGGACCACTGGACTTAAAATATATACCAACACCGGTTGCAGCTAACGATGAAGAAGCTCCAATATACAAACCAACCGCTTTGCAGAGACCACAACTACTATCAATAGAAGAATATAGAAGGAGACAGACAGCAAAGGCAGCAGCAACACGAGCTTTCAGAGAAAGCATTGAAGAAAAAACAAAGACGAAACGCCCAAGAGCAGGACGTAAAGTAAAAGCTAGGAAGGAAATAAAGGAAATCTACAACATTTTGACCATAATCAACAATAAAGAGGATCAATCAAAACCACACAAACTAATAAAGAAAAAGAGGAAACAATATCAGAAAATCCCTAGAAACACTTTTCAACTTTGTTAGGGACACCCAACCTACCGCTATGATATAGAAAATGTAGAATGTAAAAAATTAAGAAAACTGTTACAATCAATATAAAAACAAAATCAAAAGGAAAAAAATACAAATTTTATAATATAAATTATCAATCAATAAATGATTCCAAATAATCTTAGTACAATTTATAATATCACCATGTTAGAAAATATAAATAAAGACAGGATAACAATAAATGAGAATTTCGAAAATAACGTAAATTCCTCAATAACCAAAGATGAAATCTCCACCATTGGTACAACAGTACTCATAACAATTACACTGTGCTTGTTGCAAAATCCATCAAACGGGGGACCCAGGGGGTAATTCAAGTGCGCTGATTCTAATGGTGCTATGCGTTTTTTTAAGTTAGCTCTAGTTTTCGAGTTATTCGAAAAACAAAATATCACTACACTGAGAAAAAAACACATACCTTGCTCCGGTAAAACATTTCTCTATTTTCGATAATAGCAATTTTCTCTTTTTCAAATAAAATTTTCTTCAATTAGAAAAAAATTTCTCATTTTCGAAGAAATATTTCTTTACATCTAGGAAATGGAAATATTTCAATATCTCTAATAATGATAAGTATTTTTCTCGCACAAAAAATTTCGCATTTATAGAGAAGCATTTATTGAAAACGAAAAATTTTTCTTATATTTTGATAAAAAATTCACTACGAGAAGTATTTTCTTCAATATAAGCAAATCTTTTCTCAAAAATAAAAAGTATTTTTCTCTAAAATCGATATATTTTTCTTTTTCATGGAAGCTTTTTATCATTTTTAGAGAATTTTTTGTATCGCAATTAGAGAATAGCATCCAGAGAATGCAAGTGTAATGCAAAGTCTATACCATTTTTCTCTTAATATGATGCCTTTTTTCATATTCCATATCATATCATATTCCGATAAACTTTTTTCTGAGTGTATTAAGGATAAAACGGAAGCAATTTTATTTTTTATTTTTTACACTTTATTAAAATTAAATCGATATAAATTGATAGAATAACCATTGAATCGACAAATATACATAAAAAAAAAACAATTTAAAGAATATTTATTCGATTTAGTTGATTTAAGAGTGATTTTCCCGGAAAAAATTTATACAAAAAAAACTTTGATAGCCCTTAAGCAACGACAACATTTCATGGCTTTAAAGGTTTAGGGGAATGCCTTTTCAAGATAGCGTGGACTAATGTTTACATTAGCTAACGCTTGCTTTAATTAGTTGATGATTTTGAATGTTTCTATCATATCAAAGAGCTGAAACGTCTAAATTATGTGTAGCAAACTCCCATATAGGAATTTTTCCGGGAATTGCTAAATAGGCTGATCCCCAAACTATGGTGCAATATAATAAACAGTACTGATTAAGAGTCAGCACTTTTTTTATAAGGTAAACAACTAAACAATTTGTACAAAAGAATATAATGTAGGTTATATATAAATACAACGTTATTATTTAAAATAAGCCAATGGCTTAACAGGTTCGAACATTTTTATGATATTTGGGTACAAAAGCAAACTTCTAAATAGGATGTTTGGGTTGAAATAAAATCTTATTTCATTTAGGCTGGTTGGTGGGTATTACAAATAGTATTTTGGTTAAGTACAAGGATGAAATTTTTCGTTACAATTCACAGAGGAATTAAATAAATGGTCAAGAATTACAAATTTTTTTCTTCGTGGGTCTAAAATTTTGATTTTCAAAATTCTCGAAAACAAGAGCTAACCTAAAAAAACGCTTAGCACCATTAGAATCAGCATACTCGAATTAGGTTATCCCCCCGGGTCCCCCGTTTGATGAGAAAAAAAAGTGTCCGATTCGAGCACAGTGTTATCGTTGTTCTTGTCATATTTTACATAGGTTACAAGCTCAATTCCAAGCGTAAAGAATGTGTTTTAAAACATACCACCAGGATTCAAAACTTACAACAACAAGTCTAAACAGTACCCATGCAAAAACTAATTGAGATTTACAAGAATTTGCGTGTAATTAAAATGAACATTAAGAAGAGTTATAATAGAGGGTATACCCAACAAACGATCAAGCAGAAACTAACTTTAATAGAATCTTACCGAGTTGAATACAACACCCACTTTTTATCGATAAAATCAAGTTAAGAATCACTACAATTGACCGAAGAGTTTTATCTACTTTTTCTGGAAACTTCAAATTTATAAAGGTTCATGTCACAAAACGAACTACCAGATTTAGAAACAGAATCTCAGGAAGAATCAGAAAAAACAATCAAGCTAACCCTTTTAATTTAGAAACTATTCTTAAAATAATTCCGAATTTCACAGGTAGTTATGAAGAATTAGACGGATTTCTTAAAATAATAGAACTGATTTACAACAACTTCTCAGCAGATGATCGATTAAAACTAATTGATCTAATAATTAATGTAAAAGTGAGTACAAACGTCCGTACTAGCTTAGCAAACACTAGCAGTATAACAACCTTAGGACAACTGAAAACAGCATTAAAAACGACATACAAAACTTCACTAACTACACCCCAGATACACACAAAGTTAGCAACCCTAGCGCAAAGAAATAACAATTTATCACAATTTAAGGACAAATTAGTAAACTTTATTTCAGAACTTAATAATTAACGAAATTTCGGGCGATGATGTACAAAAAAATGTCATCATTAAAAATATATTCAAAAACGGTCTCAACGACGAGTTTAAACAAACGATATTCGCAACCCCACCCAAAACCTTTACTGAAGTAGTTAATTTGGCACTTGAACTTGAAAGAAATAATGAGTCGAACAAACAAAAGTTATATTTCAGGAACACCCATAACAGACACAACCGTCAAAACAATTACTACAACAACCGAAGATACTACGGCAACAGTTATAACAATTATAATAATCAACAACGAAGTAATGCAAACTCCTCAAACAAGTACAACCGCAACAATGTAAACTAGGTCGTAGCAATCGCTTAGCAAATGCATAAGCTGGCCACATAAATAGCTACGTTGAGGATACAAATTAGTTGGGTCGCTCGCTTTGAAAATTTTTTCTTAAAACTATAAAAGAAAAGATATTAGGGTATTCACACTGCCTTGGGTAGTTGGTTAGATTGGCAAATGCCATACATTTTGTTTTTGTAAAAGTGCCATTCTACCCAAGTACCCATCTACCAATCAACTCTAGCTGAGACCCTGACTTGTTTGGGTAGATTGATTAAGTACTTTTTCATGGGTTACCACCTTTTCCAAAAGTAGGCAATAATTGAATTGACAAAAACTAAAGTAAACAAATTATAAGTGAATAAAATAGACAAATGTGTTAAAATGAGTTATTTTAAAATTTTTGAGATAAAAATTATTAAATGCCGCAAAGTTCACGTTAAAAATGACTCCTATATATATAACTTTTTACGCCCGTACAATAGCCTAAATTTTGCGCTCATAAAATCACATAAATAATATGGTGGCAACTCTTTTCTAGCTGTCACTTATCTCTCATCAGCTGTTTTTCTACAAGTACTCAATTGCAGTTAAGGGTGCTCGCAGTAATCAAAAGTACTCAACATACCCGTAGCCAACTACCCAAGTCAGTGTGAATACCCCTATTATCTCTTCCGATTATCTTAAACGAAAAAATTAAAATTTTTTATTTTATTTCAGTTTTTCCAATATTTTGGGCCAAAGTCAAGTGTGAGGTCATTACTATATATAAAACAAGTATATATATTTAGTATAAATATCTCAAACGGTACAAAAATTATGAACGATAAAGTGAAATGTGTGTCAGAAAAAGAGATTGCGAAAAAACGTGTAATTTGGCCATCGTAATTCTGTTGGTGAAAAGTTTATTTTGTTTTTAAAATTAAAAAAAAAACACTTTGAGATATAACCAAATTAAAGTATTTTTCAAAAAGTTGCCAACTCTAGCATACAAATTTCAAAAATATTAAATTTTTTCTAAATCGCTATAGCTTTCTAATGTTACTTCATTTACGAAAATAAGGTAACAGATGAAGGAGATATGATTTATCGGAAATGACTGATTTTCAAATGATTTTTAAGATTGTTTCTTTTATAAAAAATTGGTATCTCCATAATTTTTGAAAAAATTGCTATAAGAAAACAAATAACTTATATTCTTATAAGTAGAATCCTATAGACAAAATTTCAAGTAAAAAAGTCTAAGAGCATGTGATAAATTTTTAGAAAAAACTTGCATCAGGCTTGAAATGACCGTATATTTTTTGCTGCAATGAATATGATAATTTTAAACAAAGACACTTACATATAACAATTTCATTATATTACGTTTTCACAAGTTAACAGACTAACACTACTATAATTTTTTTTTTTCAACTAAATCTAAAAAATATAATTCTTTAATTTATTTTATTTTTGAACCGCTCAAAGCTTCAGAAATATGTTATTTAAAGGAATTAAGTGAACACTCAAACGTTTAGTATTTATAAAATACTTAAAGGCATTAAAAATCCAATTGGATTATTTAGATTTTTTCACACATATAAAATAAACCCAACGAATGTTCGTTTGTTATCAATTATTCAAAATGAGCGTTTGAATTAATAATTCAGGAACATTTTTCACGACCGGCAGTTACTTATCTAAATGTTTCTTCCTAACAGATTTCCTCACTTTTCTTTCTTATTTCTTATTGTTTTCAATTCTCCATGATAACGCAAAAACGAAAACTTGTAGAACAACAACAACGCAAAACAAACCGATGACACATGCACAACAAAAAAAAATCACTTGATGGTGATAGTCGAGCGCTGCATACAAAAGTTTTTTTAGAACGGACGATCTATTCAAACGTTAATTGTTAATAAACGGTTAAAAAGAACGAGCAAATAAGAAGCAGACAAATTTTCAGTTTCAAACGAATTCAATCTGCTTTTAAATACACAGAGGGAAAAACCTATGGACTCAATACATAAATTTATGTACTCATGTCATAGTTTTTTACACACAAAAGTTTTACATTTTTCATGTATTGAGTACATGTTGAAATCTTTATCGACTACATAATGCTTTTAAACGTTTCTATAGTCAATCAAGAATTTTATGTACTCCCCAGCTAGCATTTAGACGATTCTAGACGAGCGCGATCATTTCGCGATTCTTTTTTTAATCGTCCAGACGATTGTTACGGTAAAATTTTATTTTGCTCTTCCAAATGATGCTTCTGCGAGTCGTTGTGGCGATTGTTGGACGAGTGAATCGTCGTTCACGCATTCTGGCGAGCATTTAAAGATTGCTAGATGCCAAAGATTACCATTACTCTTGAATATGGTACATATGCGACTGATGTTGATGATTGATTGACGAGTGTTTGTTTTTTTTTGTTTCTTACATCGTCTCTCTACAATCGTCGTTTAATCATTCTGACGACCATTTAACGATTGTTATTTGACCACAATTGCTGTTATTTGTGTTAATCTAAAATCGCTGCTTATGCATTCTCGCGATCGTTTGACGAATTTAACCGTTATGTCTCGAAAAGTTTACAAAAACAAGCAATTTTTGTTTCTTTTCAACAAGAAATTTTTGCTTCATTTTATTTCAGTTGTAGAATAGTGAAGACGTGTCGGGCTTATTAAAAAAGTTAAAACTAACTTACTCTGAAGATTTTAAAACCAGTTTAGTGCCGCCAAAAACTTTAAGAGTTTGATCAACAGATACAAGAGAACGAGGATATTGTTCTCCAACTGGTAAGCATATTTATCTATATCTATATATATATCTTTCTTTATCATTCTATATCTTTTTATATCTTTTTTACCGAAAAACATTCTTCGTAAAGTGGGTGGCGACTGCAGAAACTCATTTGTGGGGAATTCAATAAAAAATCCTGAGCGATGATGTTGCTGCAAAATTGAGCTGGCGTGGTACAAACAATAAACCCAGTATCCAGGAATATAATATTCCGAGAATTATTGCAAGTAAGTACTTTTCATTTCATGATCTTTTATTTTAGGTTCCTTATTTCTTTTTCTTTTTTAAGATGTCTGTCATTTAAAGTTTAAAGCTGACGCAACATTTCGTTCATGCTGCTGACCGATTGAGGAAGGGTGATCGTACAAAAAAGGATGGCGGAACACAGGATTTGACTCTCAAATAATTTATTTTTACAAATTTTTGGCTCAAATTTTTTCTATATGTGTATCAAACTTAATTTTGTTTCTTGAATTAATCTTATGAATGAATCTTCTTTTATAAATATACTTATTACTTATAATATAACAATAAAAAAAAAAACAATACAGAACAATTCTTTTTATTTTGAATCATTTTAATATCAATTAAAAATCGTGTATGCAATACTTTGAAGACTCGTCAGCGATTCTGTTTGGCGCATCGCAGACGACTCATTAAGGCGATTGTTTCAAGGCTCGTTTGAAGTAGGAATAAAAGCATCTTACACGATTCTTTCCTACGGATCGTAGACGACTCATATGGAAGAGTCGCCGGCTTGACACAGTTTCTCCCGTTGTACTGAACGTGCGCGGTCGGAATAAGATATCGTCGACGATTTATTTAATCGCCCGGTCCGATCGCGGAAGAGTCGTCTACGATTGAAAATGCTAGCTGGGTCAACACATAAATATGTGTCTTGAATTCATGGTTGTATGTGGTGAGTACATTCACACTGTACTCATCGCAAACTATTACAAACAATTTTATGTAATGAGTTCTTATGTACGTATTACATAGATTATTGACTCATTACATAAAGTCGTGTAGAACACTTGCGTTGAATACAGTATGTCAGAACAATTTGCATGTGCTCAGTACATACATACCTTACTCATTACACATTTGGAGTACATAATACATACATAATTTACTCATTACATATGTTAAATACATAATTTTATGTAATGAGTACATGCATAATGTATTCATTATATATTTTTTGTTCATAATTTCATGTATTGAATATATACACAGTTCATGTCTGTGCCTAAAGCACCCTATCAACAAATACAATGACTTACTTAATAAAGAAGTAAGGAACAAAAATTGATTTGCATGCGCTGCAAGTTTCTTTAGCAGCAAAACAGCAGCGCTGAGTTGAAATTTATGAAACTACAAATGTCTGTCAAACAACAACAAATGTTGTTTATGAAAGAAAATAATACTATGTTCACACTGAGATCAAATTAGGTAATTTCGAGCTTTTATGTAATTTCGACTGAAATTATCTAAAAACTATGGTAATTTCCCATACAATTTGTTGATTTGGAAATTACCTCAAACAAGGTAATTTCGTTTAAATTACTCACGAAATTAGGCAAAAATGCACTGCAACCCTGAAATCTGAATATATATATTGTGAATTAAACACACCCTTTTTTTGGCGTATTAACAATCTTGCTATCCATTCCAGCTGAGCCGTTAAAAATTAAACATGACACATGATAATGGCCACATTCAGATACTTAGCTGTTTTGACCCTTCGGTTAACAACCCGTTCAGTGAAACTTAGGTGAGCGATGTTTTCAATGAATTAAAGTTGCACAATTGATAACATGTACGGCTTTATGCGAAATAATTTTGCAAACTTACTTTGAGTAAGAATTTTCTATTTTAATTGAACATTTAAGTTGGCAACTGTTGAGAGTGCTGAATGTGGCCAGTAAAAAATTGACAAAAAAATAAATCAAACGTCAAACGAAATTATCCAAGCCTAGTGTGAACACTTTTGCACAATTTCGAAATTATCTCACGAAATTACCTAATTTGATCTCAGTGTGAACATAGTATTAGCCTAAAATAAGATTTAAAACTGCAAATTTATTTTATTTAACAGGGTTCACCTACATATGCAAATATAAACTAATTTCATGTTATGTGTTTTATTTTCTAACTATTTTCCTTCATAAATAAAATTCGTACTCTTATTTTTTACTATTTATTGATAAATAGCTGTTGCAGCCAAAAATATTCGCCGCAAGATTTTTGCTGTCGTTTCATGTCGTTCGGTTTTTTCATTGACTGATACATACATACACAAGCATGTTAGAAGAAAACTGTTTCAGCGTATAACAACAACAAAACTCACGGAAATATTATTTTCAAGTAACTTTTAAACTAAATGGAATTTGAAAAAACTTCCTAAGGAAACAACATTCGTTAGGAAGCGTAGAACAGTACAGAAAAAGAAATTTTAAGATCGATCAATCCGTTCCAGAGTTTAAGGTCTCTAAACAGCTTCAAACAACCTGTTCCATGGGAGCTTCGCTCGCTCGCTCCAATAACAATCGCGGATACTACAACAATAACGCTAACAGATCCTCAAGCAACAATTTTATAAGAAGAAATAATAACTTCAACACCAATCGTTCATACAACGCAACCCACAAGCTAATAATAACAACGCTAGAAGAAATTACAATGATCGCCGCAGGATATATATGACAGAAGCTAACGTCCAGGGATACGTAGGATGCTCGGAGATCAATACAGAATATCATCCGGGACAGCAAATCTAAAGATAAATAATATATCGGATAGCTCAACAAATTTTATCAAGCTAAAATGCAACAATTCGAATAAAATACTTACTTTTTTCATCGATACAGGTGCAGACAAATCAATCTGCAAATTAGAAAATCTTGACGATGATTTAATCAGAGGAGAAGAATGCAGTCTAACAGGAATAACAGATGAACAGATCATCACTTTAGGAAGAAAAATCACACTACAACTTGACTTTCAATACGACATCATTTCACACAATTTTCACGCGGTAAAAGACACTTTTCCAATACAAACCGACGGAATACTAGGCAGGGACTTTTTTTCAAAATACATGTGCAAAATCGACTACGAGACGCAAACAGTAATGACAGTTATAAATGACAAAGACATCATAATACCTCTACACTTGAATAAACACGCGTATGACACTATTCTAATACCACCAAGGACAGAAATAATCCATCCTATTACATTAAATATAACAAAAGACAGTTTAATATTAAATGAAGAAATTCAAAACGGCGTATTTTTAGCAAACACAATAGTTCCGGCACAAGGCACACGCCACGTAAAATTACTTAACTGAAACAGAAGTAAAAATAAAAAGACTATCACCCAAGACGGAACCTATTTCTAACTACGTACAAATAAACCAATACAAAACACATAATGATACACGTTTCAAGAAATTATTAAATGAACTAACACAAAACATACCTTAAAAGAAATTTTCAAAAATTACCAACACATTTTTCACTTAAAAAATGATGAACTAACAATTAACAATTTCCACACACAAAAACTCACAACAACAGATGATACACCAACAGACATAAAAAACTACAGACTACCACATGCACACAACGAAGAAATTCAAAAACAAGTACAAGAACTACTGCAAAACGATATAATAGCCCATCCAGTTAGTCCATACAATGCACCATTACTACTAGTGCCCAAAAAATCAGAGAATGATACACAAAAATGGCGATTAGTCATAGATTACAGAAAACTAAATGAAAAATTTCCTCTTACTAGAATAGACAACGTTTTAGACAGATTAGGTAGACCAAAATATTCTTCCACACTCGATATGACTAGCAGTTTTCATCAAATACCTTTAGATAAAAAATCGAGACCACTTACAGCTTTTGCAACTAATGACGGTCATTACCACTTTAAACGATTACCATTTGGACTAAAGATATCCTCGAACAGCTTTCAGCGAATGCTTACTTTTGATGCAGTCTACAGCAACACAATAACAATCTAATAAAAGTTTTTGAACGACTATCTAAATACAACTTAAAGCTAAACGCATCAAAATGCAAATTCTTAAGACCCAAAGTAGTTTACTTAGGACACCTAATTTCGCGTGAAGGTATACCCTTCAAAATACGACACAGTCAAAAATTACGACGGATGCCTCAAACTTTGCCTTAGGTTCCATTTTATCACAAGGAGGGATTGAACAAGACTTACCAATCTCCTATGCCAGCAAAACCCTTCAAAAACATGATATAAACAAACCGAAACCGATAACAAACCGATAAACAATCGAAAAGGAATTACTCGCGATACATTGGGGAATAAATTTGTTTTAACCCTACCTAGACGGAAGAAACGTCATTGTTTTGACAGATCATCGACCATAAGTCTCATTATTCAGTCACAAGAATCCCTCATCAAAAATTACACGAATCCGACTAGATCTTTCGGATTATAATTTTGAAGTAAAATTTAAACAAGGAAAAATAAATACGAACGCGTTATCAAAAATTAAAATTAATTCAGAAATACTTATAAACATGATACCCTCAGAAGAGGACGAAACAGTAAAAAAAGCATTGGTTTTAACAAGGGGAATGGAAAAGTAAACTAAAAAATATGAAGATAACAAAAAAAAAACAGAAATGCATGTCTACAGAAGAGTCTGATCAACTTTTCATATGGGAATGCACATCGATATCTGACGTCTGGAACGTATAACGTTTAAAATTTGAGAAAAGTGATAATAAAAGTAATGAAAAGAATAAATGTATCGATATCACGGATGATTTTGTATTAGTACAATTTGGCGATAATCCTACGAAACTAGTTTCGACTATGGAGAAGCTATCATCCATCATGAAAAAAAATGAATATTAAAGTACTAGCGCTAGAAGAAAATGATATCATATTTGAATATATTGAAAAAGATGAATTTAAGAGAATATTAAATGAGTTGCAACACGAAAGAATGAAGAAATATAAAAAATCGATAAAAATATTATTATACAAAGCCCCGAAAAACATACAAAGTAAAACCATGCAAAATAATATGATAAAAGAAGAATTCCATGATTCACCCCAGGGAGGACACTTAGGAATTCGGAAAACCGTACTTAAATTGAAACAAAGATACTCATGGAAAAACATGAGACAAATGGTAAAAAAGTACATAAACAAATGCGAAAAATGTGCACGCAATAAGCAATTGAGGCACACGAAAGAAAGTATGGTCATTACGGACACACCAACTACTAGTTTTCAAACAGTCGCATTCGACACTGCAGGTCCACTTAAAATTTCTAACGGATACCGCTATATACTAACAATGCATTGTGAACTAACGAAATTTGTTATTGCGCATCCGATAGAAAACAAAGACGCAAAATCAATCGCACAAACATTTGTCGAACCACTCGTGTTAAAATTCGGTTTTTTTGAAAAATTAAAATCCGACCGCGGTACTGAATTCACAAACGAACTGTTAAGAAACATATGTGAACTGCTTAAAGTAAAACAAAGTTTTTCGACCCCCTACCACCACGAAACAATAGGTACACTTGAGAAAAACCATAGAACACTAAATTAATACTTATTATCCTTGACAGACGATTTTGAATGGGATAAATGGATTCCATATTATACTTTAGCCTACAATTCCACACCGCACGTAGATAATTTTTACTTCGAACTAAATTTCGGTAAATTACCATCCCTACCAAATGATTTGATTTGTAATGACACCAAACACTATAATTTAGAAGATTAATCAAATGAATTAAAAATCGGGCTGAAAACAGCAATAAAAAAGGATTCAATAAAAGGAATAATACAAATCGTAAAAGAAAAGCTAAAATTTAATTATGACAAGAATGTTTATGTTCCCAACATCAAGAAAGGAGATTTTGTTCTTGTAAAACTCGAAAGTAGAAAAAGTCGCAAAGTCCATACAAAGGACCATACGAAGAAATAGAAACACAAGGAGTCAATTCCGTAATTAAAATTGACAACAAACTAAAAACCTTACATAACAATATGCTAAAAAACTTTTCAAGATAAAACATTCTCATTTACGTTAGTTATGCTATAACGTATTGCTTATATTATACATTATATAATATATAATAGTACATTACAATTTCATAATTAAAACAAGTATATGCTGCATTTTCATTTATTCAATACATATTTAAGTCAAATAAAATTTCCATCATTACAAAACAAACAAAAAAATAAAATGGAATATTTTTATAATTAACCTATTCATATACAGTATCTTATATATTTCACATACTTATTATTTTAGACTATGTGCGTATAGATTAATAACAAAAATATAATACCAGAATAATTACTTTACAAAAATGTTAATACTTTCAAAACTTATGTAAGCAAGTACACAACCTTAAAAAAAAAAAAAATATATAATAAGTTTTGTTTTTACAAAATACGAACATGTAAATCAATTCCAGTTAACCTTTGTACTAGCGCACAAGCAAACATCTCTTTAAAAATTATCTATCAATATCGTTTTTTTCAAAATAACATTTTCAATATAATTTTTCGCTTTAGGATAGGGGTGTAGTGACCTCATATCATTCAACACACTTAAACGTATCATAGTACTTATCCGCTGATCACACAGATATTTGTCCTTCACACAACTTGAGTTCATTAACGCGAACAATACCCAAATCTACATAACATATACAAACGTAGCAAATTTATAATAGAATCATATTGCACTAGTGCACGCTACATAAGAGATAAGCGTGGTGCCTAGACGCACTTAAAGTAGCGCACTCACATGGCTTAGCCATTCGCACCTTGTGTAACATGATCCACGTTATGCTGTGGATACAAATCGTGTGGATGGAATTTTGTTTACAATAAGACGTGTGAAATAAATTGGTCGCATTATAAAATCACCAAATCAAAATTGTTTGTGTGACTAATTCTAGTGCTCAATTTTATTTGGAGCACTGGAAAAACTGAACAAAGAATGAGTGACAAATTTTAAGTCACTCACCAAATTTTGTATATAAACTGAGATTTAGGAACAATAAAATCAGAATTAAGCTACAAACTAAACTGGGTGTTTTCACCCGCAGTATTACTTAATTTTACAGTATTACTCAGAAAGTACGGCTCTTTAGCCATATCACTACGGCGTGGTGCGTTTCAATACACCAAAACTTATAAGCGTTTTTCTAGGCAATGAGACGTACAACACACATGAGTTCGACTTAAGTAGAACTGATGAAAAACAAAAACTGATTTTTTTACTAAAGTATAAATTAAGTACGAATTGTGAAACTGGGCCTAAGAGCTCAAAAATGATGGCAATTATACGTTGTTTGCTTTTATGCGTATTGTATTCATCCGAATATTTTTACATGGGAAAGTATAAAAATATATTATGGCTTACAAACTTGTGTCATTTTTGCATGTATCCATGTTGCATTTATCCGTATTTTACTGTAGTATGCTTGCATGTTCAGTAATTCGTAAATATTTTAAATTTACTTGATTTTTATGTTTTGTGTATCTAGTTAATGCTCTATCATATTTAATTCCTCTGGACTGAGTTAAAGCTTTGAGATAACATTTTATTTTGATAGAACCACTGCCTCGGCTATATTTGATAAATTATTTGTAAGAAGTTCAATGTTGAAGTTAATTTGGTGTTTCAATGAGAAAGTCTTCTTCACGTTTTATTCTGTTGGCTGTGTTTGCCATATACAGTGGCTCACAGCTTATTTCGTGCAGACGATGTGTTAAACTTTGAAATGCTATAACTTGGTAATTAGTACTGGTAATGAAAAAATTTAAACGACATTTGTTTGCTTGTAATTATATATTTATATATAAACTTTCATTTCTTTATATAATGGTCTTCTAAAAAAATAATAATCAAAAAACTGAAAAAGCAGCAAAATTCAACGCCACAGCTTATTTCGTGCACTCCACTGAATCTTAAGAAAATGTAATATGTTTGTCTTTTTTAATATTTTGTGTGGCCGCCATTTTGTTAAATTACATCTTTAATCCATTTACTGGCTATCCATTTACTCTACTAATTTTTTGTAATATCTGGGGGTATTTGTTGCCATTCCTCCATCAATGCATTTTTTAATTAATTTTTATTGGAAATATTCCGCTTGCGAACGCCACTCTCCAAAATTTCCCACAAAATTTCTATTACATTTAAGTCGGGTGACTGTGCAGGCGGATTCATAAGATGCGGGCAATTCCAAATCAACCATGACTGGACGATTCTCGATTTATGTTTTGGGTCGTTGTCCTGGTAGAACCGAAATGTCTCTCGTACGCCCAAGGTGTCGATACTTTGAAGCAAATTTTCTTTTATAAAATCTAGGTACATTGTCTTGTCCATAATGCCTCCAATAAAAAATAATTTTCCAACGCCCGATGCAGCCATACAGGCCCAAACAATTACGCTGCCGCCACCATGTTTTACTGTAGGCTTGAGATGGTTATTGTTCAGCTCGGTATAAGCCTTACGCCATACATATTGCATTCCTTCGGAGCCAAAAATATTGAACTTAAACTCGTCTGAGAAAATGACGTCATTCCAGAATGTCCTAGAATATAAAACGTGTTATTTGACGAAGTTCAGTCGACATAGCTGATTTTTTTTTTTAATATAAGATTTGTTGCGTGTAACTCGACCATTAAACTTGTTGGCCCGCAGCAGATGACAAATTGTTTCGGCACAGCATTTCTTGCCCAACTCCTTCTCAACCTCCTTGGCCAATTTGGGACCCTAAAGCCTCAGATTTTCTACGATTTTTCGCAGAATAAGTCGCTCGTCCGCTTCTGTACATATTTTATTTGGAGCATTTCTGGCCTTATCAGCCACACGATTTTCTTGCAAAAAGCGCTGGATGATGTACTGCACTGTAGAGGGTCTCAATTTTACTATTTCAGCTATTTGCGGTTGGATTTTTTCTTTTTTAAAGTGAAATAAAACTATTTCGTGCTCTTATATTGTTGTGCGACGGCCCATTTTTTAAACAAATCAATTAGTGCACTTAAGGTTTTAAGTCCAGACTAAAAACAACTGTTAACTCCGATCAGAAGAATCAGGACATCAGTCAAGATAAAAACAGCGAACGAGAAAAAGAAAATAACGGCATCACGTTCAAAAGCTTACATGTAAAAACAGTGTGCACGAAATAAGCTGTGGCGTTGAATTCTGCTGCTTTTTCAGTTTTTTGTTTATTATCTTTTTAGTAGACTTTTATATAAAGAAATGAAAGTTTATATTTAAATGTATAATTACTAGCAAACAAATGTCGTTTAAATTTTTTCATTACCAGTACTAGTTACCAAGTTATAGCATTTCAAAGTTTAACACATCGTCTGCACGAAATAAGCTGTGAGCCACTGTATGTTTCTATTGTGTGTTGTTCGTTATTAATATGAAACGTAATATTTTTGAATCTTTATATCATTTGGATATTTATTGATTTATCTGTGTGTTTGTGACAGGCAGACAGGCAATGTGAACAAGCGAGATAGATAGCTATCTGCATCTCGTTTTTTCACACAGATTTCAGCCTGCCTGCCTGTCTGAATCGCGTTCACTGTAATCGCAGCCTTAGATGGCGCTTACAACCGTTAGTTTGTTTTGGCCTCGTCTAAGAATTTGCGCCAGCCTCTTTTGTCGTGCACGATTCCGAATGTTATTTTTGTAGCTTAAGTATTAGGCTCTGTATAGGGTTTTGAAATTTGGGGTTGTATGGGAGGTGGGCGTGTCCGTAAGTGAACGACGCTCATTTTTCTAGCTCACCTTAGCTTTATCATAAACTACATACAAACCGAATATTTGGGCCTATTCTGTGCAATTGGACCTATTCTGCACAATCTGTTAGTAAAAAATTCTGTTATTCTGTTATGATTCCCCATACAAATTTTTGTGCTGTCAAAAAATCTGTTACGAGACCAAAATTCGTATTCTGCACGACTATCTTTTATGAAATCTCTTATGAATCATAGCAGATTTTTGGAATTGTCAAAAAATCTTTTACAAAATCTTAAATTGGTATTCGGCATGGCAAAATCTGCTTTGAAATCTGTTATGAATGACAACAGAATAACAAAAATGTTTTTCTGCCTTTTATCATAACAAATTTTTAAAAATTGATAATTTTGGTCTGAGAAATGGATGTTTATTTAAAAATTCATTAAGAATGTCTTAAAAAAGGAGGCCAATGTAAGATTATATAAAAAATATATATATTTGTGTGTTTTAAAGACATACAAAGTCTTATCTCCTTTTGCACAACATAGATTATCTATTTGCGTTTTCGTATAAGAAAATTTCGATTTGTTTAATGCAATTAATTATTTTGTTATTTACATACTTTTTTCGGCTTGCATTTCTATTTATTTATTTTTATGAGCACTGATTCATTTTATGACAGCAATCAGCTGTTTCATAAAAGAAATTAACGGAATTGTAATAGAGTTTTGTTTTCGAAGATTGATAACAGGGTTCCATAAAAGATCGAAGAGCTGAATACCAATTATAACAGATCTGTTATGGTCGACATCTTTTATGATTGGTAACAGAAAATTCGTAACAGAATAACAGATTGCACAGAATAGGCCCAAATATGTTATTCTGTTACGAATTTTCTGTTACCAATCATAAAAGATGTCGACCATAACAGATCTGTTATAATTGGTATTCAGCTCTTCGATATTTTATGGAACCCTGTTATCAATCTTCGAAAACAAAAATCTATTACAATTCCATTAATTTCTTTTATGAAAAAGCTGATTGCTGTCATAAAATGAATCAGTGCTTATAAAAATAAATAAATAAAAATGCAAGCCGAAAAAAGTATGTAAATAACAAAATTATTAAACAAATCGAAATTTTCTTATAGGAAAACGCAAATAGATAATCTATGTTGAGCAAAAGGAGATAAGACTTTGTGTGCCTTTAAAACACACAAACATATATATTTATTATATAATCTTACAATGGCCTCCTTTTTTAAGCCATTCTTAATGAATTTTTAAATAAACATCCATTTTTCAGACCAAAATTATCAATTTTTAAAAATTTGTTATGATAAAAGGCAGAAAAATATTTTTGTTATTCTGTTGTCGTTCATAACAGATTTCATAGCAGATTTTGCCATGCCGAATACCAATTTAAGATTTTGTAAAATATTTTTTGACAGTTCCAAAAATCTGCTATGATTCATAAGAGCTATGATTCATAATTCCATAAAAGATAGTTGCAGAATACGAATTTTGGTCTCGTAACAGATTTTTTGACAGCACAAAAATTTGTATGGGAAATCATAAAAGAATAACAGAATTTTTTACTAACAGATTGTGCAGAATAGGCCCAATTATGTTTGTAGCTTAAGTATTAGCCTTTTTATAGAGTTGTACATTTTTTGGTTTTATGGAAGGTGAGCGTGTTCGTGGGTGTATAACTCCCATTTTTCTCTCACGCCTTAGTTTAGATATAAGCCACGCACATACGCACATAATATTATTTTTATAGCTTTAATTTTAGCGTCTTTATTGAGTTTTCAATTTTGGGGTTGTATGGGAGGTAGGCGTGGTTTTCATCCGATTAAGCGCATTTTCGAACTTGATCCTTACTTTTTAACCGACATCAAAAACGAGGAGGTTCTCATTCAAAATGAGCTTAAATATCGAATTTCAAATATCGTACGATAGCTTGAAAATTACGTCTGTAATCGTGTCCACAGACAGACAGACGGACAGACAGAAAAACATGGCTTAATCAACTCAGGTGATGATGCTGATCAAGAATATATACACTTTTCTATACCTATCACGCCTCCAAGGAATTTTGGAGGCGACCAAGGAATTTTGAGAGTCACTTAAGCTAACGAGAATAACAATTTTCTCAACTTTGATATTGCCAATGAGGTCGGGTAACATCGTACCATCCCAGTGCACGACCATAGACTGGCTAGTACTTATCTGGTTTTAGAAAAAATAAAATTGTTATACACTTCCGTCAGATACTTGGACGATTTCGTTCACGGCCCAACTTTGACAGCAACTTACTGACAGACAATGCGACGTCTACCAACGACCGTTGGTGGAACTTCCCTATACATGATCAAGTTTTTTTAGTAGGGGTATCTTCTCGCTTCCCCTCCCCTTTCCGAGATACAGCGTTTCACAAATGTCACTCTGGACGATATCTTCCAACGAAGAGGGCACAGGGTTAACTATGTATTTGTGCAGTGCTATATGCATTTACAGAATAATTTTCTTCTCAAGTGGCATTACAATTAATGTCCAGTAGTTCTTTTAGGCTTAAAATAATTATCAAAGGATCATACATGAAGCACACATTTCTATACTACCCCGACAACAATCAGTTTTAACGCCTGCATATTTTATAATATTAACACTTTCAACTTTTATTTATAATAAGAAAACAATATTTCTGATAAAAAGTTTGTAGTATCCTTAAAGCTTAAAATGTAATTTTTTAGAATTAATAGCAAAAGTAAAAAAAATTACAAAAAACAACAACGTTTATAGCGCGAAGCGGATAACGAGATAAATTTTTTTTTGCTGATTCTGTATATCAATTGAGAATGTATTGGGAATGTTTTGAGAAAATTTCGGTCACTCTTTGATTTTATACCAGTAGTTTTTTTAATGATTTTCTACTATGGCACGTCGCAAAGCGGTTTGTGCAGAAATAAGAAAGTAAATTGTTAAAAACTTTCCTTGCATTGGAAATGCATTCGAAATGTTATGAGATAATTTCGATCACTCTTTGATTCACAAGGGATTTCTTCTCTCTCCCAGCCGTAACCATTTCTACACCAGTCAGGCAGCCTGGACGACCTTTCTGTCTGTTTGATCAAAAACTGCTTGTCGTCTTCAATTTTCATTTGCTGAAGCGCATTTGCATTTGAAATAGCAAACAAATATTCTAATTGAGCGACAAATTTTATTTCGGCTTGTTTGGCAAGCCCGTTCGCTTAGAAAAAACTGTTTTTTGAATATTTTTCCACTCTTCATAAAGCTTTGCGTGGGAATACGTGCTTGTTGCCTAAAAATAAGTGTCGCATCAACATGCATTTTAGCAAGGCGCATGTTATTAAAGAAAAATTTGAAGTACTTGTTTCCGTAAAGGTAGCTTAGCATCGGTAATTTGGTGGAAAACATTTCCAATTAATTCAATTGATCTCATCGAAGCCTTAGCAAGACGAGTTGTTTTTGCTTGGGACGATGTTTTTGGCAAATCACACATTTAATTGACTATTTTCACCATACAAAACATTAACAACTTAAAGCACCCGTAATCGCAATTGAATTATTATATTTCTTTCTTTTCTAATAATTTTCAAAAAAGCAACGACGCTTACTTTGGTAAAAATTTTAAATTAAGTTTGTAGTAAGTGGAATTTAAAAATTTCTAGGTAACAATATTTTGCGGCGTGCAGGTTGTTAGGAATTAAATGATACTTATTTGAGATTTGATTTTTTATTGATAACCTTATTGAAATAGAGTGTTTGTAGCTTCTTAGCACTCTAGTTTCCAAGGCTGGCTTTAGACATTCATTACATGCGTGTTTGCTTTTTTTTTTTAATTTTGCTGCTTTTCTTTATTCTATTAACTCCAGGAAATCCCAAATTTTACTTTGATTGCATTTGCATATACGATGCAAACAGCAGCTGAAACATTTAGTGCAATTTAGAAGTTTTTGAAGTTCAGTCAAAATAATAATATTGTTTGGGAACAATGGGTTAAGGATTTTGAAAAGAGGGCCGAGTTAGTGTTTCAATTGTATTGCTTAAAAAATTACGTATGTTATATTTTAAATTTTTTGAGTGTTTTTATGTTTTTTGTTGTGGTGGGAGGCTTTTGACCCCTAATACCCCTTTTTGGGCGGATCTGCTTGTTTGTATGGTTATTCAACCTTAAAATGTCCTTCATAATAAAATTATTACAAGAGTCTGTTACCTACACGTACTAAATTAAATTTTGTGACGTGGTTTTATCAAAGGCTAAGATAAAGCTCAGTCGCTCCAGGAATCTCTGAAGGATCCACTTAACCTTCAGCAATCAAGTTCACAATTGAATGTGTTTTTTATATTTTCAATTTTTATTGTACAAATCCAATAACTTATTATAATCCTTATGATGATATATTACAACATAAAGCAGTGCAGCGTACGTAGTAAACAGTCGGTGACGTTCGGGCGTATCTCTACTCGATTAGTTTCGTTAATCTTTGTATTTGGTAGAGTTCGTATGTGTTTATAATATTCGTGAATGCCGGTTTTCGGTAACATTGGTAAAGCAGTAATATTATTCCGAAATGACGGTATTCGGTAACAGTAGTAAAGCAGGTATAAATTTATATTATTCGGAAATGACGGTTTTCGGTAACAGTGGTAAAGCAGGTATACATTAATATTATTCGGTAACAGTTGTAAAGCAGGTTAACAGTATTATTATTCGGTGATGACGTATTCGGTAACAGTTGTAAAGTAGGTATATAGTAATATCTGGGCCTATTCTGCACAATCTGTTAGTAAAAAATTCTGTTATTCTGTTATGATTTCCCATACAAAATTTTGTGCTGTCAAAAAATCTGTTACGAGACTAAAATTCGTATTCTGCACGACTATCTTTTATGAATCATAGCAGATTTTTGGAACTGCCAAAAAATCTTTTACAAAATCTTAAATTGGTATTCGGCATAGCAAAATCTGCTATGAAATCTGTTATGAATGACAACAGAATAACAAAAATATTTTTCTGCCTTTTATCATAACATATTTTTAAAAATTGATCATTTTGATCTGAAAAATGGATGTTTATTTAAAAATTCATTAAGAATGGCTTAAAAAAGGAGGCCAATGTACGATTGTATAATAAATATGTATGTTTGTGTGTTTTCAAGACACACAAAGTCTTATCTCTTTTTGCACAACATAGATTATCTATTTGCGTTTTCCTATAAGAAAATTTCGATTTGTTTAATGCAATTAATTATTTTGTTATTTACATACTTTTTTCGGCTTGCATTTTAATTTGTTTATTTTTATGAGCACTGATTCTTTTTATGAGAGCAATCAGCTGTTTCATAAAAGAAATTAACGGAATTGTAATAGATTTTTGTTTTCAAAGATTGATAGCAGGGTTCCATAAAAGATCGAAGAGCTGAATACCAATTATAACAGATCTGTTATGGTCGACATCTTTTATGATTGGTAACAGAAAATTCGTAACAGAATAACAGATTCCACAGAATAGGCCCAATCATTCGAAAAGATGATATTCGGTAATATTGGTGATGATGTTTCAAAAAAAAAACATCAGTTCGGCAAGGGCAGCTAAAGTTTAGCCTGCACTGCAGAACTTTCGTACAGCAAAAATAAAAAAATAACTATATTTCTGTTGTGTCACACCAGTTGCAATAATCTGCGCTTACTTAAACATGTGACATTCAAAACCAGTTGTGAATCATATCATTGAAAGATCACATCAGTCGAAGGTTGGCTACGTGTTCTAATTTAGTTGTCAATAGTTTGTGCGTAGGTATGCTGTATGTGTGTGTATGTTGTTTCTTAAACTAGTTTTACAATAGTTGTTGCTTTTGTTTCTGTTTGTACTTATTATGTCTGGGTTTGAACCAGAGAACTACATGAGACCATTCGTCATTTTTTGCCACTCGAATAACAATCGTCGTCAGCCACAATCGCACAAAAAAAAACATGCATGCATACCATTCGAGTTCGTAAACAACGATTGCTGCTTAGCACAGTGTGTGACGACTGCGAATCGATACAAAGGCAGCATCCAGACAATGCTGACATTCGAATGTTTCGCTGAAAGCTCGAGTGTTTGCTGCTGGACTCGAGCTCGAGTGGAATATTATTTTTGTTTTTCTTTGTTTTGTTTTTCCTGGCGTTTTGTTGTGCGCAGTGTTTTTTTTATGCTTTCAACAACAATTACAACAAAAACCCAACACCAAAACAAATCGTTGAATACGTGGCACAGTAAGCAAGTACCAACAACAAAAAATATACAAAAACCACATAACGCCAGCGACGTGCAAAAGCTAAAATCATGTGTTCGTATTCTAACAACAAAAAGGACAGAAACAACAACACGCATGTTGGCGCGACAAGTTTAAATTATTGAACACACAAAAAAACAACAACAAGCATCGATCGAAAGTGCGCAATTACAACAATAAAACAATAAGATTGTTTAACACTGAATTCGGCGAATTACAACAATCATGAAAATATCGAAGTTGTTGTAAAAGAGTGGAGAGAGTAAGGCGCTGGTGAGCGCTGCTGCAGACTGCAGTTAACATTTTTTTCCTGCTGCGAATAAACATAAAAGCATGAATATTCGTTGCTTTTGGCGAATGTTGCGAATGTCTGGCTTCATCGGACATTCATGTTTCGCAGGCATTCGTATTCGTCATCGCTCGTACTCTACGGCATTCGTACCACAGCGATTGGTGCATGTCTTTGCGCATTAATTTTAATGCAGAGGGCATATTCGTAGCTCGTATTTTGACGACACATTCAAAATGCCATTTGAATGCACTCAAGTTGTTCTCTGGTTTGAACCCCCCGGTCGTTGACAAAATATTTTTATTTTTTTGTTTTGTTTTTTTTTTCTTTTTAATAAAAACAATAATTTAATTAATAATTATGATTCATAAATAATAATAATATAACAATTTAATGAAATACTAATAATATATACTAAGTATTAGTATAACATAATAAGTATAACATATTCATATAATGCGGTCGGCCTGGATTCGATCCCTACGGCGGGCAAAGAATTATTATTTTGTTTTTGTTTCTTAACTTATAATTTGTTTTTTTCTTTTATTATTTTTTTTATTACATAATAATATAATATATTGTTTGTGGGTATCTTTCCCATGCAGATACAATCATTTCAATGGCATCAAGAAGAGTGACTTTGAATGGTGTTGTGTTGTTGTCCATATGATTAATCATTTTAAATACCAACATCTTTCTATAATGACTCTTAAGGCATTTTATTATGCCTTGATCTATTGGTTGCAAAACAGATGTTGTGTTTGGAGGTAAAAACGCAAGTTTAATGTTTTGAAGATTGTTTATTTGTGGATGAGCTGGGCAGTTATCAACTAGCAAAATAATTTTTTTTTAGACCGTTTTAATTCAAGGTCCCATGCATAAATCGCTTTTTCAAAGAGCTCAGAAGTCATCCATGCTCTCTTGTTGGCTTCATAATCAACCAGTAATTGTTGTTTATTCTTGAAACACCTAGGTTTCTTTGACTTTCCGATAATAAGCAATTTTCTTTTTACACTTCCATCCATGTTTGCAGCAACCACAACTGTAATACGATCCTTCGTAAGTTTTCCTCCTGCACACTTTTCACCTTTAAATTTTAAAGCCTTATCAGGCATGAGCTTAAAGAAGAACCCTGTTTCATCAGCTTTATAAATTTCTGAGTCCTGATAGCCATCTCTCAGTTTTGGAAACACATTCTGCAGCCAATTGTTGCAATCACTTTGCGATACATCAGCTGCTTCACCAGAAACTTTACAGGTAACATCACAATGCCGCTTTCGAAAACGGTAAATCCAACTTTCTGAACATGAAAAATTTGTTTTACCTTAAATTTTAGCAAAGTCATTTGCTTTTTCTTGTAAAACACGACCGGTTAGAGGAATATTTCGCGCTCTTTGGATTTTAAACCAAGTAAGTAGAGCATTTTCTACATCTTGATGGGGTGTTGTACGAACTTTTTTTATTTTTAAAGACTTAGATTCAAATGTGTTCCTTATCTTTTCCCTGTTTTTCCATATGGTGGATATTGAAGAATGGGGCACTTGAAATTTTTTGCTCAAATCAGAATTTAATTCACCATTTTCAAGTCGCCAGATAATTGCAGACTTTTCTTCTACGGTGAACGTGTAACGTTTAGTTTTTGGAGGCATTTTGAAGACAATAAAAATCAATCATGCACTTGCAAAGAACAAATACGTACTAAATTAATTCACACGCGCATCTGAAACACACGTGCGCAACTTTAGCATATGCAATCTAACTGTGAATTTATTTTATAACGGTTATTTCGGTTTCAACAAAGCGAGAATTTCAAATATCTAGTCTCATTTTGCTTTTGACATACATTCGTCGTCGCTATATGTGAAAATAATTTACCATATTTTATGAAAACTGTGCGTTATATGCGAACTCGTCGTTATATCTGACGACGCTAAAAGCGAACTCAGTTTCTAAGGAATAATCAATTAAAATGTTGGGACTTCAAGAATACGACGTTATAACAGAAATGTTGTTATAACCGAGGTCGTTATAAGTGAATTCCACTGTATTTTGATAGATTGTTTTTAAGATTGTAAGTGCGAACTTATTTCGACGGTTTTTTCTGACTAATGAGTTAATGAAACAATTAGAATTTAAATGGTTAAATTATTACTTTAGATACATACACTGTCAGGATGCGAACCTACGTCCTCTGCATGCCAGTCTAGCACACTTCCACTGAGCTATTAGTAACGCTAAGCTAACTGTAGCAAAACATATTTAAAACTTCTCATCTGAAATAGTGTCAGAAAATCTTGACAAAAACATGAATTTTTTATAAAACCCTTGTTAAACCGTTTTCAGTAAATATGTTAAAACGTTCAGTGCTGGTTATATAACATTTCGTTTTACTTCTGTATTGTTAAACGTACGTTGTTAGTTCTTAAACGTTTCTTTTTACTTTTGTATTTTAAAACATGCGTTCTCATTTATGTAAGGTATAAAATGTTTTTGAAAATAATCACTGTACCCACTATATCCTAGTTAAACGACCGCTTTTGTTTTATAACGTTTCATTTCACTTTTGTATTTTAAAGGAAGCATTTTCATTTTTGCATGGCGTAGAATGTTTTTAAAATAAACATTTTACTAACCGTTTTTAAAATGTGCGTTTTATTTTTTTTGCTTTCTCAGTGTAGTACTCTGTTCAGTTTTATCTCAAATCTTCATACAAAAACTATAGCTGTAAAATATCTGTGAAATTTTTCATGTTCGTCAAAATAGTACTCTGTTCTGCTGTGAAAAATACTCGCAACATTTCTCTTTCAACATTTTTCCCAGACAATTTAATTGAACTTCCCATTTTTTTTGAAGTGAAAAGTGGCAGTTGTCGTAAATTTTTTTCTTTCATATATTTATTTTTTTCTATTTTGAGAAGTAAATCATGACTCTCAAATTTTTCAATTTCTTTGTCAGAATTTTCACGCAACAAAAAAATGAATGTTGCGAGCGAAATTTCACGGAAACGGACAGAGTACTAGGATTTACGTGTTTTTTAAAGATTTTATAAGATTTTTTGAAGTTGTTCTCGCTTTTTTCAAATATAGTCGCATATATTTAAATATATCTTGTACACTTCTTGCTCAATATTAATAATCACGCCTATCAAACTAAGCCTAATAAAATTAATAATTTTCTTCATGTTTGTTCAACAAATTTTCGCTATCATAATTCATAAAAAATCGAAAACTTCAAAAAGTTATTAATTTTACCATTTGATTTTAAATTTTAATTTTTAATGGAGAATATAAGCTATCGCCGAAAGAAATGTGTGCAAAAATACGGCCAGGAGATACATTTGATTGAAGACGCTAAGATTCGACATTGTACGGTATTTAATATATTTGATTCAATTTAACACTGATTAATACATTGATACTGAAAAAGAAATAAGTATTAAAAATGCTACTCTCAGGTTTGGAAAAACATCTTCTCTATACGAGATTATAAAAGTAAGAAGCTCTAATGGAATTTTAAATTCTATTTCTTATATGATCCTAATAATGAGAAAATATTTCTCATAATTTTTTCAAATTTCTAATAATGAGAAAAAAGATCACCAAATCTGATGACGACTAACGCAAACGAAAAGCTGATAATGATTACAGATAAGCACCTGAAATGTCCGGACCCTAAATTGGGATGGTGCCTCTATCCAACTGATTGATACCTTGGAAAGATATAATTGTGATATCACTGCAATCCAAGAAATGCGATGGAAGGGTTGCTTACAGGCAAGCATCCTGTATTATCTACTACATCGGTCATGTGGAGAAGCACGAGTTTGGATGCAGATTTGAAGTTGACAAGAGAATACGGCATCATGTCCTGCGATCACTTCTGTGAACGAACAACTTGCCATAATCCGCTTCAAGGCTACATTTTTAACACAAGTCTTATATGTCCGCACGCTCCGACAGACGAAAATATAACGACCCGTCATGACATCAAAATCGTGCTTGGTGACTTCAACACAAGGGTGGGTAAGGGAAACATATTTGGTCCAACAGTCGGAAAGTTCAGCCTCCACGACAACACATCCGATAACGGAATGAGGTTGATTGACTTCGCCGCAACACGGAACATGGTCGTTATTAGCACTAGATTCAAGCATCTCAATATTCATAAGGCCACCTGGCTGTCCCCTGATCAAAAAACATTTATCAAAAAACATCCAGTGTACTAGACGTACGCACGATCCGTGGTGCTAACATAGACTCGGATCATTATCTTGTCGCAGCCAAGATCCGCACACGTCTGTGCGCAGCTAAGAATGTTCGCAATCCTACACTAAGAAAGCTAGACGTCGACAAGCTGCAGTCAAAACGAACGGCCGAAGCCTTTCGACGTCGCCGATTTTGACGCCAACATTTAACATATAAAGCATTGAATTTAAAGCATGAAACACCAATTCACTGCTCCGTATACACCCCAGGAAAATCCAACGGAACGGGCCAACCGAACTATCAAGAAGATGATAGTACAGTTTACGGGTGAACAACAACGCGTCTGGGACGACCTGCTCCCAGAGATTTCACTGGCCATGAACACGAGTGTCTCTGAAACCACAGAGCCTCAAACAGCACTGGAGAGACAAACCAAGCTTAAGGAAACTTTCGAGATTGTACGCCGCAACCTGGAGCGGGCTGCCCAACACCAAGCCCGACATTACAACCTGCGAAGACGGAACTGGAGCCCAAAGATTGGTGAAGTCATCTTGATCAAACAACATCACCTATCGAAGGCAATAGATAACTTTGCAGCCAAATTGGCTCCTAAATTCGATGGCCCATACAAAATCGTAGATTTTGTCTAGGCAGTAATAGTAACCTTCAAACGCGAAAAAGAAACGCGAGTGCGGACGGCACTCATCAGTCACTTGAAACTATTTCAGTCTGACTAGCTTATGAACACTTGCGTTGCAGCGCTATCTGCGTCAACAACTGCACCGCAGCTTCACCTGCGTTACCAACTGCGTCAATAATTGCGCTGCAGCTTCAACAGCGTTATCAACTACGTAACAACGCCACCTGCGTTAACTGCTCCGCAGCGACACCTGGGATATCAACTGCGTTGCAGCGCCATCTGCGTTTACAACTGCTACGCAGCGACACATGCGATATCAACTGCGTTGCAGCGCCATCTGCGTCAACAACTGCGCCGCAGCGACAATTGCGATATCAACTGCGTTGCAGTGCCATCTGCGTTAACAACTGCGCCGCAGCGACACCTGCGATATCATCTGCATCAACAACTGCGCCGCAGGTTCACCTGTGTTATCAACTGCGTTGCAGTGTTATCTGCGTCAATAACTGTGCCGTAGCTTCACCTGCATTATCAACTGCGTTGCAGCGCCATCTGTATCAACAGCTGCGCCGCAGCGACACCTGCGATATCAACTGAGATCGCAGCTACACCTGCGTCAACAACTGAGGCCGCAGCTACACCTTCGTTAACAACTGAGGTTGCAGCTACACCTGCTCATCAACTTAGATCGCAGCTACACCTGCGTCAACAACTGAGATTGCAGTTACACCTGTGTCAACATCTGAGGCCGCAGCGACACCTTTATCAACTGAGAACACAGCTGCACCAGCATCTCCGAACCGCAGTGATTTGCTGTGTGCAACACCAGACGAAAATCGCAGGCAGAACAAGCACGTGCAGCTATGTATAGTAACGTGCACCGCTGCAGGCATAGCAAGACATAATCGTGCATACACGTAGACAGCTGGTTACCCACTGCATGTCGTGACTGAGGAAATTTCCAGCCTGCGAAGGTGCTGTATAAGAGCGAGACGAATATACTACCGCTCGAGAGGCACTGATGAATTTCTACCAAACCAGTTGCGTTTTAAAGCCGCTAGAATGGAACTAAAAAAAGCTAAAAAAAGCAGCAAACCCCATTGCTTCAATCAAATCTGTGACGATGCTGAGCAACAGCCATGGGGCTTTGCGTATAAGCTTGTTATGAAGAAGCTTTCAGTGTTAAGACAACCAACACTCACGTGTCCCGTACTGATGAGGAATATAGTTCACACACTTTTTCCACAACAGTCCGCCACGCCAGCAATAAACAGAGGAGATGAAGCAGAGTTACAAAATTTTCAAAATGTAACCAATGAGGAGCTCTTAAAAATAGCAAAAGAAGTTGTGGATAAAAAGGCCCCCGGACCTGATGGAATCCCAAACAAGGTGCTTTAGTTTTGATAATGCAGAAAATAGAGGTGTTTGCTAACCTGTACAATGCGTGCCTAAAAGAAGGCGTCTTTCCACAATTGTGGAAGCGGAAAAGACTGGTGCTAATCCCGAAGAATACTAGTTCCTCAGAGGACCCATCGGCGTACCGTCCGCTTTGTATGCTCGATACTGCCGACAAAATCCTAGAACGGTTGATAAGCAATAGGCTCCAGGCGTCTATTAAAGATGCTGGGACCTTTCTAACCAGCAGTTCGGATTCCGCAGGGCCCGATCAACTACAGATGTCATTGGAGCCGTGAAAAAAATGGCGCTTAATGCAATAGCTGGCACTCGATGGATGCACGGTGATAAAGAGTACTGTTAAGTTACAACACTCGATATCAAAAACGCCTTTGATACTGCTAACTGGACCAGAATATTGGAGGCTCTTGCTCACTTTGGTGTCCCTTTCTACCTTCGTAGAATTATCCGAGATTACCTCGATGATAGAATTCTCCACTACGAAACAGAAGCGGGCTCAGAACGGTATAAGATCACAGGCGGAGTGCCACAAGGATCAGTGCTGGGTCCAGTTCTATGGAATATAATGTATGACGGAGTCCTGCGTCTACAGCTCCCGGATAGAGCCCACATTATCGGGTTTGCAGATGACATTGCCTTCGTAGTCGAAGCAAAGCATTTGCACGAAGTGGAGCACAAGTGCAACCAAGCGGTAATGGTAGTACAGCAGTGGCTGAACACAGCGGGGCTCTGTCTGGCAGAGTAAAAAAACGGAGGCAGTACTAGTAAGCAGCCGGAGAGTCGTTGAGTCTGCTAAAATATCGGTTGGTGATCATACAATTGTATCGAAACCATTCGTTAAGTACCTTGGCGTCACGATTGACCATAGGCTGAATTTTAAGCAGCATCTCACATACGCAAGCGAAAAAGCGGGAAGCGTTGCTGCAGCGTTAACGAGAATTCTATCGAATACCAGAGGCAATAGACAAAACCGTAGAAAGCTTTTTGTCACTGTCGTTAGATCAATACTCTTGTACGCAGCCCCCATAAGGGCCGAGGCTACCAAATTTAGCTCCTATTTACGAAGCATAGATTCGGTTTATCGCATCTGCGCACTAAGAGTATGCTGTGCATTCCGAACTGTCTCTTCAGACGCAGCACTGGTTGTGGCGGGAACTTCCCCTCTAGATCTTCTAGCGACTGAGAGCGTGATATATGGCTCGCTCCCAAGCGACTTGCCTAATTCCTTAAAACGTAGGATAACACGTCACCGCAGTGTGACGATGTGGCAGATGCGCTGGGTGGCATCACACAAGGGACGATGGACGCAACGTCTTATTCCAAATTTGGAACCATGGCTGAATAGACGACACGGCGAGGTAGACTACTATCTCACCCAAATACTTACTGGGCACGGCGTACCTACATAGATTCAAGCACGAAGAAAATCCTTTCTGCAGTTCCTTTACAAGAAATGTTATTGAAGATGCAGAGCATGTTTTCTTCGACTGCCCAGAATTTAACCCAGAAAGACTAGAGCTAAGCAATAGAGTAGGTAGGTCGCCAACAGTGGAAACTTTGGTGGACATTATGCTTACCTCAGAAGGAAACTGGACCTCAGTTTGCAACACGGCATGTGCAATAATGAAAGAATTGCGCCGAGTAGAAAGACTTCGCAACGCTAAAAGAAGTATAGAGGAATAAAGAATACTCAACCTTGCCAGGGGGTTTGAACATAAACGTTCATCTTGCTTGGGACCGTAGTCGACGTTTCGTTTTCGTCATCCCCTTACAAGAAGAGACCGCAGGGGTCAGACCATGCGCCTGCGTGTAGGGATCAGCTCCCGAAGCGGTCTCCCCCGTAGAATAAACATTCTAATTTGGAAAAAAGGAGAGCAACCAATCAGCATGGCTGCTTATCTAATGGACGGCAGTTCTTGTTATAGATTAATATTGGGTGTCTGTACCAGAGTGCAAGTATCCTACACGGATAATAGAAGGGGTACATAGAAACATGACAATAATAACGACAGCTGACTTGTGAGCGATAGGTGCTCAGTCCTCCCTCCTTTCGAAGCAATACTTAATGGTGGTTCCGTGGGGATATAGGGGTCAGGTGGAGAGGTTTTTTTAGCGGATTAAAGTCCCGCACTCAGGCTTTCGATGCTTTTCATCTCACGGGAAAAAAAAACCCACTGCATGTATCGCAGCTTTGAAGTGCATGTATCCAACTGCAGCGCAGCTGCACACACACACTTACTACACCTCTGCACACTGAGGATACCCAGCAGCGCAGCGAACTGCAGCTAGGCAGCGACGTCCACATATCGCTTCATGCAACGATGCACATCAATATGCATGACATATGCCTGCCTGCATATCTGCATCGGATGCAGCCACGTGTGCACATATGGACCTATATAGCCCATGGAGGACATTGGGATTCCACGAGGGAATTCTAAGGTTGGTCAAAACCTGATGATGAACCGGTTCACCAGACCGAAGACCCTAGACCGGCAGAGAAAAAAAAACACATAAGACAGCGCCAGCATAGCGCTCACTATTTCACTACACTTTTCAATGGTCACAAACTCACAAAGGAATCTTATTAAATTTAAAAATGAGCACCAATGGCCGGTGGATTACCCTCTCCTACTGCACCAGGTAACAATGGCTGGACGGACATCTTTGTCTAAAATCCATCGGTGGCCCAGCTTTGTGCAGGCTCCGGTGTCACTGGTGGTAAGAGATTCTGTGGCTGCAAATCCGTGCTGACTCCATGGCTACTGCTACAGTCCTCTTGATCTCTGAAAATTAAATATAATTAAAACATATATAACATTTATCTTAGTAAATAATAATTATTAACTTACCTTTTGCTGTCAACTCGTATAAGCACGTTGCCATTTTTTAAACAAATGGCGAAACGTCAAAACACGAACAACGGCAATAACAATTGTTCGCAAGTGCTGCCAAGTAACATAAGGAAAAGGGCGAGTACCCACGGATTAATGATTATTTTCTTGGAAAAGGGTGTGTTCAATAAACAAATTGGAAGATCATCGGAAAGGAAGAAGGGACAACAATGCGGCAAAGAAGAACGAAGAAAAATGATCTTGAGCCTAAGTCACCTAGAAATGACAAAGGGCAGGAAAAATCATTCAGTCAGTGACCACGCGGTTGAAAAGTTCAATAAACTAAAAAAAAAACAATTTTAACGACGCTGGAGACCATCTATAGCAACGATAGCGAGAGCGAGGCCGTATCGGTGGGCTATTGGTATGTGCTGGAAGACAGGATGGAGGAAGATGACGCTACGGAGCGTTACGTGTCGGAAAAAGACGAGGCGCCACCAGCACCGTCTTGGGTGTCAGTGTCCAGTGAGGAGGAAGAGGAGGAGAAGGCAGTTTGACTGGAGGGCCGATTCGATCTATGGGTGGAGGAGAAGGTGAAACGATGGCCTGGCTTCCGTATGAAGACCGTGTGGGTCAAGGCAACCTTCACACAGGAGTGCGTGGACGACGGCTCAGAGCAGGAGCCGGTGGTCGAGTTTCCGCCATCGCCACCAGCGATCGATTGGACGGACAGTTGCGTGAGCGACTACGTCGATCCAGGCAACTACATCAACAACAAAACACAAAAAACAACAACAACATCAACGACAACTACAACAACAACAACGATAGCGGTGGTAGCGGTAGCTCCAGCTACAATAGTACCACGCCATCTAGTGGCAGAAGCACGTCGGATGTGCTGCATATTGACAGCAGCGAAGGTGAGGATGACGACAGCTACCCGGTCGCCATCACCAACGCAGTTCAGGATGTTGGCCGGCAGACGACCAGGCGAAGTGCGTAACTCCATACGCACAGTGAATTGGCTGCCTTATATGATCATGGTTGGACGGAGGGGCGAGGTGTGGATCCGCTGCCTGCCGGAAGTAGGAGAGGCGTGTGACGCCAAAAATTGTCGTCGCAAATAAACTTTTTTACAAATATATATATAATATAATAGTAACTGTTGCGTCTTAATGGGCGCAACTGCAAATCCTTAGTCTTAACTTGACTAAGGAATAGTTGTTTAAATAATTATTCAAAAGTTAACCAGGCACTTTAACCTGTTCAACTAAGGATAATTATTTTTGTTTTTTTTGCTTTGGTTAACCAGGCACTTGAACCTGTTCAACTAACGATAGTTTGTTTTATTTGCTTTGGCTAACCAGGCACTTGAACCTGTTCAACCCAGAGGAATAAAAAGGAACCGCTTCAAAGGTGTTGACTTTTAATATTCATTTATTGTTACTATTTAGATTCCTTTTATACAAAATTTGTTCCAATTTTACATAGAAAAAGAATATATAAAACTAATATGTAATATGTATATATGTATATATATTGATTTAGCATATGATTAAGCATAACAACAAAATGCACACACAACAAAAACGGCCAAGCTGCCCTTGAAATAATTGTTCAGCACATTGCACTACAAAATTCTGTTCATATTAAAACATAGCCAAACTGGCCTTGACTTTGTCCAAAACATTGCACTGAGACTCATGTGTCGTTTTTTGCAGGCTCAGCTTTTTTGGTAGTTACTGGAATGCTTTGTTGTTTTGTGTTTTGCTGTTATTTTGCCCATATATTTGTATGACTACAACTACTTATTAATAACTTAATTTATTTGTATTGTTCGGAACTGAACAGTAACAAATAAATACATGAATTATCATACAAATACATTATTACGTTTTTTCTAATACTAAGGCAACTCTGCACGAATAAACAAAGAAAACTGCTTGAAAAAGCAGCGAGCAGAGTCCGGAATAGCAACGAGCAGAGTACAGCATAGCAACGAGCAGAGTCTGCATCGAGGAGCTGCAGCACGTAACACCACAACGAAAACAAGGCAAAGCAAGAAGCGAGTGCAGAGTCGGTGGCTTGTAGGCCCACCTGCAAACAGCATCAAGCAGAGTCGGTGGCTTGTAGGCCCACCAGCAAAAAGCATCAAGCAGAGTCTGTGGCTTGTAGGTCAACCTGAGCATAACGTCGAGCAGAGTAAGCGGCGTGTAGGCTCACCTGCAGAGTAGCAGAAAACAGAGTCGGTGGCTTGTAGGCCCACCTGTATTAAAACCTTTTTGTTAGCAGTGTCCGTGACTTGTAAGCCAACCTGCTCAAACTAAACACATAGTCCGTGGCTTGTAAGCCCGCGTGTTTATTTGATTTTTCAGCTAGCAGTGTCGGTGGCTTATAGGCCTGCTAGACGACGGCGGAGCAGATCTACGGAGAAGCGGTGAAAAATACAATACATTAGACTAAGTTAACAAGGAAACAATAAAACATTGTTAAACATAGCTAAGCATAAAAAAAACCAAGTTTTATTAATTCTTGTCGCGGACCCTGGAATCCCGCTGAGCGTACCTCAGCATTAGAAAAGAACCGAGGGAGGTTCGTTACAAGCTGTATGAGCTATATGTCGACATCGATATAGTCAAGCGCATTAAAATAGAGCGGCTTCGCTGGCTCGGTCATGTCAAGAGAATGAACGACGATGCTCCAGCGAAAAAAATTAATTGATTCGGTACCCAGCGGCGGTCAACGCAGACGAGGAAGACCGCATCTCCGTTGGAAATACCAGGCATTAGATAACCTGACAACGCTTGGAGTTTCTAACTGGCGCCAGCAAGCGCACGATGAAAGAGGCTGGCGCAACTTCTTAGACGAGGCCAAATTTTTACAATTAAGCCATCCAAATTTTTACAATTATTTTCAAGATCTTTATCCGAATTATCCTGACTTAATAAATTTTCAACATCCAGTAAAAACCAAATTTTTAATTTAGATCCCTTAGTCGTGTAAATTCAGAACCTGCTGCAGACGATCAAGATCGCTTTACTCAACGGGAGATTTTTTGCTTTCTGCGGAAAGGCCAGCATCTCGGGTAAATTCTCCGGGCATTTGTCGGCGACATTTTATACGAATTGTTGTATCGATTCCTCATTTCTTATAAAGATTCTTAGCCTTTTCGATAAATTTTTCAGAAATCTCGCAACGAATTTCAGCAAGTTCAGTCGCCAATAAATTGAGTTAATGGAACGCTTCTTTAAACTAAAGTTTACGACCTTGTAGTCTTAGCTGCACATGATCAATTCGCTTTAAGAGTTCATGCTAGAAATGAACTAAAGTAATGATATTTAAATTCGGTTTAAGATAAAGATGGGAGACAAGGGGGCGATCTTCACATGGCAACGTGTCTGATTGCCTCAACTTGGCGAGGCCAGCATTATCCATGTCGAAATCGTCTCGAGTCGACTCAAAAGCTGTCTCCTGGAAACGGCAAACTAACACCTGTTTAGTTGACGGCTAATTTGAGGGGCGATGTCTCCTCTAGACAATTTATTTGAGGGGTCTCTACAAGACCTTAAAAATGGAATGTGCGTAAGGCTTGGGTCCCAACCACTTTACTAATTTCCCAATAAAAACTGAAACAGCCTCGGATATGAACTCCTACTACGTTGACGACCACCGCAAGCGTAAAACGGACAACTATTTACGGATATGCCCCTGGAATGTCCGGACCCTTTAAAGGGAAGGTGCCGCTGTCCAACTGGCGGAAGCCCTCGAAAAAATAAAGGCTGACATCACCGCCATCCAGGAGATTCGATGGAAAGGACAAGGCTGGTCTAAGAGAGCAGACTGCGATATCTACTACAGCTGCCATGCGGAGAAGCGCGAATTTGGATGTGGATTCGTCGTAAGTCGGAAACTACGCCATCTTATTTTCCAGTTCACTTCTGTGAACGAAAGGCTGGCGACAATCCGCATCAAGGCAAAATTCTTCCACATAAGCCTAATTTGCGCACATGCCCCGACGGAGGAAAAGGTTGATGCTGTCAAGGATATCTTCTACGCAAGCCTAGAGGACGTGTATGATCGCCCGGCCCGTGATGTGAAAATAGTGTTCGGCGATTTTAACGCGAAGGTCGGAAGAGAAGGCATCTTTGGCTCCACTGTCGGTCAGTTCAGTCCTCACGAGACCACCAACAACGGTCTAAGACTGATCGACTTCGCCGCGGTGCGAAACATGGTAGTTAGAAGCACCAGATTCCAACACCTCGATATCCAAAAGGCAACTTGGCTGTCCCCGGGGACAACCTGCGCACATTTCGGGGGGTCAATATTGACTCCGACCATTATCTTGTCGCAGCCAAGATCCGCATGCGATTGTGCAATGCGAAGAATATACGCACAGGTATGCAACGAAAGCTTGATGTCGATAAGCTGCTATCAAAACGGACCGCCGAGGCCTACTCCGCTCAACTGTCGATTAAGCTCAACCAACCTTACTCTTGCCTCGACGACGCTGGCGGGCTTTGGGCGCATATATCCCATTGCATGCGCACTGCTGCTGAAGAAGTCATTGGTTTTCGGCGCCCGCAATCTTGCAACCAATGGTATGAGCAGGAGTGACGCGACGCGACAGCAGCAAAATATGCCGCATATAAAAAGACGCTGCAGTAAGCTGCAACGCGAGCCATGCACGAAAACTATCGCGATAAGTGGAAGAAGAGATATGCCTTTTCAGACGTACAAAAAGAGATCAAGAAAACATTGAGGTGTACCAGGGCAAGAGGGATGCTCGAAAATTCTACCAACAGGTTAAGCGTCTAACCCAAGGTTTCAAGCCCGGAAGATCCACTTGTAGAGATGAAAGTGGTGATCTGGTTACAGATACGCAGTGCGCAGTGAGATTATGGAGACAGCTTGCACGCGACGATACCAACAATTCCGCTCTTGGAAAATGCAGTCCGACACCACCAATCGACGATGATGGAGTGGAAAGTAGTTAAAGTTGCTATCCAGCGGTTAAATCCAAGTGGTTAAAGTTGCTAGTGTTCGGCGATTTTAACGCGAAGGTCGGAAGAGAAGGCATCTTTGGCTCCACTGTCGGTCAGTTCAGTCCTCACGAGACCACCATGGTCTAAGACTGATCGACTTCGCCGCGGTGCGAAACATGGTAGTTAGAAGCACCAGCTTCCAACACCTCGATATCCAAAAGGCAACTTGGCTGTCCCCGGGGACAACCTGCGCACATTTCGGGGGGTCAATATTGACTCCGACCATTATCTTGTCGCAGCCAAGATCCGCATGCGATTGTGTAATGCGAAGAATATACGCACAGGTATGCAACGAAAGCTTGATGTCGATAAGCGGCTATCAAAACGGACCGCCGAGGCCTACTCCGCTCAACTGTCGATTAAGCTCAACCAACCTTACTCTTGCCTCGACGACGCTGGCGGACTTTGGGCGCATATATCCCATTGCATGCGCACTGCTGCTGAAGAAGTCATTGGTTTTCGGCGCCCGCAATCTTGCAACCAATGGTATGAGCAGGAGTGACGCGACGCGACAGCAGCAAAATATGCCGCATATAAAAAGACGCTGCAGTAAGCTGCAACGCGAGCCATGCACGAAAACTATCGCGATAAGTGGAAGAAGAGATATGCCTTTTCAGACGTACAAAAAGAGATCAAGAAACATTGAGGTGTACCAGGGCAAGAGGGATGCTCGAAAATTCTACCAACAGGTTAAGCGTCTAACCCAAGGTTTCAAGCCCGGAAGATCCACTTGTAGAGATGAAAGTGGTGATCTGGTTACAGATACGCAGTGCGCAGTGAGATTATGGAGACAGCTTGCACGCGACGATACCAACAATTCCGCTCTTGGAAAATGCAGTCCGACACCACCAATCGACGATGATGGAGTGGAAAGTGGTTAAAGTTGCTATCCAGCGTTTCAAGAACAACAAAGCCGCAGCTGCATTGTTGTTTAAACCCGGTGGCGGTGAGTTGATAAGGTGCACGCTTTATTTCATCAGCAAAATATGGCTAGCGTTAAGCGTGCCCGACGATTGGAATCTCAGTGTACTTTGTTCTATACTTAAGAAATGAGAGCCGACCAACTATCTGCGCCAACAACCGAAGTATTAGTCTTATTTCCATCGCATACAAGGTTCTTTCATCGCAAGGTGAAAGATTGAAGCCGCATACCAAAAGACTGATTGGAACTTATCAGTCTGGCTTTCGTCCTGGCAAGTCCACCATTGATCAGATTTTTACACTACGCTAAATTCTGGAAAAAACCCACGAAAATCAAATTCACACCCACCATCTCTTTGTTGATTACAAACCTGCATTCGATAGACCGGTTCGGGATTGCCTGTACGCAACAATGTCTGAGTTCAGTATACCTGCAAAGTTGATAAGGCTCTGCAGGACGACGTTGAGCAATACATGCAGCTCCGTCAAGGTAGGAAATGACCTCTCCTAAACCTTTAATACCATATGAGGTTCTAGACAAGGCGACCCACAGTGGGAAAGTAGTGACAATAAATATAACTTTTAAAGATGTGAAAGTGGTAATTTTTCTATTATATTTGCAAAAAAGGAATATTACTGAATTAAGCACCATAATTTTTTTTAGGATTCAAGCACTTTTTCATAAAAAAAGGATATCAAACATGAAAAACAAAAAATTTGTTTTTTGCGTGCCTAAAATGCGTTCCTGCATTGTGAAATATTGACCAAACTGACCATTAAAAATTAAACTACCATTATGTTTTCATAAAAGAATGTATGCTTAGTGACATCCTCCGAAATATAAGGCCTTCATTTGTTTTGTTTTATGAATTTTGAATAAAAATAATCTTATATTATTTTTTTTCAATAATAAAACTTTTGTGGATCCCATTTTTTGTGCGGTCCTTTCCGGTAAATGGAGGCATATACCAGGATAATAAATAAAATCTACTTTAATCAATTCACATGTGTTTAGCTGCTTCTATCTGGCGCTTTGGCGTAAAATTTGTTTAAAGTACCTATCCTCAATTTCAATCACAGCTATGTTGTTCTATTCAACATAATTACTATGCAATAGAGCACAATTCGTTACAACTTAACAATAAAACCATTAATTTTGTGGAGTTTGATCAAAAAATGAATGAGTAAAATACTGGAGGAGGTTAGGAGATGGTTAATTACATACATTAAGGGCCGTTTTATTCACTTTTTATAACTTGAGCTAACTTGAGAAGTTTCAATAACTTTTGTTAACTTGACTTTTTGTATAACTTGCGAAGTTTTATATTTTAATTTCTCAAGTTAAAATTTGATTTTATTCAGTTTTGTAAATATCAAGCTGACGCTTTCTGAGTAGAAGTTAAGACAAGTTATAAATACTCAAGTTATGAAAAAATCCCAAGGAAATTAATGATATTTGACAAACAAAACTTGAGAAATCAATTTGAAATATTCAAGTTTCAAATGGAATGCAGAAGCACACAAATATGCGAATAAAATTCATTTAAAACAAATAAAATAGTTATCAATTTAATGGTGAACAAAACAAAAATAGCAATGTAAGAACCACAGAGCAATAACAAAATGCACAATGGCAACTTGGTCCTGTCATCACCTTAAAGAAATTGATGCTTGTACACCAATCAGTAGATGGATTTCGTTCATAAATTTTGCAGCTTTATCATCAACAGCTTTATCACCAACAAATAATGGTATTTAAAAGTAATTGGACCGGACCTTAAACAGAATTTGACTCTGCCAATGGCTAAGAACCAAAAGCGGCTGTAGTGACTCAGGAAGATTATGTTACAATTTGATATCACCACTCTTAAGGTGGACTGCAATGAAATGTCAGTTAATCTGTATTTTAATTATTTAATAAATTATTTAATAAATTATTCAACACATAATATACTGAATGTTATTTTGCACTGTTTTGTCATATAATAATAATGTCATTAACAAGAGGGATATTCATGAGGCCAAGCTTTCATCGAGAGCAAAACTCTTTTAAAAAACCGTGTATGGTCGGGTAAACATTCACTTTTAGGAAAGCCTTACAACTCGTCAACATTGTTTTTAAATGTTAGATACACTGTGCCTATTCTTGTTGATTTTGCATTATTGACTGCACCTGGTAACCAAGTTTACTATATTTACGTAGAATTCAGTAAGCACTTCAAAAGTATGTATATGGTTCATGCATATTTTGTAAGCGGGGTTGGATCGTATATTTTAGAGATCTTATTTCATTCGATTCTGATGGTTTTATCTAATGCACTTGTTAAAAAACCGATACATTTGTTCCTCCATAACATCTTTCTTTATAAACTTTTATAAGCTTACTAATGTTGAATTTATTAACCATTTGGCGAAAAAATAATATTATAACTTTTAACTTCTTTAAATCTAAGAGTACCTTTATAAAAACTGCAACGTTTTTAATGTTAATTTGCCATAAGATCAACTCAAAAGTATTTTAAAAATTGATGTACATAAAGATCTAGAATAAGCATGATTAGTTATAACGTTGCATATTTCTTGGATACAGTTTTGCATAAAAATCCGCCCTCTAGTCAACAGCTACAATTTCTTTAACTCGTTCATACAAACGAAACTGTTTGTGATTGAAACAAAAAACAAAAGTTATTCCGAATATCTCAAGTTAGAACTCATAACTGCTCATATTTTTAGAAGTAAAAAAATCACAAGTTGACGCCAGTTATCAAACAAAAGTTATGCATAAACTTGAATTTCTAAAGTTATGTTTGACAACTTGAAGTGAATAAAATGAAAAAAGTTAGAAACGCCGAAAAATCCCAAAGTTATTCTTAAATCTTAAGTTATAAAAGTGAATAAAACGGCCCTAAATCTAGCTCCTAGATGAAAAATTAGATGAAGATCCATGAATAACTTTTGGTTTGTGCATTTAATTGAATATCCACTTTTTATTTTGAGTTTTCAATATCTTGTATCGCAGGCGTGGGCAAACAATTAATAACACTATTTTGGTATGTATTAGAAGTTATTGGTTGTGGTAATTAAATTGCTAAGATGCAGCGCAACTATTTTCTAAATTGTATAGCTGGTATAATATTACTAATATCGTCCAAAAGGTGCTTTTATATTGAAACCTAATTGTTAGCGTACATACGCTTTACAAAGTTTATTGCTCAGCTTATTTAGTAACTCCTGCATACAAATGCATTCCTTTGTATATATACATTGGGGTTCACTCCAATTTATTAGATTGGATTAGTTCCTATCTAAATAATCGTATTCAATGAGTAAAAATAGAAAATTGCCTATCGGACCCTGTACTTGTTACCTCTGGTGTACCACAGGGTCCATTCATCTTGGTCCATTATTATTTATAATTTTCATCAATGATTTTCCTACAATTTTTAAAAACTTACGTGCACTTCTATTTGCAGACGATCTAAAAATGTATCGCTCTATTGAAGGCGTAAATGACTGTTTATTAATGCAGAACGACATTGACTCGGTAATAACTTGGTGTGTGATTAAAAATCTCCCGTTGAACATTTCTAAATGTGAGTGCTTTACTTTTTATAGGTCTACGTCTACAACTTTCTGGAATTATACCATTAAAGTTAATACTCTACGTAGAATCGTGGTCAAGAAAGACTTGGGTATTCTTCTAGATAGTCGTCTTAATTTCAATGACCATATGGATTACATTATTGGCAAGGCTAATTCGATGCTGGGTTTCCTGAAAAGGAACTCAAAAGATTTTCTGATCCTTACACTTTAAAAACACTGTACTCTTCGCTGGTTAGACCTCACTTGGAATACTGTTCCATTGTTTGGAATCCCTATTTTCAAGTGCATTCAAATAGAATTGAAGCAGTACAGAAAAGATTTACTAGATTTGTAATGCACAAACTCAATTGGAATTTGCCTGACATGCCTTCTTACCGAACTCGTTGTGCGCTAATCGATATACCTCCCCTTGAAATAAGACGAAAGTTTTTTTCTATTTTATTCCTATGGGACCTTACAAACCACAAAATAAATGTGATGAGCTTTTATCTCTCTTGAATTTTTAGTCTCCATCTCGCCACCTTCGCAGTCAATTCCACTTTCATGAAATTATTCATAGGTCTTCGTTTGCTTCAAACATGCCCTTGGCACGCTGTACCAGGGAAACTAACTCAGCTCTAGCAATAATGGACATATTTAACTCCTCAAGATGTCAAGTTTAAAATGAGTTATTTCTGCACTTGCTGGCACGTGATGTTATGAATCATTTATAAAATATGTGTGCCTTATGTCTAGAAGTTTAAAATTTTTATAATCATGTATTATTAAGTGTTTGATAGTTTAAGAATAAGTATTTTAAAATATTATATATTAGTAGTCTGTAAGAGTTGAACTCTGTTAGACGAATAAATATATAAATAAATAAATAAATACATAATATACAGTTGTTCATACTCTTGTGACTTTTTGAGCTTAAGTTTCTTTTCAATAAATTACTCTTGTTATACATCTTGCAGCAGTTAGACGTTGTTTTTACTTAACCGCTAGATCAGCGAACAGGTTATTGGCCCAGCACACTTATAATTTAAAGAGAATGGAAGACATTAAGATTGGATTGGACATAAAGCTCGAGAACGAGGAAGGTTGCACACTTTGGAAGTTCCAGATTAAGTGGTGCCAAGAGCAAGTAACCTTTGGGAAATCGTAAGTGGAGCAGTATTTCAACCAACACCTGAATCCGACCGAATTAAGTGGATGGCAAGTGATGCAAAGGCACAGAAAGTGGTTGCAATGGAAGAAGAACCACTCATGCACGTTATTAACTGCGACACTTGTGCCGCCAATGTATGCTGCGTTAGAAAGTGTGTACGAGCAAAATCAATCAATCAATCACAAATCAATCAGCAAAAATCGCCATGTATGCTGCGTTAGAAAGTGTGTACGAGCAAAAATCAAAAACACAATTTCATCTTTTGCAACATCAATTTTTTCAATATGTGATGAATCCAGAGGACAGCATAGCATTGCATATAGCAAAATTACAGAAAATTGCGAAGCAATTGGAAGATCTTGGTGAGAAAATTTCTGAAACTATGCTTGTAACAAAAATCGTAATGACGTTGCCGGAACAATACAATAATTTCTTTGCATCGTGGGAAGCAACCGAAAAGAAAGAAAGAACGTTGAAAACATTAACAGCGCGTTTGTGTATGGAAGAATCCAGATTGGGTGCAGCCAGTAAAATAGGAGGCGTTCGTAGCTAAGCAAGTAAATAAACCTGGCAACAAGCAGCAGAGACGAAAATGCTTTCTTTGCAAAAGGCGCGGACATTGGAAAAGGAACTGAAAGCGAAGCGATGCGTTTGTAAGTAAGGTTATGTTTGTACAGTCAAACCAGTTGGTACATGGACTCTGGTGCTAGTGACCACATGTCACATCACAAAGAATGGTTTAAAAGCTACACCAAGCTTGATCATCCGAGGGCTGTAAGAATTGCTGATGGCTCCATTGTACAAGCTTATGGTAAAGGTGACATTGTTGTAGAGGCTTATGATTGTAATGAGTGGAACGTGAAGTTTTTAGCTGACGTGCTTTTTGTGCCAGATATAAAGCTTAATTTATTTTCAGCTAATGCATGTTTAGACAAAGGCTACTCATTAACAGCACATGCAAAGTGTGGCTTCAAGGTACCCGAAAGGTTAAACACGCCGAATTACAAGCAAACGTTTTTGTTAAGTCCGAGTCGTTACAACAGTGGCATGAGCGTATGTGTCATCAAGCAAAGGAACACGTAAAGAAATTACTGCGTCAGCAAAATGTGACATTTGGCGACACTGATTTTTTTTGTGAAAGATGTATCATGGGTAAGCAGCATCGCTTACCATTTACCAGAGTACAAATAGATCAAGTATGTCAGGTGAGCTGATACATACCGACCTGTGTGGTCCTATGAAAGAGGCGTCATTTGGAGGAGCTCGTTATATGCTTTTATTTCGAGACGATTATTCTAACTATCGGTTCGCCTATTGTATAAAAACGAAAGCAGATGTTTCATCGGTTCTGGACTGGTTTTTGGAGCGAGTGGAAGCTGAAACTGGAAAAAGGGTACAGTGTATCATGTCAAATAATGGTCTAGAATACGTCAACAAAGATGTGTTTGAAATTCTTCGCAAGCGTAAAATTGTTCATCAAAGGTGTACACCATAATAACGGGCGGGCCGAAAGAGACATGCGAACTGTAATTGAAGCAGCAAGATCAATAATTCACGCAGAATATCTAAGCATGAAATACTGGGGCGAGGCAGTACAAAATATCGTTTTCACGTTGAACCGGACTGGTAGAAGTTAAGCCGATGGAAAGACTCTATTTATATGTGCTTCGAGTCTTTGGATCAGATGCATATGTTCATATTCCACAAGAGAAGCGTAGAAAGCTAAATGCAAAATCTAAAAAAGGCATTTTCGTTGGGTATGAAAAGCACTGTAAAGGCTACAGAATCTGGATATTACAAGAAAGAAAAATTGAGATTTCAAGGGATGTCATAATTTTAAATGCATTTTTTCGCATAAAATTTAACTTTGTTTAAGTGAAGTGCTGAAAAGTACTGAAGTTACTTGGTTTTGTTGTTTTAATATTTTTTTTTTAATATTAGTGTTTAGAAATGAGGTAGGCAAAAATGGATTGAAGTTTCTCGTAGACTTTTTGCTCTAGATTTTAAAACATGATATACCACGGGAGTAATGTATTTGAAAATTGAAATTGAATATGGGGGTTCGTGGTTTTAAATGGGTTAATGCTGAGAAAGTGCAAAAAGCTTTAGTAACTGAACTCTATTGTTATTGCATGGATACGAGTATATATAAAGTAATTTTTTTATCAGAAATAGGAATTATCGGACCAAATCAGCACAATCCTGAAACATTTTCTCCTGGGAATTGTTAATGGGAGTTTCCGGATTTAAGAAAGCAGATAAAGATATCTCATTTTTTTTTATTTTACACATAGATATTGGCGGTTGATGAACGAAATTGCATTACAAATTTCCATAAAGTATTTTAACTATATCTTTAAAACGGAAACTCCCCTTTACAACTTTTACAACTGACAACAAATGTTTCATGATTGGGCTGAATGTTTTTTTTTGATTTTCAAACCCAATTAAAAAAAATATTCTTATACTTCATTTTTTTGTAATTTTTCCAAAGCTTGATGAATTACTTGTAAGGAAAAATACTGAATTAGATGCAGTCATAGAATTCTCAATTGACGATAGCCTACTGGTTCGCCGAATAACAGGTCGTTTGATTCATCTACCTAGTGGTCGTTCATATCATGAAGAATTCGCACCCCCAAAAGTTAAAATGCTTGACGATGTAAGTTTTTGTTTTCCTTAAACCATTCTTATATTTAAATTAAAATTTAAATTAAAATTTTAGATAACCGGAGAAACTTTAATACGTCGAAGTGATGATAACGCACAAGCCCTCATTAAGCGCTTAGAAGCATACCATAAACAGACGAAACCACTTGTAGACTACTACGCTATCCGAGGAATTCACTTTAAAGTTGATGCCGCTAAAAATGCAAATGATGTCTTTTCAAGCATTGACAAAATATTCCAACGTCAACGTCAAAGCAAAGCACAAATATGAAATACTTGAATATTTTCTATTCAGATCGAATTCGGTTTCTTTTCAGTTAATAGAATTCGATTGTTTTGAACAAAATCAATGAGCACCAATAAATAAAAAAGCAAACTGATAATATGTTCATGTTTTAATTACGTCGTTGGGATAAAGGATTGTCGTATATCAATGATAGTTACATTACGTTTACATATCGAGATTAACTGCATCTTGCTGTAAAACGAATTAGCACACCATCGATAAGCAAGACACGTTAGGCAATAGATTTTTGTATGGAATAAAGTAGTGCTTCTCGAGTCTTGCTTATCGTAGGTGTGCTGTTTCGTTTTACAGCAAGATGGGGAAAGCCTTTTGAGGAGATTAACTCGCTAATCTTGTTGAATTCGACGAGATTCGACTCGTCCCAAAACCCGTTAAGACACCAGCTAAAGTAGCTCAGCTACATCTGCATCAGCTGCTGAAGTCTCTTCAGCCAACAAAGCTACACCAGTACTTGGCAAAGACGACGCCGACTGGACGTAGCTGTGGATGTTTCAATCGTTATCAAATCGAGTGCACAAGAGGAAGAATGAGAAAATGAAGCGAATTAATACACTCAGCAGACGATTTTTTTTTAAAGTATAAAGTATATGCATTTAACATTAAATTATAAAATCATCTTAAGTTGTGACTATAAAAGAAATGAAAAAGCACTAGATGAAGATCTAGTGAATTAATTGTATTCTGGAGCTAAATAAAACTCAAAATAACAAAACAGATAGATTTCTTATTTATTTGATAACACTTACATCTATCGAATTATGTATGACTGTTATATACATATATTGCAATAAAACATCTATACTATTATAAAAAAGGCTTCTGACGTATCTACACCGCCGTATAACTCAAGAACTACTAAACCGATTTTTGTAATTCTTTCACTAACATAAAACAACATGTTTAACTTTGTTCTTTGCATACTTATTTTATTCAAAACTGCTCTTAAAAGTTATTAAAATTTGAGTTAAAAAAGTAGCCAAAAAAATCAAATCCCAAAAACATTGCTGCATTGAATCGTTAGACACACAACCAGCGCGCTGCAGCGTAAAGCTTTCTCGCTCTTTTCCTCTCCAATTGTGTTTGTTGGTATTGTTTCTTTTACTTAAAGGGCTTTAATTAAGGGATGTTTTACGTACAAGAGCACACGCAAGAAGTTGTCTCATTCATGATGCAAAAAGAAGGTGATAGCGAGTTTGACACTTCTCTCTCAAAATGAAAAATTTATGTTTCCTCGTTCCTGTCAAAATCAGCTGATGGCGAATTTCAATCGCGCGTTCGACCTAACCTCAATGCCATGACCAGTTCTTTTATGGTGGCTTACAGAAGTTGCGGAGAAAACTGCCAATAAGTTGGACACAATACAACAACACAAAGCAATTAAATTAAAAAAAATTATTTATATATAATACACACAATTGTAATTTACTATTAAAGCAGTAATATTTTTTAATTTACTATTAAAGCAGTAACCTCGCAACAAACAAAAAAAAAATAATATTCTGTGACTCTTGTCAATTGTTTTGCTCTTTCGCTCGCAATTTTTTGACAGGAAGAAAGAAATTTATGGTGTAGAGAAAAACTCGCTATCACCTTCTTTTTGCATCATGGTCTCATTCAGTTAGCGCTGAGATTTCAAGCGATTAAGTCTTTGCTGTTTAATTTTTAGCTATGCTATATTAATGCTGAATATGTAAATGTAAATGTTTTGGTCATTAATACTTAAAAAGGTAGATTCAAAATGTGAATCAAAAATTTAAAAACCAGTACAATATCCAATTTTAGTACCTTCATTCACATGCGTTTCCTGACGTTATTTTTTATTATAAAATTATATTTTAATTATAGCTTTGATTATAAAAATCGGATAAGTAGTATCTAAGATAGACTTGAAAAGAGCGAGAAAAAATTTTAAAATATTGGCGCATAGTGTTATCAATGTGTGGAAAGGTGTGTTCGCATTAGTTAACAGTTGTAAGTGTATTGATACGATACTGAAAGGTGTGGTAAAATTCATTTACAAAACCCTTAAATTAATTTGAATGGAACAATTTTCATCCCGATGCTGCTTACTTTAAAACAAGATGTTAAAAGTTACAGATCTTCATTAAATTTTAGTTCGTGTTAAAGAATTAAAATGTCGTTGTTGGGAAACGAAAATAGATTCCTGAGCCGAAAAAAAGTTAAAAGCTATTTATTTAGACTTCTCAAGCAATTAAATACATTTAAACATAATGAAAAAATATAAAAATCGCGACATTGGTCAATCAGTTTTATTGGATCAAATCAAAAAATGTAAAATTGTGTGTACATGAGACCGAACCTTATTTTCAAGACCATTCAATTTTCACTCCAGCAACGAAATTAGCTTCGGTTACACCTAAGAATATTTCGAACAAAATTTGGTCCCTATTGGATCACGGTAAGTGGGCACGGCGTCTCCCGGAAATCCTAAGGGACTGTTTGTACAAATGAACTGTTTATTAAAAAAAAATATATTTTTAAAAATTTTATTGAAAATTCAAAATTATACGTTCTTAGGCCTTACCGAATATAATTTCGTTTTTGGAGCGAAAATGAAGTGTACTTGAAAATCTTCTATATAAATAAAGGACGGTCTTATGTAAAAAGTAAACAGTTAATGCAACTAAACAACAAGCCTTGAAATATTTTCATAAAAATATGTATCGCCCATTTCATATTGAAGTGTAATACTATGTTCAGACTGGAAGCTAAATGCGCATTTAAAGCTTAATTCGCATTTATTTCATTAATGCTTCTCTAAATGCGAATTTATCCATAGAAAATTCTGTCAAGTTAATTCACTTAAATGCTACTTCAAATGAGCATTTAGCAGTTTGCGACCCTGATTAGATATTCGAAAAACTGCTACTCGCTAATTTTTTCTCATCTCTGACTTGAACTCGTTACATTAGCTGTCAATTTTGTTTACTGTCAGATTTTTTTTGCTTAGGCTGTGTGCAATTCGGAAACTTTTGACTCGGATAGATACTCAGGGTATAGTATAAATTTTGACAAGAGGGAAGAGAATTTTTGACACAAGCGAAAATTAAAAAAAGCATTTATTAGTTGCATTGAAGCTTAGAAAAATTAAAAGGAGGGTTGTGTAAAATATATTAGCTACATTATTTTGACTTTTTTTTCTGAAAAATTAGTATTGCTTGATGATGTTTCTGGATGCTGTTAATAGCAGAATATATTAATTTTTCATTAAAGCAATGTGCGGGCGGTGGTGTAGTGCTCAAAATGTAATGTATATAAGGATTTATAAATGAATATATGGAGTATAAATATACAGTATTTTGGATTTTCAAAATTTTACCTTCAGGTAAATTGCACACAAATGGGGAAATAAAATAAGAGCCACACATTATTAAACAAAGAGCCGCACATGCCTATTCATGGTTTACAGTATTTTTGCAGCAGGTCTTTTCTCAAATATAATTTTTTTTTTTTAAATTAGTTCTTTTTTGTTATTCGGTTTAAGCAATTATGTCCAAAAATAAATGACAGCCGTCCATACTTTTCCAACGATGTATTGATAACGAAGATTGTATAAGAAATAATAAAGTTATTTGAAGTTTTGTGAAAATAATCTAAAAAAAATACATGAAAACATTGTTATCATTAATCCAATTGCAAATATTTTCAAAGTTTTGATGCAGATTGAACGAACTTTTTCAGGCCTTTAACTCGAGACAGTTTATTTGCTTACAACTATTACACTTGTTAATATATACATATACGGAAAACATGATTTTTAGAGGTTTTTGCAAAATGGTTTAGCTTACTGACGGATTTCGGTATAGCCAAAATATTTTGGGAGTCACCATAAAATACATCAAGGTTAATTTTAGAATGGTTTAGCATTCATGCAAAATGGTTAAGCTTACTGACGAATTTCGGTATAGCCAAAATATTTTGGGAATCACCATAAAATACATCAAGGTTAATTTTAGAATGGGTACAACTGGAACTTTTTTTTCAAAGCACGTGTTCAAATTTTGTATGGTTTACTAAAAATTTGCAACTTCGGGTGTTGCAAGGTCAAGACAAAGTGAGATTTTTTGGAGTGCGTGTTAATTTTTAAGGTTTTTAGGTTCGGTGGACAAAATTTTAGCACTGCTACTGATTTTTTTTTTCATTAGTATATTTTATAAATGGAATAAAATGATATCCAAAACATGTTGAATGAAAATAATTATGAATAAATCGATGGTTAACTACACTAAACTGATAAGTGAAAAATTTTACATGTGCAGAAACATCGATTTTGTTTTTACATTTCAATACATTTCAGAACAAAATACTAATTTAAACTACATATGTACTGAGCAGCATTCATTGGTTATGCATTTTCAACAAATTAACACAATATAGATATTATATTAACGACGACCTATTTTTGTCAAAAGATCAAATGGTTTTTTGTTTAATTTTTATGCATGTTTACACAACTATTGCTTTAATAATCTTATTTTACGCAAAGCAACAGTATTTATTAAACATATATAAATTTGAATAAAAAAAGTATGAGAAAACGCAGAAGTTAACTTTTCATGCTTAACACAGTAAAAATTACAATTCCATTTCAATAGACAGAAATTTTGTTCAACTCAGAATTTTCCTTCCTACCACGAGTGAAAAGTTTCCGATTGGCACACAGCCTAATAAATGTTCGGCATGTTCGAATACTTGTCAATGCTTCTCCCTAATTTGAACACTTGACATTTGGTTGAATTTTCGAACTTCTAAATGCGCATTTAGAAATCAGTCTGAACGTACTATAATATAAGATGCATCTTATTTCCGATTTGGCTCAAATTTTTTTCTTGGATTGGTTTATTTTTTAAAAAGCAAATCCGGAGTTTGAGATTTAAAGAGTTTTTTCGCGGACCCACAGCCATGCGTATGCCTAAATAGGGTATATTTTGAGACATCATAGCTCTGTCAATTTAAATTCGATTTTTGTAAATTTTATTTTAAATTTTTTAAAATTTTTAATTTAAAAGTTTAATGCCATGCCATCAGACGCTATAATTTTTTTTTAACTTTCATAATTTAAGCTTTTTTAACGTTTCATTACCTTTCATTACCTTAAAATGAAAATAAACTTTTTAAAATGAACTTCTAAAACGTACGTAATATTTTCTTTAATAAACATGTTAAATTGAGCTTTAAAAACGTTCGTTTGATATTTTAAAATTAACATTTTACAAAATAACTTCTAATTATTCTTCAATTCTAAAATGTTAATTTTAAAATATCAAATGAACGTTTTAAAAACTCATATTAAAATGTTTATTACAGAAAATCAAACGAACGCTTAGAAGCTCATTTTAAAATGTCCGTTTTTAAAGTGAAAATAAATTTTAGAGGAGCAAAATCTGGGTTAAACGTTTTCAAAAGTAGCACGTTTCTGCTTTTCTGGTACGTTACCTAATACGAAACGTTTTCACATTTTTCTCTGTGTAAGTAGAAGTGAATAACGACATAGGAATGCATTCAATGAATACAAAATTCATCCATGAATAAAATTTTGAATTCATATCCAATTTTAAAAAATGTATTTATCATAAATTTTTCGTATTCCGAATATTGAATTAGATTTTTTATTTAAATGAATGCTTTTAGTAAGGAATGCGGTGCAGTTTCGTTATTAGCATAATTGTTTTTCATGAATTTATTTTTTGATCATTATTTCGTTTTCTGTTATTTTGATTTTTTTATTCATTATTCAAGTTTTATTTATTATCCCTTTCCAACCGTATACGCACAATTGTGATTTAATATGACTTAACTTTTTATTAGTTCAACAAAATGCTGCCATTGTGTGATTAGACCAGAAGCACATAATTGTATAAGATGTTTTTTTTTTAAGAAAACCAAAATCTACCGTTATATGTATTTGCGTGTGTTATAAAATTATTTTTTTAGTGTGGTATTTTAAAAATTTGTGAAAACGAATCGGAACAGTAAGTATTAAAATTTATTTAAATTATTTAAAGTTTGATAGATACTATCTAATAAGTGTTTTTACGATCAAAGCACTACAACTTATAATGAGAAAATGATATTCGATTTTGAATTTGTAATTTAATTTTTTTTTAGCCACTTTCATACTAATTGCAACAATTATTCGTATCCTGAAATTAAAGGATTATCGAGCAATTTGACATAACAGTTTATTTCATTGATTTTTATGAATACAAAATCGGCAGGTTCTAAACTTTTATCAAATTTTAACCAACAGTTCTTTAACCAATATTTTTTTTTTCATTTATTATTAATGTTTTATTTATTATTGATTTTTATTCGATAATTATTTTTTATTCATGCGTTTGGTTTGTATTAATTTTTTAACCACAGAAGTATATTTTAAATTTGGTTACTAACAAAATTCGATAGGGCTAAGACGGTTTTTTTAGTTGTAGCTTAATTTGTAAATAGTAATTTAATCAGGGACCGTACCAGTCATGGCTTTTTTTCGAAAATTCACATTTAACTTTTATTTTTTCCAACAAAAGTACAAGTTATTTTGTGCCTTTTATTTTTCGCGATAACATAACAGTTACTTTTGACTTTTATTTTATCAGTAAATAATAACAGTTATTTTCTGCCTTTTATATTTCGGTCAAAACTATCAGGCAATTTGTATTTTTACAAAGGCCGTTTTACCGTCTAAAAACTATTGATAGCATGTGTAAAATGTGCGCACCGATAACATGAAAATAAAATAATGAAAATAATGAAACCTAATATTTTTGACCGAAAATATAAGTCACAAATAACTGTATTTTTGACCGAAAAAAATGAGTAAAAAGTAACCGTTATTTTTGCCCGAAAAATAAAAGGCACTAAATATCAGTTATCTTTAAACTTTATTTTCTTTTTAAGGCACATTCTAACTGGGCCTGCAGTGGGTGAAATAGCTTTTATTCCCAGGATTCCAATGATATCTTCAGATTTCCATTTCAATTTAAAAGGGTAAATTTTTCTGTAAGAGTATGTTTTGCCACGACTATAAACAATGCTCAGGGACAGTCATTCAATGTTGTTGGTGTTGACTTGCGTAACACTTTCACGTTTTGGAAATTCTTCAAACCAGTTCATATAAGCTGCGTTTTTTCCAACATCCAAATCCGATTTCCATACAAAGAAAATCTTGCGTACGATTCAGATTATGCTTAATTGTATCACGGCCAGGTGGCCCAAGATCGCATAAGTGAACGTAACACCGAACAAAAAAAAAACAAAAGACGTAAACAAATGTAAGCAAATGACAGCTGACTGAAAAATATGAAGACAACTAGAAAGTAAGTAAAAATCTTTAAATTTATTTATATTATATTAATATTAAATAAACAAATTTTTCTTTATTTAGGTGGCCATAAACACCCGTAATCTGGGAACGGTCGACTTCATCAGTTCTCGCTGGCGCATATGCAACGCGTACGCCTCAAATTTGTGTCACCAAGCGCGATTAGGTCTTCCTCGGAATGGTCAATCCATCGGAGACATGGTCTTCCTCCTCATCGTCGACCTTGGTTTTCACCTCAAACACCTTATTTGCTGAACAAATAACTATGAAACTAAACTGCATCTGCGCAATAAAATTGGAAAATTCTATAAACATTTAAATAAAATTATTTAGCATTAATTGTCAATAATAATGATGAATGTCGACAATGATTATGAAGACGACAACTGGGATGATTGTATATTGTAACGGCAGTATTATCCATAAAATAATAAAATGTAGAGTTTAACTATGTGTTTAGAATGTGTATTTTTATTTTTTATGGTTAACAAAGTGAAATTTGTGTTATGTACAGTTTGGCTCAGGACTCTTCATCTACCAACAGCATGATGACTTACTTTGTAAATGCATTTATGCAAAGCATCAGTGTGTTTTTCTTTTTATTGGTTTTAAGTAGATTCACCGAAACTGTGCAACTAAATCGTGCTTAAATATAACAATCCAGTTGCGCAGTTTTGGTGAACCTACCAAGTACTAATTAAAAAAAAACACACTGATGCTTTGCATAAATGCATTTACGAAGTCAGCCGATCTGTTGAGCTGCCGTCTGTGCAGGATTTCTTCTACATTCTACTTGATGCGCATTGCACTCTTTTCGTTCAGAGAAGAAAAAAACTCAGAGCAATACGGCGGCTTCCGGCAAAGCGATCATTCTGCTTATGATTATTTGTCACAATAAACGCACTAGAATAAAATTAAAAAATGCTGATAAAGAATTTTATAAACGTTGTGAGATTATCGATGTATTTACCTTTATAGCTGAAATTGTTTCAATTCCATTCAAGGAAGCGAAAATATAATGTTTTAGTTGGAAGTAATTTTCCTTGTTTTGTAAATAATTTATGACTGTTGTTGACATTTATTACGTTGTTTTGCAGCGCCATCTAGCTGTTATTATCTTACAGAGTTGCAAACCAAATCAAAATCTAGATTTAGATGTTGGAAAAAACGAGGCTATTATGTACACTCAAAAAAATACTGTAGTAAAATTTACTGCACAACGTGTATTTATTTCATAAATATGTAGTTTTATTTATTTATAAACACAAATGTAGTTATACGATATTTTTTTACTGTATTTACACTTGAATAATTTGTACTACAAGATGTTGTTACATGTAGTAAGTATTTGTTTAGATGTATTTCTTATGAATACAAAAATATTTTAAATTATTTAGAAAAAAAAGTAGGAATCTTTGCCTGTGCTTTTAATATTTTTGTTCTTCAAGATTAAAAATAAACAAAAAAAAAAAACAATATTGAAAATATTACGTCCTGCTGGTAAGTAATCACTTTTAAATTCATTTGTTGGTTTCTAATGTTATTATTCTTCTAGCGGATGTGTTTGCATTAAGCTCTGCTGCACCAACTATTCTTACTAATCCAAGGTATACTATTCTAAGCCGTTTATAGTGGAGACTGAAGAGTTCAGTCTTTTGAAAGCGATATCATGACGCTTTTCGAGCTGTTGCTGTATAATGCACGCTTTTTGCTAATTTTTTTAATTATGTGTAATGTCTTTTAATGTATACAAGTGACAAATATTTCATTCTTGTATAATTATAACCAAATTCATATAATATTTTGCGAAAACTGTTTATTAATTTGAATACAAAATGCTTTAAATAATGTTCATATTCTGATTAATATATAATATGAATTACAATAAAAAATAAAACACCTATTTTATTAGTTCTTGTTCAATGTAGCAAAATTTACTGCACATGAAGTAAAAATTACTACACATGTAGTAAAATTTTATTTTAAATACTGCAAAACGAAAATTTGATTTTCATATTTATTTAAAAATATTGTAGTAAATATACTACACTTGTAGTAAAATTTACTGCAATAAACAGTTTTTATCTTCTGTAGTAAAAATAAATAAATTTATTTAGTAAAAACAAATACATTTTTATTTGGATGGTGAGCTACGACTTTAAATTTATTTTGAATACATTTTTATTTATTTTTCCTACAGGATTTTTTTTTAGTGTACTTCCAAGCGATGAATGTTTTAGCAAAAACGTACTTTATTCAGAAGTTTTAAGCAACTAAAAGTGATGTTTTAACCAAGTTCTGTTACACAGTGTGACCGCTAAATTTGTACAAGAACCATTTGTAAAAATTCTCAAAGATGAACCTTTTGCGAGTTCAACGCACCTCTAAATGTCGTCACAATTTTTTTTAATTGATTTTTAAAAATTATGCCTTCGAATTTTGCTGCACTGAAGTTCTATGACGTTTTCCAGTTATTTGCCTTATCGGAAATGGAAAACAAATTCCACTTTTATTCAGTTGAATTTGTCGTAGAACAAGACTGTGCAAAAAAAAAAAAACTGCTAAAAAAGCCAAACGGAGCGTGGAGCGAAGCCAGTTCTTGTAATTTTTGTAAATTTCTCAAAAAAATACGTCTTTCTTTTAATTTTATTTCAAAAATGTGCCATGGAGGACATTTGTTTTTTCACGGAACTGACTTGCACTATAAAAGACCTTTCCATTGAATGCAATAACACAGACATCGGTTGAGAATTTGCTAAATGCCAGCAATTTTAACTTTTTTTTCATCATAAAATACTGATTCCCAAATATCTGCTACCAAACGAAGTGGTCCCATTTACTCAAAAATGAACCGATTTTGGTCATCTTTATCTTGTTGAAAAGACAATATGTAGCAGAATAGAATTTTGAAAAATAAAATAGTTACTTTGGTACGATTTGTAGTATTTTAGTTTTGTGCACAGTGCACACTGGAATAGTATGACTATTTCAAATTAAGAATATTGGAATGCATTTACCTATGCAGAAAGTTGTAAGAAAATGGTTTTTAGGCGCAGGTCTCGCTTAAAAGGATAACTACGAGCGTGGTCGTGCAGAAAATCGTGTGAGCATTTTCGTGATACTGCGCCGACATTTTACAGCTTTTACTTTATTTACTTGTACATGTTATTTTTCCACTCCATTGTAACCTTAAGCTTTCAACTTTCTGTTATGTTAAATGTATTCCAATATTAATATTTTGAAAAAGTCATACTACTCCAGGGTGCACTGTGCTCAAAAATAAAATACTACAAATCGTACCAAAGTAACTATTTTATTTTTCAAAATTATTTTCTGCTACATATTATCTTTCTAACGAGATAAAGATGACCGAAATCGGTTAATTTTTGAGTAAATGGGACCACTTTGTTTGGTAGCAGATTTATATTGCCGGAAAAAAATTGCTTTGCCGGCTGGTAATAACTGCTCCAGTATCTTTGTGACGCGGTTAGCAAAGGGGTTGATGCAGTCACGATATCTCGGCCCTCAATAATCCTGGTGTTGCTTGTTGGGTGTCTCCTCCATCGGTTTGAGGTATGGGCTGAATCAAGGTGTCATGCGACCTGTGCCGAGGATTTACCAGGCTGGAGGTCCATTGAAAATAGTCCCGTCGCTTACCTTACTCGCTTACCAGCCGACCTCCGATACTAACCAGCCTTACCCGCGCACAGGGACCTCTGCGGGGGTGGACCTTCCATTGTCCTGTACTCGTGAGAACCAAATGGAGCAAACAAAAACACAAATAACAATAAAAACACAAAAATTTAGTTCGGCACTCATACAAAACCGGAAGGGAGTTACCTCCGTTACCTCCAAACTGGTGGCAGAAGCAAAAGCTCTGAGTGGAGGCGCAACTTTGGTGGATGTGAACCCTCACATATTCTCGCCATCAATAACACCAAGGACAGATGTTCCGGTCATAAAGGCAGCCACTGACCAGCGGGATGATCACGGCCCTAACACTTTCATGATTGAACCTAGTTCCAGTCATGTTACTGATCGACGCACAAGATTGCTCGTCAAGAGAAAGCGGGTCCGACCATCGAAATTGGCCTGGTTCGAGAAACGTTCCAAAGCAAAGATGCTGAAGCGCCAAGCAAATGGAGCGGGAACATCCGATAAGGCAGACCGACCTAAGGTTGAACTTGCCAACAAAAGGCAACGGAGGAGATACCCGCGGCGAAAAGGCAAAAACGCTTAACGGGTGTTAGGGTGTGGTTGCCGATCACACCTTCGGAATCAGAAGCTATGCTGCGATTACTCAAGCACTGTAATCCTGACGTGCGCAAAGAAGGCTGGACGATAGAAAATATGGAAGGCCGTCGAGGCAGGTTCTCCTACTATTTAATGCGGAGTCCTTAAAGCCGTTGGAGGAAAAGGAGGTAGTCCTTTGGTATGCCTTCCCCAAGGTGTACAACAAGGAAAAGTGGACCTTCGACGTAGCAGCAACTGCTCAATCAATCCAGGCTGAAGCGGAGGTTGCTGATATCATGAGCTGTGCACCTGAGTCAGACATGCAGGAGACCATGTCAATGGACTCGGTTGACCTAAGCGGGGGTTGTGGTTGCGTCTTGGCAAGAGCACTTATTGGTTGGATGCAGCTTATTTCGCCAACGATGTAAAACCGCCTCCAGAGAAGCTCAGGTGTCTGGTGGGTGATGCGACTGACAGGTGTCTATAAATTGAGTATATCATATATGAGACGTCTCCTTAATCAATCCCTAAATTAACATTAGGAAAACACACTGGGGAGTGTCAATGGCCCTTACAATAGGGCCATGACAAAGAATTTGACATCAGGTCTTCTAGAAAAACCAAAATTGGCAGCTGATCTGAATGATCTCGTCGATGTACTCACCAAAGCAATGAATTGCTGCCTTGCATCATCATGTCCTAAGAGGACACCAAAAGGGAAACCTTAACCTAAATGGTGGTCTTCTGAGCTGAATGGCTAAAGAGCCAAATGCAGATGAAACTTCAGAGGTATCTAGGCTGCGAAAAATTCTTGCTACCACACCATGCACACCTGGCTATCTTAAAAGTTTGGATAGTACATGGACAATGTCCAGCAAAGAATCCCTCGATCTCCTTTAGACACACTTCCCAAGTACCTATGCGACTAAAAGTACACACCTGTTACATCCCAGCGGCTTACGAAAGGATGCGGAAGACATAGTCTATGGTAGTAAAAAAAATAAAATGGAGGGGAAAACAGTTTCAAACCCTACAAATCGCCGGACAATGTCTACCCCCTACACCTTTGCTGCGTACTATTTTTAACTATAAGTCTAATTTAAATTCCCAATGATTGGTAAAAAACAAAAATAGTTCTTATACCAAAGGCAGGAAAAGCATCACACACAACACCTAAAGATTTCAGGTCGATTAGCTTATCGTCCGTTCTACTAAAGACGTGTTGTATCCCACATATTATTACCAGATGTCGATATCAAAAATGCAGCGATCTGCATTTCGACATAAATAATAAACAAAAAATATAATACTACGAACGACAACAACCCAATTTGAGTACAGCGACTCAAATTGCCGGCGTTCAAGAAAAGAAAAACATACTGACCTAATTTAAGCGCATATGCTTAAATTACCAAAATAAACAAAACCAATGCTTTGTTTTTATTGTCAAGTGGTTCCGACTTAAACGTCGGCGACAACAACAACAAAGCAAGTGGCTGTTTGGGTGCATCGGCATTGGCTTGCACGGTCAGCAAAGGCCGTTCATTTACCTACCCTAGTTACTGCGCTGCTTGTAAGGTGCATTGCCTGCAACTGCGTAACATGCAAAGTGTACGTGATCGCAGTGAAGGGGAAGTAGAACGATATGTAAATTTACATAATGATTTACATTTCCTAAATATATGTAGCTTATGTATTGATTTTGATTGGTTGGTATCGATTTGAATTTCCACTTAATGGAAATCATTGGAATTATTGGAATAAGGAAACGCCCTAGAAAACTGAGGATTTTCCTTTATAAACCACCGACCGGCGTAGAAACGGGGAAGAAAGAAAGATAGTTTTAAACTAATACCATCTAAACTGGCCTCGCCTAAACAGCGGGCCTTTTTAGATTAAATTATAAAATAAAAATCCAACTTTGGTCGCAGCCACGCCTAGACAGCGGGCCATTGTTGATATAAATGTAACAAAATAAAACCATAATCAACAAAATCAAACAAATGTCTTTTTCTTTCCGTCCTTGGTCACTCTTCTCCTAGTGAAAGCACGGAGACCATCGGACGTTAAACTCAACATTGGTGGCAGCGGAGGGATGCAACTCCCTTACAACCAACGATATATAATATTATAAAAAAAAAAAAAAAATATAATAATAATACAATTTTATAAAGCGTACCGAGGCTTCGACATCGGCTTTGAAAATTGAAAAAGTGAAAATAAAAAAAAGCGTGCCGAGGCTATAACAGCGACAGTGAAAAGAAAACTGAAAAAACAGTAAAAAAAAGCCCAGGATAACCAGCTCTAAGACGTGAAGTCTCCTGGCCCATCTGTAAACGAAGACCAGGATAACCAGCTATAGGGCTACTAAGAGCCTCCTGGCATCAACAAAACGAAGGAAAACATCAACAACAATCAGAAAAAAAATTCTCAACATCGTCAAGCAGGAAAAACGACTGAGCCAACATCAACAACACCAACAACACAAGAACACATCAACAACACCAAGAACACAACAACAACAACAGGAACAAAAGGAAGAATTGATACAACAATAGTAAGCAAAGAAAAAACAAAAAATAATAAACAAATAATTATATACATATATATCGCACACTAAATACAAAACAGTCACAACTCAAAAAACATAACTTTTCAGGAGAAGCGAAAAATAAAACTCTTTGATTGAAACTGCAGAAGAAAAGCAATTTTCATTTAAACAATCAAACTTCATTCTTCCAATTAATGAAGAAAATAATGAAAGAGATAGTGAGATATGTGTTTTGTGAATTGATTTATAACAAAAAGTCGGTATCGAAAAATTTTGAGTTGTGACTGTTTTGTATTTAGTGTGCGATATATTCACATATTTAAATAATATTTAAGTAGGCTATAAAATTGAAAGTTTTTGCGAAAAAAAAAAAAAAAAAAAAAAAAACAATATATTTTTATAATTTTCTGCTCTGATTAAAAAAAAATTTTTCAAAATTTTTACTCGTCAACACGCGACTAAGGTAGTACAGAACTTTGCTTCTCTACCATTTTTCGAAAATTCTTTTTGTTTTGACGCGGATTCTCATCCTGAGTACTTAAATATGGATCTCAAGTTTTCGTTGAACGATATTTATAATATCGTACCGGTTTTTAACGGCAACCCAGCCGAATTAAATAAATTCATTGCGTGCGGTAATATACTCTTTTCCTCTGCGAAGACCGACGCAGAACATAAATTCATACTAGAGGTCATAAAAACACGGCTAGAAGGCTCAGATTTGAGCTCATCCAATTTAATCCTTTAACCAAATGGAATGATTTGTTACAAGATTTGGAGAATGAATTCAAAGAAGAAAAAACGCGAGCCTCTGCCCAAAACGAACGTATGACAGCTAGACAAAATTTGAGAGAAACTAATAAGGAGTTCGATGAACGAATTGGAAAGCTGCTGCATTCACTAAATTCAGCTACATTTTCTAGCACTAGTGAAATTTCGATTCGTACATATTTAAAACGCAAAAACGATCACTTGGCAATACAGGTATTTGAGGATGGTTTGCGGAATCATAATTTAAGATTAATTCTTAAAGCTCACAATGAGCGCGACTTGAAGAAAGCCATCATGTATGCCGAGGAGCATTCAGTACGGCTGGAAAAAAATTCGCAATACCAAACCTCACCTTTTAAACCCACATGCCAATATTGTAAAAAGTCAGGGCACACAAAAAATACGTGCTATCGCAAAAATAATCATGTCTACTCTAATTATAATAGTCAAAATTCTTATCAGAACAAACATCCTAATATAAAAAAAGAAGTACAATCTATATTTTGTTCATACTGCAAACGGTCGAATCACACGGACAAAGAGTGTAGATTGCGCCCAAGGCAAGAATAAAAAGAACACCAAAATCACAGAATCTTAGAAAATAATAGAACTTATAGACAATATCCAAATCCGTTTAGAGAAAACAACCAATTCAGAGGTCAATACAATCCTCCTAATCAAACTCACCACGTTAATCATGCATCGGGAAACGAAATAGCACGGGAAGAAATCAGCGGCGCTTCTCCCCGGATGCAAATAAAAGCCGATGTGCACCAAGCACAACATTAACATATTCAATTATAATACCTTTTTGCGAAGGATACTATGAACCAATGCTTCGTATTAAACTCGAACCTTCAGACAAAAATATAACTTCACTTTTAGTAGACACAGGTGTGTCTTCACTTTTTATCTGTTCACCTAATTCAAACATTAGGTGAACAGATAAAAACAATAAATGTTCCATATAATGAACAGATGATAACACTGAGTCACAATTTTCATATTCTAAATAAAAATATTAATTTATCCTATGATGGAATTTTAGGAAGCGATTTTCTCACAAAATTTAACTGTAAAATAGATTTCAAGAATAAACAACTGGAAATACCAGTAGACTGCTCAAACGCAGCAGTAAGCAAAAATAAAATTTTAAAATCACATATTGTAGATATTTGTAAAAAAACAGAAAAGGGAAACAATGTGTTGCCTACGGGTAACAAAAGGAATAGTGAAAATAGGAATGAAGAGCAGGAGTATGCGCCGAATGGCATAAGTCATATTGAGAATCTTCAACCTAATGTCTACGGGCCTCAATCCATCACATTGTCACCTCAAAGTAGAAACAAAATCATCAAAAATAATGTGAAGGCAAAAAAAGAGGAAACTAAGGCATTATTCTTGGATAATGAAAGGAATTGTAAAAACAGGATTGAGTCAACTCAACCTGATGTCTACGGGCAACAATTCATTACCTTACAACCTCGCTGCAAACAACTTGTAGAGATCCCTTTTATTTATACAAAAGACGCAGTGATCCACGAGAAACAAATAAATCCAGGAGTATATTTGGCGGAAACCCTGGTACGCCCAATTAAAAATAAAGTTAAAGTTATTTTTATGAACACAACAGAAGATATAAAAGAGATAAATTTAAATAAAATTCAATATGAGTGGGAAAAGATAGAAAAGTTCAATGAAATCAAATTAGATAAAACAAAAGATTTAATAAAGGATAGATTAAAAAAGATAGAAACAAACATTAAACTAACACATTGTAATAAAGAAGAAAAGAAATCAATTTTAGAAATTTGTAGAAATTATAACGATTTATTTTGTTTTGAAGGAGACCACCTCACTTGTACAGAAACTTCAGAACATGAAATTATAACTAAAGCAAACAAACCTCCATTATTTGTTGGACCATATAGATTACCTGAAAGTCAAAGACAAGAAATTCATAAACAAGTTAATGAAATGTTAGAAGATAGTATTATTCGCCCAAGTTCAAGTCCATGGAACTCGCCACTTTTACTTGTTCCAAAGAAGGCAGATTCCGAAGGTTACAAACGTTGGAGAGTTGTAGTCGATTTTCGAAAATTAAACGACTTAACAATCGGTGACGCATACCCATTGCCCAATATTACTGACATACTTGACCAGTTGGGAAGAGCAAAATATTTCAGCACTCTGGATTTAGCCAAAGGTTTCCATCAGATTCCCGTTAAAGAATCTGACAAATGTAAAATTGCTTTCAGCACACCTTTTGGGCACTACGAATATAACAGAATGCCATTCGGTTTAAAAAACGCTCCAGCAACTTTTCAAAGGCTCATGAACAACGTACTAATGGGTTTACAGGGATTTGAATGTTTTGTCTACGTCGACGACATCGTTGTGTACGGTTATGACTTATCGGATCATAACAACAAATTTATTAAAATATTTGATCGATTGCGTCAACACAACCTTAAGCTACAACCTGACAAATGTAATTTTCTCAAACAAGAATTAACGTATTTAGGACACATAATTTCTGAAAACGGTATAAAACCAGATCCCGAAAAAATTAAAGTAGTTAAAATTTATCCAACTCCAAAGAATGTGAAAGGAATAAAATCATTTTTATGATTCGCAGGATATTATAGAAGATTTATTGAAAATTTTTCCAGTACAGCAAAACCATTAACTAAACTACTTAAAAAATATATAAAATTCAATTGGGACGCATTCTGCGATGAAGCATTTTCAAAATTAAAAGAAAAACTAATTAATCCTCCAATATTAGCATATCCAAACTTTGATGAAGAATTCATAGTAACGACAGATGCGAGTGATGCAGGACTTGGCGCAGTTTTATCTCAAGGTATAATTAGAAAAGACAAGCCAATATGTTTCGCAAGTATAACATTGAACGATGCAGAGACACGATATAGCACCACGGAAAAAGAATTGCTTGCAATTGTCTTTGCCATAAAACAATTCCGACCTTATATTTACGGTAAAAAGTTCACAATCTACACTGACCACAAACCACTCAAATGGCTAATGAAGTTAAAAGACCTGAAGAATGTCCAGATTAGCTAGATGGCGAATTCTCCTATCAGAATACGAATATACAATCAAATATAAAGCAGAGAAAAGTAATACAAATGCTGACGCACTCAGTCGAATAACTGAAGACGAAAAACTTGCAGAAATAGTAAACAAAGTTTAAGTTATGACACGCCAAATGACAAATAAAAAGCAGCAAAATGAAAACGTAAATGCAAAAATTAAAGAACCCCAAAATACAAGGAACGAGGCAATCCCTAAAATAATAGAAACCCAAGATTCAATATATTTCAATAAAAAATCTGCATTAAAAATATTAATATTACCTCTAACAGAATCTTTAGAAGAAAAATTTATAATAAAATCAATTCCGCAATTTATAAAACCTTTAATAGGTGAAATAGAGTTATACTCATTTTATAACGTAAATTTGCATACGACGACATTACCCATCCCTTTTAAAACTTCAAAAGATCAAGAATTAGCAAAGAAAACGCTAAACAAAATATAAAGCGAAAGTTACAAACAAAATCATGATTCTATAGCCATATCAATCCCAAACATTAACTCACAGTTTAAAGAAAATTTTAAAACAATGCTTAAAGAAATATTTTCCGATCAAACAATTAATTTGCATATCAACAAAAGAACAATTTTGGAAAACGTAAATTAAATAGAAACAATTTTACGATAATATCATGAATCACCGCTTGGAGGACATCAAGGAGTAAATAGAACACTAAAAAGATTAAAAGCAAACTACTACTGGCCCACAATGAAAATTGATATACAAAATTACATAAGAAAATGTGAATCATGCCAGAAAAATAAACTAAATAAATCTCCAAAAGCGCCAATGAAAATTACAACGACGAGCTCTTCACCATTTGAAAGAGTGGCTTTTGACATAGTAGGTCCACTTCCAGTGACTTACAAGAGTAATAAATACATCTTAACTTTTCAAGATGATTTAACCAAATTTACTGAAGCTATACCTTTAGAGAATGCAAAAGCAACCACAGTTGCAAGAGCTTTTGTAGAACAGATACTATGTCGTTTTGGATTTCCAGATTCATTATTAACTGATCAAGGTACTAATTTTCTCAGCGATTTATTTAAAGAAGTATGTAAATTATTAAAAATTAAAAAATTACAAACAACTCCATATCATCCACAAACAAATGGAGCACTTGAAAGAAGCCATCGCACACTTGCGGAATATCTTCGACATTATGTCAATAATGACCCTCTCACCTGGGGCGATTGGATCCCTTATGCAATATTTGTTTTCAACAACACGCCTCACAGTAGCACCAATTACAGCCCTCATGAATTACTCTATGGATACCCTGCAAAAAGAATTCCATCCACTTTACAAAAAGACCCATCATTAAACTATAACTACGAAAATTATGCAAATGAGTTAAAGGCACGCCTACAACACGGATTTAAAATTGCAGGCCAAACTTTGCAATATAAAAAAGAGAAATCAAAAGAACAGTATGATAAAGGTTCCAAACCAAAAACATTTAACGTTGGAGAAAAGGTTTTGATTAGAAACCAGACCAGAAAAAATAAATTTTCATCCCTTTGGGAAGGTCCATTTGAAGTTATTAAGATTATTTCACCCGAAAATACTGCTATAAAAATTTGCAATAAAATTAAAATCATACACAATAACAACCTCAAATCATTCTCCGATTAAAATAAAACATTTGGTTAACATTACAATATAACATTACAATGAATAAACACATTCATAAAAACACCAAAACTTAATACAAACACATCTTAAAATCAGAGCTACAAATTTTGTTTCAATTTTTACAAGCCTAGGGAGTCAGGCAGTCTTTAGTTTTTCTTCATAAACCAGATCTTTTCGACTTCTCTCAAATGATACATACGAAAAAAAAGAAGAAAAGTTGAAAAAAAAATAATAAAAAATTTTTTTGTACAATACGCAAAAACTAGAAAATATATTCCGCTGAAATGAACAAATTGAAATTATGGGGCAATACGCAAAAACTTTCAAACTATATATAAAATATTATTTTTTAAATGTAAAAGTAAAAAAATACGTCCGTATATAAGAAAAATAGAAATGTACATAGGACACAAATACATATTTTGAAAAAATACTTATATGTAACAAATCAATTTTTTCTTCTAAATTTTAATTATCATAATAATATCAAATCACAAAAAAAAAAACAAAATGGATGTATACATATTTTAAACACAAACAAAAAACATAATGTATAAGACATTTTTATATTTAAAAACAAACAAACAAAACATAATGTACAAGACATTTAATAAGAAAAAAAAAACACACAAAAGCAATATATATATCAGTGGATTAATAATTTTTACAAAAAACAAAAAAAAAAACAACCACATGATCAAACTTATATTATAAGATAAATTTAACTTCATATATACTAATTTACTTGTATAAAATTCTTAAAACGTATTTGTATATAAAAATTATAAAAAAAATTATTCATTATTAAAAAAATTGATGTAATCCTCATTTCTGTGGTATCGCGACAGAAAATTTTTCAACCTCTTCAAGGAGAAAAATTTTCTTTTATAAGGGGGAGGGATGTTGTATCCCACAACATTGCATGTACACTAGAGCGTATCATCAAAACTAACCTCTTTTTGACACCGACTCAATCGCTAGACATTCAAAAGACATTTTCAAAAAAAATTTTTTTTTTTTTTTAAGTGGTCCCTATGGTGCTATTTTGATTTTTTCGTTATATCTTTGGTGTTTTTCATCCGATCCGGAAAAAAATTTATGTGTGTGCTTATTGATGTAATGCAAATAAATTTGCATTGTTTTTTTCCTCAAAAGTTTTTTTTTTAGACTTATTGCACAATCTATCTCAGTTCCTACTATGTCATCATGTTCCAAAAATACCAAAAAACGAAAGCTTACAAAAAATCATTATAACCATGGGAACAAATGAAATCGAAAAAATGCATTTTAGAAGCACTTCCGACCGATTATATGCAAATAATAACACTTTAATATCATAAAAAATTGTTTTTTAATCTTCCAAATCTTTTCGAGATTCAAGGTAGCTGTAGTGCTCGCAACTATCAAGCTTCGCGAAAATGTGCCCCAAACGATTTTCGTCAGTGACTGCTGTAGCTGACTGGTGCACAATTTGAACGAAACGCTCCGTGTTTTGCGAGTGGCAAAGATAATCTGTTGAAAATATAACATGAAATATACGATTTAGATTTTAAAGTTAAATACGCATAGATTAATTTATTATACAAGTATGTAAGTGTATTGCAGTGCGTACCTGGAATTTTAATCAATTGATCAGAATATTGCATATCAGACAGTTGGTCTTGGGTGTGAAATTGAAGGCATGGTGGCTCAGTGATCTCAAATTGTGTCCAATCAATCATTTCGGTGTAAATGTTGCTGCTGTAGTTGATGTAGGGTTGGTGCTTGGGCCCACGAAATTGCCGAATTCGACCTGGCGCGTTTAAACGTGCTTGCAAAATTTTGCTGTATCCATCTGCACGCACCGCTGCATCCGGATCAGTTATCATAGAAAGTAATATATTTTCATGGTGAAAATAATAGGCATTGCTTTCGATGGTTGGTTTGATGGCTAACTGAACGTAGTTCGGCAAATCACGTATCCATGAAATGTACTTAAAGACATTGCGGCTGCCATGAATGGCAAGTGGCTGGCTTTTGACTAAAAACCAGAATGGCGCATACACTCTGACCACGAACATAGCAAGATCTCTTAATTTCTGGGACGGCTGCGCTTGCGTTACGTACCAGCGCAAGATGCGAGATGCTGTTGTAAGCCATCGCGCTGTACTGGTAGCACCGGGCTGTTCGCTGGCTAAATTCTTACCACAGTGGCCACTATCAACCGCAAGAAGTTGATCGCTTCGTATTAGCCACGTATCAATGTTTGAAGGCATTTCACCCATTGATATTGGCTCGAAATTCGGTAGCGGCTAAGAAAAAACATAAACAAAGCATAAATAAAAATTATACAAACAGAATGTTATTGAAATTCAATTTCAAACATACAGGAAAATCCATGCAGCAATTTATTCCAACACCGATATCTCCTGGCCACAGCCCAGGACCCTTCTGTTTTCCAAGCCATGTTCTAAGCAGAGCAGTAAATGGCAGCTCGTTGAAATGGAACAGACAGATGAACCATTGCAATGGTCTGCGCAAATACGATTCCAAATACGTTATGGCACCCCCTTTGTAGCCAGTGTTTGTGACTGTGCCATCACAACTGATCGCTACTAAATTGTCTAAATTGTAATTGTTTTTCTGCAAAAAATCCACAATTGCAGTTTGGATACCTCTTGCGGAACCTTCCGAAGGTGTAGCGTATCCGATAAAATTTGAATTTGGTTCTTTCAAAATTGTGATGTGCTCTTCAATTTCTATGACATTGCACGTCTTTAGAGTTCGCTCTTTTTTTCCATCGAATGAGATGCACGTAAGTAACTCATGGCATTGTGCGGCTGTTTTCGCTTCCTTTCGGAACTTTTGCCTTTCACGGAAAACTTTATTTTTATCTATAACGATGTCTTCAAGTATCTTCAGCATTTGTTCTCGTACGTCAGCGGATACCGACTCTTTTGTGGCAATAGCATCTTGTAAATCCTTGATAAGCATCGAGGCGTGCAAAGCACCATGGCGGTTTGATGTATCGCTCCGATCTAGTGCAGAAGAAAAATACCTCAAGCGGATGTCGGATACTTTCAATTGAACGGCTACCATCGGTGTATCTGCGTCCTCCAACTGACTACTTTCAAATTCGTAGTCCTCTTCACTGTCGGGTGTCGGAGCATACTCAGTTGCACTGCATGAAGCTGTAGCACCTGTGTCTGCAGTGAATACACTCGCGGAGACATCATCATCACCCTTATCCGGCAATAAACGCAAACGAGCACCACATTGGTCAATAAAAAAACTTTTCACATTTTCTGGTATTTTGTGTTCATCGGCACACACGCACGGAAAATCATTTTCAATGGAGCACTTACATCGCGAAATACGGAAAAGGGTATCCCAATCGTTCGCATGGAACATCCGAGGGTTCTTTGTTTGAAAAGACGATTTCATAAGCAAGTCTGTAATCATTTTACGATTATATGTTCTGGACACTATTGGAATTTTTGCGTAACGCCACAATTTGGACACTTCTTCGAACACTTTTTCGGTGAATGCACTGCGTTTGATTTTTGAATCTTGCTGTAAAAACAACGCGTATTCCACAACATTTCTTTTTGTTGGCAACTTTGTTTTGTCAAGGTCGTGCATTTGGAAATTCATTTTGCTAAAACGTGATTTTTTTTTTTTGTTCACAATGTACGCGAATGAAAATTTGATATAAATTATTATTATAAGAAATAATAATATTGACAGTTTGAGCAAAGGCTAAAAAGATCTTTGAACTGGGAATTTCGAACAAAATAAAAAAAAACGTGCCAAAAGAAGTCTTTGAACAGCGGCGATTTGTGCTTTTGCACACTAAGTACACGCAGAGAAATAAAACGTTTGGAGGCCTTTTACAGCAAAAGAATTAAGTTTGCAGCGTTTGACAAAGTGTTTTGGAAACTTAAAATTGTTTGCGGTAAATTTTATTTGTTCTTGGTAAAGCTAAATTTAATTGCATTACACGAACATAAGCTTTTTCGTGCTCGATAAATGAGTTTTTTCGTTTGCTTATAATGAAATTAATTTTGTATATCTCGTTTTCGTTACATATTTCATTGCATATTTCTATTTATAGGTTGCCCGTAAGTACATGCCGCAAACAAAGTTCAGTTGACTAATTTTTCGTTTCATTTATTGATATTAAAGTGTTATTCTTTGCATATAATTGGTCGGAAGTGCTTCTAAAATGCATTTTTTCGATTTCACTTGTTCCCATGGTTATAATGATTTTTTGTGAGCTTTCGTTTTTTGGTATTTTTGTAACATGATGACATAGTAGGAACTGAGATAGATTGTGCAATTAGTCGAAAAAAAAATCATTTGAGAGAAAAAAAAATGCAAATATATTTGCATTACACCAACAAGCACACATATAAATTTTTTTCCGGATCGGATGAAAAACACCAAAGATATAACGAAAAAATCAAAATAGCACCATAGGGACCACTTAAAAAAAAAAAAAAATTTTTTTTGAAAATGTCTCTTAATTGTCTAGCGATTGAGTCGGTGTCAAAATAGGTTTATTTTTCTTCCATACAAGGTGATACGGTCTAATGTACACTTTGTACACCCGACCTCACACCAATTCCAAAGAACCAACTCAATAAATATTATTACCAGATGTCGATATCAAAAATGCAGCGATCTGCATTTCGACATAAATAATAAACAAAAAATATAATACTACGAACGACAACAACCCAATTTGAGTACAGCGACTCAAATTGCCGGCGTTCAAGAAAAGAAAAACATACTATCCTAATTTAAGCGCATATGCTTAAATTACCAAAATAAACAAAACCAATGCTTTGTTTTTATTGTCAAGTGGTTCCGACTTAAACGTCGTTGACAACAACAACAAAGTAAGTGACTGTTTGGGTGCATCGGCATTGGCTTGCACGGTCAGCAAAGGCCGTTCATTTACCTACCCTAGTTACTGCGCTGCTTGTAAGGTGCATTGCCTGCAACTGCGTAACATGCAAAGTGTACGTGATCGCAGTGAAGGGGAAGTAGAACGATATGTAAATTTACATAATGATTTGCATTTCCTAAATATATGTAGCTTATGTATTGATTTTGATTGGTTGGTATCGATTTGAATTTTCACTTAATGGAAATTATTGGATTAATTGGAAAAAGGAAACGCCCTCGAAAACTGAGGATTTTCCTTTATAAACCACCGAACGGCGTTGAAACGGGGAAGAAAGAAAGATAGTTTTAAACTAATACCATCTAAACTGGTCGCAGCCTCGCCTAGAAAGCGGGCCTTTTTACATTAAATTATAAAATAAAAATCCAACTGATTGATTTTGGGATGTGCTCTCCCCACTCCTCTGGAATTTGGCAGTTAACCCATTTTTGGAGGCTTCCAGTTCCAGTTGAGCTAGAAATTTGAAATTTTAGATTTCATTGGTTTGTGGACTGATTAGAAGAAATTCAAAAGGAAATATCCGGAAAATTAGCGTTGCATTTTTGCACCTTTCGCCAAAATGGGCATGAACATGAAAAACCATCATTTTAAAATATATTATGAGAATTAAAACGCTTCCATAAAATTGTGTTTAAATTATTTTTAAAATTGTGGATTTTCAAGGCTCATCAAAACCATTAAAAAACTTTTTTGGGCAAAATACAATAGTTGATTAAATACTTTCATTGGCTTTGAGAATCAATGCTTAGCAAATGAAATATTTTCATCAGGAAAGCTTCAGGTGTCAAATGGATAAACGATTATTTTTCGCAACATCCGCAAAAAATGGGTTAATGATTTATTACTGTCTCTAGAGAGTAACTCCACCTAGTGGTGATAATGGTAGCCACTAGCCTGTCCCAAGCCAGTGAAAAGGAGGAGGGGTGGCATATGGAGAATGGTATGTCATTTTGAATTTGTGGTTGTCATGAGCCCTAGCTTCGAGATGCTAAATCATGGAAGTGGGAATTGCATTTTTTATCAACTTTTGTACTGTAGACCCCTTAATGATTGATTTAAAACGAAAATCAAGCTTATCAATCAATTCCTTTCATATAAAAACACAGAACTGCAAATTTTCATCCCTGTTGACAAATGCTCTGACGAGATAAAACTGTTTTTTTCGAAGTGAATCTACTTGTTATTTAATATTTGATATGTTTTTATTTTTGGTATGAAAGTATTATTAAACTGTTGTTTTTTTTTTGGTTGCTTGATCAAAAGTAACGTTTTTCTTAAACTATTACAGTTAGTTCCTGTAAAGGACTAAAAATCACTTTTTGTTTCGAATTTCGGCCTTTTTGAACGGCCGACCAACATAGAAAATATTATTCCTTTTCTTCTTTCTGCAGAAGCAGAAGCCACTGACGCCTCTGTGACGAGCTTAATATGCTAAAACTTGCTAAAAGTTAAAAAAATTCTATCATACAAAAAATAAAAACATACCAAATATAAAACAACAAGTAGATTCACTTTGAAAAATAACTCTTTTATCTCGTCAGAACATTTGTCAACAGGGATGAAAATTTGCAGTTGCGTGTTTCTATATGAAAGGAATTGATTGATAAGCTTGATTATCGTTTTAAATCAATCATTAAGGGGTCTACAGTACAAAAGTTGATAAAAAATGCACAAAAATGCAATTCGGGGGACGCCAAAATTGGTTCCAATAAAAAAAAGTACACCAATAGAAAGGATTTTTCATGTACAATTTAATTTTGGTACCGGAATTGGGGGTCATATTTTAGATACACTCTAGTGTTTATACTGTTAAACAGGTCTGTGTCTTTAAGTATATTCCAAAAATTAGTTTCTGAAGATAACTATATTAAAAAATCGACCCAATATTTTCAAAGTGTTTATGAAAAACCTAATAATAATACTCAGAATCTCGTGTCTGGTCGTCCAGTTTCTGGTCCATTGCAAAATTTTTTAGTCAAGGAGGAAGATGTGTTAAATGCCATCTCGAACTTAAAACCAAGTTATAAATCTGACCAAGACGGCTTCCCACCCATGTTATTTAAACTTTGCTTGGTTAATATTACTGCACCGCTTGTAATGCTTTTTCAGGTATGTTTTAATGAATGCACCTTTTTAGAATGTTGGAAAACTTGCTCGATAACTCCGATTTTTAAGTCAGGCGATCGATGTAATGTAGTTAATTACAGAGCGATTGTCAAACAAGGTATATTTACTTAGCTTTTCGATGACATCATTAAAACTAAGCTTTTATCTTATATTAATAACCACATAAGTGCATTACAACATGGGTTCCTACCAGGAAGGTCAACTTGTACTAATCTAGCGTTGATTACGAATCAGATAATCAACGCTTCGAGCAGCATGGTCTGTTAGATGTAATCTATACTGACTTTTCAAAAGCTTTCGATAAAGTTGACTACCTCATTCTTTCAAATAAGTTGAAACAGTTTGGAATGTCTGACCACCTCATTAAATTTTTTAAAAGTTTCTTAGCAAACAGAAAACTTTTTGTAAAAATAGGCTATTTAAAATCCGATGTTTTGATTGATGTTTTATCCGGTATACCCCAAGGAACTCACTGTGGACCGCTTCTATTTTTAATTTTTATCAATGATTTACCGCAGCATTTTCAACACTCAAAGTGTCTTATGTTTGCGAATGATGTTTAATTATTTTAAAAAATCTCAAGCTTTCAGACTGCTATAATCTGCAGTATGATCTAGATATTTCAAACAATTGGTGTGTTTCAAACAAACTTTTATTAAATATTAATAAATGCAGTGCAGTGTCATTTACTAAATGCTCCCACCAAATTATGTTCGATTATTCAGTAAATAATTGTCATATTACGCGTAGAAACAAAGTCAAAGACTTGGGTGTAATATTTGACTCTGAACTTAAATTTACGAGTCATATTGACCTTATCGTAGCTAAAGCATACTCAATGCTTGGATTTAAAATTGCAGGCCAAACTTTGCAATATAAAAAAGAGAAATCAAAAGAACAGTATGATAAAGGTTCCAAACCAAAAACATTTAACGTTGGAGAAAAGGTTTTGATTAGAAACCAGACCAGAAAAAATAAATTTTCATCCCTTTGGGAAGGTCCATTTGAAGTTATTAAGATTATTTCACCCGAAAATACTGCTATAAAAATTTGCAATAAAATTAAAATCATACACAATAACAACCTCAAATCATTCTCCGATTAAAATAAAACATTTGGTTAACATTACAATATAACATTACAATGAATAAACACATTCATAAAAACACCAAAACTTAATACAAACACATCTTAAAATCAGAGCTACAAATTTTGTTTCAATTTTTACAAGCCTAGGGAGTCAGGCAGTCTTTAGTTTTTCTTCATAAACCAGATCTTTTCGACTTCTCTCAAATGATACATACGAAAAAAAAGAAGAAAAGTTGAAAAAAAAATAATAAAAAATTTTTTTGTACAATACGCAAAAACTAGAAAATATATTCCGCTGAAATGAACAAATTGAAATTATGGGGCAATACGCAAAAACTTTCAAACTATATATAAAATATTGTTTTTTAAATGTAAAAGTAAAAAAATACGTCCGTATATAAGAAAAATAGAAATGTACATAGGACACAAATACATATTTTGAAAAAATACTTATATGTAACAAATCAATTTTTTCTTCTAAATTTTAATTATCATAATAATATCAAATCACAAAAAAAAAAACAAAATGGATGTATACATATTTTAAACACAAACAAAAAACATAGTGTATAAGACATTTTTATATTTAAAAACAAACAAACAAAACATAATGTACAAGACATTTAATAAGAAAAAAAAAACACACAAAAGCAATATATATATCAGTGGATTAATAATTTTTACAAAAAAAAAAAAAAAACAACCACATGATCAAACTTATATTATAAGATAAATTTAACTTCATATATACTAATTTACTTGTATAAAATTCTTAAAACGTATTTGTATATAAAAATTATAAAAAAAATTATTCATTATTAAAAAAATTCATGTAATCCTCATTTCTGTGGTATCGCGACAGAAAATTTTTCAACCTCTTCAAGGAGAAAAATTTTCTTTTATAAGGGGGAGGGATGTTGTATCCCACAACATTGCATGTACACTTTGTACACTCGACCTCACACCAATTCCAAAGAACCAACTCAATAAATATTATTACCAGATGTCGATATCAAAAATGCAGCGATCTGCATTTCGAGATGAATAATAAACAAAAAATATAATACTACGAACGACAACAACCCAATTTGAGTACAGCGACTCAAATTGCCGGCGTTCAAGAAAAGAAAAACATACTGACCTAATTTAAGCGCATATGCTTAAATTACCAAAATAAACAAAACCAATGCTTTGTTTTTATTGTCAAGTGGTTCCGACTTAAACGTCGGCGACAACAACAACAAAGCAAGTGACTGTTTGGGTGCATCGGCATTGGCTTGCACGGTCAGCAAAGGCCGTTCATTTACCTACCCTAGTTACTGCGCTGCTTGTAAGGTGCATTGCCTGCAACTGCGTAACATGCAAAGTGTACGTGATCGCAGTCAAGGGGAAGTAGAACGATATGTAAATTTACATAATGATTTACATTTCCTAAATATATGTAGCTTATGTATTGATTTTGATTGGTTGGTATCGATTTGAATTTTCACTTAATGGAAATTATTGGATTAATTGGAAAAAGGAAACGCCCTTGAAAACTGAGGATTCTCCTTTATAAACCACCGAACGGCGTTGAAACGGGGAAGAAAGAAAGATAGTTTTAAACTAATACCATCTAAACTGATCGCAGCCTCGCCTAGAAAGCGGGCCTTTTTAGATTAAATTATAAAATAAAAATCCAACTGATTGATTTTGGGATGTGCTCTCCCCACTCCTCTGGAATTTGGCAGTTAACCCATTTTTGGAGGCTTCCAGTTCCAGTTGAGCTAGAAATTTGAAATTTTAGATTTCATTGGTTTGTGGACTGATTAGAAGAAATTCAAAAGGAAATATCCGGAAAATTAGCGTTGCATTTTTGCACCTTTCGCCAAAATGGGCATGAACATGAAAAACCATCATTTTAAAATATATTATGAGAATTAAAACGCTTCCATAAAATTGTGTTTAAATTATTTTTAAAATTGTGGATTTTCAAGGCTCATCAAAACCATTAAAACACTTTTTTGGGCAAAATAAAATAGTTGATTAAATACTTTCATTGGCTTTGAGAATCAATGCTTAGCAAATGAAATATTTTCATCAGGAAAGCTTCAGGTGTCAAATGGATAAACGATTATTTTTCGCAACATCCGCAAAAAATGGGTTAATGATTTATTACTGTCTCTAGAGAGTAACTCCACCTAGTGGTGATAATGGTAGCCACTAGCCTGTCCCAAGCCAGTGAAAAGGAGGAGGGGTGGCATATGGAGAATGGTATGTCATTTTGAATTTGTGGTTGTCATGAGCCCTAGCTTCGAGATGCTAAATCATGGAAGTGGGAATTGCATTTTTTATCAACTTTTGTACTGTAGACCCCTTAATGATTGATTTAAAACGAAAATCAAGCTTATCAATCAATTCCTTTCATATAAAAACACAGAACTGCAAATTTTCATCCCTGTTGACAAATGCTCTGACGAGATAAAACTGTTTTTTTCGAAGTGAATCTACTTGTTATTTAATATTTGATATGTTTTTATTTTTGGTATGAAAGTATTATTAAACTGTTGTTTTTTTTTTGGTTGCTTGATCAAAAGTAACGTTTTTCTTAAACTATTACAGTTAGTTCCTGTAAAGGACTAAAAATCACTTTTTGTTTCGAATTTCGGCCTTTTTGAACGGCCGACCAACATAGAAAATATTATTCCTTTTCTTCTTTCTGCAGAAGCAGAAGCCACTGACGCCTCTGTGACGAGCTTAATATGCTAAAACTTGCTAAAAGTTAAAAAAATTCTATCATACAAAAAATAAAAACATACCAAATATAAAACAACAAGTAGATTCACTTTGAAAAATAACTCTTTTATCTCGTCAGAACATTTGTCAACAGGGATGAAAATTTGCAGTTGCGTGTTTCTATATGAAAGGAATTGATTGATAAGCTTGATTATCGTTTTAAATCAATCATTAAGGGGTCTACAGTACAAAAGTTGATAAAAAATGCACAAAAATGCAATTCGGGGGACGCCAAAATTGGTTCCAATAAAAAAAAGTACACCAATAGAAAGGATTTTTCATGTACAATTTAATTTTGGTACCGGAATTGGGGGTCATATTTTAGATACACTCTAGTGTTTATACTGTTAAACAGGTCTGTGTCTTTAAGTATATTCCAAAAATTAGTTTCTGAAGATAACTATATTAAAAAATCGACCCAATATTTTCAAAGTGTTTATGAAAAACCTAATAATAATACTCAGAATCTCGTGTCTGGTCGTCCAGTTTCTGGTCCATTGCAAAATTTTTTAGTCAAGGAGGAAGATGTGTTAAATGCCATCTCGAACTTAAAACCAAGTTATAAATCTGACCAAGACGGCTTCCCACCCATGTTATTTAAACTTTGCTTGGTTAATATTACTGCACCGCTTGTAATGCTTTTTCAGGTATGTTTTAATGAATGCACCTTTTTAGAATGTTGGAAAACTTGCTCGATAACTCCGATTTTTAAGTCAGGCGATCGATGTAATGTAGTTAATTACAGAGCGATTGTCAAACAAGGTATATTTACTTAGCTTTTCGATGACATCATTAAAACTAAGCTTTTATCTTATATTAATAACCACATAAGTGCATTACAACATGGGTTCCTATCAGGAAGGTCAACTTGTACTAATCTAGCGTTGATTACGAATCAGATAATCAACGCTTCGAGCAGCATGGTCTGTTAGATGTAATCTATACTGACTTTTCAAAAGCTTTCGATAAAGTTGACTACCTCATTCTTTCAAATAAGTTGAAACAGTTTGGAATGTCTGACCACCTCATTAAATTTTTTAAAAGTTTCTTAGCAAACAGAAAACTTTTTGTAAAAATAGGCTATTTAAAATCCGATGTTTTGATTGATGTTTTATCCGGTATACCCCAAGGAACTCACTGTGGACCGCTTCTATTTTTAATTTTTATCAATGATTTACCGCAGCATTTTCAACACTCAAAGTGTCTTATGTTTGCGAATGATGTTTAATTATTTTAAAAAATCTCAAGCTTTCAGACTGCTATAATCTGCAGTATGATCTAGATATTTCAAACAATTGGTGTGTTTCAAACAAACTTTTATTAAATATTAATAAATGCAGTGCAGTGTCATTTACTAAATGCTCCCACCAAATTATGTTCGATTATTCAGTAAATAATTGTCATATTACGCGTAGAAACAAAGTCAAAGACTTGGGTGTAATATTTGACTCTGAACTTAAATTTACGAGTCATATTGACCTTATCGTAGCTAAAGCATACTCAATGCTTGGGTTTAATAAAAGGAATACACAGGACTTCAAAGATCATTTGCCGGTAAAGGCTCTGTATGTAGCTTTAGTTAGAAGTCACTTAGATTACTGCTGCCTGATTTGGAATCCAAACGAAACGTTTCACTAGATATGCCCTAAGTATAATGTGTTGGCCGGATGGTCTCCCTTCATATATTGCTGGACGTAAATTTCTTGGTCTTACTACCCTTCAGGATAGACTTTAGGTTTTTTCGTTAATGTTCGCTTATAATATTGTGACTGGTAAAAGATGCATGTACTGAACTATCTAGTTTATTTCGTATTTACAACCCACCTAGAATTTTAAGAAATAATAGATTAATCATTGGCTCCTTTCATAGGACAAGTTACGCTGCAAATGAACCAATTGCTAGGTGCATCGATTTGTGCAATAGTCTTTCTGAATTAATGAATTTTTTAATTAATTAAGATTTAGATTAAATTTATTTGCTGTATTTAATTAAATGTATTAGTCTGTAAGATTATATCCGTAGACTAAATAAATAAATAAATAAATAAATAAATAAATAAATAAATAAATAAATAAATAAATAAATAAATAAATAAATAAATAAATAAATAAATATATAAATAAATATATACATAAATAAATAAATAAATAAATAAATAAATAAATAAATAAATAAATAAATAAATAAATAAATAAATAAATAAATAAATAAATAAATAAATAAATAAATAAATAAATAAATAAATAAATAAATAAATAAATAAATAAATAAATAAATAAATAAATAAATAAATATATAAATAAATAAATAAATAAATAAATAAAATTGAACGAACACTGTCGATTCTTTGAAGAACATGGATAAAAAACATGATATTAATATAATCATGATTAATCACCATGATATTTGTCATGAAAACATTTTATTGGAGTTTGTTTTCTAGAAACCCTGACTCCGGTCAATGGTGCAGGTTGAATAAAGCCTACACGTCAACTTAAAACATAAATGAGGATTTCTGTCTCTAGAGAGTGAGGGATGTGTAGTGGCAGCTTATGCTGATGATCTAGCAATTTCAGTCAAAGGCAAGTTTCTCACTTCTCTGTGCGACGTTATAAACCTGTGATCTTGGAGTAAATCCGGCCAAAACAGATCTGGTTCTGATCACCAGGAAATATAAAATTCCGTCTTTAACATCAATTCGTCTGAACGGGTCTGCACTATCTCTCAAGGATTATGTAAAATAACTATGACTTATTCTCGATAGGATGCTCACCTGGAAGTTGAACACTTCAGAGCGAATTAAAAAAGCCACAGTAGCGCTGTACACAAAGCCATTGGGGCTAGGTAGGGCCCCGAATGGTTCACTGGCTGCGCACTGGAGTAATTAAACTTATACTTATGTATGGAATTGCAATATGGTGGCCAGCCTTGAGCAATAAACTCCAAAAAGTTCAAAGAATGGCTTCTATAAGCATCAGCGGTGCTCTGAGAACGACACCGACTGCTACTATGGAGACCATGTTACACCTGCTTCCGTTTGACCTGGTTTCTAATCAAATGGTTGCCTGTTCAGCAATATGGCTCAGAGAAATCATGGTATGAAAATGTCAAGAAACAGGCCTTGCATCCATACTAAAAAGGTATAACTTTATTCCAATAAGGACTGACTACTGCAAACTCTCACTATCCTTTGGCGGGAGATATGGTACGGTTATCCCTTCCAGATCATACTGGAAACACGGTGCACCTTAGAAACGAGGGTGTCTCTATTTCTACACTGACGGGTTAAAACTAAATGGCAAGGTAGGCTACGGGGTCTACTCAAATGAGCTAGGGGTTTCCCTTGCCTGTAGGTTGCCCGATCACTGCAGTGTTTAGTGGTTAACTTCCTTGCCATGTTGGTCGCGGATGACGTTGTAAAGTTTTTCGAATTGCACCCACAAGCTATCCAACTCCCTGGTCTTTGAGGCTATAAATTGTGCTGACCGGCGATCATGCGGCGCCTTCTTGTAGTTCGCTATTGTTTTTTGTACAGCCACTGCCAGTTTCATCTTGTTTTAATGATAGTTCATCAATGCCCATGATGATGATGTTTGTATTGTTCATCATCAGCACGGTCGCCTCAACCAGTCACTCTACAAATCGAAAAAAAACACAATGGTAACGGCCACCGGAAGTATGTCAAGTCAGCTATGCTCATTAATTAACAAAAAAAAAATGCAGTGGGACACAACAAATGTCGCAATATTATGCAATGCAGGCGAAGACAGCAGAAGGCATTGGAAATCCGCCCAGGACCTGCACCAAAAAATTTGGTTATGGGATGAACCCAGCACTTACGATTATGAGGGTTTTATGCAGATTGGGCAAACAATCACTTCAAAAATCTTGCAACTTCAGAACGTGGCCCAAGAACCAGAACCTACAACTATTCAAGCCCCCGCTTCAGCAATCAACAGGCAAACAGCAAACATGACCACATCAGAACTGAAACTGCCCAAGTTGAACTGCCAAAATTCGATGGCAGCTACCACAGGATGTTCCATGATCTATTTATTGAATTGGTCGATAAGCAATTAATTCCGGCTTGTCAAAAGATCTAGTTCTTGAAATCCAGTCTATCCGGCCAGGCGGAAGTACTAATTCGGCACTTCACAGTATCGGCAAGCGATTACGAGCCCGCTTGGGCGGTGGTCAAAGATCGATACGAGAACCCACGGCTGCTTATAAACGCAAAATTAAGAAGACTGCTCTCCCAATCAATAATCTTCAATGATCAAGCAACTGCAATCATACTCCTCCACAACACCACCAAGGAATGTATCATGACTCTACAAGGCCTCGGAGTAGACACCGTCAGCTGGAACCCCATTCTCATGAACATTCTAACCCAAAACTTGCACAAAACCACGCACTTATTGTGGGAGCAATTTTTAAAACAACCGAAGGAGATACCATCCCTAGACGAATTCCTGAAATTCCTTGAACTTAGGTTCCAGCCATTGGAAGCTCTAGGAGGAACACCCAACGAAGATGTGGCAGAACAAGGGCGACGAAAAACCTTGCGTGTCACGCACTTGCACAAAATGCAATAAAAAACATAACACATTGCTTTACTTGGGAGGCTCGCAAGACACGCAGACATCAAGCAAGGTTAACCAATTGCAGTCTCCGGAAACAACGCAAAGGGCTCCGAAATCACTTGCGGCTGTTCAAGATAAACCAATTAAATCAACCACTGTATTGCTTAGTACGATTTCGGTAACTATAACCGATAAGTGGGGACATCAAATTCATTGCCGAGCACTCTTAGACAACGGGTCACAAGACAACTTCATAACCAGGCGGCTTGTGAACAAACTCGGAATAAAGAAGAATCAGTGCATCATTGGGATTGAAGGTATTGGTCAATCACAGAGCCGCATCGCTGAAAGAGTCAACTTGCAGCTGCAAATAAGAACGACAGGCTTCAGCAAGAGAATTGAAGCTCACATTTTACCAGAGATTGTTTTCAAGCGACCATCAAGCAGCATTAACATATGCAATTTGAACATTCCAAGAAATCTGCAATTAGCTGACCCCAATTTCTATGAATCTATAGGCATTAAACGCCAAAAATTTAATGTCAAAAAATAAACGTCGAAATTTAAACGTCAAAATATAAACGTCAAAAAATTTAAATTTTTCTGTAAAAAAAGTCTTGCATTTAAAATACGAATTTTATTTGATTATATTTCACAATTATTTTTAGCAGGCATTTTTGTTTTATTCAGGTTTTTTAATAAGCTTGGCTGGTTGAAAGCAGTCATCCAATTTCTCTTCATCCATATTTTAAGAAAATATCTGCACGGAAAAGTCTTGATATTGCGCCATTGAGTGACGTCTGTAAAATCTCCAAAGAATCGTTTAGATTCAGAATCATGGTTTAACATCAAAGCACCGAACATTAAATATTAATAGACACCATAAAATATTTCAGCCTAATGATATAAAATATAGACATTATATTTACCTTTATTTCGTTAATTATATGTTCCTTTTGCAAGCACCAGCATACAATTTTTATATTTTGCTGAATGAAAGTTTAAAAAAAAAAACAAAAAATTTCAAGTTTTTTTTTTTAATCAAAGTTTAAATTTTTTAACAAACAATTGAATTGTTGAATTCAACAATAAAGAAAAACAACAATAAATTTAACAATATTACAATAAGAATTGTCAATCTTTGAAAAGAAAAAATTAAAACTCAAAATCAAAGGAAAATTTGATCATGGAAATTGTTAAATTTATTAACAATCGAAATTGTTGAATTTTAACAATTATTTTGGGAGAGTGTGGCATCTGCACCACAGAAGAGTCACTCAACGAGACAATGGAAAAATTCTGGCGACTGGAAGAATGTGATTCACGTGTGGCCAACCTAACTGCGGATGAACGACGTTGTGGAGAGGATTTCCTTCAAAACACTCATCAACTTACTGATGGTCAATTTGTGGTAAAGTTACCATTTCAGCATAATCCAAATCAACTCCGTGAATCCAAGGATTGATTAAATTGATTAAAATACTTAACCAATTTAGTGCAAATGTAACAAAGTTCGTCTAATTCTGAAATTTCTTTTATAGATTTTTCTACACTATTGTACAGTAAGTGATTGATGCAATTTATGTGATTGTTTGATCGAAATGCTGCAACCATGTTAGCGCCTCTATCTGTAACAATTATAGCTTTATTTGAAAGCTCATTTGATGTTTTCTTTAAAAAATTGTAGCAATCAAAAAATTTCCCTTTAATTTATTTGTTCATAAACTTGTTCTGAATTCATTGTATTTATCCGATTATTATTTTATGTATTATTTATGTATTATTTATGTATTATTTTATCCGATTTCCTCGTTTGAGCAAAAGGAGTATTTCGAAAACACGATTGAGCAAAATTTGTTTCATTCGTTTTATTTGTTTGAACAAACTGAATGAATGGAGTTTTTTCAAACTCGATTGATTATAAACAAATTATTACCAAGCAAAATGGTATTTTTAATTTTACTCAAATCACAGTCTAATTGGCTTATGTACTAATTGTCAAGCTACAATTAGAACACGGCTCATTGCGCCTGGTCTAAGCAAGACAATATAAAAGGATATTGTTCATTTTGGTGACCCCCATCGATTGTAGCACTTGCAGTTGGTTTCTGGCTCCAACGAAGTTTGTAGCATTATCGCAGTAGAGTGTTGTGCAATGCCCACGACGAGCCATAAAACGTCTGAGTGCTCCTATAAAAGCCTTAGTTGTTAGATTGCTAACCAATTTCATATGAACCGCCTGTGTGGCGAAGCAGCAGAAAACGGCTACATATGCCTTTCGCGGTGGTTTTCCTCGAATTTTGAAATGTGTCCAAATTGGACCACAGAAGTCTACTCCAGAGGTGACGAATGGTCTTGCAGGTTGTACTCTTTGAGTGGGTAGATTGCCCATCAATAGTTGCAATAGCTTTGTTTTCGCTCTAGTGCATTGCACACAGTATTGAGTAACGCAACGAGCTAAGGTTTTCAATTTGAGAGGCCAAAATCTTTGTCTCGTAATAGACATCAGTGTTTGAGGATCAGCATGAAGGTGATCCTTGTGCAAATCATTTAATAATAATTTTGTTACTATGCTGTTGTATGGTAGAAGCATTGGATGTCTGGCATCATAACTTAAATTGGATGTCTCCAAACGTCCCCCCACTCTTAACATGCCCTTATCATCTAGGAAAGGTGTTAGAGAGCTGATTGAGCTGTTGTTGCTTACACTAGAATAACGAGTTAATTGTTGAATATCGTTAGCAAACTCTTCCCGTTGCATGGTCGTTGTTGCTTTAGTCGACTGGTGTCGAGTATGGCAGATGAAGCGTAGCACAAAGGCTATTATCCTTTGCAAATGACGGAAAGAGTTTTTGTGATTGATGTCTCCTAGCCAATTTTCTGTGGTGTTTGTGGTTGTTGTTGATGTGGTAACCACTGGTTTTAGCCTGTTTTCTAGCGGACATTCTTCTCGTGGTGGTTGAAGAGGCCAACTTGTTATCGCTCCATGTAGAAATAGAGGACCATACAACCAGAAACTATTGTTAATCATTTTGCTTGGTGTCAGCCCTCTTGATACAAGATCAGTAGGATTATCTTCAGATCGCACGTGTCGCCATTGTTGTGGAGATGTTAGCTGCTGAATGGCTGAAGTTCTGTTGGCGACAAAAGTATGGTAGTGAGATGAGTCTGCATTTATCCATCCCAACTCTCTTGATTTGGCTCTCTTGAAGTTTCTGCATAAGCTCTACGGCAAACTTAGCAGCACATAACATATTTCCAGTCATGGTAGTGTTATTTGTTTGGATGGCGCTGCTCGTGATTTTGCACACATAAAACGTACTATTTTATGTGATGATCATCTGTTGTCTGCATGTATGCGACTGCTCCAAACGCCCGCTCTGAGGCGTCAGAAACTATGTGCACTTGAGGATTGTTTGCTTCCTTATGACCCTTCGAAACTAGATTCGATGTTGGAGAATCTGCATTGTTTATTGAAGAACAATTGTAAAAAATATAATTTATTTGAAATTATTGATATGAATGCATTCAAAGATAAATATAATAAATTGAAAATTAATATATACTGCCCTATAAAGGCATTGATAAACAGAGCTCCAATACAGAAAGATATCATGCTTTAAATATAGAAGATAATTGATGAATGTCACACATCAAGCATATCAGGACACATGGGAATAAGAAAAACAGTCCTAAAACTAAAAAAAACAGATGTACATTTCGAAAGCGTGAGAGAAATAGTTAAAGAATTTGTAGATAACTGCGTAAAATGTAACAAAAACAAAACAACTCGCTACATTAAAAAAAAAAATTAGTAATAACAGACACATTGGATCGTATGCATAAAAACGAGATCATTCTCAGAGATCGAGCGTACGAGATCAAACCCAAAAGGTGAGTTACAGGAATTTGCTCAGTCTTATTCTCAAAATAGCATGCAAAAAAAGGAGTTCGAGCTTATGTTTATTTACTCAGCTTAAATAAGATCCATCTCAAAGCTCTTATTAAGTTTTATCGTAATTAGGTGCTTAGCATGATAAAAATAAAATATAAACAAACGTCCGCTGATCAGACTTGAATTAATGCCAGGAAAAGACTGATATATCAAACTATAATAGAAATACAAACTTTCGTTTATTCTTGAAAGTGACTAAATGAAGCAAAAATATCACTCCAAAAGCCTTAACTTTCAGCGCTCAAGATAAAGGAATAAGGAACTTGAAAAAATGTATGTGCAAAATGGGAACGCCAATATAAAGAAACAATTGATGAAAAAATTTTGTAAATACTTGAAAATTTTAATAAGGCGCATAGAAAAGTAAGCTGTTAACAGCCCTTTTCCTATAGTTTTAAACATTTTTTCCTTCTTCTCCAATTAAAACGGCTCCACCACTACTTCTGCACATCGAATAATACATGTACTTTATACTGATACGATTTGAAATCACAACTATAATATTCGAATTGTCCTTGAGACGGTTGTCTGGTGAATTGCAATATCCTCACTAATTCAACTTTGAAAACCAGGATTAACCAAAAATCTCAGATGCATTCGCATTTTATTTATTTATTTATTTGAATAATTCTTCTTAGGACAGCAAGATGATAATCTTATAATATTGCCCTAACAACATGAATTGAATACAATATGCAAGAAATAATTTTATATCTTAGCAAGACATGATTTTACTAAAAAATATATAGATAACACTGGCTTACAGCCAAAATGTACTTTGAATGCCACTATCCTTTTCTCATGTAAAATCGGTCGCTTATTCCGAAAAAAAAATTATTTTTTTTTTCTGTCACTCCGTTTTCGAGATATTGCCCACTGTAGGGTTTTCATCGAAAAAAAAAAGTTAGTTCCACTTAATTGCATATATCTCCAGAACCAACAAACGGTAATCAAACAAATGATATATCAAATAAAAGCTAATAAAATTTCTTACAAACAATGCAAACACCATTTTTTGGTCGAGTTGTTAGTTTTGGCGGAATAAATTCAAATTTCGGGGTTTTTTTTTATTTTTCAGAAAAATTTCCAAAAAAAGACAAAATAGTTGCAAATTTCGTTAAGAAATCAAAATATTTTATTACTTTATTATTTTTTCCAAAAAAAATAAGCTATTGTTGAAGAAAATCTATTGAGAAATGAAAAAGTTGTGATTAATGGAACGAAATCACCCAAATTGTGTGATTATCAATTTATGCATTTGGACTTATTTTATTGCCATAAAAAAAAAAATGAGAACTAAAGGTTGTTGTAATAAAATCATATATTCTTCATTTTTATTGTTCTTTTAATAATTTACATTATTTTTACATTATTTAAATTGTATATAATTATTATTAATAATTTTTATTGTTGCATTAAATCATTTATATTGTTATTTACATTGTAAATAATTTTTATTTATCATTCAGAAATTCAAAATGATTAGAATTCCTGTTTTGTCGTTAATTTAATTCGGGATCGGTTTCTCTGATGAGAAACCAACAATAGTCGCCCATCATTCCTTCGTCCCAAAATCCTTGGTACCGATTCTCAATTGCTTTCATCTGTTGGTGGAATCTTCTCGTATGCAACAATTCAACTTTTTGAGACCCAATGTTAAGGTTACATACTTCAGAAATCGTGAAAAACCGTTTGCTATACACTTTACTAAGAATGACAATATCTGCTATTGCGTAGTCATTCCTGGCTTATTTAATACCTTCGGTCAGCCGTACATTCCCAAAGAGTGGCGTTTGTTTATTGATGGCAGTATTAAATATGAATAACACGACTGGAAAATATGTTCTGATATCAAAGTCGTTGGTACACCATGTCGTTGGTAAACCACTATTACAAAAAGGACTGGGCAGGAAGAATTGAGTCGAAAGTTGGAGAGAGCACCGTCAAAAACGTTTCACTCGTCAAAAAGAAAACATAATTCTCCCACCGCTGCACATCAAACTTGGACTTATGAAAAACTTTGTCAATGCGTTAGACAAAGAAAGCGAAGCATTCACATATTTGAAAACGATTTTTCCAAATCTTTCTGATGCCAAGATAAAAGAAGGTGTCTTCGTTGGGTCGCAAATAAAAAGGTGTTAAGCGATCTTTAATTCGCAGAACTATTGTCACCAGTTGAGGCAGCGGCGTGGGATTCTTTTAGGACGACTGTTTCTAGTTTCCTCGGGAACAATTAAAGTGAATCTTACGAGAAAATAGTCAACGAGTTGCTCAAGAACTATAAAAAAATGGGCGTAAATATGTCTCTGAAAATTCACTTTCTGCACTCCGATTTGAATTTTTTTCCGAAGAATTTCGGTGACGAGAGCGACGAGCATGGGGAAAGATTCCACCAACAGATGAAAGCAATTGAGAATCGGTACCAAGGATTTTGGGACGAAGGAATGATGGGCGACTATTGTTGGTTTCTCATCAGAGAAACCGATCCCGAATTAAATAAACGACATAACAAGAATTCTAATCATTTTGAATTTCTGAATGATAAATAAAAATTATTAACAATGTAAATAACAATATCAATGATTTAATGCAACAATAAAAATTATTAATAATAATTATATACAATTTAAATAATGTACAATTTAAATAAATAAAAATGAAGAATATATGATTTTTTTACAACAACCTTTAGTTCTCATTTTTATTTTATGGCAATAAAATAAGTCCAAATGCATAAATTGATAATCACACAATTTGGGTGATTTCGTTCCATTAATCACAACTTTTTCATTTCTCAATAGATTTTCTTCAACAATAGCTTATTTTTTTTGGAAAAATAAAGGCTTTTAGTAAACAATATCAAAAGTAATAAAATATTTTGATTTCTTAACGAAATTTGTAACTATTTTGTCTTTTTTTGGAAATTTTTCTGAAAAATAAAACAAAAACCCCGAAATTTGAATTTATTCCGCCAAAACTAACAACTCGACCAAAAAATGGTGTTTGCATTGTTTGTAAGAAATTTTATTGGAGCGAGCGAGCGAAGCGAGCGAAGCTCCCATGGAACAGGTTGTTTGAAGCTGTTTAGAGACCTTAAACTCTGGAACGGATTGATCGATCTTAAAATTTCTTTTTCTGTACTGTTACTACGCTTCTACGCTTCCTAACGAATGTTGTTTCCTTAGGAAGTTTTTTCAAATTCCATTTAGTTTAAAAGTTACTTGAAAATAATATTTCCGTGAGTTTTGTTGTTGTTATACGCTGAAACAGTTTTCTTCTAACATGCTTGTGTATGTATGTATCAGTCAATGAAAAAACCGAACGACATGAAACGACAGCAAAAATCTTGCGGCGAATGTTTTTCGCTGCAACAGCTATTTATCAATAAATAGTAAAAAATAAGAGTACGAATTTTATTTATGAAGGAAAATAGTTAGAAAATAAAACACAAAACATGAAATCCGTTTATATTTACATATGTAGGTGAACCCTGTTAAATAAAATAAATTTGCAGTTTTAAATCTTATTTTAGGCTTATTTTCTTTCATAAACAACATTTGTTGTTGTTTGACAGACATTTGTAGTTTCATAAATTTCAACTCAGCGCTGCTGTTTTGCTGCTAAAGAAACTTGCAGCGCATGCAAATCAATTTTTGTTCCTTACTTCTTTATTAAGTAATTCATTGTATTTGTTGATAGGGTGCTTTAGGCACAGACATGAACTGTGTATATATTCAATACATGAAATTATGAACAAAAAATATATAATGAATACATTATGCATGTACTCATTGCATACAATGATGTATTTATCATATGTAATGAGTAAATTATGTATGTACTCATTATATAAATTTATGCACTAAAATATGTAAGGAGTAAATTATGTATGTATTATGTACTCCAAATGTGTAATGAGTAAAGTATGTATGTACTGAGTACATGCAAATTGTTCTAACATACTGTATTCAACGCAAGTGTTCTACATGACTTTATGTAATGAGTCAATAATCTATGTAATACGTACATAAGAACTTTACTCATTACATAAAATTGTTTGTAATAGTTTGCGATGAGTACAGTGTGAATGTACTCACCACATACAACCATGAATTCAAGACACATATTTATGTGTTGAGTGCATAAAATTCTTGATTGACTATAGAAACGTTTAAAAGCATTATGTAGTCGATAAAGATTTTGTTTACGTGACCACGTAACCCTGTGGTCACTGAACACAGCCGCACCCAACCATCTATCCGCCGTTGTGGCAAACAGGGCGCTGCAGTCATCACGAAGGTCGGCTCGCTCGGCACCTTCGTGATGTACAAAGGAGCTGTAGCAGAGATTGAATTCTAAGCTGAAGCAGAGAAGACGGACATATTGAAAACCCACCCAAAATTCAACATTAAACAGAAGACATCAAAGGTAGAAAACCCACCCAACAGAAGACATCAACACCAACGATCACCCAACAATCAACATCAACAGCAACAGCAATAGAAACATCAACATCAACACAGCAACAAGCTGCTGGTAACAACAAAATACAATAAACACACATTGTTCAAAACATTGTACAAAAACAACAAAAAAAGCCTACACCCAAAGGTAAAATAAAGTAAAATTGTATAGTTAAAAATCAAACTCTAATTTCCTTCTTTCTTTTCCGCCACCCGAACCACCCACGTTCACCATACCCGAACATTTTGGTCCAAGCGAGCCTGGAAAAGTTTAAAGTATTGGAAAATAAAGAGTTTCACCCAATTTTACTCTGCACAACTAATCACCCAGAAGTGCAACAACACAACGACACACCCACCCACCCATCACCCAGGAAAAAAGCAAGTGAGTTTACAATAGTTCATTTTTATTCAGTGCTTAAACTTTTTATAAATAAACAATTTTTTTATATACACTAAACGTTGTATTAAAATTTGCACATTAAAAGTAACACAATCAAAATAACACAAAATTGAAGAAAATAAATATCACTTAAAACAAAGTTGACAAGTTGTGCACAAAAGAATATATTCGCATATATTATATTCACATATAATTTACTAGTTGTGCACAAATTTGTCCAACATTTGTAGTTATTTGATTTAATTATTGCTCCACAAATTATCAAAATAATATACATTTTTACTTTGCTTTACTTCTTTTGGCACTTGTTGTTTGTCATAGAAGTATATAACACCCACACATATACCCACATACAGTGCTCTCTCAACGGCGGTGCCAGATTGAGCGAAGCAAAAGTGTGCTACCCGATTGGAAAATTTGTGGGATTTTTGTGGGATTACACAATTTTATCCCAATTTCAAACAAATTTAATTTTTGTTGCAAATTATTAACCCTTGCGGTCCCACTTAACCCTTTGGGACTCATTAACCCGTTTTTACACATTTTTTGCAATTTTTAATAGAAATATCAATCGATTAACCCTATTTCGTAATTTAACCCAAAAACGTCTCGAAAAATTCTCGAAAAAAAAAATTATTTTCTCGATAACTCTCTTCGAGAATATATCGTTTTTTGTATTTTTATACAATAAAATACCCAGAAATAATTTTTTCGACTATTTTGAACAATTTTACGACGGCCTAGGTGTTTTTAATTCTGGAACCCAAGTTTTTCGAATTGAGATTACTTTTTTCGAAATCAAAAAATTTATTTTGCGTCAAAAATTCTCAAGTGAGGTAAAATCATTAACCCTTGGTGCCCTGATTAACCCATTCAGTGCATTCAAACCCACCCACCCATTTGAAGATTTTACAGAGAATTTTTGAAATTTTGAATAAATTTTTTTCTGAACCAGATACTCAATTTAAATTCAACACTTGCCACTCCGATTGATAAATTACCCAACCCTACCCAACCCTCTTCAAATAAACATCTAATTCAACATGTCTCTCAAAAAATTTGTTAATTTTTCAAATGACATCGTTGAGCTTGAGCTAGCCCATAGCGAAACTCAACTCATTGATCAAAGTCAACATGTTTTGGAGGTGCAAAGAAAGCAGATGCAGTACCTCTTTGATAAATTTCAAGCGGTCTATGAGGAAATTAGAGAAAAACCCGAAACTGAACCCTTGGACAAGGATAAGCTAAAGGAGAGGTACAGGAAGGCGTACCAGTCATACGTGCGCTGTACTGCTTCAATGAGTGAGCAGATTGAAGCAATGAAGACACCCACGATGGAACCCAAACCATCACCTTCAGCAGTAAGCTCAGCCGTGGAACATCACCCAATGATCCATCTCCCACCCTGTGATACGGACGTTTTCCATGGCGACTATTTCACGTGGCCCACGTTCAGAGATCTTTTCACGGCTCTCTACATAAAAAACTCCCGCATAAGTAACGTGGAAAAACTTTTCCACTTACTTCAAAAAACCCGCGGTGAAGCCCGAGAAATAGTTAAAAATGCGCCTTTAACTAATGAGGGATTTTTTATGGCATGGGGAAATCTCATTGATCAGTATGAGAATAAGCGCATTCAAATAAATGCTCAACTCAAGACCCTACTCAATTTGCCACAGATCCATATAGAGACAGGGAGCTCTATTAAAAAGTTACAGAGGACAATCAATAACTCTGTATTCACCCTACAAACTCTTGGCATTGACACAGATAGTTGGGATCCTATCTTAGTGTACCTCTGCTCTACAAAATTACCCAAAAACACGTTAGAAGACTTTGAAAAGTGTCTAACAGATAACTCTACTATCCCTGAGTGGAAAGTTTTAGATAATTTTTTAACCCACAAATTTAAAACTCTAGAATCTGTTGGCGATATAAAGGCTTCCTCTTCTGCTTCATTTGCAAGGCCAAGTCAACAGAATAATTTCTCTCATCATGGACCCAACAAGTGGGGAGAAAAAAGAGTGAATTCATATCATATGAATGTTACTTCAAACCCTACTCCAAAATCAACCCAACAATTTGTAGCCAAACAAATTAAAAATGACCCTAAGCCATCGATTCCTAGCACCCAAAGGGAAGTTGATGGTGCTATTTGCAGACTTTGCAATAGCAATCACCCTCTTCGTGAGTGCCCAGGCTTCATATCTATGAAAATAGATGAAAGGATAGCGACAGTGAAGCGTGTTGGATGTTGCTTCAATTGTCTAGCTGTTTCACATGGAATCAAGGATTGCAAGAGTGAATACAGCTGCAGAATATGCAAGAAGAGGCACCATTCCTCATTGCATAAGAGTGCATTAGATGTGAACCCAAGCACTAGTGCACAAGCGCAGGAAGCAGCTCAACAAAGCAGTTCTACACGGCAGGCATTCACGACCGAAATACAGTCCACTAACCCTACACACACCCAAGAGCTCGAAACCCAAATAGTGAATTCTCACTTTGCGTCCAGCAGAAAAGAAATCCTCCTAGGAACAGCGATGGTCAACGTGGAACACGAAGGTTCTATATACGACGCACGCGCCCTCATCGACTCAGGATCAGAGGCAACATTTCTTACGGAGCAGCTTAGAAAGCGTATTGGCTTACCCACAAAAACTGTAGGCGCTCAAGTCACTGGTCTCAACCAGACAGTGTCAGCAAACCCTACAAGAGCCTGCAGAATAATAATACGCTCTTCTAAAAACCCTCAATTTAGAGTAGAAACCCAAGCTCTAGTATTGAAAACCCTTACAAGCGATTTGCCCACACACACTATAGATGCAAAGCTTGCTGAAACCCTGGCTGGCCTTCAAATGGCAGATACACAATTTTATGAATCTCGACCCGTAGATATCATAATTGGTTGTGACATTTACCCAAAAATCATGTGCGGTGGTGTAAAACGAAATATTTGCGGATCACTCTTGGCGCAAGAATCCGAATTTGGTTGGATTCTCTCAGGACCTCTTCCTCATGAACCAGAGTCAACACCCAGCAGCATTGTTTCATACTACAACAAAGTCGACCCAGATGACTTTTTGACTCGGTTTTGGGAAGTAGAAGAAGTTCCAAAAACATCTTCACTCTCAGCTGAAGATAAGCAATGTGAAGAATTTTACAAAAACACAACACGCCGCAACCCTAATGGGCGTTATGTAGTAAAATTACCCTTCAAGAACCCTAACTCATTGGAACTTGGAAACTCAAGACCCATCGCTATGGCGCAATATTTACGCAATGAAAAGTCATTACTCAAAAAACCTGAACTCAAGGTAGAGTATGATCGAGTCATGTGCGAATACTTGCAACTCGGCCATATGAAAGCGATCACACACCCACACTCTAACACAGATAGACCCACCCATTACTATCTGCCACACCACGCAGTGATCAAACCCGACAGTATTACAACAAAATTAAGAGTTGTATTTAATGCATCAAACCCTACAGCTTCTCGAAAAAGCTTAAATGATTTACTCCACATTGGTCCAACCCTACAACTAGACCTAGTCTTATTGATCAGCAAGTGGAGGCTCTATGAGTTCGTTTTTAACGCTGACATAGAAAAAATGTACCGGCAAATTGAAGTCGACCCAGAAGACACAGCCTATCAGCGAATTTTATTCAGAAAGTCCATTGAAGAACCCATTCAGGACTATGAGTTGCAAACCGTGACATTTGGAGTCAATTGCGCCCCATATCTCGCCATCAGAACTCTACATCAATTAGCTGATGATGTGCGAGATACACACCCTCATGCGTCATATATATTACGCAATTGCATGTACGTGGATGACGTGCTGGCAGGAGCGTATCAACTCGAAACCGCCAAGAGAACTCGTGACGAACTCATAGAAGCACTTAAATCAGCTGGATTCACACTCAGAAAGTGGACGTCGAACAAGACGCAATTATTACACGATCTACCCAAAGATCATTTGTTGACCACTGATTTACTCAATCTGTCGGACCCAAGCGAAGGCAATACCAAAACCCTAGGTATTCGCTGGAACGCTCGAAAAGACTCGTTCTTTTTTCTCGTCCCACCCATTGAACACAAACCCGTTCATACAAAACGTGAAGTTTTATCGTCTATAGCCAAGTTGTTTGACCCGGCTGGCTGGTTAGCACCAATTGTAATAGCAGCAAAAATTATTATGCAACAAGTCTGGCTAGATAAAACTGAGTGGGACGAAACCCTAAAACCCTTGACTCAACACAAATGGCAAAACTTTATTGATGGCTACCCTTCACTTAACAACATTGAAATTTCCAGATGGACCCAGTTTACACCCAAAGCAACTGTGCAATTCCATGGATTCTGCGATGCTTCTGAGAAAGCTTACGGAGCAGCAATATATGTGCGAATCACCCAAGAAAATGGGCAGGCTTATACAAGCCTTTTAGTCGCTAGAACGCGCGTCGCACCTGTTAAAACAGTATCGCTGCCAAGGCTAGAACTCTGCGGCGCAGTTTTATTAGCAAATCTAGTTGATGCCATCTTGCCAAAAATCGATTTGCCACAATATAAAACATATCTTTGGACAGACTCTACCATCGTGCTGGCCTGGCTTCAAAGGCAACCCTGTTCTTGGAACACATTTGTGGCTAATCGTGTTTCAACGATAATTGAAAAGGTTGGAACTGACAACTGGTACCACGTTGACTCTCACTACAACCCGGCAGATGTAGCCAGTCGCGGATGTTCTGCCATAGAACTGAGAGACCATCATCTCTGGTGGCACGGCCCAAACTGGCTGAAGCATGAAAAGGAATTCTGGCCCAAGTCCAAAGATGCAGTCGAAACTACCCTTGACTTAAAACCCATAAAGTCATTTGCGGCAACAACCCAAGAGGATATATTAAACAGGTTCTCCTCACTGCCAAGAGCCATACGAGTCATGGCATATGTGTATCGCTTTTACACTAACTCTTCATCCTCACGTCGATCACAAACGAATCACACATCATTGGATATAACATCAAATGAAATAAAAGCAGTGCGAGAAAAGCTAATCATATTAAGCCAAAAGAATGGATTCGCAGAAGAATATCAAGCATTGTTAAGCAACCACCCTGTTTCAACAAAAAGCTCGATCTTAACCCTCACACCCTTCCTGGACTCAAAAGGCATAATTAGAGCAAATGGACGCCTAGTAAAGTCGCCAGCTCTAACATACAACGAGCGGCACCCAATTTTATTGCCATACCACAGTCGTTTAGCTTTTCTCCTGACCCACATGACTCATTTGATCACTCTACACGGCGGTAACCAATTATTATTACGCTTGCTTCGTGCGGAGTTTTGGATACCCAAGTTAAAAACCCTCATAAAAACAACTTTCCATAACTGCAAGATTTGTGTGGTACACAAGAAAAAACAGCAGACCCAAATTATGGCTGCGCTACCACCCGAACGCACATCACTTACCCGCCCATTCACAAACACAGGTGTCGATTTCGCTGGACCCGTAGAAATCAAAAATTACACCGGGCGAGCCTGCTTACTAACGAAAGGCTTTATTTGCGTTTTTATTTGTTTTGCAACAAAAGCAGTGCACATCGAAGCGACAAGTGATCTCTCGACCCAAGCATTCTTAGCAGCCTTCTCTCGATTCTTTTCAAGGCGCGGATGCCCCGCCGCTCTGTACTCCGACAATGGAACGAATTTCGTTGGAGCAGCGCAAATGCTAAAGAAAGATCGGCGAGAATTCATGAAGACACTCCAGACTCAAGTGGTGAGCAATTACAGTCACCAAGACTTAACTTGGCATTTTATACCCCCTGGCGCTCCACACATGGGTGGACTTTGGGAAGCTGGTGTAAAAAGTTGTAAAACGCACCTGAAGAAGGCATACACAAATCAAAGGTTTACTTTCGAAGAGTTTTCTACCCTACTCGTTCGAGTCGAAAGTTGCCTTAACTCGAGACCTCTAAGTCCTTCCAGCGAAAACCCACTTGATTTATCGCCTCTAACCCCAGGACACTTTCTAATTGGTACCCCGTTACTCACCCCAGCTGAACCCGATTTAAGTAACTCAGCGCCTAACGTCATAAACCGTTGGCAAAAGTTAAAAATACTTCATCACAATTTCTGCAGAAGGTGGAAAGATGAATATCTTAAAGAGCTCCATAAAAGATTTAAATGGAAACACCCTCAAACCCCTATCAATGTTGACGATCTTGTGGTCATTCGTCACGAAAATTTGCCTCCGAACGAATGGAGCTTAGGTAGAATCGTGAAGGTTTACTTAGGCTCAGACTCAAGAGCTCGTGTAGTCGACATTCGGACAGCAAAAGGAATCACTACCAGACCCATAACAAAGGTAGTGGTTCTACCCTCAAATTGAGCTCTACCCTATTTACCCTACTCTACTCTATCCTACTCTACTCTACCCTACCCAACTCTAGCCCACTCTAATTTATTTATTTCAGTGGAAATAGCACCCAACTCACGAAAACCCATATAATATACACACATACCCATACACACACTAAAGCACTGAATTTTAATAAATATGAACTATTTGTAAACCTTAACCCAATTGATCACTTGTTTATGAACCCAATTAATACATTTCAAGTTTTGCAGATATTGCAAGGCGGGCGGAATGTTTACGTGACCACGTAACCCTGTGGTCACTGAACACAGCCGCACCCAACCATCTATCCGCCGTTGTGGCAAACAGGGCGCTGCAGTCATCACGAAGGTCGGCTCGCTCGGCACCTTCGTGATGTACAAAGGAGCTGTAGCAGAGATTGAATTCTAAGCTGAAGCAGAGAAGACGGACATATTGAAAACCCACCCAAAATTTAACATTAAACAGAAGTTATCAAAGGTAGAAAACCCACCCAACAGAAGACATCAACACCAACGATCACCCAACAATCAACATCAACAGCAACAGCAATAGAAACATCAACATCAACACAGCAACAAGCTGCTGGTAACAACAAAATACAATAAACACACATTGTTCAAAACATTGTACAAAAACAACAAAAAAAGCCTACACCCAAAGGTAAAATAAAGTAAAATTGTATAGTTAAAAATCAAACTCTAATTTCCTTCTTTCTTTTCCGCCACCCGAACCACCCACGTTCACCATACCCGAACAGATTTCAACATGTACTCAATACAAGAAAAATGTAAAACTTTTGTGTGTAAAAAACTATGACATGAGTACATAAATTTATGTATTGAGTCTATAGGTTTTTCCCTCTGTGTATTTAAAAGCAGATTGAATTCGTTTGAAACTGAAAATTTGTCTGCCTATCAGCATCAGCATCGTCAAGTGATTTTATTTTATTGTGCATGCGTCTTCAGTTTGCGTTGTTGTTGTTCTACATGTTTTCGTTTTTGCGTTATCATGGAGAATTGAAAACAATAAGAAATAAGAAAGAAAAGTGAGGAAATCTGTTAGGAAGAAACATTTAGATAAGTAAGTGCCGGTCGTGAAAATGTTCCTGAATTATTAATTCAAACGCTCATTTTGAATAATTGATAACAAACGAACATTCGTTGTGTTTATTTTATATGTGTGAAAAAATCGAAATAATCCAACTGGCTTCTTAATGCCTTTAAGTATTTTATAAATACTAAACGTTTGAGTGTTCACTTAATTCCCTTAAATAACATATTTCTGAAGCTTTGAGCGGTTCAAAAATAAAATAAATTAAAGAATTATATTTTTTAGATTTAGTTGAAAAAAAAATTATAGTAGTGTTAGTCTGTTAACTTGTGAAAACGTTATATAATGAAATTGTTATATGTAAGTGTCTTTGTTTAAAATTATCATATTCATTGCAGCAAAAAATATACGGTCATTTCAAGCCTGATGCAAGTTTTTTCTAAAAATTTATCACATGCTCTTAGACTTTTTTACTTGAAATTTTGTCTATAGGATTCTACTTTTAAGAATATAAGTTATTTGTTTTTTTATAGCAATTTTTTCAAAAATTATGGAGATACCAATTTTTTATAAAAGAAACAATCTTAAAAATCATTTGAAAATCAGTCATTTCCGATAAATCATATCTCCTTCATCTGTTACCTTATTTTCGTAAATGAAGTAACATTAGAAAGCTATAGCGATTTAGAAAAAATTTAATATTTTTGAAATTTGTATGCTAGAGTTGGCAACTTTTTGAAAAATACTTTAATTTGGTTATATCTCAAAGTGTTTTTTTTTTAATTTTAAAAACAAAATAAACTTTTCACCAACAGAATTACGATGGCCAAATTACACGTTTTTTCGCAATCTCTTTTTCTGACACACATTTCACTTTATCGTTCATAATTTTTGTACCGTTTGAGATATTTATACTAAATATATATACTTGTTTTATATATAGTAATGACCTCACACTTGACTTTGGCCCAAAATATTGGAAAAACTGAAATAAAATAAAAAATTTTAATTTTTTCGTTTAAGATAATCGGAAGAGATAATAGGGGTATTCACACTGACTTGGGTAGTTGGCTACGGGTATATTGAGTACTTTTGATTACTGCGAGCACCCTTAACAGCAATTGAGTACTATGTAGAAAAACAGCTGATGAGAGATAAGTGACAGCTAGAAAAGAGTTGCCACCATATTATTTATGTGATTTTATGAGCGCAAAATTTAGGCTATTGTACGGGCGTAAAAAGTTATATATATAGGAGTAATTTTTAACGTGAACTTTGCGGCATTTAATAATTTTTACCTCAAAAATTTTAAAATGACTCATTTTAACACATTTGTCTATTTTATTCACTTATAATTTGTTTACTTTGTTTAAGTTTTTTGTCAATTCAATTATTGCCTACTTTTGGAAAAGGTGGTAACCCATGAAAAAGTACTTAATCAATCTAACCAAACAAGTCAGGGTCTCAGCTAGAGTAGATTGGTAGATGGGTACTTGGGTAGAATGGCACTTTTACAAAAACAAAATGTATGGCATTTGTCAATCTAACCAACTACCCAAGGTAGTGTGAATACCCTAATATCTTTTCTTTTATAGTTTTAAGAAAAAATTTTTCAAAGCGAGCGACCCAACTAATTTGTATCCTCAACGTACCTATTTATGTGGCCAGCTTATGCATTTGCTAAGCGATTGCTACGACCTAGTTAGCTTTTATTTGATATATCATTTGTTTGATTACTGTTGTTGGTTCTGGAGATATATGCAATTAAGTGGAAGCAACTTTTTTTTTTCGTTGAAAACCCTACAGTGGGCAATATCTCGAAAACGGAGTGACAGAAAAAAAAAATATTTTTTTTTTCGGAATTAGCGACCGATTTTACATGAGAAAAGGATAGTGGCATTCAAAGTACAAACAACTTTTCGTTATTTGTAAACCAGTGTAATTTAACATAACATGGTTTTAATGATATACATATCTAATGAATAATTTCTACCTATTAATTCATGCCCCACCGCGTGATTCCGTAGAATGGCAAAGATATTTGGATTTCTACCAAAAATCAACATTTTCTTTATTGAATGTTTAGTACCTTTCTGTAATTGTATGTATTGTCTTTCCATGACTTATAAATTTTTGAAGGATAAAAACTACGCAATTATTTTGCCCTAACCCTAACCGTAACTGCAGACTTGATCCTCTACTAAAAGAAGTCTTGGATTATGCCACAGTTTTTTAGCATTTTGTCTTGTGTGGTGACTTCAACGTGAATATTCTTGCTAACGAAAATATCTGCAAAAACTTAATCAGCAATCAAGCTCAAGTAGGTCTCAATATAGTAAATCAAACTTCTCCAACTCGATTTGCCAATAAAGCTTGTCGAAGTTTACTAGACTTATTTATTGTCACTGATTTCCGGAATTGAATTTATCCTCAAAATAAATGTTCGCGTATTGGTACTACTTGAAGCAGATTAGTAAAAATGAATGCTTGAAATACTGGGAAGGTTTGCGCCCAAGTAAAGTAAAAGTATATCGTTTTGAAAATCTGTTTCTAAATAAGTAGGGCACTGGTCATGTCTAAAAAGAAAATAATTAATATTATATGTTTTATATGGCGATAATTGTAATTTTGAATTCCGCATGAAACATACCAACTATACTTAAGTTGTACTTAAGTTTAGCCACAGCTGTTGTACTACTCACAATTTCAAAATTGTTTTGCAAAATATAATCAGCTATTTACTGTCGACGACTTAAGTATAACTTACGTCACGCATTTTCCATACTTAAGTTGAACTTATGCATTTGAAATGAAAATGAAATGAAATGCATTTTCAGAGCTTGTACTTAAGTTTAACTTAAGTATAGTTGGTGAAACTGGCCCTAAGAATCTTGGCTGGTGAATGCTCTGAAACAGGTCTGTGTTTTTAATTTTTTTTCGAATAAAATATTTCTGAAGGTAACTCAAATAAAAAATCGACCCATTTGAACAAGCACTGTCGATTGTTTAAGGACAATGGATAAAAGAACTTGGTATAAATTATCATGATAATTTTATATATATTATGTATATTTATATATTTATATATTAGGGCAGAGTAATTTGTTTGGAGCAAAATTTTTGAGGAAAGTGTATGGCATATACAAAATCTATGCTAAATTTTAAGCAAAAACGTAGAACAAACTATATCCCAAAACTGACGTTTGACCCTCCCAATTTTTAAAAGAAAAATAGAAGTATATTATAATTGTTTTTGTTTAGTTTGTTTTTTTTTTTTTAATACTTTCAATAACAATAGAGTTTAGCAGTACCTTTAATTTTATAATCGATAATTAAATTATTCCTTTTACGTGGAAAGGACATGGTTTGGCATTTATCTGGATTAAGAATCATATTATTTCTAGAACACCAAACCTCAAAAGAATTCTGATCAGAGTAGGGCTGAATTGTCTTGAGAGTTTATAATTATGTATATTTTCATATATATTGTATATATTTTCATACATATTCTTTGTCTGAAGTTAATTTTTTATTTACAAGATTTTGTGTATTTATTTATATTTAAGAAATAATTGTATATATGGACCATATCTCAATTGTTCCATATCTCGAGTTGTTTCGTTTACGAAAAAAACCAAATAACGGATTTTATTAATGCCAATTAGCTTAAATGACACAATAGGCATCACATGAAGCCGCAGGGTCTGAGTTGTATTAGCTCACCGTTAACATATCTATCTAGCTTAAAGGAAAGGTTTAGCTTTTCGGCCATTTACTTGTATATTTGAATTAGTTCTTTGTTAAAAAAGACATATCACTTGACTTATTAATTGTCTCTAGTTGTACCTGTTCAGTGGATTTGGCGGTTCGTACAACTTTTACTAGTGTTTCACGACGAGTTGTTGAAAAGAACAGGGAAGGCATTATGGCGGTGACGATAGAAAGTAGGAAATTATCCCTCGTCTAGAAACTAAAAAAGATTTGATGTGATATATATTCTATTTTCCAAATTTTTGTACAGTTTTTTTTTATATATAAAAAAAAATACACAAACTTTTGTAAATAAAAAATTAACTTTGATCAAAGAAATTATAAAATACTGTTTTTTCTTTTGAAAATTGGGAGGGTCAAACGTCATTTTTGGTATATAGTTTGTTTTGCATTTTTGCTTAGAATTTAGCGTAGAACTCGAATATGCCATACATTTTCTGCGAAAAAAAATTGCTCCGCCCTAATATATATATTTTTATGTTATTATTATCATGATACTAGTCCTTAAAACACTATATTGGAGTTTATTTTCTAGAAATTTGACTACGAGCAAAGTTGCAAGTTGAATTAAGCCTACACGGCAGGTGTCAACTTTAAACATTAATATAGGACTTCAGTCTCTGATTTATCATTAGTACTGCTTTCTGACTAGTACTTCTGAATTATTTTTTGTTCATTGGACATTGATCTCTACTAAAGTCACTGATGCAACTTTATCTTTTCGTAACTTCAAATCTATCGATTATGCATCACTATTTTTGTACTTGTCCCAAATTAACTTTACAAATTGTTGGTTCTTTTGCTCTGTTGATTTAAAGTTAAATTTCTTTATTAGCAAAATAACTGAACTTTTCGAAAATCATGTTGCTCTTTGCACTCGTGGAGTAACTAATACATCTTGTCCCTGATTCACTAACTCTGTCAAACTTGCTTTGAAAAAGAGAAGCAAACCCTACAGCAGGTGGAAGTCTATATCACCATCTATATCGAACTGGTAGGCATTCAAATTTGCTAGGAATGAAAACGGAACAAAAAAATGGTTCTATTTGTCTAAGCTAAGTCCCTCATTATGATCCAAACAGCCTTGGAATAATTTAAAAGGCATCGGGATTTCTAACAGAAAGAACGAATCCTGCAAAATTAATCCCAATCGCTCTCGTTTTCGGCCGAATCTTCTGAACCGATTAATAGCAATTTATCTACCTCGCGTTGTATAGCCAAAGTAAGGTCGAATGCTTCTGTTGATGATAGAATCTCCATTAAGTTTGTTAAAATCATTCTGCCGTATGTTATCAGTCCGCTTGTGCACATAATCAACCATTGCTTTACTACCTCGTGTTACGCTGTAAAATAGAAGGCAGCAACTTTTATACCAATTGCTAAAAAATCGAACGCAAGTGAACCGTCTGATTTCAGACCCATAAGTTTGTTGTCTTCGATTTCAAAGGTTTGTGAATCTCTAATGGCACAGCAGATCTCCAACCACATCAATTCATTCGGCCTTATGTCAAATCTTCAATCTGGCTTTCGTCCCGGGCATAGCTGTTCTACTGCTATTGTTAAAATGTTAGATGATATCAGAATACCCTTTGATAAAGGACATGTGACTTTACTCTGCCTTTTAGACTTTTCTAAAGCGTTCGACACTGTGAATCATAATATTCTGTGTGATAAGCTCAAGATTAACTTCGGTTTTTCTGACACGTCAGTTCGTTTTCTTAAAAGTTATTTAGGCGATAGGAAACAGCGAGTTAAAGTTGGTGCAACTTCTCAACATATAATAACACATCTAATGGAGTTCCCAAAGGTTAAGTACTTAGCCCTTTACTTTTTACCGTGTTCATCAATGACAATGCATGCATGTGCTGATGATCTTTAACAATATCTGTCAAGGCCTGTTTGGCTAATCGAAGATCTATGTATTAGAATAAATGAAGACTGGAATATTATAACAGAATGGGCTAATGATAATAAACTTAAAATTATTCCCAAAAAATCTTACGTATTGCCGATCTGCAAAAATCCTCTCTCTAATATCGATCTTTCCTTGATTCTTCTCAATGTTATCAAATTAAAATCTGTTGTTAATGCTTCCAATTGGGGTTTTTATATTAATTCTTCTCTGTCAAGCGAGGACCATAAAAACTCTAACGTGAGTAAAATCTACTATGTATTGAGAAATTTGAAATTGACTGCTGATTATGTACCTGTAGAAATCAGACGAAAACTATTCCTACAACTGGTTATGCCAATTATTACGTACTGTGAAGTCGTGTATAGCAAACTAGATTCACGGTCATCTCACAAGTTGCTTGTTGCCATTAATAATGCTGCATATACGCGATCTGCACTTTACCTCTTTGAAAAACTTAAGTTCTGTAGGTCCAGCAGAAATATGAACCTCTTGATCCCGAGCTACTTTTACAAAAACTCCAGCAGGCTATTTTTCGTTAGTGCAATTAGATTATGGAATTCATTGTCTAATCACATTACAGTTGTCTCTAACCATATAGCATTCAGGCGTTTGATTGTTAACTTAAATTCCATTTTCGTACTCTTTTCCTTTTTTTCACTCTACTAAAACATTTCTTAGTTGCAGTTATTTTATTTTTACCCGTAACCTTTAAGTTATATAATTATAAGTTTGTTATTAATGGTTGAACATTACCACCAAGAATTCATTTATTAATTCTTCTTTATGAATTTTGTAAACTTAATTTTAAATGCATAAATTTTAATTTCCTTGTTGTTTACTTTTAATCTTAATCATAACTTTTATTTATAATTTTAATTTTATTTAAATTTTGTTTTGTTCAAATATCAATTTTTGAGTTAAGTTGTTATTAAAGTTGTGGTGACCGTGGCATGCAGGTTAAGTGTGTGGCTTAGCATGCTTGGAGCCCGGGTTCGATCCCCAGCCGCGGCGAAAAGTTTTTTTCAATAAAAAATTTTTCTGATCGGTCACCACCTCTCTGCAGACAATGGCAAACCTCAGAGAGTAAATAATGCCATGTAAAGCTTCTCGAGAACATGAGCCGTTCGGAGTCGGCATAAAACATGTAGGTCCAGTTCTCGGTCAATTGTGTGCAAACATTTAATAACACACACAACACAATTGATCATAAGAAGCTCGGTCAAAGTCCTTTCAAGGGCTGAAATGGCCAATTTGTTTTTTTTTTTTTTTTTTGTTATTAAAGTTTATATGCGGCATTCAAAAGAAATTTTTTCTTATATAACAACGCATATGTGCAATAAACACAAAATCAAAAAATAAAAACTTTTAACAAAAAAAAAAAAACACCTACTTCAAAATCACTACAAAGAAAAAAATAATTTTAAATTACTTTTCCTATAAATCGTTGAAAATTCTGATAATTTATTTATATACATTATTATATTGGAAATCTTATTATTTTAACTTTTCCTAATTTGTTTTATTTTTATCATTAATATATTTTTTAATTTGTTTGATAATAAAAGCTTTGTAGTCGGCGCTAATATTTGTCATCAGGATATTTTTACCATCCCTGCCCTAATTTAAACTTTTTTATTAATTTAAGTTTAAAAGTAATTTTAAAAGCTTTGCATACATAAACATTCTCAATCTACTGTTTGAGTGAGCTTGGAAAACTGACATTGAATATGCTATTGTGTGTTGCAACTTCTCAAAAAAACTGATTAGCGCCGACTTCGAAGCTTTTATTATCAAAAAAAAAAAATATATTTATGATTTATTTATTATAAAAATAAAACAAATTAGGAAAAGTTAAAATAATTAGATTTCCAATATAATAATGTATATAAATAAATTATCAGATTTTTCCACGATTTAAAGGAAAAGTAATTTAAAATTATTTTTTTTCTTTGTAGTGATTTTGAAGTAGGTTTTTTTTTGTTAAAAAGTTTGTATTTATTTCTTTTAGGAGAATATTATAAATTTTAGGAAAGTTAGTACACACAATTATTTAAGCTCATAATTTAAAAAATGTTTCTTCTGTCGTTACTTATTCTTTACTCTTTTGAATTTTTTAATACATTTGCAAGAATTATTGAGGAAAATTTCAAATGTTTCACTATTTCATGGTTTGTTGGTTATTTGCAATTCCTGCCTCTTTACAGTTTTTATTAAAATGTCACGCCCTATTTTGAAGCCCGACTATGTACTTTATTGATCATACTTAAAAATAATACAACCTTGCCCTGCACCAAATTTCAGTTCCCTAGCATCAGTATTAACCGATATACAGTATTTCCTTAAAGTGCCTTACGCTATTTATAATCTCTCACACCTTTTTAATTATTCCACCTACCCACCTACCAAATATTAGTTTCTTAGTTTCAATATTTACTTAAATGCAGTGTTTTTCTAGTTGTGACACGCCTCTTTCTTGAATCTAATCTACTTTCTTGTATGTGTTTTGTTATAACTCTACCTATTCTTGTATTGATTTCAATACCCTAGTGTCAATATTGACTGAGAAATAGTGTTTTTTCTAATAGTGACACGCCTCGTTATCGAATTTCGCCAACTTTGTCATAGTGTCTTCAATAATTCTACTCATTCTTACAATGGATTTTATCACCCTTGTGCCAAAATTATACAATTTTATTCAAACACTGCCACACCTTAAGTCGAATAACGCCCACTTCCTTGGTATTAATTTGTAATAATTGTGCCTACCTATGTACTAAATATCAGTATTCTAGTGTCAGTATTATTCGAGACAAAATGTGTTTCAAATATTACCACACCCCTTTATCAAACAACGCCCACTTTATTGAAATTAATTTTTTAACGCCCACTTAATTGACCGTAATTTTTTTATAATTGTACCTACCCTTGCATTTTTGCTGTAAATGTCAGTACCCTAGTGTCAATATTTACTGAGATACAGTGTTTTTCTTATAGTGACACGACCCTTTATCGAATACCGTCCACATTATTGGCAGCAATTTGTCATACTTGTGCCTACCTCTGTACTAAATTTTAGTATTCTAGTGCCAATAGCATTCGAGATACGGTGTTTTTTTTTTCCACACCCCTTATGGAATAACGCCCATTTTTTTTTTTAAATTTGTACTTATTGTGCCTACCGCTGTAATAAATTTCTGTACCCTTGTGTCAATATTATTCGAGATACAGTAATTGTCTTATATTGCCACACCCCTTTGTTGAATAACGCCCACTTTCTTGATAGTAATTTTGAATAATTGTGCCTACCTCTGTGCTAAATTTCAGAACTCTAGTGTCAATTTTTTACGACAAACAGAGTTTTTTCAATATTACCACACCCTTTTTTAGAAAAACGCCCACTTAAGTGATTGTAGTTTTTATATATTTGTGCCTGCCCTTGTAATTTTGCAGTGAATTTTATTTCTCTAGTGGCAATATTTACTGAGATACAATGTTTTTCTTATATCGACACGCCCCTTTGTCGAATAGCGCCCACTTTTATAAAAGGGCACCTCCGCGTTGACGGTCTCTATATACTGACAAAATTACGGCAATCGGGCAAGTACTTTAAGGGTAATCGAGGTACATACATTCACAAAAAAAAAAAAAAAAAAAAAACAGAGAAACCAACAAACTTGAGAACCTCCTCCTTTTTGAAGTCGGTTAATAAAAGAAAAAAGAGTATAATAGAAGACTGTCTCCTCTAGACTGTAAACTTGAGGGGTCTTTACAAGACCTTAAAAATGGAATGTGCGTAGGGTTTGGGTCCCAACCGCGTTACTAATTCCCAATGAAAACTAAAACAGCATCGGATATGAACCCCTTCTACGTTGACGACCACCGCAAACGAAAAACTGGCAATGATTAACGGATATGCACCTGGAATGTCCGGACCCTTTATAGCAGAGAAGGGAACAATTTCAATTCCCAAACACACGTGTTTGGAAACAAAATGCTGCTTGCGCGACGTTGTGTGCATCGTGTGCATTCGGCTGTTGCTTTGTTTTTATTTTGGCAGCAAATCAATTCAGTTGCATTTCATCATTTGTTGACATAACATCTCTTTGCGCAATTTTTCAAAATATAGCGAGAAAAAACATGAAATTGACCTTCGGTTTTCTCTGCTCTACACACAATAAAAGAATGTGATAGTATGTGTGTGCCCATCACCGCTTTATAGGGAAGGTGCCGCAGCCCAACTGGCGGAAGTCCTCGAAAAAACAAAGGCTGACATCACCGCCATCCAGGAGATGCGATAGTAAGGACAAGGCTTCTGTAAAAGAGCAGACTGCGATATCTACTACAGCTGCCCTGCGCAGAAGCGCGAATTTGGAAGCGGATTCGTCGTAAGTTGGAAACTACGCCATCTTGTTTCCCGGTTCACATTTATGAACGAAAGGCTGGCGACAATCCGCATCAAGGCAAAATTCATCCACATAAGCCTAATTTGCGCTCATGCCCCGACGAAGGAAAATGACGATACTGAAGACACCTTCTACGCGAGCCTAGAGGACGTGTTTGATCGCTGATCGGCTTATGACGTGAAAAAATTCTCGGTGATTTTAACGCGAAGGTCGGAATAGAAGGCATCTTTGTCTCCACGAGACCACATAGAAGGCAGTCTCCACGAGACCACTTCGAGCAACGATCTAAGGCACGAAACATGGTAGTTAGTAGCAACAATTTCCAACACTTTGATATCCAGAAGGCAACCTGGCTGTCCTCGGATCAAAAAACGTGAAACGAAATTGATCATGTTGTGATCGACGGAAGGCACGCTTCAAGTGTACTGGATGTGCGCACATTTCGGTGAGTCAATATAGACTCCGACCATTATCTTGCCGCAGCCAAGATCCGCATGCAATTGTGCAATGCGAAGAATATACGCACAGGTATACAACGAAAGCTTGATGTCGATAAGCTGCTATCACAACGGTTCGCCGAGGCCTACTCCACTCAACTCTCGATTAAGCTTAACCAACCTTTCTCTTGCCGTGACGACTCTGGCAGACTTTGGGCGCATATATCCCACTCCATGCGCACTGCTACTGAAGAAGTCATTGGATTTCGGCACCCGCAACCTCGCAGCCAATGGTATGACCAGGAGTGTTGCGACGCGACAGCAGCAAAATAAGCCGCACATAAAAAGACGCTGTGAGCGTGAAAAAATTGAGGTGTACTAGGGCAAGAGGGATGCTCGAAAATTCTACCAGCAGGTTAAGCGTCTAACCCAAGGTTTCAAGCCCAGAGCATCCACTTGTAGAGATGAAAATGGTGATCTGGTTGCAGATACGCAGTGCGCATTGAGATTATGGATACAGAATTTTTCCAATCTGCTTACAGGCGACGATACCATCAATTCTGCCCTTGAAGAATGCAGTCCAACACCAACAATCGACGATGATGGAGTAGAAGTTCCACTACCTAGCCATGACGAGGTTAAAGTTGCTATCCAGCGACTCAAAAACAACAAAGCCGTAGGTGCTGACGGCCTGGCTGCTGAATTGTTTAAAAGCGGTGGCGGTGAATTGATAAGGTGCATGCATCAACTCACCAGCAAAATTTAGCTAGCGGTAAGTATGTCCGACGATTGGAATCTCAGTCCTGTACTTAAGAAAGGAGACCCGACATTCTGCGCCAACTACCAAGGTATCAGTCTTATTTCCATCGCATACAAAGTTCTTTCGAGCGTATTATGTGAAAAATTGAAGCCGCATACGAAAACACTGATTGGAACTTATTAGTGTTACTTTCGTCCTAGCAAGTCCACCATAGACCAGATTTTTACACTACGACAAATCCTTGAGAAAACCCATGAAAATCAAATCGACATCCACCATCTCTTTGTTGATTACAAAGCTGCGTTCGATAGCCCGATTCATGATTGCTTGAACGCAACAATGTCTGAGTTCGGTGTGCCTGCAAAGTTGATAAGGCCCTGCAGGATGACGTTGAGAAATGCATGCAGCTCCGTCAAGGTAGGAAATGACCTCTCCGAAACCTTTAATACCGAATGAGGTTTCTGACAAGGCGACCAGCTATCATGCGATCTATTTAATTTCATAATGGAGGGGATCCTTCGAAAGGCAGGTGTACATCGAAATGGTTCCATTTTCTACAAGGGTGTTCATATCCTTGCGTATGCTGATGATATTGATATTATCGGCCGAACCAAGAGAGATGTAACTGCTGCTTTCGGCGCTATCGAAAAGGAATCAGCCAAAGTGGGTTTGACGGTGAGCGAGTTCAAAACAAAGTATATGCTGTCTGCAAATAGGGAAACACGGTGTCTTGGATCCCATGTTACAGCAGGCAAATATAACTTTGAAGTTGTCAAGGAGTAAACATACCTTGGCACCGCCGTCAAAAGCTAAAACAATGCCTGGAGATAAAGCGAAGAACAACAATTGCTAATAGGTGCTACTACGGGCAAATATGTTCCAGAGAACTCTTGATCGACAAAACTAACACTCTATAATACGCTCATCTTACCTGTGCTTCTCTATGGCGCTGAGGCATGGGTGGTACCTCAAACAGATGCAGCCGCTCTTGGGGTGTTCGAGAGGAAAGTTCTTCGCATAATCTTTGGTCCTGTTCGAGTTGGCGACGACTAACGCAATCAAATGAATCACGAACTGTACGAGCTCTATGTCGACATTGACTTAGTCCAGCGTATAACAATTCAGCGACTATGTTGGCTGGGTCATGTCATTCGTATGGATGAAGAAGCTCCAGCGAAAAAGGTGTTTGAGGTGAAAGCCGAGGGTCAACGACGTAGAGGCAGACTATGCTTCCGATGGATTGACCAGGCCAAGGAAGCATTAACCGCACTTGGTGAAAGAGATTAGAGACGGTGCGCGCGAAGCAGAAACGCCTGGCGAGAGCTGATGAAGTCGGCTGTAACCCGACCACGGGTTGTCATGCCCACCTAAGTAAGTAAGTTGCCAGGTTTGCGGATTTCTCCTAGATTAAGGGATTTTTTGAATTGTTTTGGAGGATTTTAGGGGTTTTTTTAGGGTGATTTAGTTTTAGTTTAGAGAAGAGTTGTAAGAATATCGAAATTTTCGTACTCTACTTAATAGTTTTTTTTTTTACTAGAACATTTTTTATTGGACTACTTTTTTTAAAATTGACGTCAAGAAAGCCAAATCATCGATAGAGTTATGAAAAAAACATTTTTCGAAAATCTTGTTCCTTCAGTTTTATATAAAATGCAACACGATTTTCAGCATTTTCATCAGAAAATAATATTAAAAACACTTGCTTACAAATGTTTTACTTGGAGATTCCCGAACAATTGTATGTTTTTATATTTATTCGCTTATATCTCGCGAACGAATTACCGTAATAAAAAACTAGTTTCAAAATCACGTTGAAGAACACATTAAGCATAGAGAATGACCTTTAATTGCATTTAAAGTTAGCTAAAGGAAATTTATTTATTTATTTATTTAGTGCTTCGTTTTCTTATACAAAAGATAATATCTTATTATAGTATTAGTAATATTATGACTTAGTTTCAATATGAATAAAAGTATCCTTAAACTAATATAAAATGAGATAAAATTCAATTCTAACAAACATTAATCACTTACAAAAATAAACTTAAAAACTATTAACAATAAATTATAACAACATACACCTATAATGATACACTTACAACAAAGAAAAAATAATAATAAAGTTTAGCTTTAAAATGCACAGGGTTAGTAATATATTTAATATTATTTGGTAGAGAGTTTCACAGACGAATTGAATAAATATAGAATTGTCGCTCAGACGTTAATTAAGTATGCTTTAACTGTGTTAATTGACTTGATCTATTAGATCTAAGTAAACGGTCGGTCATGGAAATATTTTGGTTCTTTGTAGGCAATTATTTTCTGTGACAGCACCAGTGATCTTAATTTTAATAAGTTGTCAAAAGTCAAATTGAAGATTTGTCTGGAAAACGTGGAAATGTGGTCAGATCTTCTGAAGCCGTAGATATACCGCGGGATATTGTTTTAAACTACGTTCAATTTTTGTCTGCTTAATGAGTCACAATTGGCAAATAGTTCACAACCATAAATGAGAGTTGGAATCAAATATGTTTTTGCAAGGAGGACTCTTATGTTATGAGGAGTGAAATACTGTGGCACCCAAAGTGTATGAAGCATACCGTAGACTTTACCAACAGTGGAGTTTATGTGGTCATTCCAAGACAAATGCCTATTGAAAATTACGCCAAGATTTTTAGCTGTTTCCACAAAATCTGTACTCATTCCATTAAGAAGCAATTTAGGAATAAGGGTTTGATCAATTTTCTTTTTATAAATAACCATGCACTTCGATTTTTTGGATTTAAACAAAGTCCATTTTTAAGTGCCCAGTCGTTAATATTCCTCAGACCATCATTAATTTTTCCCATACAAATATTCATAGATTCCAAATTGCAGCTTGCGTACAACTGAACATCATCTGCATATATATGCAGTTTACAAAAATTAAGAACCTTGGGCAAGTCGTTTACACATATCGAAAACAATAAGGGTCCTTACAGAGAACCTTGTGGTACACCTCTAGCAACTAAAAGGAATTGAGACGTGATATTATTTACAGAAACAGCTTGATAACGATCACGTAAGTTAGACGACACTAAATTGGACGCAGGCAACGAACAGTTATACATAGTTACTAGCTTAGAACACAAAATATTGTGGTCAACTGTATCGAAAGCTTTTGAATGGTCAAGAAGGGTCAGCAAAGTCACCTTGCTGGCATCAAAATCTTCCCAAATGCTGTCGGTTACATCTATTAGTGCTGTAATGCAACTTCGTTTAGGTCTGTAGCCAGATTGTCGATCAGTTAAGAGACTATTATCACAGAAAAACTTGTTTAATTGCTTATACATTAGTTGTTCAAAAACTTTAGAAATAAAAGGCAAAATTGCGATGGGCCTAAATTCATTTACAGATTTAACTATTGGAATAATTTTAGCTTTTTTCCAGCACGATGGAAAAATAGATTTGGTAAATATTGAATTGAAAATTAGTTATTATTGGTAAGAGTTTAGGAAGCAAAGCCTTTATAAAAACAAGGTGTATTTCTTCAAAACCGACAGTATTAGATTTAATGGACAAAAAACTATTCAAAACATCTAATTGGTCAACACAACTGAAACTAAATCTAATATCACAGTTATTATTACAGATGGAATTTTCGTAAACATTATTTTGTATCACAGTCATAGGAATATTAATGAAATTTCGGTTAAGCTCATCAACATTTATTGCACTGATTGAATTGGATTTTTTACCGATACCAATGTCGCGAATCAAACTCCAAGTCTGCTTACTGTTTACTGCATAACTAAATTTGTTTTTATAATAATTGGTTTTTGCTGTCTGAATAGCACTAGCGACTTTATTTCTTATTTGCTTAAATTTATGATGTAGTGCAACAATTTTAAACGCTTCCAGCGAATATAAGCAATGTTTCGTTGACCAATAAGCAATTTTATGTAACTGTTAAACCAGGGACGTTCATTCGGCTTAACTTCTTGTGTTTTAATAGGAACAAATTTATTATACACATGCATAGTACAATAAAGAAGGTAGCTGCAGGGCTGAGAGCCGAAAGTCAGAATTGTCAAAAAACACCGAACGAAAAACAGTGACAAAACGAGACATCAAACAATTTGTATTAATTTTGACAATTCTGACTCGGAGAGACAGAGGACTGATAGCCCTGCAGCTACCTTGTTTATTGTACTATTCAACGGAGTGCCTTGGACTGTAGGGCGAGAGCGTATTACCGATGAGTGAGATATAGTGAGAAGAACAGAAACAAAATAAATAACTATTCTGCTTGATGTTGATATTTTTGTATGAACACGATGTTGATGTGATTTAATTTTTTTTTGGTTTTTTTTCGATTTTTTCTTTTTTTTCCAATATAATAACTATTTTATTTAAATTGTTTTCTTTTTATTGTTATCTTTAAAAAATGATTTTGCTTCTTACACTGTGGCTTATTTATTGTTGTCTATTTGAAATGGTGTGAGAAAATGTAAAAAACGGGTTGGAGGGACCTCTAAACTTTTTGCGTTTTCAATAAAATTTTCCTTAACAGATTTTTAATCATTATCGAAGCTTTTTCTCAAATACTTTCCTAAAAAATCAAATCTTCGTTATTTTTCAGGTCACTCTAATATTCTGGTTTAAAGTAAAATTTTCGAGTTTTTGTTTTAACATGGATTTTTACAAAATTTTTCTATATTTAGAGCCATATTTAAAAAAAAAAACGTATTTTTATCGTATTCTTTATTGAATTCCCTTAATTTTGATACCAAACACATAAATATTATCTGATAAAAATAATTGAAATAAATTAAAATAAGCGAACAAGACATATAGCCCTATGTAAGGAATGAGAATGTCATTTAGGCGTAAGTGGAATACTAAGATTGCTAAGTGCTTCATATGACTAAATGGCTTTTTTTTTTTGATTCGCACAGAGGATGTGAAATGTCCAAAATACGCCTAGTCCTTTCTATACGTATGCACGACTTGCATTCTAAAATCTGTCTGGATCAGCCGGAACAGACAGAATGCAGCTACGTACTAAAATACACCCCCAGTTGGCGGAAAGTAGTTTGGAAAGCGCTAAAAAATCACTTTTGTATGGCAGCGCTATTAAATGTTGACATTTACCGTTAAATTTGACTGCAAAAAGTTAATTTTAAAACAAACAAAATTTTTGATACCCATATTGTATACTTTATTTAAAATAAAAAGCACATTTTAATTATCAATAATTAAGTCGTTTTGCATTTTTTAAATAAAAAACTTAATATTAAAAAAAAGGAAATAAAGTAACTACACTGAGAAAATAAAAAAACAGTAAAACGCACTTATTAAAAACGGTTAGTAAAATGTATATTTTAAAAACATTCTACGCTATGCAAAAATGAAAATGTATACTTTAACATACAAGAGTGAAATGAAACGTTCTAAAAATAAAAACGAACAGTTTACTATAATGTATCAAGGTAAAATTCATATTTTCAAAAACATTCAACGCCATACATGATAACACATATTTTAATAAACAAAAGTAAAACGCAACTTTTTAGAAACACAACGAACGTTTTACAATGATAAAGAAAGCTAAAATGAATATTTTCGAAAACATTCTACACCATACAAAAATAAAAACGCACGTTTTAAAATATAAAAGAAAAATGAAACGTTTTAGAAACAGCAATGTTTTAACATATTTAATTAACTGGAAACAAGAATTTTATAAAAAAATTATGTTTTGTCAAGATGAGCAGTGCTACAGTCAACATATGGATAGACTGGCATGCAAAGGACGTAGGCTCGCATCCTAACTGTGTATGTATCAAAAGTATTAATTAAATAATTTAATTTCTAATTCGAATTGTTACACTTACTCAGTAGTCAGAAAATGCCCTCGAAATAAGTTCGCGCTAATAATCATAAAAACAATCTTTCAAAATATATCAAAAATAAATGTGTTTTAAAAAAAAAAATTCTTGCTGGTTTCGTAAGGGATTGAACCCTGCTCGAACTTTGTAAAAGATGATTAAGTTTAATTTGCTACGTGTGGGCAATCGAGGCAATTTGAATCTCTTTTTATGTTCATTTTAAAATATCAAACGAATGTCTTTGTAAATGTGGGTTTACAAGCCCGAGTTCACGCTCAACAAGTTTTTAATAGAAGATAGATTTTTGTTTTTTAGTATTTTAATTCTGTTTATTTAACTTTAGTTTCAAATCTCAAATTTAAATTTTTCATACAATGTCTTAAAATCAAATTGCCTCAACAATAACTCAACTTTGAAAATTCTTGTTTCTTTGTTCATTTAAAAACGCGAACTGACTGTACCTTTTAAGACTCGAAACACGTTAGCTTTTTTATATTACGTTATTCTTTAGCAGTTACTTTAAGTGTTTGTGTACATATGTAAATATACATAAAGAGATATAAAAAGAACTATATGAGCAAATTGAGAAAATTATATGATAAAGTTTTATGGTAAATAATATACCCAGTAGGAAATTATAAAAATATAAAAATACTCTGTTCGGCGGCAACATTCTCCCCCTCGTAAGCAAGTCTAAACGTGCTTACTCCTGCTGATTTCCGACGTCTAGGATAGCTATTTTGACTGCAGGGCGCTCCATAAAGCCATATTGAGTCTTAGCTGTAGCTCGTCGTACTTGACCATCCTTTGCAGTAACAACGTCCTTAACTATACCTTTTGGCCACTTGTTTCTCGGCTGGTTTTTGTCCACGATGATCACGACGTCGCCAACCTTTAGAGGTGGCTGCTTCGTATACCATTTAGACCGTCGAGTCAGTTCAGGCGTGTAATCTTTTAGCCACCTCGAATAGTGCACTTTGGAGCGTCTCGTCGTTGAAGTTTGGCTCAGGATACATGGCATTAAGTACGTTTTTGATCGATCTGATCAGCCGCTCCCAAGCGCCACCCATATGAGGGGCGGCAGGTGGGTTGAACTTCCAACGGATTTCATCGAACTTGACTTCGATTTCCGAATAATCCACGTACCTGGCCTCTTCTTGAAGGATATTCGCCAATGCTTTGAAATTTGTACCATTGTCCGTGTAAATTTCTTTTGGTACACCTCGACGTGCTATAAAATTACGAATACACAGGATGCAGGAACTAGTGTCCAAGCTGTGGGCTACCTCAATGTGCACCGCACGAACCATGAGGCAGGTAAATATAACGCCCCATCGTTTTTCACGCCTTCTTCCAACCACTATAAGCATTGGCCCGAAGTAGTCAATACCGACCAGGCGCGGATACAAGGGGGGGGGGGGGGGGGTAAAGAGGGTAATTACCCCCCCAAGAACTTTTAAATACTTTACTTTTTAATACTTTATTTGGAAAAAATAATTGTGCTCACAGCTTAAGGGTACTTTTATGTATACATAAGCGATTCTGAAGACGTTTTTTGAAAGAATACTTCAAAAAAAATGATCAGAGACATTTGTTTAACTTTAGTTTTTTTATTGATTTCAACAATTATTAAAGTATATAAAAAAAAATTTTGTTTTTTTTTTTGTTTTGTGACATCATTTGCGTGTAGGTGACGTTTTTATGAAGCGATGCGAGAACAGTAGGACCATTTTGCTTGTAGATTAACACGATCTGTAGTCATCTTCAAAAAACAAAATATAATTATATGTAAAGCAAACACTTAAGTCGAGGTAGTGTAACTTCACCTATTTTTAAAAATGAGCCTGAAAATAAAGTTACAGCTCGTTATGTTCTCAAATTTACAGCCATTTTTTAAACAATCAACTTTAAATACGCGTTATTTTCTTACAAATAAAAATTAATAAAATAACTTGAAGTCACTACCTCAGCGTAAGTGTTTGCTTTATAATAATTATATTTTTGCAAAATATTAACGATTAGTTTAAAAATGCTCTTATATGAAATCATTGAGCAAGCAACATTGATTTTGATTTGTAATGAGCGCAATTAAGATTTTGGCAGTGCAGACCAGAGTTGCCACTTAAAATATTTTATTCTTCTAAATTTTTACTGAAAACCTGCCAAACTTTTTTGCAACCTATGTGCCAACAAATTTTACCATAAAAAACAATATGTGAATTGTTACTTTTAGTTTTCACTTTATAAATTTTCAAAAAAAAAAGTTCAAACAATATAAAATCCAATAGTCTGCTTTTAACTTAAATTATTTCATCATTATTTAAAATATTTTTCAGAAATATTTCAATATGGTCCTTATGTATTGTCCTTAGTAAATATCTGTAATACTTTTTGTCATATTTGATATTTTTATAATAGGGTTGTTTTGAAGTGAATTAATGTTAGGTTAAAGTTGCTAAAATTGTATCAACTGCGCAAATAATTTGTTGCATACATTTATTTTTGCTTGAGTTAATTCTAAATTGTTTGGAATTCTTAAATTTGTCAAGCCTACCTTAACTTCATCTTAATATAAATAGGCGTAGTGAAAACAGTTAAGAACCATTTTCTCCCGTGTTTTTCAACCGATTTTGATAATTCTTATTTTAAATGAATTATAGTGCGGAGAAGGAGTGCACCGACTATTTTATACAACTATAAATAAGCAAACAAAAATTGGTCGATTTTCGACCCCAGGCGGTACTAGTAATTATAATTGCAACAAGCCAACCAAATTACCACAACCGACTTTCATGAAATAAAACTGCCACGTTTAGTCCACATTAAGTAAGGAACTATTAAAATTCAATTATTTCATGAACTTCAAATTTGGCAGTGTAAATAGGCGAGCGTAACTAAGGTTAATGATATCAACACCGTTTTTACTCTTTGTAATATTGACATTTTTCCACAATTTCTAAAACGTTTGCTATCTTTGCCACGCTTCCTATCAGTGTAGCAACAGCTGAGCGAAGTTTTTCTAAACAGCGACGATTAAAAACATGGTTACGTTCATGGTTGCCGAATGAGGTTATATATAAACTTCGTTTTTCTCCATCAGCTTGAGTTTTTGAGTTATAGGCAAAAACATGAAAATCAGTTATTTTTCTGATAATATTCTTATATCTATTATATTGATCTACCGATGTGTATTACTATGACTGATTTCAATGAAAAAATACTAGACTTTTCAATTTTTGAAAATTCAATGACAATATATTTTACAGTTCCGAAGATATCGACGTTCACAGTCGAAAAAATTTCACAATTTTACGTAGGCTGCTCTTTTGTAACCCTGCATCTTTGATATTTTTCAACGAATTTACAAAAACTTTTTTTACTTGGTAGAAAATCTCTGTATTTTAATAAGCATTTTAGTTTGTTTTATTATCTTGCATATTTTCAATGAAATTAAAAGAAACAAACATTTTTGTACATTCAATTTTATTAAAATTCTCGTCAAAAAGTACGTAAGTAGAAAATAATTTTATATAAAAGTAGTGAGCATTTGAATAAAATTGAACGTATAAAAATGTTTGTTTTTCAATTTCTTTGAAAATATGCAAGATAATAATAAAAACTAAAATGTTTATTAAAATTCAGGGATTTTCTACCTAGTAAAAAAAGGTTTTTGTAAATTCGTTGAAAAATATCAAAGATACAAGGGTTTCAAAAGAGCAGACTACGTAAAATTGTGAAATGTTTTTGACTTTGAACGTCGATATCTTCGAAACTGTCGAATATATTGTTATTGAATGTGCAAAAACTGAAAGGTCTAGTATATCTACGTTGAAATCAGTCATAGTAATATAAATCGGTAGATCAATATAATAGATTTAGCAAAATTCATTTCAAATTCAATATCATTTTGTATTGTTAATTTATTTTTCAAAGTGTACCATATCATAGTCGTATCGTCAGAACAATGAGTTTCAAATTCCTTTAATTTTTTTTTTAATTTGAATTGAAAGAACTATGTTTTTTCATTGCACATACTTGAAAATATAATTGTGCAATTTTTTTATAATGGAATAAATGTGAATAAATTAACCTTAAATCTAAAATAAGTTAAATTTAGAGTTTTTATTTACTTTTCGCTAAGACATTATTCCAGAAAAAGGATGGAATAAATAAATACGGAAATAGGCGTGTATGTGTCTGCAAAAAATGCTTATTAAACAATTCAATAATTTCAATTCAAAAAAATAAAATTTGTCTATATGTAAAAAGACAAAATTTTCTCAAATCGAAAATGTGTGTCTTTGATAATTTACCCCCCAAGATTTTTTCCAGATCCGCCCCTGATACCGACGCACGTAAATGAGCGCTCGAAACTCGCAAGTCTGGCAGCTGGCAAAGCGGCCATTTGAGGTGTCATCGTAGTTGCATTTTTATTTTTGCATTGTTGGCAGCTGCTTCGAACCGAGCGATACAGTGTACGTAGTCGTGGTATGAAATATTGACCCTTGATGTCATTTTTAACGGTCTCATGGGAGAGATGATGATATTTCTCATGCATTTTCTTGACGATCAGATAAGTGATATGACTACTGCTAGGCAGCACGATCACGTCTTGTGAATTTAAAAATTCAGTGCGCCCTTTAACACGAATGATATCATGATCGTCTAGAAAGATATTTAAAGAAATTAATTTGCTGTTCTTTTCAATATTTTTACCACATTTCATGGCAATCACTTCTTGGGAATATTCGCTGAGTTGCGCTTGCTTGATGAGGATAGTTATTGCTGCTTGGATCATTTCAAACTTAGGCTTTTCGGGGAGCCCACTCACTGGCCTAATTCTTGCTCTCAGCTTCTCTATGTAAAGAATGAACATCCCTAGTGCGCGATATAAGCGTCGACAGCATGAAAAATATTCGACGTTAATGGGTAGCATCTGTTTGTCTATCTTTTGAATGTGAAGTAGGTGATGTCTTACTTCGCTGGTATTCGTGGGGCCAAAGTCGTCACGATATGGCCACGCATCTTCAGCATTCATTAAAAATTCAGGTCCATTGTACCACAGATGATCTGACGTTTTGGGTTCGGATTTTGTTGCAAGATCTGCTGGGTTAGAAGTTGATGGGACCCACTTCCATTGGTTTAAGTTGGTGTGCTCAAGAATTTCAGCGACTCTGTACATGACGAATTGCTGGAACTGCCTGGGATCCATGCGAAGCCATTTTAAAACCGTAGCTGAGTCAGTCCAAAACACTTTTCTGCGTATAGGCAATCGAGGAATGCTTTGTATTCGGCGCACACCTGTGGTATCTGCATATCATATACACAGAACACACATACATACAATATAAAATACTTTAATTTAAAAATTTTAATTTAAAAAATATATTTTTGTTGATGTCAATTTTTATTTATCAAAAAATTATTATCAAAAAATATTATTACGAAAATTGTATTCAACAAGCTTAGACTTATAAAAATAAATGTCTAGAAAAATAAAATTAAAAAAAACATTCTTATTTGTGGACACAACACCACAACTGGCGATCCTGCCAGGAGCAACAAAGTAACAAAGCATTTCTGCGACTTCATCAACATCAGTTGGAGCAGCAGCAACATCAGCAACAATAACTAACTAGCTATTTAGTGACTGCGTAACACAGTGAACACGCTCAAAAAACCGTCTCTGAAGAACCAAGCACAAGTCGTTACAGCAGCAACAGCTCACACGCTCTCGTTTACTCGTCACCAAGTTTTAAACACCAATACCGGTGTACCGTCAAGCAGCTATCACACCAATACAGAAGCAACAACAGTAAACAATTGCATTGACTCGGCGACACCGCAACGCAGTAAAAGCAGCTTGTTGAATTATTATCGAAAAACTCACCAACTCAGTCATAATCACAGCCGCAACTCAACAACGTCAAAGAAACTTGCTACTAAAACAACAACAATAACAACAACAGCAGTACAATAACAAAATCACAACTATAAAGAACAACAAAAGCAGCAACAACAACAGCTATAACAACAACAAAAACAATAACAGCAACCGCAGCACTAAAACAAAAGCGACAACGTCGCCAACAACAGTAGCAACGCCAACAACAGCAACAACTGCAACAGCGGCAGCGACGTTAACATCGGCAGAGAAGCCAACAGCGACAGCGACGCCAACATCGGCAGCGACGCCAACAGTGACAGCAACGCCAACAGTGACAGCGACGTCAACAGCGACAGCAACGCCAACATTGGCAGCGACGTCAACAGTGGCAGCGATGTCAACAGAAGAGCGACATCAACAGCCGCAATACGTAAATATAATAACACTACACACTTAGCTTCTTACACGGTTGGCAAACGATCGGGTCGGAGGAAACCGATCGTTTTACTCCGTAGGCACTACACCACACCTAGGCACACTAATAGGAACACATTATATTATTATTATATCATAACTTTAATACTATAACAACAACCAATAATGAGTATTAGACACACACCCCCTCACCACACTCAACCCTTCTCACCTCAACCCTCTCAACACGGCGATGGCCACATAAATAGACCGATAGATTTAGAGTCCGATCCGACCAACCCATTCGAAAGGTCCGAACGCACGGAAATTCACGCAACATCGGTTAAACTGCCCCAGTTTTTGACTAATTGTTCAGAGGCATGGTTCATACATGCAGAAATCCAAGTTCAATCTAGATCCATTACGATGGATAAAACAAAATATGAATACCTGATTTCGGCTCCTCCGCAAGAAGTAATCATGACGGTACTCGATTTTATTCAGAAACCTTCCTCAAGCAATTTATACGAAAACTTGAAGAAAATACTGATTGAACGTCACTCACTTAGCGAAAATAAACGTATTGACAAAATACTAGCTGACACAGAGATGGGAGATAGGAAACCTTCCCAATACTATAGATCGCTATTACTATTGGCTGGTTCCGCGGTAGACCCAGATTTTCTCCAAAAGCTATGGCTCAGGAAACTTCCTAAAACACTGAACATAGCTTTAACCGGGTCAGGCCATACAGAACTAGAGGAACTTCTGAAAATGGCCGATAAGCTATGGGAAGTCATAAGTGAGAACGAAATTTCAGTCTTACAAACAAGCCATAGTTCCAATACTAACGAACTTGCGAGTATGGTACAAAAGCTAACAGTATCTACGACGAACATATTAAGTGCTTTTAACAAATTGTCACTAGAAGTTGAAGCTCTTAAATCACAAAATAATTTCCGATCACGGTCACCAGCGAGAAATAGGTCAAAATCACGCACACGTAAGCCAAACTGGTTATGCCGTTACCTCTAAAAATTCGGTAGGGAAGCACGTAGATGTGAACAACCGTGTGCATATGCACAAAACGTCAACACAACACAACAACTCAACACAATATAACACAACAAACTAAATGACTCGACGACTGACAATGGACCTGTCACACTAACACGTCGTCTCTTTATTTATGACCCAACAAATAAATTAAACTTTTTTGTAGACAGCGGAGCCGAAGTATAAGTACTTCCTTCCTCCAAATTCAAAATTTTAAAACAAAAATCTGATCTAACTTTAACAGCGGCCAATGGCACTTCCATTTCGACTTTCGGAAAAAAACTACTTACACTTGACTTAAAATTACGACGTGAATTACCATTTAATTTCATCATTGCTGAAATTTCCAGACCAATTTTAGGTGCAGATTTTTTAACAAAATACGAACTACTAATAGATCTAAAACGTAAACGACTCATCGACCCATTGACAAACTTAGCAGTCAACACTATCTCAGCATTTACTGAAACTACATTAACAAAATTATTTTCAGTCGACAACAAATACACAGAATTACTAAAAAAATTTCCATCACTAATAACAGAACCTGACTACACTGTACCTGTCAAACACCAAACAGTACATCACATTTTAACTGAAGGACAGTTACCATTTACGAAACCACGACGTCTAGACTTGCCAAAATTGAAAATAGCTAAAAATGAATTCGACTTTTTAGTTAAATCTGGCATTTGTAGACCGTCGAACTCAAAAACATCTTCTGCACTTCACCTAGTACCTAAACGCGAACCGAACGACTGGAGGCCATGCGGGGACTACAGAAGACTGAACACAATAACAGTACCAGACCGCTACCCGTTACCACATATACACGATTTCTCGAACAACTTACACAATACACATATCTACCCAAAATTTGATTTAGTCATGGCCTATCACCAAATTCCCATGGCTCCTGAGGATATACACAAAACAGCAACCACTACACCTTTTGGAATGTTTGAGTTTCTCCGAATGCCTTTCGGTTTGAGAAACGCAGCGCAAACATTTCAAAGGTTCATACCTGAAGTACTACACGGGCTAGACTTCATTTTCGTTTATTTAGACGACATTCTTGTGGCCAGTAACAATGAAGAACACTTTCAACATTTAAGACAAATATTTCAACGACTCGACAAATACGGTTTAAATATCAAACCAAACAAATGCATATTTGGAGTAGATGACATAGATTTCCTCAGTTACAACATCTCTAAACATGGTATCAGACCATCCGAAGAACTGTATACAAGAATACCCACAACCAATAACGGTTAAACAGATACAAAAATTTATTGGTATGACAAATTATTACCACCGGTGCATTCCACAACTCGCACACATGTTAGGTCCCATTTATGACATGGCGACAAGCGAATCAAAAACTAAAGATAAACACTTACAATGGTCAGACACAACATTACATGCATTTACGACAGTAAAAGATAGCTTTGCTAAGCAAACACTAATTAATCACATTAGTAGTAAATCAAAACTATCAGTGGCCGTAGATGCATCTAACACCGCAGTTGGCGGAGTCTTACAACAATAACACAATGGAATACTTCAACCTTTAGCATTTTTTTCTAAGAAATTAACACAAACAGAAACAAAATACAGTACATTCGACCGCGAATTACTAGCAATCTATCTAACAATCAAACATTTAAGACATCATTTAGAAGGCAATACATTTACAGTTTACAAGGATCACAAACCATTAACGAATGCACTCCACTCAAAAACAGAACGCAGCCCTAGACAAACACGACACCTTGAATACATTGCACAATTTACTAACACAATAACACACATCAAAGGTACAGACAACATAGTAGCCGATGCACTATCGAGATGCGAAATCGAAGAATTAAAAACACCCGATATCGACCTAAAACAATTACACAAAGAACAAAATAATGATACAGAATTAAAAAATATCACGCACAACAAAATGTACAAATTTAAACACATTGACATTCCATTTCTAAACATTAGTATCTGGTGCGAAAATTCCACAGACAATACACGACCTTACATTCCACAGACCTTACGTAAAAAGATATTCGAACAACTACATAACATCTCACGTCCTGGAACAAGAGCTTCCAGACGTCTTATCACACAACGTTACTTCTGGCCCAGTATGAATACACACATTAATAAATGGTCACAAGAATGCATGAACTGTCAGAAAGCAAAGGTACAACGACACACCAAAACACAACCTCAGAAAATACACATTCCACACGGTCGTTTTGAACATATACACATCGATTTAGTTGGTCCACTGCCAATATCGAATGGTTACAGATACCTATTAACCACCATCGATAGAACTACACGTTGGCCTGAGGCTTACCCACTAAAAAACACCGAGACTAAAACAATTATAGAGACTTTCAATAGAGAATTCATTTCACGCTTTGGTGTTCCGCGCGAAATTACTACAGATCGTGGTCCTCAATTAACTTCCAACACGTTTAAGCAATTTTTTAAGAGTAAGGAAGCCACCATATTATGACCTCCCCATACCATCCACAAGCCAATGGAATTTTGGAACGTTTTCACAGACAATTAAAAGCCTCACTCATGACAAGTAACAACCAGAAGAACTGGTATTCAGAAATTCCCCTAGTTTTGTTAGGTCTAAGATCCACGGTTAAAGAAGATATCAAAACATCTCCTGCCGAAATGGTTTTTGGACAGAATCTGAGACTGCCGCGACAGCTAGTAGTACATAGTGATCCAACGGGCAGCTCATCAGAAATTTTGTCAGCACTTAAAGAGATAACTAAAAACATTCAGTCAGATAGCAAGTTTCATATAAGATCAAATCAAGAGTACATACCCCAGGCGTTGAAGAGTTGTAAATTTGTATTCATTCGTAATGATTCCATCAGACACACGCTTCAAAATCCGTACGATGGCCCATTCGAAGTGGTAGACAGAACACCAAAATATTTCACAATTTTAAAAGGAAACACTACTATAACAATAAACATAGAAAGACTTAAACCAGCATTCTTAGACAAGCCAAAAAAGAAAGTACATTTTAATTTATTAGCGAACACAACAAAAACCTATGAGGGGGAATAATGTGGTGTCTGCATATCACATACACACAACACACATACATACAATATAAAATACTTTAATTTAAAAATTTGAATTTAAAAAATATATTTTTGTTGATGTAAATTTTTATTTATCAAAAAATTATTATCAAAAAATATTATTACGAAAATTGTATTCAACAAGCTTAGACTTATAAAAATAAATGTCTAGAAAAATAAAATTTATATAAAATAAAAAAAAATATTTTTTATTTGTGGACTACCCCACACACCTGTGATCGCTGCCTGCAACTCGAGCCGTGGAATGGATACTGGCTTAAGCGGTGTTACCTTGGACTTAGCTGCTACCAATGATATATTTGTGCTGCTGCCACATCGAGTTCGTAGGTAGCACACCGCTGCGTAGCCATACTCCCCTGCGTCCACAAAATTATGCAGTTCGACGTCGTCAGCTTCGTTTAAAAAATGTGACAGGCGTCGTGGAATTTCGACCGCTGCTATTTGCTTTAGCGTCACCTTCCACTGGTTCCACTTCCGCATCAGTTCATCAGGAAGGCCTTCGTCCCAATCAATGCTCGATCGCCAGACTTCCTGAAGAAGAATCTTAAGTGAAATGGTATATTGAGCTACGAATCCTAACGGATCAAATATAGACATTAAAACTTGAAGAAGCTCACGCTTCGTTGGTACCACATCGTCTAATAAAATATTCCTTTTAAGCCTGGCAAACCTCATCGCGTACTTGAACACGTCCTTCTTTGGGTCCCAATATACTCCAAGTATCTTCTCGTGCTCAGCTCGACTGGTTCTTGGCTTACCGTGTGGTCAGTGCTTAAATGCGCAAGCACAAATGTAGAATTTGATGACCAGTTGCGTATATGAAACCCTGCTGCTGCGTGTATGTTTCTTACCGTTTCTGCCAGATGCAACACTGCTTGCTCACTGTGCTCGCTATCAATGAAATCATCAACATAGTGATGCTTTTAAATCGCTTCAACGGCACGGGGAAACTGCTGGGCAAACTCATCGGCATTTTTATTGCGCACATAATTAGCTTTGCATGGGGCGCAGCTTATACCAAACGTTAGCGCGCGCATGACGTATACTCCAGGGCTGCTGAGTGTATCCTCTTTATCACACCATAAAAATCTTTGAGCATGTATGTCATTGCTACGCACGCTTATCTGGTGGAACATTTCAGCGATATCTCCACAAATCGCAACCCATCCAAGTCGAAAGCCAAGAAGAACTTCCACCAGCGGAGTCAGCAAATCAGGCCCGCTGAGGATCATGTCGTTCAAAGAAACGCCTTTTGTTTTTGTGGCTGCATCTCAAACTAATCGCACTCTGCCGGGCTTATTCGGAGACCTAGTGGTGAAAATTGGCAGATACCAGACGCGATCTGTGTTAGCATGCAACTCCTCAGTACTAAGTCGTCTTGCGTATCCTTTATTCAGCGATTTCCTTTTGCATTGCGGTCTTCATCGATGGGTCCTTATGGAATTTTCGATCCAAGCAAATCATACGTTTCAATGCAGTATCGTAGCTATCTGGCAAATTAATTTGGTCGTAGCGCCAGAGCAACCCCACTTCGAAACGGCTGCCCACTTTTTTACAAGTTTTATCGAGGATATCCATAGCCCGCTTATCTTGCTGTGACATCAGCTGTGTGGGTGATGGTGCATCAAGCTTGTAGTGCTCCTTGACAAGGTCGTGTAGTTGTTCGTACTTCTTGCTGCAGCCACAAGTATGTATGTTTAGGTACGAATTTGGTGACTGACTTGAGCAACAACCTTGGAGCGCCCAACCTAGCCTCGTTTTGGTGGCTATGGGCTGGTTCCAGGCACCCTCACGTACTTTGAGTGGCACAGCTAGATGCCAGTTGTTGGATCCGATGAGAATGGTTGGCTTTGCATCTGCGTACGTCTGTATAGGCAACCCAGCCAGGAAGGGAAACTGCGCGGTTATTTTTTCCATGTCGACAGTTTGCGTTGGAGGGCCCAAGTTGCTGACTGTGTGAACCCCTTGCATAGTGAAGCAATCGCCGTTTTGTAGGTTGGCCACCTTCAGTGTGGTTCCAATGGAAAAATCTTCAGAACGAGTCTTATCGCCGGTCCAGCGTAAGCACAAAGGATCTAGCACGCCTTTCAAGTTGAGATGCTTGAAAACCTCTTCATCAATCAACGTGGTAAAAATGCAAAGGCATCAAAAAAATTGTTCACAGTGTGGATACGAACCGGTAGTATGCGGAAAAATGAGCTATCCTCGTCGTGAGCGCTGTTGTGTGAATTCGGGGTCACTATGGACATGATACAATAATTTTATAAGGTAGTCCAGACATTTGACGTCTTCTCCCAAAAATGAAAGTTCATACCCTTAGTTGACAATAAGTTGACAATAAGTAAGCTTATACTTAAGTTAAACTTAAGTATAAGCTCTGAAAATGCATGTCATTGACCATACTTAAGTTCAACTTAAGTATGAAAAATGCGTAACTAAAGTTATACTTTAGGTATACACACAATATTAATAACACAAAATTAATAGCACAAAGAAAAAATCGCGAGTTATTTAAAAACAAATTTCGCCAAATTGGCAGTTAAAAAATATTTGAAAATTTGTAACAACTTTCATGGCCGTAACAAACTTAATTAAGGGCCAGTTTCACAACCATTAGTTAACCAATTGGTTTACTTAATAAAAGCTGTTAGTTAACTATAACTTTTCGTGATTTGGGTTTCACAATGCTTTAGATAACTAATGGCAATTGTGTAAACAAAATATGGCAACACTATATAAAACATATGGTTTTGTTATTTGCTTTAATACTTTTCTTTTTTTTTTTTTTAGCTTTGAACCAAGGATTTCAGGTGTCAAACCTATTCAGTCAAGTCTGCTTTGGTTTGGAAATGGGGAAATAGATAAGTAGGAGACAAAGGGAAATGAAGAGAAACAAATGTAGAATGTTCTAGTGTGTCGGAGTGCTATATCAGCATTCGAATTTGAATCTGAGGCAAGTGTTATGCCTTTACCTCAGTCAATCCAAGGTATCAAGCAATCTCATTCCACAAACATCTCTACCACCAACTACAACTTCCAAAGTCGAATATATTGATGAAGTTTTAATTTCAGTTGATTAGAAATAAGGAAAGAATTAAAGAAAGGTAAAAGCGTAGGACCATGTCTAGACCGGGATTCGAACCCGGAACCTCTGGGTTGATAGTCAAGCACGCTAACCACTCGACTACCGAGGCCCACGCGAGATGTCCTAATTTTTCACAGTATATATAAACACAGTCCGAATTGCTATCAATACCGTAATTCCAATCGGAATCCATCATTATTTGTTTCACGTTTCTATTGTTGTTATTTTCTATTACATAAATCAGCTGTTAGTTAACTAATGGTTTAAACCAGAGAACAACTTGAGTGCATTCAAATGGAGTTTTGAATGTGTCGTCAAAATACGAGCTTCGAATGTGCCTTCTGCATTAAAATTAATGCGCAAAGACATGTACCAATCGCTGTGGTACGAATGCCGTAGAGTACGAGCGATGACGAATGCGAATGCCTGCGAAACATGAATGACCGACGAAGCCAGACATTCACAACATTCGCCAAAAGCAACGAATATTCATGCTTTTATGTTGTGTGGTTTTTGTATATTTTTTGTTGTTGGTACTTGCTTACTGTGCCACGTATCCAACGATTTATTGTTGGTGTTGGCTTTTTGTTGTAATTGTTGTTGAAAGCATAAAAAACGCTGCGCACAACAAAACACCAGGACAAAAAAAATAAAACAAAAATAAAATTCCACTCGAGCTCGAGTCCAGCAGCAAACACTCGAGCTTCCAGCAAATCATTCGAATGTCAGCATTGTCTGACGATTCGACGATTCGCAGTCGTCACACACTGTGCTAAGCACCAATCGTTGTTTACGAACTCGAGTGGTATGCATGCATTTTTTTTTTGTGCGATTGTGGCTGACGACGATTGTTATTCGAGTGGCAAAAAATTACGAATGGTCTCATGCAGTTCTCTGGTTTAATCCACCACCAGTTTTGGCATAATCTCTAGTTAACTTTGATTGTGAAACTCAGTCAGTGGTGAAATAATTGTCGTGAAACTGGTCTTAAGCAATGCACACAGTTTTGTTTGCAATTACATCGAAAAAGTACATTTTAAGCTAAAAGACGCAACACAACCCTAAAAAAAACGAAGTCAACACAACCCTGCTTATCATTATTTTTTGAGAGAGAATATTTTTTGTTTACAAAAATTAAGGGTATGTCAAATATCTGGACTACCTTTCTCTAATTCTATCATGACTATGGACACAGCACCTGCGTTCGTTGCAACTGGTTGACTGGTGACAGTGCTTTTGTGTAGAAGTTGATGGTGTTTCGCATTGCAGCTTTCAATTCCGCAGACCCGATTGACTAGGCGGCGCCTACGATCAATACTAATAATACTAAGCTTTTTGAACTCCTCACATTGAGCAATTTTATGACCGCTGCTTTTGCAGTTTCCGCAGTCATATTTTTGTTGAAAATTTTGTGCTTGAACGTGCTTGTTGACATGGCCGTTGCGCTTTGTTGTTGAAGGCGAAACCACTTGACTGGCAGCTTCCGCGAGCCCATAAAGCCAATCACTAAACACTTTCACCAATGGTACTTCTTTGTGTTTAGGATGCATAGCCCAAGACATTTTATACTGGTTCGGCAGCTTCTCTACTAGCTCTCTTACTAGCATAGGGTTGTTCATGTAGACGTCCATGCGGCAAGCCTCCATCGTTGAATATACGTTACGCACAGAGAGAGCGAAGTCGATTAGAGTATCTAATCTGTCTTTTAAAGGTGGCACTTTTCTTACCTTGTCGATGAGATTTTCAATTATATACTCTGGCCTACCAAAGCACATCCTCAGAGTGTGAATTATTTCTGGAACCATTGCTGGTAGTAGCAATTTGCTTCTCACCATTTCTCGTGCTTTTCCTTTGAGTCTGGCCTGTAATCGCATTAAATTTTCTGCGTTCGTGTACCCGGCGACCTCTGTGCTGGTTTCGAAACTGCATATAAACAGGGGCCACTCCTCAAGATCACCATGAAAATGCGGCAGCTCTTTGGGAATGGCTTGCCTAGCTGCCAGCTGCATTTTGGTAGGCGTCGACTGCACGCAATCACTGCTCTTAATCAAAGAAACTTCTTGAGCTTGTGACAATGTCTTGTATTTTTCTTCTAAATAACTTTTTTTAAGCTTTGTTTCTTCCTCCAGCATAGCTAAACGCAATTCACAACTTTTTGCATTTATTTCTTTTCGAGCAGCTGGTTGCGAATTTGACAGAAAATGTTGCTGGCCGTCAAACGTAAACAAAGAATGTTACGAAATCTACATGTTTCTCAATATTACATGCATTTGTCGCAACATTATGCTCTCTTTGCGTTGTATCATTACAATTTGCTGCAACATTATAGAAGTTCGAAGCATTTGTATAAATTGGCTGCGCTCGAGTTGCAGGGCGAAAATTAAGCATTGGTGCCGACTCCCGCAGTTGTGCTTCTGCTTCATTTTTTGCAGCAACCTTTTCGATATATCCAACAGCCTGTTCAGCAACTTGTCCATTGCTCCATACGATAGGTTTATTTACTTCGGATGGAGCCGATGATTTTTTTGTTTGATGAAATTGACTGCACATGGTTTGCGGGGATAAAGTTGCCCGTGGGTGAATTTGCTGAACCCTTGGTGGAGCATCACTTTGTGCAATTGTTGGAGGAGCATTCGAACTCGTTGTGACAGCTGCTAACAAGGGATTACAGCATCCGCAGCTCCAACTTATATCAGCTATGTCATCATTTACTCCGACGCAATCATAGTGGTACCACCTGTCGCACTGATCACACTGCACCATATGGGAACTATCCGTTTGGTCACACTTTTTGCAGTGGTGTACACTGTCCAACTGGTTTTGGCCATCCGTAGCGAACATGGTTGTGTTTTCGGTCGATTCAATCAATAAAAAAATTAATTTACTATGTTTTATTTTTCGCAAAACGCGCAAAGTTCACTTTAATTGTATAAAGAATTTTTAAAGATTTGTAAATGTGGATTTACAAGCCCGATTTCACGCTCAACAAGTTTTTAATAGAAGATAGATTTTTGTTTTTTAGTATTTTAATTCTGTTTATATAACTTTAGTTTCAAATCTCAAATTTAAATTTTTCATACAATGTCTTGAAATCAAATTGCCTCAACAATAACTCAACTTTAAAAATTCTTGTTTCTTTGTTCATTTACAAACGCGAACTGACTGTACCTTTTAAGACTCGAAACACATTAGCTTTTTTATATTACGTTATTCTTTAGCAGTTACTTTAAGTTTTTGTGAACATATGTAAATATACATAAAGAGATATAAAAAGAACTATATGAGCAAATTGAGAAAATTATATGATAAAGTTTTATGGTAAATAATATACCCAGTAGGGAATTATAAAAATATAAAAATACTCTGTTCGGCGGCAACAGTCTTAAAAGCTAATTTTAAAATGTTCATTTTAGAAAATCAAACAAACGTTTTAGCAGCTCATATTAAAATGTTTATTTTAGAAAATCAAACGAACATTTCAGACGCTTTTTTAAAAATGTGCGTTTTTAAAATAAAAATAAACGTTAGAGGCGCAAAAACTGGGTTAAACTTTTTCAAACGTAGCGCGTTTCTACTAGTTTTGAAAATGTAGTTTTCTCAGTGTATCTAAATTATATGAGGACTTATATTCACAAGTTTGGTTAAGAAGCGATTACGTTATCAATTCAATATGATCAATCATTTGTTAAAATAAACAAAAAAAAAAAATAACAGCAACGTTTTGTATACCAAACGACATGAAATTTTAATACCTTTTATTTGATGCCGAATTTGTGTATGTTTCAATACGTGGTGTTGAAGTAATTGCGAAAAAACGTATTTTTTGCAAATTTTTGACCGAAAAAAAAAAATGATTTTAAATAATAATTTAACAAAAAATACTCTTAAACGACAGCTAAAGGCAGAACCAAGTAATGCGTAAGTAAACAAAAGTTAGAGAGCAAAAGAACGTACTTGCTTAGCAATATATTGCGTCGCCCAAGTTGTGCGTAAGCAATTTTTCGTTCAGTTTCTCAATTTTCGTTTACTTTTCAAAACTTGAGAGTGAGCGCTCGACACCGTATATTGCTAAGCAGAAAAAAGGTTGCAACCTGTTTAATAAATTATTTTAATTTTGATGTTAACCGCTTATGTACCGAAATTTTATTTAAAATCAGTAAAAAATATATGTTTTAGATAGGATTAATTTATTAAGTGAGGTACGTACTGAAATTGACCGCTATTTTCAATCATTAAGCATGGATGAATTTACAAACTTCAAGAAAATAATTTTTAATAATTTTAGTTGGCAATCTTTTACGACAAAAACAAATTATGTTTGATTTGTCATTTCATTCGAATCGATTTATGTGAAAATTTTTTTTCATGCTTTCTTTGTTTTTAATTAAGTATGGAAAAGTGTGTTTTTGAACTTTTTATACTTTTCGTTGACTTCTCTCTCTCTGACTTCCTTAATTCAGAGTTCTCTGAACTAACTCTGAGTAGAGTATTTTTTAAATGTACTCCACGTGCTCTAGCTCTGTAAACATAAAAACTAAAACGCCTAATGACTACCCCAGATAGACACCTAACTGCTAGATATGCCAAATATGTGGCATAGCCATATCGTATAAGACGTTAGGTTTGTAGAAAATTCTCCATACAAAATACGTTAGGTTTGTTCTAGCGTCATGAAAATTCTGTGGTCAAATTCCTATCTGTGTGATCTGGCATCCCTGTCTGCCACTTTTGTTTTGTGCATTAAAAAAGCTGAAGCTGCTCTGCTCACACCCATAACAAATGCCTTAGAGAATTCAATAACAAACAGCTGCTTACATAAAACAGCAGCTAGTGCATGCGCACCGCTGCTACACCATAGCCTAGTGGTAAAAGCTCTGACCTATAATGCAAACATACGTGGGTACAAATCCCACTCAATAAAAACACATTTTTTTTTTTGTTTAATCATTTATTAATATTTTTATTAATTTATTTCCATTGACATGGACTTGGATTATATATAACATGGATAAGTTTGATAAAAAGTTAAATTTTGAAATGTGTCAAAAATGATTAAGTTTAAATTAATTAAGTTAAGTATGGTTAAATAAGTTTTAGTTCAAAATATGCACAAAGAAAAATAAGGTTTAAGTTTATAAATTTATAAAATGGACAACAACTTTTTAAGTCCAGGTCTGTGTTGTCATACACTTGCATTCCTATGCCCGCTTCAACTCCTACGTCCACTTGCATGTTAGGTGCAACTTCATCCACCTGCAGGTAAGATGCACCTTGTCCGCGTTCTGTCCGTCCACTCACAGCACCATTTTCTTCCACTTTTCATTTTTATTCACTTTTCACTTTATATGTTTTAATTTGCAATTATATTATTTATTATTTCAATTAGATTTAATTTTTTTATTTGAAAGTTCCTTTCAGTTGCACAGCTTACTGTTTTGTTTGTTTTTTTTTTTCTTTACCCGTTTAGTTTTTTTTTATGAGTAAAAGAGCATGCTATGTAAACACATGCAACTTTCCTTGTTTGACTGAAAACCATAAAGTAAGAGTGTTAGTGAACACCACATTTTGTTTCTTTGTGTATGTAATCACGTTAGAGGTGTCTAGCTGGGACATTTCTTTATTCATCCTGAAGAAAAAACAACAATTGAGTAGAATGTTGTTTATCCAGATTGGAACGAACAAACAAACAACATTGAATGTCTTATTGAAAATTTTTTGTAAATTTCAAACTTTGTAGTTCTTAAAAAGACCCATACACGAATGAACATAACCCACAACATATACGAGTACCCAGATTTTGGTTTGCCACACACTAAGAAAACTTGTATGCAGCCTTGCTGTAGAACCTAAAAAATTCATACATGATGAGCTGGATTTGTTTAATTTGTGTTTACTTTTTTGCTTCCCTTCGGTAAGAACACCTAATATATACAATTTTATTCCTCAAGTTTGGAACTGTTTTATTTGATATAGTAGTTGTACGTTTCTAACAAAAAGTTACACGCTTTGCTTGTTTTGTACTTATTTTTGTCAAGAAAAATCTCTAAAAAAATTTAAAAAACTTCTCTAAAAAGTCCCTCCAAGCTTCATTGTCCATAATATTTGCCATTCTATGTGATTATTGACGATAAAAACAAATAAAATTGCCAATTTGTGCTTCAAAATTCAAAACTTTGACTTTGAGTACGCGAACACCACTATTAAGTGAGAAACCCAAACTAATCGCACTCTGCCGGGCTTATTCGGAGACCTAGTGGTGAAAATTGGCAGATACCAGACGCGATCTGTGTTAGCATGCAACTCCTCAGTACTAAGTCGCCTTGCGTATCCTTTATTCAGCGATTTCCTTTTGCATTGCGGTCTTCATCGATGGGTCCTTATGGAATTTTCGATCCAAGCAAATCATACGTTTCAATGCAGTATCGTAGCTATCTGGCAAATTAATTTGGTCGTAGCGCCAGAGCAACCCCACTTCGAAACGGCTGCCCACTTTTTTACAAGTTTTATCGAGGATATCCATAGCCCGCTTATCTTGCTGTGACATCAGCTGTGTGGGTGATGGTGCATCAAGCTTGTAGTGCTCCTTGACAAGGTCGTGTAGTTGTTCGTACTTCTTGCTGCAGCCACAAGTATGTATGTTTAGGTACGAATTTGGTGACTGACTTGAGCAACAACCTTGGAGCGCCCAACCTAGCCTCGTTTTGGTGGCTATGGGCTGGTTCCAGGCACCCTCACGTACTTTGAGTGGCACAACTAGATGCCAGTTGTTGGATCCGATGAGAATGGTTGGCTTTGCATCTGCGTACGTCTGTATAGGCAACCCAGCCAGGAAGGGAAACTGCGCGGTTATTTTTTCCATGTCGACAGTTTGCGTTGGAGGGCCCAAGTTGCTGACTGTGTGAACCCCTTGCATAGTGAAGCAATCGCCGTTTTGTAGGTTGGCCACCTTCAGTGTGGTTCCAATGGAAAAATCTTCAGAACGAGTCTTATCGCCGGTCCAGCGTAAGCACAAAGGATCTAGCACGCCTTTCAAGTTGAGATGCTTGAAAACCTCTTCATCAATCAACGTGGTAAAAATGCAAAGGCATCAAAAAAATTGTTCACAGTGTGGATACGAACCGGTAGTATGCGGAAAAATGAGCTATCCTCGTCGTGAGCGCTGTTGTGTGAATTCGGGGTCACTATGGACATGATACAATAATTTTATAAGGTAGTCCAGACATTTGACGTCTTCTCCCAAAAATGAAAGTTCATACCCTTAGTTGACAATTATTACAAAAGAGAGACTTTTTGTCGACATCACAGGCACTCAGTTGTACAAAAATCATACTTTTCCGTAGTCCAATTTAGAAAAATGTACTTGCGTTCACTACGTTTTATAATACTTTTTTATTACGAATAAAAAGAATAGAAGTATTCACGATTCAGTGCAGTTGCCAGTGTAGTTGAGGATTTGAGGAGTTGTACAGTTGCGTACATTGAAAAATTGTACAGCTTTGAAATAGTGATGCAACATTCATGAGTTTAAGGGCCAGTTTCACTAACTATACTTAAGTTAAACTTAAGTATAAGCTCTGAAAATGCATGTCATTGACCATACTTAAGTTCAACTTAAGTATGAAAAATGCGTAACTAAAGTTATACTTTAGGTATACACACAATATTAATAACACAAAATTAATAGCACAAAGAAAAAATCGCGAGTTATTTAAAAACAAATTTCGCCAAATTGGCAGTTAAAAAATATTTGAAAATTTGTAACAACTTTCATGGCCGTAACAAACTTAATTAAGGGCCAGTTTCACAACCATTAGTTAACCAATTGGTTTACTTAATAAAAGCTGTTAGTTAACTATAACTTTTCGTGATTTGGGTTTCACAATGCTTTAGATAACTAATGGCAATTGTGTAAACAAAATATGGCAACACTATATAAAACATATGGTTTTGTTATTTGCTTTAATACTTTTCTTTTTTTTTTTTTAGCTTTGAACCAAGGATTTCAGGTGTCAAACCTATTCAGTCAAGTCTGCTTTGGTTTGGAAATGGGGAAATAGATAAGTAGGAGACAAAGGGAAATGAAGAGAAACAAATGTAGAATGTTCTAGTGTGTCGGAGTGCTATATCAGCATTCGAATTTGAATCTGAGGCAAGTGTTATGCCTTTACCTCAGTCAATCCAAGGTATCAAGCAATCTCATTCCACAAACATCTCTACCACCAACTACAACTTCCAAAGTCGAATATATTGATGAAGTTTTAATTTCAGTTGATTAGAAATGAGGAAAGAATTAAAGAAAGGTAAAAGCGTAGGACCATGTCTAGACCGGGATTCGAACCCGGAACCTCTGGGTTGATAGTCAAGCACGCTAACCACTCGACTACCGAGGCCCACGCGAGATGTCCTAATTTTTCACAGTATATATAAACACAGTCCGAATTGCTATCAATACCGTAATTCCAATCGGAATCCATCATTATTTGTTTCACGTTTCTATTGTTGTTATTTTCTATTACATAAATCAGCTGTTAGTTAACTAATGGTTTAAACCAGAGAACAACTTGAGTGCATTCAAATGGAGTTTTGAATGTGTCGTCAAAATACGAGCTTCGAATGTGCCTTCTGCATTAAAATTAATGCGCAAAGACATGTACCAATCGCTGTGGTACGAATGCCGTAGAGTACGAGCGATGACGAATGCGAATGCCTGCGAAACATGAATGACCGACGAAGCCAGACATTCGCAACATTCGCCAAAAGCAACGAATATTCATGCTTTTATGTTGTGTGGTTTTTGTATATTTTTTGTTGTTGGTACTTGCTTACTGTGCCACGTATCCAACGATTTATTGTTGGTGTTGGCTTTTTGTTGTAATTGTTGTTGAAAGCATAAAAAACGCTGCGCACAACAAAACACCAGGACAAAAAAAATAAAACAAAAATAAAATTCCACTCGAGCTCGAGTCCAGCAGCAAACACTCGAGCTTCCAGCAAATCATTCGAATGTCAGCATTGTCTGACGATTCGACGATTCGCAGTCGTCACACACTGTGCTAAGCACCAATCGTTGTTTACGAACTCGAGTGGTATGCATGCATTTTTTTTTTGTGCGATTGTGGCTGACGACGATTGTTATTCGAGTGGCAAAAAATTACGAATGGTCTCATGCAGTTCTCTGGTTTAATCCACCACCAGTTTTGGCATAATCTCTAGTTAACTTTGATTGTGAAACTCAGTCAGTGGTGAAATAATTGTCGTGAAACTGGTATTAAGCAATGCACACAGTTTTGTTTGCAATTACATCGAAAAAGTACATTTTAAGCTAAAAGACGCAACACAACCCTAAAAAAAACGAAGTCAACACAACCCTGCTTATCATTATTTTTTGAGAGAGAATATTTTTTGTTTACAAAAATTAAGGGTATGTCAAATATCTGGACTACCTTTCTCTAATTCTATCATGACTATGGACACAGCACCTGCGTTCGTTGCAACTGGTTGACTGGTGACAGTGCTTTTGTGTAGAAGTTGATGGTGTTTCGCATTGCAGCTTTCAATTCCGCAGACCCGATTGACTAGGCGGCGCCTACGATCAATACTAATAATACTAAGCTTTTTGAACTCCTCACATTGAGCAATTTTATGACCGCTGCTTTTGCAGTTTCCGCAGTCATATTTTTGTTGAAAATTTTGTGCTTGAACGTGCTTGTTGACATGGCCGTTGCGCTTTGTTGTTGAAGGCGAAACCACTTGACTGGCAGCTTCCGCGAGCCCATAAAGCCAATCACTAAACACTTTCACCAATGGTACTTCTTTGTGTTTAGGATGCATAGCCCAAGACATTTTATACTGGTTCGGCAGCTTCTCTACTAGCTCTCTTACTAGCATAGGGTTGTTCATGTAGACGTCCATGCGGCAAGCCTCCATCGTTGAATATACGTTACGCACAGAGAGAGCGAAGTCGATTAGAGTATCTAATCTGTCTTTTAAAGGTGGCACTTTTCTTACCTTGTCGATGAGATTTTCAATTATATACTCTGGCCTACCAAAGCACATCCTCAGAGTGTGAATTATTTCTGGAACCATTGCTGGTAGTAGCAATTTGCTTCTCACCATTTCTCGTGCTTTTCCTTTGAGTCTGGCCTGTAATCGCATTAAATTTTCTGCGTTCGTGTACCCGGCGACCTCTGTGCTGGTTTCGAAACTGCATATAAACAGGGGCCACTCCTCAAGATCACCATGAAAATGCGGCAGCTCTTTGGGAATGGCTTGCCTAGCTGCCAGCTGCATTTTGGTAGGCGTCGACTGCACGCAATCACTGCTCTTAATCAAAGAAACTTCTTGAGCTTGTGACAATGTCTTGTATTTTTCTTCTAAATAACTTTTTTTAAGCTTTGTTTCTTCCTCCAGCATAGCTAAACGCAATTCACAACTTTTTGCATTTATTTCTTTTCGAGCAGCTGGTTGCGAATTTGACAGAAAATGTTGCTGGCCGTCAAACGTAAACAAAGAATGTTGCTGAGCGTTCCTAGCAAACTCTGGATGCTGCTGAGTATGTTTAGCGAAATCTACATGTTTCTCAATATTACATGCATTTGTCGCAACATTATGCTCTCTTTGCGTTGTATCATTACAATTTGCTGCAACATTATAGAAGTTCGAAGCATTTGTATAAATTGGCTGCGCTCGAGTTGCAGGGCGAAAATTAAGCATTGGTGCCGACTCCCGCAGTTGTGCTTCTGCTTCATTTTTTGCAGCAACCTTTTCGATATATCCAACAGCCTGTTCAGCAACTTGTCCATTGCTCCATACGATAGGTTTATTAACTTCGGATGGAGCCGATGATTTTTTTGTTTGATGAAATTGACTGCACATGGTTTGCGGGGATAAAGTTGCCCGTGGGTGAATTTGCTGAACCCTTGGTGGAGCATCACTTTGTGCAATTGTTGGAGGAGCATTCGAACTCGTTGTGACAGCTGCTAACAAGGGATTACAGCATCCGCAGCTCCAACTTATATCAGCTATGTCATCATTTACTCCGACGCAATCATAGTGGTACCACCTGTCGCACTGATCACACTGCACCATATGGGAACTATCCGTTTGGTCACACTTTTTGCAGTGGTGTACCTTGTCCAACTGGTTTTGGCCATCCGTAGCGAACATGGTTGTGTTTTCGGTCGATTCAATCAATAAAAAAATTAATTTACTATGTTTTATTTTTCGCAAAACGCGCAAAGTTTACTTTAATTGTATAAAGAATTTTTAAAGATTTGTAAATGTGGGTTTACAAGCCCGATTTCACGCTCAACAAGTTTTTAATAGAAGATAGGTTTTTGTTTTTTAGTATTTTAATTCTGTTTATATAACTTTAGTTTCAAATCTCAAATTTAAATTTTTCATACAATGTCTTGAAATCAAATTGCCTCAACAATAACTCAACTTTAAAAATTCTTGTTTCTTTGTTCATTTACAAACGCGAACTGACTGTACCTTTTAAGACTCGAAACACATTAGCTTTTTTATATTACGTTATTCTTTAGCAGTTACTTTAAGTTTTTGTGAACATATGTAAATATACATAAAGAGATATAAAAAGAACTATATGAGCAAATTGAGAAAATTATATGATAAAGTTTTATGGTAAATAATATACCCAGTAGGGAATTATAAAAATATAAAAATACTCTGTTCGGCGGCAACAGTCTTAAAAGCTAATTTTAAAATGTTCATTTTAGAAAATCAAACAAACGTTTTAGCAGCTCATATTAAAATGTTTATTTTAGAAAATCAAACGAACATTTCAGACGCTTTTTTTAAAATGTGCGTTTTTAAAATAAAAATAAACGTTAGAGGCGCAAAAACTGGGTTAAACTTTTTCAAACGTAGCGCGTTTCTACTAGTTTTGAAAATGTAGTTTTCTCAGTGTATCTAAATTATATGAGGACTTATATTCACAAGTTTGGTAAAGAAGCGATTACGTTATCAATTCAATATGATCAATCATTTGTTAAAATAAACAAAAAAAAAAAATAACAGCAACGTTTTGTATACCAAACGACATGAAATTTTAATACCTTTTATTTGATGCCGAATTTGTGTATGTTTCAATACGTGGTGTTGAAGTAATTGCGAAAAAACGTATTTTTTGCAAATTTTTGACCGCCATTTTGAAAGCTTTAGCCTTGAATTCAGCAGCTATTAAAAAATAAGTCAACCTTAGAATTTTGTCCTCTATCTCATATCCAAAGCTCATTCAAATCGGAGAGTGACACCTGGGGACCTTCCTTTGTGAGTCTATATTTTATGTATTGAGTACATTTTTTGTAAAAAATTGCATAACACGTTACTTGTATATATTGAAGTCTGCAATGTATGCAACACATAACATCATGTATTGAATACATCTTTAATTAATTTTACTTCCCTTTGCTCAGTAAATACTATTCTCGTTGCGTTCCCATCAGAGATAAAGAGACTTCGAGTTTAATGAAAATAAAGAAATTTTCGCGCGTCAAGTTTGCTTTTCTACCAATTTTTTATGCACACACTTATTGTGAATGTAAATTCACCTCATAATTTCCAAGTTCAGTTGTAAACAGGGTTACGTTAAACTTAAAACGTACTAACAAAAAAGAGTTGCCTAAGTTTAATAGGCGTTTTCGTTTATTTGTTTAGAGCAGAGCAAAGAGTTTCAAAAAACTTGTTGGTGATTTTTATTTTATTCAGAGTTATAAGAGCAGATTGATCGAATTTTTTTCGTGAAAAAAAACTTGTTCGTGATTTTAATTTTATTCAGAGCGATAAGAGCAGATTACTCGAGTTTTTGCTTTCACTCATAGCACAACGAGAGTACTCTCGATGCGACTCTATGTGCTCTGTATAAAACGTTCGAGCACGTAGAGCATATATCAGATAACACTTGCATGATATAGCTGAAAATGAATAATCTTTATCAAAATTAAAAGAAAAAAAAAAATGATTTTAAATAATAATTTAACAAAAAATACTCTTAAACGACAGCTAAAGGCAGAACCAAGTAATGCGTAAGTAAACAAAAGTTAGAGAGCAAAAGAACGTACTTGCTTAGCAATATATTGCGTCGCCCAAGTTGAGCGTAAGCAATTTTTCGTTCAGTTTCTCAATTTTCGTTTACTTTTCAAAACTTGAGAGTGAGCGCTCGACACCGTATATTGCTAAGCAGAAAAAAGGTTGCAACCTGTTTAATAAATTATTTTAATTTTGATGTTAACCGCTTATGTACCGAAATTTTATTTAAAATCAGTAAAAAATATATGTTTTAGATAGGATTAATTTATTAAGTGAGGTACGTACTGAAATTGACCACTATTTTCAATCATTAAGCATGGATGAATTTACAAACTTCAAGAAAATAATTTTTAATAATTTTAGTTGGCAATCTTTTACGACAAAAACAAATTATGTTTGATTTGTCATTTCATTCGAATCGATTTATGTGAACATTTTTTTTCATGCTTTCTTTGTTTTTAATTAAGTATGGAAAAGTGTGTTTTTGAACTTTTTATACTTTTCGTTGACTTCTCTCTCTCTGACTTCCTTAATTCAGAGTTCTCTGAACTAACTCTGAGTAGAGTATTTTTTAAATGTACTCCACGTGCTCTAGCTCTGTAAACATAAAAACTAAAACGCCTAATGACTACCCCAGATAGACACCTAACTGCTAGATATGCCAAATATGTGGCATAGCCATATCGTATAAGACGTTAGGTTTGTAGAAAATTCTCCATACAAAATACGTTAGGTTTGTTCTAGCGTCATGAAAATTCTGTGGTCAAATTCCTATCTGTGTGATCTGGCATCCCTGTCTGCCACTTTGGTTTTGTGCATTAAAAAAGCTGAAGCTGCTCTGCTCACACCCATAACAAATGCCTTAGAGAATTCAATAACAAACAGCTGCTTACATAAAACAGCAGCTAGTGCATGCGCACCGCTGCTACACCATAGCCTAGTGGTAAAAGCTCTGACCTATAATGCAAACATACGTGGGTACAAATCCCACTCAATAAAAACACATTTTTTTTTTTGTTTAATCATTTATTAATATTTTTATTAATTTATTTCTATTGACATGGACTTGGATTATATATAACATGGATAAGTTTGATAAAAAGTTAAATTTTGAAATGTGTCAAAAATGATAAAGTTTAAATTAATTAAGTTAAGTATGGTTAAATAAGTTTTAGTTCAAAATATGCACAAAGAAAAATAAGGTTTAAGTTTATAAATTTATAAAATGGACAACAACTTTTTAAGTCCAGGTCTGTGTTGTCATACACTTGCATTCCTATGCCCGCTTCAACTCCTACGTCCACTTGCATGTTAGGTGCAACTTCATCCACCTGCAGGTAAGATGCACCTTGTCCGCGTTCTGTCCGTCCACTCACAGCACCATTTTCTTCCACTTTTCATTTTTATTCACTTTTCACTTTATATGTTTTAATTTGCAATTATATTATTTATTATTTCAATTAGATTTAATTTTTTTATTTGAAAGTTCCTTTCAGTTGCACAGCTTACTGTTTTGTTTGTTTTTTTTTTCTTTACCCGTTTAGTTTTTTTTTATGAGTAAAAGAGCATGCTATGTAAACACATGCAACTTTCCTTGTTTGACTGAAAACCATAAAGTAAGAGTGTTAGTGAACACCACATTTTGTTTCTTTGTGTATGTAATCACGTTAGAGGTGTCTAGCTGGGACATTTCTTTATTCATCCTGAAGAAAAAACAACAATTGAGTAGAATGTTGTTTATCCAGATTGGAACGAACAAACAAACAACATTGAATGTCTTATTGAAAATTTTTTGTAAATTTCAAACTTTGTAGTTCTTAAAAAGACCCATACACGAATGAACATAACCCACAACATATACGAGTACCCAGATTTTGGTTTGCCACACACTAAGAAAACTTGTATGCAGCCTTGCTGTAGAACCTAAAAAATTCATACATGATGAGCTGGATTTGTTTAATTTGTGTTTACTTTTTTGCTTCCCTTCGGTAAGAACACCTTATATATACAATTTTATTCCTCAAGTTTGGAACTGTTTTATTTGATATAGTAGTTGTACGTTTCTAACAAAAAGTTACACGCTTTGCTTGTTTTGTACTTATTTTTGTCAAGAAAAATCTCTAAAAAAATTTAAAAAACTTCTCTAAAAAGTCCCTCCAAGCTTCATTGTCCATAATATTTGCCATTCTATGTGATTATTGACGATAAAAACAAATAAAATTGCCAATTTGTGCTTCAAAATTCAAAACTTTGACTTTGAGTACGCGAACACCACTATTAAGTGAGAAACCCAAACTAATCGCACTCTGCCGGGCTTATTCGGAGACCTAGTGGTGAAAATTGGCAGATACCAGACGCGATCTGTGTTAGCATGCAACTCCTCAGTACTAAGTCGTCTTGCGTATCCTTTATTCAGCGATTTCCTTTTGCATTGCGGTCTTCATCGATGGGTCCTTATGGAATTTTCGATCCAAGCAAATCATACGTTTCAATGCAGTATCGTAGCTATCTGGCAAATTAATTTGGTCGTAGCGCCAGAGCAACCCCACTTCGAAACGGCTGCCCACTTTTTTACAAGTTTTATCGAGGATATCCATAGCCCGCTTATCTTGCTGTGACATCAGCTGTGTGGGTGATGGTGCATCAAGCTTGTAGTGCTCCTTGACAAGGTCGTGTAGTTGTTCGTACTTCTTGCTGCAGCCACAAGTATGTATGTTTAGGTACGAATTTGGTGACTGACTTGAGCAACAACCTTGGAGCGCCCAACCTAGCCTCGTTTTGGTGGCTATGGGCTGGTTCCAGGCACCCTCACGTACTTTGAGTGGCACAACTAGATGCCAGTTGTTGGATCCGATGAGAATGGTTGGCTTTGCATCTGCGTACGTCTGTATAGGCAACCCAGCCAGGAAGGGAAACTGCGCGGTTATTTTTTCCATGTCGACAGTTTGCGTTGGAGGGCCCAAGTTGCTGACTGTGTGAACCCCTTGCATAGTGAAGCAATCGCCGTTTTGTAGGTTGGCCACCTTCAGTGTGGTTCCAATGGAAAAATCTTCAGAACGAGTCTTATCGCCGGTCCAGCGTAAGCACAAAGGATCTAGCACGCCTTTCAAGTTGAGATGCTTGAAAACCTCTTCATCAATCAACGTGGTAAAAATGCAAAGGCATCAAAAAAATTGTTCACAGTGTGGATACGAACCGGTAGTATGCTGAGAAATGAGCTATCCTCGTCGTGAGCGCTGTTGTGTGAATTCGGGGTCACTATGGACATGATACAATAATTTTATAAGGTAGTCCAGACATTTGACGTCTTCTCCCAAAAATGAAAGTTCATACCCTTAGTTGACAATTATTACAAAAGAGAGACTTTTTGTCGACATCACAGGCACTCAGTTGTACAAAAATCATACTTTTCCGTAGTCCAATTTAGAAAAATGTACTTGCGTTCACTACGTTTTATAATACTTTTTTATTACGAATAAAAAGAATAGAAGTATTCACGATTCAGTGCAGTTGCCAGTGAAGTTGAGGATTTGAGGAGTTGTACAGTTGCGTACATTGAAAAATTGTACAGCTTTGAAATAGTGATGCAACATTCATGAGTTTAAGGGCCAGTTTCACTAACTATACTTAAGTTAAACTTAAGTATAAGCTCTGAAAATGCATGTCATTGACCATACTTAAGTTCAACTTAAGTATGAAAAATGCGTAACTAAAGTTATACTTTAGGTATACACACAATATTAATAACACAAAATTAATAGCACAAAGAAAAAATCGCGAGTTATTTAAAAACAAATTTCGCCAAATTGGCAGTTAAAAAATATTTGAAAATTTGTAACAACTTTCATGGCCGTAACAAACTTAATTAAGGGCCAGTTTCACAACCATTAGTTAACCAATTGGTTTACTTAATAAAAGCTGTTAGTTAACTATAACTTTTCGTGATTTGGGTTTCACAATGCTTTAGATAACTAATGGCAATTGTGTAAACAAAATATGGCAACACTATATAAAACATATGGTTTTGTTATTTGCTTTAATACTTTTCTTTTTTTTTTTTTAGCTTTGAACCAAGGATTTCAGGTGTCAAACCTATTCAGTCAAGTCTGCTTTGGTTTGGAAATGGGGAAATAGATAAGTAGGAGACAAAGGGAAATGAAGAGAAACAAATGTAGAATGTTCTAGTGTGTCGGAGTGCTATATCAGCATTCGAATTTGAATCTGAGGCAAGTGTTATGCCTTTACCTCAGTCAATCCAAGGTATCAAGCAATCTCATTCCACAAACATCTCTACCACCAACTACAACTTCCAAAGTCGAATATATTGATGAAGTTTTAATTTCAGTTGATTAGAAATGAGGAAAGAATTAAAGAAAGGTAAAAGCGTAGGACCATGTCTAGACCGGGATTCGAACCCGGAACCTCTGGGTTGATAGTCAAGCACGCTAACCACTCGACTACCGAGGCCCACGCGAGATGTCCTAATTTTTCACAGTATATATAAACACAGTCCGAATTGCTATCAATACCGTAATTCCAATCGGAATCCATCATTATTTGTTTCACGTTTCTATTGTTGTTATTTTCTATTACATAAATCAGCTGTTAGTTAACTAATGGTTTAAGCCAGAGAACAACTTGAGTGCATTCAAATGGAGTTTTGAATGTGTCGTCAAAATACGAGCTTCGAATGTGCCTTCTGCATTAAAATTAATGCGCAAAGACATGTACCAATCGCTGTGGTACGAATGCCGTAGAGTACGAGCGATGACGAATGCGAATGCCTGCGAAACATGAATGACCGACGAAGCCAGACATTCGCAACATTCGCCAAAAGCAACGAATATTCATGCTTTTATGTTGTGTGGTTTTTGTATATTTTTTGTTGTTGGTACTTGCTTACTGTGCCACGTATCCAACGATTTATTGTTGGTGTTGGCTTTTTGTTGTAATTGTTGTTGAAAGCATAAAAAACGCTGCGCACAACAAAACACCAGGACAAAAAAAATAAAACAAAAATAAAATTCCACTCGAGCTCGAGTCCAGCAGCAAACACTCGAGCTTCCAGCAAATCATTCGAATGTCAGCATTGTCTGACGATTCGACGATTCGCAGTCGTCACACACTGTGCTAAGCACCAATCGTTGTTTACGAACTCGAGTGGTATGCATGCATTTTTTTTTTGTGCGATTGTGGCTGACGACGATTGTTATTCGAGTGGCAAAAAATTACGAATGGTCTCATGCAGTTCTCTGGTTTAATCCACCACCAGTTTTGGCATAATCTCTAGTTAACTTTGATTGTGAAACTCAGTCAGTGGTGAAATAATTGTCGTGAAACTGGTCTTAAGCAATGCACACAGTTTTGTTTGCAATTACATCGAAAAAGTACATTTTAAGCTAAAAGACGCAACACAACCCTAAAAAAAACGAAGTCAACACAACCCTGCTTATCATTATTTTTTGAGAGAGAATATTTTTTGTTTACAAAAATTAAGGGTATGTCAAATATCTGGACTACCTTTCTCTAATTCTATCATGACTATGGACACAGCACCTGCGTTCGTTGCAACTGGTTGACTGGTGACAGTGCTTTTGTGTAGAAGTTGATGGTGTTTCGCATTGCAGCTTTCAATTCCGCAGACCCGATTGACTAGGCGGCGCCTACGATCAATACTGATAATACTAAGCTTTTTGAACTCCTCACATTGAGCAATTTTATGACCGCTGCTTTTGCAGTTTCCGCAGTCATATTTTTGTTGAAAATTTTGTGCTTGAACGTGCTTGTTGACATGGCCGTTGCGCTTTGTTGTTGAAGGCGAAACCACTTGACTGGCAGCTTCCGCGAGCCCATAAAGCCAATCACTAAACACTTTCACCAATGGTACTTCTTTGTGTTTAGGATGCATAGCCCAAGACATTTTATACTGGTTCGGCAGCTTCTCTACTAGCTCTCTTACTAGCATAGGGTTGTTCATGTAGACGTCCATGCGGCAAGCCTCCATCGTTGAATATACGTTACGCACAGAGAGAGCGAAGTCGATTAGAGTATCTAATCTGTCTTTTAAAGGTGGCACTTTTCTTACCTTGTCGATGAGATTTTCAATTATATACTCTGGCCTACCAAAGCACATCCTCAGAGTGTGAATTATTTCTGGAACCATTGCTGGTAGTAGCAATTTGCTTCTCACCATTTCTCGTGCTTTTCCTTTGAGTCTGGCCTGTAATCGCATTAAATTTTCTGCGTTCGTGTACCCGGCGACCTCTGTGCTGGTTTCGAAACTGCATATAAACAGGGGCCACTCCTCAAGATCACCATGAAAATGCGGCAGCTCTTTGGGAATGGCTTGCCTAGCTGCCAGCTGCATTTTGGTAGGCGTCGACTGCACGCAATCACTGCTCTTAATCAAAGAAACTTCTTGAGCTTGTGACAATGTCTTGTATTTTTCTTCTAAATAACTTTTTTTAAGCTTTGTTTCTTCCTCCAGCATAGCTAAACGCAATTCACAACTTTTTTCATTTATTTCTTTTCGAGCAGCTGGTTGCGAATTTGACAGAAAATGTTGCTGGCCGTCAAACGTAAACAAAGAATGTTGCTGAGCGTTCCTAGCAAACTCTGGATGCTGCTGAGTATGTTTAGCGAAATCTACATGTTTCTCAATATTACATGCATTTGTCGCAACATTATGCTCTCTTTGCGTTGTATCATTACAATTTGCTGCAACATTATAGAAGTTCGAAGCATTTGTATAAATTGGCTGCGCTCGAGTTGCAGGGCGAAAATTAAGCATTGGTGCCGACTCCCGCAGTTGTGCTTCTGCTTCATTTTTTGCAGCAACCTTTTCGATATATCCAACAGCCTGTTCAGCAACTTGTCCATTGCTCCATACGATAGGTTTATTTACTTCGGATGGAGCCGATGATTTTTTTGTTTGATGAAATTGACTGCACATGGTTTGCGGGGATAAAGTTGCCCGTGGGTGAATTTGCTGAACCCTTGGTGGAGCATCACTTTGTGCAATTGTTGGAGGAGCATTCGAACTCGTTGTGACAGCTGCTAACAAGGGATTACAGCATCCGCAGCTCCAACTTATATCAGCTATGTCATCATTTACTCCGACGCAATCATAGTGGTACCACCTGTCGCACTGATCACACTGCACCATATGGGAACTATCCGTTTGGTCACACTTTTTGCAGTGGTGTACACTGTCCAACTGGTTTTGGCCATCCGTAGCGAACATGGTTGTGTTTTCGGTCGATTCAATCAATAAAAAAATTAATTTACTATGTTTTATTTTTCGCAAAACGCGCAAAGTTTACTTTAATTGTATAAAGAATTTTTAAAGATTTGTAAATGTGGGTTTACAAGCCCGATTTCACGCTCAACAAGTTTTTAATAGAAGATAGATTTTTGTTTTTTAGTATTTTAATTCTGTTTATATAACTTTAGTTTCAAATCTCAAATTTAAATTTTTCATACAATGTCTTGAAATCAAATTGCCTCAACAATAACTCAACTTTAAAAATTCTTGTTTCTTTGTTCATTTACAAACGCGAACTGACTGTACCTTTTAAGACTCGAAACACATTAGCTTTTTTATATTACGTTATTCTTTAGCAGTTACTTTAAGTTTTTGTGAACATATGTAAATATACATAAAGAGATATAAAAAGAACTATATGAGCAAATTGAGAAAATTATATGATAAAGTTTTATGGTAAATAATATACCCAGTAGGGAATTATAAAAATATAAAAATACTCTGTTCGGCGGCAACAGTCTTAAAAGCTAATTTTAAAATGTTCATTTTAGAAAATCAAACAAACGTTTTAGCAGCTCATATTAAAATGTTTATTTTAGAAAATCAAACGAACATTTCAGACGCTTTTTTAAAAATGTGCGTTTTTAAAATAAAAATAAACGTTAGAGGCGCAAAAACTGGGTTAAACTTTTTCAAACGTAGCGCGTTTCTACTAGTTTTGAAAATGTAGTTTTCTCAGTGTATCTAAATTATATGAGGACTTATATTCACAAGTTTGGTTAAGAAGCGATTACGTTATCAATTCAATATGATCAATCATTTGTTAAAATAAACAAAAAAAAAAATAACAGCAACGTTTTGTATACCAAACGACATGAAATTTTAATACCTTTTATTTGATGCCGAATTTGTGTATGTTTCAATACGTGGTGTTGAAGTCATTGCGAAAAAACGTATTTTTTGCAAATTTTTGACCGCCATTTTGAAAGCTTTAGCCTTGAATTCAGCAGCTATAAAAAAATAAGTCAACCTTAGAATTTTGTCCTCTATCTCATATCCAAAGCTCATTCAAATCGGAGAGTGACACCTGGGGACCTTCCTTTGTGAGTCTATATTTTATGTATTGAGTACATTTTTTGTAAAAAATTGCATAACACGTTACTTGTATATATTGAAGTCTGCAATGTATGCAACACATAACATCATGTATTGAATACATCTTTAATTAATTTTACTTCCCTTTGCTCAGTAAATACTATTCTCGTTGCGTTCCCATCAGAGATAAAGAGACTTCGAGTTTAATGAAAATAAAGAAATTTTCGCGCGTCAAGTTTGCTTTTCTACCAATTTTTTATGCACACACTTATTGTGAATGTAAATTCACCTCATAATTTCCAAGTTCAGTTGTAAACAGGGTTACGTTAAACTTAAAACGTACTAACAAAAAAGAGTTGCCTAAGTTTAATAGGCGTTTTCGTTTATTTGTTTAGAGCAGAGCAAAGAGTTTCAAAAAACTTGTTGGTGATTTTTATTTTTTCAGAGTTATAAGAGCAGATTGATCGAATTTTTTTCGTGAAAAAAACTTGTTCGTGATTTTAATTTTATTCAGAGCGATAAGAGCAGATTACTCGAGTTTTTGCTTTCACTCATAGCACAACGAGAGTACTCTCGATGCGACTCTATGTGCTCTGTATAAAACGTTCGAGCACGTAGAGCATATATCAGATAACACTTGCATGATATAGCTGAAAATGAATAATCTTTATCAAAATTAAAAGAAAAAAAAAAATGATTTTAAATAATAATTTAACAAAAAATACTCTTAAACGACAGCTAAAGGCAGAACCAAGTAATGCGTAAGTAAACAAAAGTTAGAGAGCAAAAGAACGTACTTGCTTAGCAATATATTGCGTCGCCCAAGTTGAGCGTAAGCAATTTTTCGTTCAGTTTCTCAATTTTCGTTTACTTTTCAAAACTTGAGAGTGAGCGCTCGACACCGTATATTGCTAAGCAGAAAAAAGGTTGCAACCTGTTTAATAAATTATTTTAATTTTGATGTTAACCGCTTATGTACCGAAATTTTATTTAAAATCAGTAAAAAATATATGTTTTAGATAGGATTAATTTATTAAGTGAGGTACGTACTGAAATTGACCACTATTTTCAATCATTAAGCATGGATGAATTTACAAACTTCAAGAAAATAATTTTTAATAATTTTAGTTGGCAATCTTTTACGACAAAAACAAATTATGTTTGATTTGTCATTTCATTCGAATCGATTTATGTGAAAATTTTTTTTCATGCTTTCTTTGTTTTTAATTAAGTATGGAAAAGTGTGTTTTTGAACTTTTTATACTTTTCGTTGACTTCTCTCTCTCTGACTTCCTTAATTCAGAGTTCTCTGAACTAACTCTGAGTAGAGTATTTTTTAAATGTACTCCACGTGCTCTAGCTCTGTAAACATAAAAACTAAAACGCCTAATGACTACCCCAGATAGACACCTAACTGCTAGATATGCCAAATATGTGGCATAGCCATATCGTATAAGACGTTAGGTTTGTAGAAAATTCTCCATACAAAATACGTTAGGTTTGTTCTAGCGTCATGAAAATTCTGTGGTCAAATTCCTATCTGTGTGATCTGGCATCCCTGTCTGCCACTTTGGTTTTGTGCTTTAAAAAAGCTGAAGCTGCTCTGCTCACACCCATAACAAATGCCTTAGAGAATTCAATAACAAACAGCTGCTTACATAAAACAGCAGCTAGTGCATGCGCACCGCTGCTACACCATAGCCTAGTGGTAAAAGCTCTGACCTATAATGCAAACATACGTGGGTACAAATCCCACTCAATAAAAACACATTTTTTTTTTTGTTTAATCATTTATTAATATTTTTATTAATTTATTTCTATTGACATGGACTTGGATTATATATAACATGGATAAGTTTGATAAAAAGTTAAATTTTGAGATGTGTCAAAAATGATTAAGTTTAAATTAATTAAGTTAAGTATGGTTAAATAAGTTTTAGTTCAAAATATGCACAAAGAAAAATAAGGTTTAAGTTTATAAATTTATAAAATGGACAACAACTTTTTAAGTCCAGGTCTGTGTTGTCATACACTTGCATTCCTATGCCCGCTTCAACTCCTACGTCCACTTGCATGTTAGGTGCAACTTCATCCACCTGCAGGTAAGATGCACCTTGTCCGCGTTCTGTCCGTCCACTCACAGCACCATTTTCTTCCACTTTTCATTTTTATTCACTTTTCACTTTATATGTTTTAATTTGCAATTATATTATTTATTATTTCAATTAGATTTAATTTTTTTATTTGAAAGTTCCTTTCAGTTGCACAGCTTACTGTTTTGTTTGTTTTTTTTTTCTTTACCCGTTTAGTTTTTTTTTATGAGTAAAAGAGCATGCTATGTAAACACATGCAACTTTCCTTGTTTGACTGAAAACCATAAAGTAAGAGTGTTAGTGAACACCACATTTTGTTTCTTTGTGTATGTAATCACGTTAGAGGTGTCTAGCTGGGACATTTCTTTATTCATCCTGAAGAAAAAACAACAATTGAGTAGAATGTTGTTTATCCAGATTGGAACGAACAAACAAACAACATTGAATGTCTTATTGAAAATTTTTTGTAAATTTCAAACTTTGTAGTTCTTAAAAAGACCCATACACGAATGAACATAACCCACAACATATACGAGTACCCAGATTTTGGTTTGCCACACACTAAGAAAACTTGTATGCAGCCTTGCTGTAGAACCTAAAAAATTCATACATGATGAGCTGGATTTGTTTAATTTGTGTTTACTTTTTTGCTTCCCTTCGGTAAGAACACCTAATATATACAATTTTATTCCTCAAGTTTGGAACTGTTTTATTTGATATAGTAGTTGTACGTTTCTAACAAAAAGTTACACGCTTTGCTTGTTTTGTACTTATTTTTGTCAAGAAAAATCTCTAAAAAAATTTAAAAAACTTCTCTAAAAAGTCCCTCCAAGCTTCATTGTCCATAATATTTGCCATTCTATGTGATTATTGACGATAAAAACAAATAAAATTGCCAATTTGTGCTTCAAAATTCAAAACTTTGACTTTGAGTACGCGAACACCACTATTAAGTGAGAAACCTGTTGTACAACCTGAAGTTCCTCTCCCACAAAATCAAAAAGTTTTGATTTTCTTGAGACCAACTCATGAATTTTCAAATGTGTCCGCCAAAAAGGCCACAAACAAAGAAACATTTCATGTATTCATCCAAGTTCGCGAACAAGTCCGCCTGTGTATGGGCCCCATAATAATATTTAGAGTATATTATTTGTGCATCACATACTATCAATTTTTGCTGTAAGACCTTAATAAAACCAAAAGAAGTTTATTTTTAAGCACCCTACTGTTTATACTGATGGTTTACATATATGTAACTTGTCCCAAATATGTCGTGTTTATATTTGGGAAATACCTATGAAATACCTTTCATAAAATAGTACTAGTACAATACATTTTTAAATTCGTACTGTAACAATGAAACCTACTCCATTTTATAGAAAACTACGCTTTCAGGCAACTCTGCGATTAGGTTCAGACCGTGGTGGGTTATAGATTAAAGGCAGTGGCCGCCATCAAGCGACACAAGTGTTCTGACAGTGAGACCTTAGTAAGCGCTCTTTTATATTATTAAATAGTTACGACAAATGTCAGGCATATTGCCCAAATGTCAAATTACAGGGGCATGTGTCAACTAGTTTATCAAAATAACAACGAATGCTTATGTTATTGCAGTGTAAGCGTACTTTTTATACGCAAATCTTAAAATTTTAAGTGTTTAAAAGTACTTCTTAATATTTTTTAATAGTTGTGACTGAACAGAGGCGTTCCTGGGCTTGGTGTCACCCGGGGCGGGTACTCATGGTGTCACCCGGGGCGGGTACTCATGGTGTCACCCATATAGATAATAAATTTTTAAATGCAGTAAGAAACCAATTCGATGTGATTTAGTATTTTTATTGTTATCGTTATGTTTTTCGAAAAAAAGGTTAAATAAAGAAAACTTATTAAGGGCGGGAAAAAAGTTTTGAACATCTCAAGAATATTGTATTGCATTTTGAGGACAATCGGCTTCAACTCAGCTATACCAGTGAACGAAACTTTAAATCGGTTTTCACAAACATGTAATATTTAAAGTCGGTGACCGCGATTCGGAGAAAACTACTACACCGATCGTTTTAAAAATTTCTCCACATATTGTGCATTCAAATAACTCTCAAATGACCTTTAAATTTTTCAATAAGTATCTCAATAAAAAATAGGCAGATTTTATTGTAAAAAAACATCAACATTTCATCGCGTTCTTTGCAAAAACCAATTTTTTGAGGCACCAGCGGAGACCTGGAATAAATCTGTTATTACTTTATATTTTTGAACGTAATTTTTTTAAATAATCTTCAAATGTTTTATTACAATATACTTATTTTCACAATTAATCTGTAATAACAATATGTCATAAAAAAATTCTTGATAGTATGCTTTTTAATGGCGCTGCACACTGCATTCATGCTATACAAAATTGGTACAAAAATAGAAAGAGTGCTCCGATGATTATTAAATTTTGTATGGTTAAATAATTTAAGCTAAATAATCAAAATTGCAAAAATGGTTGAAATCGGTTAGTTCCTAGGGGTACCTTCCTTGGACCTATATTAAATTTTTATACGATTTTGTATGGGAGGTACATACAAAAGTAGCCCGATCCTATCAAAACTCAGTGAGAATGCTAGACAAGAAGAGTTATAGATGTGAACTGAAAATTTTAGAAATTGGTAAAACCTTAAGGGTACCACTCTTGCACCTATATTATTTGTTTTTAAAATCCAATTCAAGACACATTTTATGTTACTTATAATAGAAAAATAAAAATGTAAACTTTTTTTTATCACTCACGTCACTACGGACTTTCATCACTATAACTTGTTCGTGAGGTTCACTACAAAATTAAAGAATCCTTTTTTTTGTAATTCCCTTTTCAACTTTGCTAAATTATTTTTCTATGCAAAAATGATAAGTTTTCACAAAAAGTCACTTTATTAAACCTGGATAACTTTCTTGTTTATAAAAAGGTGCAGATAATATTTTTTTTTTTTTTTTTTTTTTTGGATTCGCCAAAGGAGTGAGAAATCTCATAAATACGTATAGCCCGTACTATACGCATGCACGACTTACATTCTACAACAGTCCGGATTAACCGGAAAGATAGAATGCACCTACGTACTTAAAAACACACCCAGTTGGCGAAGTATGAATTTCCACTAAGCACATAACTGGCTTTTCAGCGGAACTTAAAAATTTTATACAAAAACACGAATTTATTAAGAATATTTGAATTTAAAAAAGTAAACAACATCAAATAAGTAGTAAACTTTACATAAAACTCTAAAACAAAGAGACCAAAGTAACTATAAATAATATGAATATTAGTAAGTTTGCGGCAACTATCCAACCCAAGATCCTACGTGGAAAAGAGAGTAAACTCTTAAACACCAAACCAATTCCAATTATAACGGAGATATATACGTGTAAATATGTACAAACATATATGTGCATATATATACGGGTCACTATGTAATTTTGGAACACCGTGCTAATGTTATTAATTGGATATGTATTTGGGCCAACGCAGGCATAAACTTGCATGGAAAAGAGATAAACTCTTGCGCACCAAACTAAGTAACTAATAAGTCAAAATGAATAAGAAAAATTAAAAATTTTTTTTTGATTAAAAACAAACAAGTTTAAGCATACATATCATATTCGATGGTGTTTACTTCATCAAACGCAATATTATAAAGGAAAACAACTGAAACGGTCTCGAATATATGGAATAACTTCAGCCAACATTTTAACAGAATATAACAATATTATTAACCGAGTTAATGTTTGAAACAAAATTCTAAAATGTATCAATTATTTAAATGTAAAATCATTTTCCGTTTCAAGGCATCCACCGACTCACAAAAATTAATTAAGCTGTAGCTATTGTTGAAATCACTACACATACATCGTAAAGGGTCATGAAGGGCAAAATTTGAAGTGCACTAGCTCAACTTAAAAAGCACAAAATGTCTAGATCCTCTTCTTGGGCTGTTAAAGTTAAGAGATGAGAGAATATATTGGGAGTCAATATCACCACAAAGTAATATATATAGGAAGGTGACATTAAGCACCATCCTTCTGCTTCTCAGGGAAGGTAGTAAAATTTGCTTAAGGCGGGTTTCATACGAAGGAAGAATAATATCTGGGTTCCAACGATGATGACGTAAAGCAAAAAGTAAAAACTGTTTTTGAACCGATTCTATTGCATCAATGTGGACGTTATATTGAGGGTTCCATACTACGGAAGCATATTCAAGAATAGGTCTTACGAGAGATATATACAGTAATTTAGTAGTGAAGGCATCATTGAATTCTTTCGCCCATCTTTTAATGAAACCAAGGATACCTCTAGCCTTATTTACAGCCAAATTAACGTGGAGATTGAAGCGAAGTTTTGGATCCATAATTACACCAAGATCAACAAAACTATGAACAATTTCTAAGTGGATGTTATTTATAGTGTAATTTGTACTATGAGCAGTTCTACGTGAGAAGGTCATTGATTTGCATTTTTTTAAGTTAAGGTTTAATAGGTTGAAGTTACACCAATCCACTAGTCTGTTTAAATCAGATTGTAAAAGGTGTTGTTCGTCGAGTGACTTGTAGGTAAGAAAAAGTTTCACATCGTCAGCATACATTAAGGCGTCACAATGTTTAATTGCCGATGGAAGGTCATTAATAAATAGTAAGAATAAAACCGGTCCAAGATGACTTCCTTGCGGAACACCAGATGTAACCATTATATTTTGTGAAAGAGACTTTTTATATAAAACTTTTTGAAAACGTCGCGATAAATAAGATTCTATCCAATTAAGCAATTTTACAGGAAACCCAATTAGCTTAAGTTTATTCAATAGAAGATTATGATTGACACTGTCAAAAGCTTTGCTAAAGTCCGTATAAATAACGTCAGTCTGTTTTCCCAAAGTAAAACCTTTTATTACACGAGTTGTAAACTCCAAAAGGTTTGTTGAAGTTGATTTACCCTTTAAAAAACCATGTTGAGTGTCAGAAATGGAAGAAGATACGAAGTGGGTTAGTTGTTCAGTTATGATTTTCTCAAATAATTTAGGGATTGCGCTTAATTTGGCGATGCCTCGGTAGTTAGTGACATCAATTTTGGAGCCAGATTTATGAAGGGGTATAATATATGAATCTTTCCATATAATGAGAAAATGTCCACTTTGCAAGGATATATTAAATATGTTTGTTAGAGGAGCACACAGGTTGCTAGCACATTCCTTTAGAATGCAACTCGGAATTTCATCAGGGCCAGTCGAAAAAGAGCATTTAACTTGACGAAGGTAATGCATAACAATAATTGAGTCTATTACTGGAGTTTCAAAAAAGCTAACTGGAGGTAAATAAGGATGCTCAGTACACATATTAAATGGTATGTTGGAGTAAGTTGATTTGAAGAAGCTTGCAAACATGTTGGAAATAACATTGTCACAAGACGATTCCTCTTGATTGAATCTCATAAGGGGTGGAAAGTTGGAAGCCTTACGTTTTGAATTAACAAAAGTATAGAAGAGTTTCGGATTATCATTAAAATGAGATTTGATGTTGGCTATATAAGCAGAATAACACTGTTTCTTTAATAGCTGGTATCTGCAACGACAAGATGAATAACAAGCAAAGTCTATATTAGAACTAGATTTTTTATATTTTTTAAATAAGCGATTTTTTAAATTTTGGAAATAAAATGTTAATACTCGGCAAATCCAGTGTCACTCACGTTTCAGTCATAGCAGTAAACATAAGTTTTTCTCCATCAAAAATATATGATTTTCACATAAAATTATGTGGGTACAATAAGTCTTAGGCTCACTTTTATAAGTTCATGCAAAAAGTTTTAAATATATTTACTCATTTCGAAAAAACCTTCTGTAAATAGTGTGTCACTCACGTTTTCGCACGATTTTCATTTTTCGAGTTCTTCTAACAAATTGCTTAAAATCTGCGAATTGTTTGAGTAAATATAAGGAATAAAGTAATTTTCCGTAACGAAATTGAGTAGAAATTTAAACTGCAGGCAAAAATTTAGTTTTCTCTCAGAATTTTAAGATTTTTTCATATACTGATTTTGTCACTCACGTTTCACGTCGATGTCACTCACGTTTCAAATCAATTTTAACTGTCTTTTTTTTTGCATCGTGGTTAATCTGGTGAACTTTGTTAAGAATATTTTATAAAAAAAATTTGTTTCTTAATATTAAGGACATTTTTAAACAAAAATGAAAAAAAATTTGTATGGAAAGAATTATGTAAAGCATAATAAAGTTTAAAAAAATAATTCATAATATAAAAACAACACAAAAATTTTTTCAGAAATATATCATTTTACCAAAATTTATTCCGATTCTAATTCACCTAATTCGTTAATCCTTACGCTCATTAAAAGCCAAAAACCGCGCCAAATTTGACTATATGACTGGCCTATTAGCAATTCCGTCGAGGCCAACGACTTAAAGTAATGATTTAATTATATCTTTTTAATCTTTGCTATATTTTGTTTCTTATATGAATCCGGATTTAACTATAATTTTTCTCTATCTTTTTTTCATACGTTCTTTCTCTTTTTCTTGATGTTTACGTCATCTTCTTTCATTTCCAATACAAAAATAAACAAAAAAAAAATTAAATGTCACTCACGTTTCACTTCTTCAAAAGCTTTTTTAATGAAAAATAATTGCGTCTGCTTGATTTAAAAAAATTCAAAATTTACTTATCTTATATTAAAATTCAATCCGAGACATAAATTATGCCAGCCAATTATTTTCCAAGATAATCCAACTTATCAATAAAAATTGTCATTAACGTTTCACTCTTGAATCACATTTTTAAATTTTATTTTTCGATAGAAAATAAGTTTTTTTAAAAATTTTAATATTAATTTTTCAATACAAAATATTTCAATTGTGAATATTTTATAACGGTGCTTTGATATTTAAATCGCGAAATACCAAATTACAAACAATAAAAACCTACAATTTTTTAACTTGCTACAGATTAAAAATACATTCAATAAAATCACTTAAAATTTGAGGATACAATATGTTTTTTTCAAAATGCTTTTACCGCAGGAAAACACAAAGAATATCCTAAACGTTCCATGTATTTTTATTGAACTTTAAGCATTTTTATTTTTTAAGGTTTTGGTTTACTTTTTCTGGATTTGCCATACTTCAAATCAAATTACGAAAAAGTTTCGCTAAAATCGAAAATTTGTTTTTTGTAATTCAATTTGAAATTTTATAAATTTTTAATATTTTTTTGTGCAAAATTTACATTTTGTTGTAAAAAAATCACTTTTAAATTTGCAATTCTTTCTTGTTTATAAAAAAGTGCAAATAATATTTTGAAAATAAAAAATAAATACTTTAAATAAAATTACAGAAAAGTTTTGCTAAAATCCAATAATCTTTTCTTTTTTTTTTTGATAAAAACGAAACAACAACATTTTTTCTATTTTTGCACCATTTTGATGCATTGTGCGCTTAACAAATAAATAACTTTCGAAATAACCACATTGAAATCAATATTACTTGCAAGCTCGTTTTCAATGGATAAAATAGCAAGATCGGAAACTCTTGCCTCTCCCTTGGAAGACCTTAAATAAGTTTTAATTAATTTTAGCTTTGAAAACGTTTTCACAATGTTTTCCGCTCATTGTTTCGACTTGCAAGCAGAATTTTAAATTTTAAAACAGCTTTTAAAAAAATGAGACATACATTTTTTAACGTTAAGTATTTTTTCCCTTTTTCTGATTGTTTGAGAATTTAAAAAAATTATCGAAATGGTGTCACCTCTAAAATAGTAGTACCCGGAGCGGACCGCCCCCTCCGGCCCCCCCTAGAACGCCTCTGTGACTGAATAGCAAACATATATTTGTTTGATTAAATGGTAACAGTCACTTAAAAATTCTAAAATTCAGCGCTACTTGGAAGCATTTAAGTTCGCTGAATGCATTCAATGAGTTTCCACCGTGATGAAAACCTGAACCTGAACCCAATCCAGCTGAGTTGGATTAGAGCTGAACTGAAACTAGCTGAATTTTGGTGAACATTTACTAACACATTTACAACATTTGTGTTAGTGTTGAAAATTTTTGACATAAGGCGCACATTATGCTATCCCTTTTATACGAGGAGTTTCCAATCTCTTTATCTCTGGTTCCCATACAAGATGCAGTACCAGGGATGATAAATTCAGTATTAGAGTACTGAATTCAGTACTTTTCGCTTTTCAAAATTAATGTAGTACCCCTGCAATAATTTCAGTACTTTTAACAAATATATAGGGTCTCACTTCTACTCATGTCTTTCTTTTGTGTTAATGTGGTATCACTAATCAGCTGATTTAATTTTGTTGCAAAAAATGGAAGAAGAATGGATCGTCGAAGAAGTAAGTACATTTTTCCATAATTCTTCGTATCCGTTCTTTCGAAGCATGTTTTTGAACAAATTTCAAATTTTTGAAAACTATTTTTGCAATTTAGCTCCAAAACACAAAAAGAGGTGCTCACAGTTCGATTGAAATATCTTTCTAAAGTTGCCAGGTGTTAACTTTAAAAGCAAACTGTGAATTCCCTGATAGTTTACAAATTTTTTTTTACTTGTTTGAATTATTGAAATCGTTATTTAAATTGACTCCGGCAAATGCAGTTACTGACCAAACATATGCCTCTGTACCTTTACTTATAAAACGCGTAATTTGAAAAAAAAAATTAAATTATTAATGCTGAATTTAAAGCTCTTGCTGATTTCGAAATTTGTACAAATTTTAAAATGACAGTTTGAGCAAAAGTTGGATCATTAAACAATGAAAATATTAAACGTATGTTTGTTATTATAGTTATATAAAATTATGGAAGAAATACTTTCTGTCCCTCGTTCGTCAGCTTGCGTTGAAAGTATTTTTTCTTTTCAAAATTTTAAAAAAATAATAAAATACTCTATAAACGTCGAAATAGGTTTCAAGTAAACTCCCTTTTAAGATTAATACACGCAAAATACCTTTGAAAACCAAATGAAGCATGCTGGTAATGTATCGAAATTTATCAAGAGCTATTATCCAAAAAAATCAAAAACTTAGATATTGAAGAATTACACGGAACAACGATTAAAAAAGTTCAAGAGGTTTGATAATTTGTCTTACATAATTCAAGGATAATAAACTACATGGCGTACTCAGATTTTTTTTCTATCACGTCATATAAATTTCGAGTAAAACCACTGTGACCGTGTAAAAATTACATTCGGTTTCGTACAACTAGGTGTTATATATTTAACTGCTCAAAAAATTAAAAAAAAACCGGTTAATAAGACTTTAATGGGTTTTAAACAAGGGGCGTGTCACTTTTTAATCAACTCAAATTTTAGGTATAAATTTAGAAGTATAAGTATGAACACATCAATGAAACTCTACACGACATACTATTTAGTCATGTCCTTTGACTGACAAAAGTGAGCAAGCAGTGGTCCAGGGAGCGTGTCACCGTCCATACAATACAAAATATTCAATATTAAAACTCATTATGGAGTAACTTATTTATCAGGTTTTTCTACTAGAAAACTGGCACAAACATTGGAAGACTGGGCGTGGCTTTGCCCATGCAAGTCACATTTTTTTAATAGATTATATATGGAAGTAAAATAAAATCGCTCATATTTACGATAATTGCCAAAAACCTCTGAAGAGCGCAAAAGTTTTTAAAGATTTTAGTGCTGATGCTTCATCATGAAATTAAGAATTCTGTGCAGATTTCAAATGATTTATTAAAACATGCATATCAAATTGTTTTCCTGCAGCTTAAATGTAAGATTTTTTATAAAGTTTTCAATTTTGGGGTTGTATGGGAGGTTGGCGTGGTGGTTTCAGTTTCGTAACTATTTTCACTATTCTGGATTCTATGGTAGGTGGGCGTGTAAGTGGATTTATGACGCACATTTTTTTAACGCACCTCAGTTTTAAAATAAAGTACACAAATACCGCATTTCAATTTTTTAGCTTAAATACTAGCCTATTTATAGAGTTTTCACTATAGTGGGTTGCATGGGAAGTGGGTGTGTCCGTAGGCGGATGACGCCTCCTTTTCTACCACGATTTATTTTTGATATTAAATACAAGCGTATCAAATTTTTGCCTGTAGCTTAAAGAGAAGCATATTTATAAAGTTTTAAAATATGAGCTTGTATGGGAGCTGGGCGTGTTAGTGAGTGTATGACGCCCAATTTTCTAAAACACCTTAGTTTTGACGAAGAATACTTGAATATCGAATTCCAGTTTTGTAACTTAAATATTAGCCTCTTTATAGAGTTTTCATAATTGTGGTTGTGTGGGAGGTAGGCGTGGTTTTCATCCGATTCAGTCCATTCTCGAACTTGAACTGTGTTTTTTAGAAAAAAGCTCAAATATCGAATTTCATTAAGATAGCTTGAAAATTACGGCTGTAATCGTGTCGACAAACAGACGGACATGGCTAAATCAACTCAGGTGGTGATGCTGATCAATAACATATACTTTTCTCTGCCTGCCACGCCTCTTTTTTGGGGTGTTACACACTTCGTGAAGAAAATAATATATCCCTTACGCAGTACGCGTGGGGTATAAAAATAAAAAAGCATTTTAAGGCTTTTATAATTTAAAGAATAACAAACAAGTAAACAAAGTCTAAAGTCGGTCTAGCACGACTATGAAATAGCCTTAACCTACTTATCCAAAATACAATAATAGTATTGAAAATGGGCGTGTCCGAGGGCGGATGAAGCCCATATTTTTATGCATTAAAATGTTGATGAAAAATTCACACATCCCAAGTTTTATTCCTGTAGCTCACATGTTAATGCCCTGAGTGTTTTTACTTTTGTGAGTTACTACGCCCAATTTTCAAAAACATATTCGTATGGGTAAAAAAACCCACCAAATTTTATCTCTGTAGGTTGAACAGAAGCTTATTTATTGAGTCCTCAATTTTTGGGTTGTATAGGAGATGGGCGTATCCGTGGGTGGATAACACCAATTTTTCGAAGACACCTTAGTTTTATTATAAAATACATACATACCAAATTTGATCTCTGTAAGACAAACATAAGCTTATTTATGCAGTTTTCAATTTTTGGTTTGTATGGGCGGTAGTCGTTTCCGTGGGCGGATGACGTCTATTTTTCAAAACATCTTTGTGTTGTTAAAAAGAACATACGTACCAAATTTTATCTCTTTAGGTTGAACAGAAGCTTATATATTGTGTTCTCAATTTTTTGGTTGTATGGGAGATCGGCGTGTCCGTGGGCGGATGACACACATTTTCCGAAGATATCTTTGTTCTGATACAAAGTACATAAATACTCAAATTTATTGTTGAAGGTTATGTAACGTAAAGTTACAAATATATAAACACATTTTAGTAATACCCTGTAAACATATTCATACGAGTATAAACGTATTTACAACATATACATATATTAACATAAACATTTACATAAACATATTTATAGCACGATAAAGCTATGAACTAAGCACCGCATATTATATTAACACCCTGTAAACATATTCACATACATATATATACTAACATAAAAATAAATAAAACTGCAAGCACAAGGCAACCAAAACAACAACAACTACACAACTATGAGTACAACCACCGTGTACGATAACAGCAACAATCACCAAGCATCAAGCACAATAATAAACTGCAAGCACAAGGCAACTAACGCACTAATTACACATTAACATATTTTCATCAGTACAAACATACGAACATACATACATATTAATATAAGTAAAACGAAAACTGCAGGGGAGGATCAAAAATTTTGAGATCCTTCAGGCCTTACAACCCCGCGGTCCCCAGTTAACCAAACCCAGGCGCGTCTGCCTCAGATTGGGCGGCTCCCTGGTCTGCGTCTGCGCCTAAGCGCAGGGTCTTTTGACCTGTCCGTAGGGATAAACGGAAAAAATATTGAAAAAAAAAAAAACAAATTAATAAGAAATAAATATAAAAACAAAAAAAAATTACAGAAAAAAATATATAAATAAAACCCAGAAGAGTCTGACCCATAGTGGGTGGCTTTCTGGTCTGCGTCTGTACCGTAGCGGTCGGCAGTCTTTAAAACCTATCCGTAGGTATAAAAGGATATGGGAAGGACACCCTGAAAATAAATCCTCATCGCATAAATGTCTGGTAACAACATGATTACTCCAGGTGGCAGCCTGGAGCACAATTCAACTGCGCGATTGCATAAAGACTCCCAAACAGATCCGATTTTCAAGAAGATCCCAAAGGCCACTCCTTAAAGTGCAAGCGAATTCAGCAGCGGCTCTCGGAAAACGCCACCAAAGAAAACTCGATTAGAGGAGGGCACTCCTAAGCCCAACTCCAACGTGGAAAATCCGTCCACGCAACCCGAAATTTCATCGGCGAAGCGCAAGGTCGAGACTTGGACCAAGGTCGTTAGCAAGGCGAAAAAACGCAAAAAACGTAATAAATTGCCCCAGAAGCTAGCCAGACCAGATGCCATCGTCGTAGCGAAAGCAGGTGAGCTCTCATATAGTGACATCAACAAGAAGATGAAAGTAGAAAAGGCACTGGAAGGGTGAAAACGTCTCAAGAGTTAGACGCACTGAAAAAGGTGAAGTGCTTATTCAGCTCAAGCGGTCTACAGCCCAGTCGACTCAGAAGCTAAAAGAAGAGTTCGACAGGGTATTTAATGGCCAAGCCGAAACGAAAGCCCTTACAGAGGAGATTCAGGTCGAAATTAAAGACCTCGACGAAGTGACAATATCGGACGATGTGCGAAACGCCATCCAGAAGTATCTGGGTGAGTCTATAGTGGTGAGCGTGAAGTCACTTCGTAAAGCCGATGCTGGCACACAAACGGCGGTTGTAAGCCTACCTCTGACACAGGCAAGAAAGATGACCGAAACTGGCAAACTTAAAGTTGGCTGGGTCATATGTAGGGTTCGAGAAAAATTTACTCAAACCAGGTGCTTCAAGTGCCTCGACTTTGGTCATAGCGCAAAAAGCTGCAACAACACTGACCGAAGTAAGTGCTGCATGAAGTGCGGTAAAGAGGGCCACAAGGCGAAAGAGTGTAGTGCGAGACAAGCTGCTTTTAATGCTTGGCCAAGAAAAGCACAGAAACAAACCACCAAAAAAGCTACAAAGCCTAAGCGAAGATGAGATTCCTGCAGCTTAATCTTAACAACTGCCGGGCAGCGCAAGACCTACTAGCGCAAACGGTCAGAAAACAGAGCACCGATCTTGCAATTTTAAGCGAACCGTTTAAGCGAAACCTGCAAAAACCCAAAAGAGGCTTCATACTCTTCGAGGCGTTCGCATCACTTGACGTGGTGCTGCTCAATACCGGATTGCAGCACACATTCAGTAGTGCAGTAGGTAGCTCCTTTATTGATCTGACCTTCGCTAGTAGTGAGCTTGGTATTCAGACTGGGTGGATGGTGCAAGATATTTATACGCACAGCGACCACCATGCCATTACATAGACGCTAAGTAGACAACATCGTAGCCGAAGGAATAGTAGCGAAAACAGATCTGCTTATAAAACAAATTCGCTAGACGAAGACATCTTCAGAGTTATGATGGCCGACATACACCTCGCCGGCACTGCAACCAATATGGCAAGACAAACTACTGACCAAGTCAGGAGAGCTTGCGACGCTTCCATGCTCCTTAGAAGACCAAGCAAACGACAGCGCAGCCCAGTTTACTGGTGGTCCCCAGAAATCGCAATAGTACGCAGAGAATGCATTCAAGGTAAAAGAAGATACAACCGCTCAAGAGGTTCCACCAGATTCGAATTTCTTCGCGAATCCTACCGTGTATCCAAAAAATCTTTGAAAAAAGCTATTAATAGGAGCAAGCGCGAGTGCTTTCTGCAGCAATGTGATGAGGCAGAAGCTAGCCCATGAGGAACCGCCTACAAGATAGTAACAAAAAAGCTGAAGGGGCTTAGACAGCCCACTCCTACGGACCCGCACCTGCTCGGTAACGTAGAAAGGACTCTCTTCCCGCCACAACCAGCGATTTTGCCCCACGATGCAGATGAAGACGATCTGAATCAAATAGTAAGGGTAAGCACTGACGAGGTGGTGGCAATTGCCAAATCCGTGAAGAACGAAAAGGCACCAGGGCAAGATGGTATTCCTAACCGTGCGTTAAAACTCGCCATCTTAGAGCAACCTCAAACATTTGTCGAGCTCTTCAACGCCTGCCTAAGGGAGGGCATATTTCCATTTCAGTGGAAGGCCCAGAGACTAGTGCTCATTAGAGTGGGTCGGCTTCCATACAAAAAAAAAAAGTTTGAAAAAACCACCCCCTATTGTAAAGTCGACCTCGAGAGGATTCCGAAAACAAAAAAAAAATTTTTTTGGACCACCCAAAAAACAGCCAAAATGGTCTTTTTTGCATAACTTAAGCATTACATGTCAGATCTTAAAAAATTATATGTCGTTGAAAAGAACTTAATGAACCCTACATTGTCTTACCAGAACATTTTGACTTTTGAGGTCATATTCAACTAGTAAGCCCCGTTAGCCCGATTTACCCCCCTTAAATTTATTTTTTTTTTCTCATAAGATTGAACTCCTTCAAGTTTGTTTAATTTGTGTTAAAAAATTATTCATTAAGTTTAAAAACAAGGAAGTTATAATAGTTCAAATATTTTATATAATCCTTTTTTTTTAAAAAAATAACTTTTATTTTAGTCAACGAACACTTACAAAATATATAAAAAAAATTGCAAAAGAAACGTCACAGAGTTTGAAAAAATTCTTCAAGAATTGTTGCATCGTGCAAACATTCCGACATTGGTAAAACGACGGTTCGAAGGTACATAACAAGTCTCATAAAAGAACATTATGATTAATTAAAACATTCACATAAATACAATGAAGTGGAATGGAATAGAATTTTTCTTATATGTCAGGGCAAATGTAAGATAGAAACAAATGCCCAATATAGCTCCTCCGATTTTGATAAGATTCCTCAAAGAAAGTTGACTTTTGACAGACAACTTTTTCAGTTGTCAGTTGTTCAGCTGTATGTGATGAAATGTCGAGCATACCTCCAATATCAAATTTTTCCATTGGTTATGTTCTTTGCTCAAGCGATGAGGACGATTGTAGGTTTTTTTTTAGAATCTAGATTATATTGTGACGTTTCTTTTGCAATTTTGTTTAATTTATGTAATTGTTCGTTGAGTAAAATAAAAGTTAATTTTTATAAAAAAAAAAGATTATATAAAATATTTGAACTATTATATCTGACATGATCTGACATGTAATGCTTAAGTTATGCAAAAAAGACCATTTTGGCTGTTTTCCCGGTCGTCCAAAAATGTTTTGACTCTCGAAGTCATCTTTAAAATAGGGGGTGGTTTTTTCAAACTTTTTTTTCGAACCACTGTAGTGCTTATACCAAAAGGCAGTGCCTCTACGGAAGATCCCTCAAGCTACAGACCAATTTGTCTGCTTGATACATTAGGGAAAATCTTTGAGCGACTGTTGTGCAACCGAATTGAAGACGCGATTCAAATAGCCGGAGGGCTATCCAATCGTCAGTTTGGGTTTCGGAAACTGCACTCAACGACAAATGCCATACATTTTGTCCATTTGTGAAGAATGGTGCAAAACAATATTGCCTTGTAGCAACGCTTGATGTACGCAATGCCTTCAACTCACTAACTGGAGCAATATTTTGAAAGCTCTTAGGGAGTTTGGAGTACCAAGCTACCTCACGAAAGTGATTGCGAATTATTTCCAGGAGAGAGTGCTGCAATATTCAACCGATAGCGGCGCAAGGATGTACAATGTCACTGGCGGCGTTCCACAGGGGTCAGTTCTAAGGCCCCTTCTGTTGATCGTCATGTATGATGGTGTTCTAAGGCTCGAGGTACCTACAGGTGTCAAGATCGTCGGATTCGCGGATGATTTAGTGGTTGTTGTTACAGCTAAACACCTAGAAGAAGTAGAGGCCCTTAGTAGTGTTGCTATTAGCACTATCTACGACTGGCCAAAGTCAGCTGGGCTTAGTTTAGCGGAACATAAGACGGAGGCGGTGCTTATAAGTAGCCGTAAAAAGTGCGAAATCGCAGTTATAAACATGCGCGGGACGGAGGTACACTCAAAACCATTTATTAAGTACCTCGGTGTGCTAATGGACTCTCGACTCTGTTTCAAACAGCACCTAGAGTATGCCCACAGAAAAGCAGCCACTTCATGCCTGGCGCTAGCAAGAATGTTGCCAAACACACGAGGACCAAAGCAAGCCCGCAGGACACTTCTTCTCAATGTCCTGCGTTCGGTTTTGATGTACGCATCAACGGTCTGGGCTGCAGCGATTAAGGTTTAGTCCTACCGTCGAGGAGTAGAGTCGGTGTACAGACTAGGCGCTCTTAGAGTGTGCTGCGCTTTCAGAACAGTGTCTGAGGATGCAGCTCTAGTGCTCGCTAGCTCGATCCCCATCGACCTCTTGGTGGAAGAGGCCCAACCAGGAGCTGTTAGCGAGAGCGCATCCGCTCGTAAAAAACTGGCGCGAGAGAGAAGTAGAAGTAGAGCGAGAGAGATCCCAGTGGCAGGAACGTTGGGATAGATCGGTGAAGGGACGCTGGACCCATCACCTCATCGCTAACCTTTCCGTGTGGTGTGGTAGAAGTCATGGTTCAGTGAATTTCTACCTCACCCAACTTCTGAGCGGGCACGGTTGCTTTAGAACATACCTGTTTAAAATCAAGCATGCAAGTGACCCCTATTGCACTCATTGCCCTGGTAGCATAGTAGAAGACACTGCACACGTCCTCTTCGAGTGCCCTAGGTTCAACGAAGCATGAACTGATGCTTCGGTCCGCATGGGCGAAGTGGTGACACCCCAAAACTTGGTGAACCTCATGTTGAGAAGCGAAACCAACTGGTCTGTGGTAAGCTCTTTGTCCAAACGCATAATCGACGAACTTCGAAGAGTCGAGCGTTTGCAAAATAGTTCAGCGTTAGATAGGTAACAATTCGATGTTTAGGGTTCTCCCCGACCCAGAGTCGACATCAAGTTAAGGAGAAAATTTAGGGTCTTAACTTGACAGTCATCCTACTGACAAAATTAGTCCTTCAGTTTTCAGCTTAGTGCTGTTCCCCCATCCCGCGAAGTTATGCCTTACGGCGGTTCCACAGGATTCATACTGGGTCGAAGATTCAATGCGGAGGTTTAGGTTTAGTGCGTAGGAATCGCACACTCCCACCTGCACGGTGGGGCCTATTAAAGGTTCCCCCTTCGCGAATAATATATATATAAAAAATAAAAAAAACGAAAACTGCAACCACCAGGCAACTAACCATTAATTACATATGAACACATTTCTATCAGTGTAAACATACGTACTTTGGTGCACAATAATTTTGTGTGTGCACAATTTCTTTGTATTCAAATTATAATCAATCATGTACAATCATGAAGAAGAAAAAATTTGAAGTGAATTAAATTATTGGTTTTTTTGAGTTTTAAGAATTTGAATACATAAAATATTTTTTAAAAACCAAGTTGGCATTAAGCTCTAAATATAATTCTTTTGCGACTAGCAAAAGAGTAGATAAACACTGCTTTGATAAAGTGAAAAAAGCTGGTAGTTCCTTCTTGGTTTTACGACAGTTGCACTTATTAGCTTCTCAAAGTTAGTGGACTGCATGAACCACAGAGACTACTGATGAGTCGGAGTAGCGTCCGACGAAACCATGGTCTAGTCTGCTCGGTTCTTTTGCAAAAAATTTTGTTGTTGCAGCAAGCCTGTTACTTCATGAATTATTTGGCATTAAGCTCAAAATATAATTCTTAAAGAATATGTTCTTTAAGAATTATAAGCTAAATAACAAATTAAAATGCCACAATTTTATAACTAAAGTAAAACAAAATTAAAGTATTTAATTAAAAGTTGCATGTTAGTTTGTACACTACAAATACTCCCCCTCCAATTGAACATTTATATAATGTTAAAAGTCACTTTCTTTTGAGTGGGTTTATTTAAATCTGTTGTGTTGTGTATTTGTGATTTGTCATTAGTGTATGCTGGTTTTAGATGATCAATTGAGATAGATTTTATTGTGTTACCATATTTAATTTGAAATGTTTTATCATGTCTAGAAATAACTTTAAAAAGTCCATCAAATGGTTGTTAAAGTCCAGATGAACGATTGATTTTTACAAAAACATATTCACAAGTACTAAGCGATTTTGGAACGTAACTATAATCTTTATAATGATGAACAATTTTCGAACGAACATATGAAAAATGTTCTCTTAACTTTTGAAGAGTAAGATCCGTGTTTATCGTATCATTACTTTGAACAACCAATTCTCCTGGTAACTTTAAGGCTTGACCCTAAACCAATTCTGCGGAAGAACAATTTAAATCTTCCTTGATTGCGGTTCGTAGACCAAAAAGAATCCATGGCAAGAGTTCTGACCAATGAACTGAATCGTCTGAAGATATAATTGATGTCTTAAGTTGTCGATGAAAGCGTTCTACCATTCCATTTGATTGTGGATGGTATGGTGAGGTGTGAATTTTATGTGCACCCAGTAAATTTGTCAATTCTCTTAATAACTTTGATGTGAATTGCCTGCCTTGGTCCATAGTAATTTTGAGTGGAACACCAAAACGTGGATCATAATTTTTTACGAAAGTGTTAGCTACAGTATCTGTAGAAGTATACAGTATTTTAAGAGCGTATACTTCTGGCCAACGTGTATGTCTATCGACAATCGTTAACATATATCGAAAATCATTTGAAACGGGTAGTTGTCCTACCAGATCCATATGGATGTGCTCAAACCTACCTGGTGGAATTTCAATTTTTTGGATAGGTGTTTTCGTGTATAACCTATCAAGGGGGGGACACAGTGGCGTACCGAGAGTCTAAGCCGCCCGGTGCGGATTCCAAATTTGCCGCCCCTCTCATATGCAATAAAAAAAAAAAACATCTTTTATATTAATTTACGGTTTTGTATGCATAGTTTTCACTTAAGAATGTGATCTTTCATTGTTCTCAATTATATAAAAAAAAATTTCTAATATACATATCATCAACCTATTTCTAATACGACGCAAGTTTGGAAAAAATGGAGCAAAACGCGCGCATGAGTCTATTTTTGCTCTCATTTCTCCCGTGGTATAACAAAACCAAGTAACTGCTAGTTAACTGCTAGTTACTTGGTTTTGTTGTTCTATCAAGTTTTAAAACCTAGAGCAAAAGGTCTACGAGCAACTTCAATCCATTTTTGCCTATCTCATTTCTAAACACTAATATTAAAACAGAAATAAAACAAATAACTTGAAATGCTTTGATTAGATTAAAATGGGTTTCAACAAAACCAAGTAACTTCAGTTCTTTTCAGCACTTTACACGCAGAGAAAAAAAACGTTTATTGCCAGTTTGCTGCAAACGAACTTCGTTTGTCGTGCTTCAAATCATTGTTTGTAAACGTTTGAACAGTTGGCATAATAATGGTTAGTTGCGGGAAACACGTTATTTAGTTGCAAGAAATTAATTTTGTTTGTCATAAACGGCAGTGATTTTTAAATTGCAGTAACCGAAAATTTTGTTTTTTCCAACTGAAAACTTTGTTTGCAGGAAAAAAAATTAATTTGTTATAAGCGAATAGTTCTCAACTGACAAAAAAAATTGCTTGATTTCGGTGATGAAAAGTGTTTAATATTTGCCATCAACGAAAAGGAAGTATTTTAAGACTGAACAAACAGACACACAACTGTGAATCACATGCGCAGTCACACAACTGCTACACAGCTCGCTTTCGTTGATGACAAATGTTAAATATTTGCCATAAACGAAAAAATAAGAATGTGTTACAGTTTAAGTAAGCGCAGCCACACAAATGGCATCTCGCTTTTACCTTTGCACTTTGTCTTAATTTATATTGTTCAACTGAAAACTTCATTTGTAGAAAAAAGATCCATTTCTTATGACACACACATTTGTAATCTAAAAAAATTCATTCTACACATTATCTCACAATAGCTCAATGGAAGCATGATAGACTGTCACGCGGGAGACGTGGGTTCGATTCTTGGCTGTGTAAGTATCAAAAATTTTAATTTAATTATTGAAATTGTAATTCTGTTTCATTAACTGCTTCGTCAAAAATAACCGTCAAAATAAGAATAATAAAAATAAATAATAAAAAACATTAATTGAAAAAAAAAAAATATTCGGTGTTCCTGTAAGGAATTGAACCCAGGTCACTCAAGTTCCTAGACTCGAACGCCAGCACGCTCGGCTAAACTTGAACTTCTAAAAAAATGACAAAATTTCAATAAGTTCGATGTTTTTTCGTTTCAAGCAAGAATATATTTTAGTTGATGACAACTGAATACTTGTTTGCAGCAAATACAGTTCGCAAACGAAGTATAGTTGGTGAATTTTTCAGTTACGGTAAACGAAAAATTTCTTTGCGTGTACTTAAACGAAGTAAAATTTTATGCGAAAAAATGCACTTAAAAATACCGCAATCGAAAAATTATTTCCAAAATTTATTGAAAATTTTTTCTTAGTCACATCTTCTTCTTCAAACGTATCAAATATAATAAAAAACAGGGTACAATGTCGTCACTTGAAAAAAATTTCCATTTAATTGAAAGTTTATAAGTAATTATCTATCAAACCAAGTATCTTGATAAGTTCCTTGAATTTTTTTTTGGAAATTATTACAAAAATATTTGTATACTCTCCAGTGATTTTTGCGATAATAATGGAGAAAGTAAAATTGATTTTAGTCCTGCATCGTCGTACTATGATCCTGATTTTGATCCACAAAATGAAAAAAGTGACGAAGAGGAGCTCATGGACTATCATTTCATGGATTCTCGATCTGAAGATTCTCAAACAATCTTTTGCAATCGTACTACAAAGGATTCTCAAACATTCGTTTTCAATCGTGCTACAAAGAAAAGATTATTGCATCCAGCATACAGCAATTGCCGAAAAAAATGTTATGCAAAATTTTCAGAAGAATTCGAAAAGGATTATTGTAATTTTTTATAAAACTTCCTTCGAAACCGATGCAAAGCTTTATGAATGCACATTAGTTCATCAAAAGATCTTCTGAAATATTCAAATACAGTTATAGGAAATCGTAAAAAACCCATCTAAAAAGAAGGATATTAAAGATAAATTAATTCCTTTAATACATGATAACACAAAAATTAATTTTTGGGAAGATTTTAAGGAATGTGCAGATTCTAAGGATCTTTCTATTGTTTTACAAGCCACCACCACCATTATTCATGAATTTATTTATATGTTCTATTAATTTTGTTAAAAATAGTAACAAAAGATTTTTTATTGAGTTTAATGAATAGATTTATAAATAATTTACTTAATAAGATACTTGTGAATTTTTTTTTCCATTTACCCTAAACAAGTTGCAAATTAAAATTGTAACAAATGTTCAACTTATTTTCTAAACAATTGTGTTTTAATTGATATTATACAACAAAACCAAGCAACTTTAAAGTTACTTGATTTTGAAAAAACAAGAAAGAATAGTGTTCCAAAATACATCAAAATGTTTTATTTGCTTTCAAGTAACTTCATAGTTGCTTGGTTTTGTGAAAACACAAAAATCTTGTTTATATGAAATGTAAAAAATTTTACAAACATTTTCTCAGTTTCTAAGTTCGACTTGATTGTTAAAAAACTGCAATGCAAAATAATTTGGCTAGCACAAGTTTCAAAAATTTCGACTCTTAACTCTTCAATAATTTGAAAAAGTTGTTAAAAATCTTATATACGGAAATATTATATCCTATAAGGCAAAACAAAACAATTTCTCACAATTCTCAAAAAACAAGTTACTTGGTTTTGTTATATCACAGGAGATTTCTATATTTACTAAAATATAAATCTGATATATTGACACCTGAACAAGTATTTTTTAAGGAGTAACCTGGCATAATAAAATTTTGTCATTGCATGCACCCTACACTTATACCCTACAGTTGAAAATAAAATTTATTTATGATATATAAAGTGGTGAACAAAACATATAAAATAAAAAGCGCCATGAATTTTTCAATGATTTTTTAAAAAAATTCAATTTGCGAAATTTTTTTCCGAAAAATATATTTGTAATTTTTACAATTATTTCTTATTTTTATTGAACTTATACACATAAACATTCAAATAAACAAAATTTTTTGAAGAATCAGTTTCTTTGTGCGCAATAGAAACAATATTCTGAAGTGTCTTTCTCTCAACGAGAAACTCTTCCTTGTCAATTTCTTCGTGACAGAAGTCATTCAGTTTACATTCCAACTTATCATTCAGGAGAGTCAAAGGAGTAAGAATTGCGTATTTTTCAGTAAGAACATGAAGCTGCTGAAACCTTGTGGTCATTCCTCATTCCTCGACCACGCCTAACTCCTTTCCAAACTGATTTTATTAAAACAGTGAAATCCCTTCAAAAATCACAAAAAATTATAATAGATACGACTTAAAATTATACGCATAAGTCTTATTTCTTAATATGCACTCTGAACTTACAATTCGCCATAATCAAACGAAAAGTCCGCCTTCCTCCCACACTCAATTTTACCATATATGCCTTAGTTGAAAAACGTTGTTCTGTTAAACCATTTTTCTACTGAGCATTTCCACTGATAAATTAAAGCACTTAAAAACTCAAAAAACTTTGAGTTACTCGAAAACATCAGTTATTCAATGCGAGTTTCAAGTCGCAGCCGAGTTACTCGAAAAACGATTTTATATTTTGGTTTGCTCAATACGAAGGTCATAAATATAGTTACATTTACAGTGGTGGCCAAATGTATTCATTAAGATTAGTTCTTTCTTTTGTTTGTACACCTTAAAATGATATTGTACACATATTTATTTTGTAAAAGGCTTTATTTAGCTTCAGTGCCGCCCCTAAAATATTGCCGCCCGGGGCGATCATACACTAGAGGACGTGTATGATCGCTGCCCGGCCCACGACGTAAAAATAGTTCTCGGCGATTTTAACGCGAAGGTCGGAAAAGAAGGCATCTTTGGCTCCACTGTCGGTCAGTTCAGTCTCCACGAGACCACGTCTAAGACTGACTGGGTGATCCTCTCGTCGATGTCTTTCGCCGGCGTGACGACCTCCAACCGGCGCTCAACCAGAGCTGTCGTTTGTACTTGGACGCTCGATCCATAACGACCTCGCAGCGCTAGCGTACATACCTCCCGACCATCTACCATGCCTCCATTTTCTTACCAACTCGATGGCGATTTTGGTCTGAGGGAGGCACGCATCGAGGAGAGCACGTTCCTGCACTAGGCCACCATTAGCCCAGGTACTCACGACAGCTGTTGGGAGCAGCGAGACTACGCGTTGAAGGCTCGTCGTTGTTGGTCTTGTGGGGGTACACCGCTTCGGGAATTGGTCCCTCGACGATGTCGCAACTGGAAGCATCGACTGCGGTCTCTTCTGGGAAGGGGACCGCTTCGGAAAGTGATTCCTCGAAGCCTACGCAGACGGTACTGGCAACTGCGGTCTCTTCCCAGATGAACTCTTCGGTTCCACCCCAGATTTACGCGGGTAAATTATCATCTTTGACAACAACTAGGTCGTTGACATTGATGTCTAATTGAGGAATTTTCCATTTCGAACGCCGATGCATCTCTTTCAGGTATTCATTTTTCCATCGGTGGCAAAAGTGCTGATACATCGCCTTGATTTTTTGCCAACGATTGACAAGAGTCAGAGGCTGATCAGTTATTTCTGGCTCCACTGGAGATAGCAGTGGGCCGCCGACCAAGAAATGACCTGGAGTAAGAGACTGAAAATCAGAAGGATTTTCGGACATGGCGGAAAAAGGCCTCGAATTAAGACACGCTTCGATTCGATTCAGTAAAGTTGAAAATTCCTCGAAAGTATACTTCATACTTCCGGCCATCTTTTTGAAATGCGTCTTTAAGCTTTTAACTCTAGCTTCCCATAAGCCTCCCATATGGGGAGCACCAGCAGCAATGAAGTGCCATGTAATTTCTTGATGCGAATACTGGGATAGTATTGCATCATGTGACGCAGTTAAGAAGGCTTTGAAATCCTTTTTGAACGTGTTTGACGCTCCAACAAAGTTTGTACCGTTGTCGGAGTACACGTTAGCTGGGCAGCCACGTCTCGCAGTGAATCGAGAGAAAGCTGCCAGAAAAGTAGCGGTCGATAAATCGCTAGTGGCTTCAAGATGAATTGCCTTAGTTGAAAAGCACACAAACAAACAAACATAGCCCTTACTTATTCGACAAGATCTACCAATGTAGCTTTTAATGTCGAATGGGCCTGCGAAGTCAATACCAGTCGCAGCAAATGGCCTTGAAATGACAGTTCGCTCAGCTGGCAGCGCAGCCATTATTTGTTTCATGTGGATTACACAAGTTTTGCAATTGTGCAAAGTTGATTTTATAAGGGTTTTAGCACGCGGGATCCAATATTGCATCCGAATAAGTCGAAGCACTAATTGATTCCCTCCATGAAGTGAGATCTCATGGACAAAACGCACTAAAAGGCGTGAAAAGTGACAATTATATGGTAATATAATTGGATGCCTTTCATCATATGATAGGATTGGTGAAGAGGCTAGCCGTCCACCAACACGCGTTAACTTGTCGTTGTTCAACAATGGATTTAGAGCAAGAATGGGGCTCTTTGCTCCAATTATCTGATTTGTTTCCAAACAGTGATATTCGTTTGGAAAAGCTACTTTTTGACATAAGAGTGCCAATCGTGTTTTCACAAATTTGATTTCTGTCGTTTCTAGGCATGTTGATTTATTTGAAAAGGACACACGATACTTGGGGTGGGAGCGATGCAGAAAGCGAAACACGTATGCTAACACTCTTAATCCACGCGATAGCGAGGAAAACCGCTCTAAAATATCTTCATATTTCGAAAAATATGCAAAGTGTATCTTTACAGCTTTGCGCTCAAGCGAAGTTTCTAGAGCAGGAGGTTGCGTCATTCTTGGCCAAGCTGATCGTTCGAGCGGGAGCCAAGAAGGTCCATGCCACCAAAGAGTATTATCGACTAACTCTTGTGGCGTAACTCCACGCGTTGCTAAGTCTGCAGGGTTCTCATGTGTGTCTACATGAAACCAATTGTGAATTCCGACCTTCTCTGTCACCTTCGAAACTCTGTTGGCTACGAAGGTCGTCCAGGAACACGGGGCTTACAAAGCCAGGCAAGCACTATTGTGGAATCAGTCCAGCAATATAATCTTTGCCTTTCAATTTCAAGGTGCGATAATAATGTGTCTACCATACCCGCGAGAAGTGCTGCACCACATAATTGGAGCAACTTTACTTTTCGCATAAAGCAGATGACTGACAACACAATCATTTTGTTTTACGCGAATGTAAATCGACGCTGCGTATGCTTTTTCAGAAGCATCGCAAAAGGCGTGAAACTCAACGTCGGAATCAGGTGGTATGCGAATTTTATTGATGTTTTCATAATCTAGCAAAAAAGATTGCCAAGATTGAAAACTGTGTAATGGGAGATTTTCATCCCAATCAATTTCATCCAACCAGATGCGCTGCATTAGAATTTTTGCTGTCACCACAATGGGTGCCAGCCAACCTGCAGGATCGAATAGTTGGGCTATCATTGATAATACTTCACGTTTTGTATACGATGATTTAATCTCAAGACGCTTAGCGGTAAAGTAGAAAAGATCTGAAGTGGCATTCCAACGAATTCCTAACGCTTTGGCGCAACTTGCATCTTCTAACTTTAAAAAGTCTTCATGAAAAAGATGCTCTGTAGGTAGGTCTACCAAAATGCTTGAAGCATTTGCAGTCCATTTTCGCATAGTAAAACCTGCAGAGTCTAAAGCAGCGATAAGCTCATTTCTAGCCTTTATTGCGCTTTCCACATCGTGAGCTCCAGCAAGAGCGTCATCGACATATGTGAAATTTCGCAAAATTTGAGCAGCAAGGGGATATTGCTGCTGAACATCATGTGCTAATTGCAGCATGGTTCTAATGGCTAAATATGGAGCACAGTTTAGGCCAAACGTAACTGTCTTGAGCTCATAATCCTGAATCATATCATCAGGTGAGCTTCGATATAGAATTCGTTGAAAAGCAGAATGTTTTGGATCAACAAGAATCTGGCGGTACATCTGCTGGATGTCACCATTAAAAACGTATTTGAAAAACCGCCATTTCAATACCACGAGCGTCAAATCAGCTTGAAGAACAGGGCCTGCGTGCAGGACATCGTTCAAGCTGACCCCATTCGAGGTGGGACTTGACGCATTGAATACTACCCGAACCTTTGTTGTAGTGCTCTCTGGCTTCATTACTGCGTGATGCGGCAAATAATAATGAGATGGTGACTTTTCAAATTTTGGAGCTGCAACTTTTTCCATGTGACCTAATTTGAGGTACTCATTCACCACTTCTTTGTATTGTGTCTTTAACTCTGGATTTTTGTTCAATCGAGCTTCACTTCTAGCCCACTGCTTGAAAGCTATACCTCGAGAAAATCTAAGATTAATATCATCAGGGAATTCATTTTTAAATGGTAAGGTAACTATGTATCGACCTTTGTTATCGCGTTTTGTGGTTTTCTGATAGTTTTCCTCACAAAACTTATCAGACTGGGATAAAAATTGTTTTTTAGGTAGTTCCTCCAACTCCCAAAAACGTGCGATCTGTTGATCGATCGCAACTTCACTATAATGGCTCAAACATGTTGTAAAGCAGGATATTTCGTTACAAGGAATAGGGCCTGTGAACATCCAGCCGAAAACTGTTTCTTGCGCCAAAAGTGATCCAAGAATATTGCGTTGAATGCCATCGAGAATGATGGCAGGGTACAAATCGCCACCGATAAGTACGTCAACTTGATCACTTCTGAAGAAGTGCGAAGAAGGATCAATGGAGCATGACGGCAGATTCCCAGTTAAGCGTGACAGCACAAATGCTGTAGCTTCTATTTGAAATTGCCTATTAATAGGCGAACTGAGAATTATTTCGCAAGCTTTCGTCACTTGCGCTGAAACTGCGTTATAAAGCCCCGAAACTTGAGCGCTTACGGCTCTTGTGGGTAACTTCAATAGCTTCTGCAATCTTTCAGATACGAACGTATCTTCAGAGCCAGAGTGGATCAGAGCTCTGGTTGTGTACGCTGATCCTAGGTGACATACGGTCACCATTGCTGTACCAAGCAATACGTGATTGGTAGTGGTAGCGAAGCATGATTGAACGTCATTGCTAGTGGACTGTATTTGAGTAGAATGGGATTGTGTGTTAGAGCCCGGGAGGTTGGGTCGAGAGCTCGACCTACTTGAGTCTACACTCGAAGTAGGGTATTGGGGTGGAGTCGAGTCTCGATGCAAGAGAGTATTATGACGTTGTTTGCACATCACACACGAATACTGACTCTTGCACTCTTTCACCTCATGAGAATAGGCTAGGCAATTAAGGCAAAACTTATTTTTGCGAATCATTGCTAGCCGATTTTGAGTATCCATTCTCAGAAAACGGGGACAAAAGCGAAGTGCGTGCTGTTCGGTAGAGCACAGCTTACAATTCGCTGAAGTAATTTTAACTTGGTAGTTATTTAATTTTTTACCAGATGAATTGCTCTGGTTTGGTTTAGAGTTGGAGGAAGATGTGTTGAAGTTTTGTCTAGGTATTGCGCCGCTAGAGCTGCGAATATCAGACACGGTTTCAAGAGTTTGAAACCGACTGGTGAGGAAGGAATCGAGATCAGTCCATTTCGGAATTTCGTTTTTATTCGAAATAGACTGCTCCCATAAGGAGAGCGTGACCTCTGGCAATCTTGTCGAACATTGGTACACAAAGATTGCATCCCAGTTATTGATATCAATGTTGTGCATTTTTAGAGCAAAAATACAACCATTGATATCTCTTTGTAGTTTTTTCAGTTCTGTGCCAGATTCTTTTGGCACATGGGGCAAATTAAATAATATTTTTAATTGGCTGTTGACCATGATACGCTTGTTTTCGTATCGGTCAGATAAATCTTGCCAAGCTTTTGCAAAACCATCATTGGTTAAAGGAGATTTTCGTACAATCTCTTTTGCTTCTCCCCGTGTTTTTTGATTTAAGTGGAATAATTTTTCCACTGACGTTAGCCGCGAGTTCATTATGTAAATGGCCGTAAACATGTCTCTGAAGGACGGCCATGAGAGGTAATCACCACTGAAAACCTCAGTATCGCATGGTGGCACAGGCATGCTGTGGCCCATTACTGCCGCCGGCTCTGAAGCAATTGTTTGCTTCGAGGGCTTATTCTGAGAAAATTCAGATATTCTTCCTGCTACCCGTATATAGGATTGATAGCAGGCGCGATACTTTTTTTTTTATTGATTCAAGATCTGAATCGTCGTCATTGGACATTTTGTCCAAACAAGCATCATATGCGGCTTTAACTTTTCTCCACTGGGCTTTTAGCTCTTCACTTTGAGCCTCCAGGGAGAAAACGTCATGAGTTTCCACGGCATTAAAGTCCGTTTCAAACTCGACCAGCGCATCAGACAAACGAATAAATGCCTTTAAAGAGGACATTTTATTTTGTATGGTAATAATTTAATTTGTTTAAAATTAAGAAGTAAAAAACAACAAAAGTCTATAAATGTATAGACAAATGTGAACAACAACAAGTAAAAAAAATTTTTTTTTTTTTTAAATAAAATATATTATTATAAATAATATATAAATATATATTTATATATGTCTATATAAATTGCAGTCAAACCCGTAAAAACAATTAATAAAAGAAATTTAATTATTTTGTTTAATTTATTTTATTTAATTAATAAATACAATGAGAAAAAAAAATTTTTTTTTTTTATATATAAAATATTTTAATTTTAAATTTATTTAATTAATATATTATTATTTCTTTTTTTTTCTCAATAAATTTGTGCTTGCAAAATATTGTGTCTTGCCCACATTGCAATTTTCCTATGAAAATAGACTAAGTCAATTTTGATTGCAAATTGATGCCTTAGTCCCACTGTGCAGCTTATTTATTCTCTCACTACAAGTATATGCAGCCGGCTAAAGAGCTGTGTATCAAGCGCAGCAGGCACGAGATGCAGTCTTAGTAAAAATCTTAAAACACAACTTGGGGTTGCTATTAGCAAGCACAAAGCACGGTTCTGGCGTCAATCGTTGCGGACACCGCACAAAGAGGAATGCAAAAATTGTTGAACAAGAGTGCAGAAATGCTGCTGAGACTCTTGCTCCGTACAATTTTTGCCTGTTTTTGGCTCCAAAAATATCAACTCAGCCCAGTGTGCTGATATTTTTGTTTTTGTAAGTTTTACAAAGAAACTCAAGTTTGACTTTTTATTTAAAGTCAACCGTGAGCACAAAAACTTTTTTTTTTTTTTATAAAGAAATAGACGAAAAATAATTCTTCGCAAGCTTGTCTCAAGTTCAAGGAACCTTGTACATAAAGTTATATATATGTATGGTTTTCCCGCCAAATTTGGTTAAAACCGATATATATCACTTTATATACAATATAAAACACTTACTTGCACTTGAAGAATTATTAGTTAAAAAAATTTTTTTGTATTCAACGTTGCCGAACCGCGCGCGAATGGCGAATTTTTAAAACGAAAAAAAGTCACTTTTCTCTTTTATTAATAATAATAATCAACTTATGAAAAGATATATAATATATAGACAATTTATTAAAATAAAAAAATTTTACCTGATTTTTCTGTTTTTTTTTTTTAAATTGTTGTTTGTTGTATAGTAGTTGTTGTTGTTGCTGTTGTTGATGCCGCTGCTGTTGAAGCTGCTGGTGTTGATGTTGCTGTTGATGATGAAGTTGATGCCGCTGCTGTTGAAGCTGCTGGTGCACTCAAGCTTGCTTTTTTGTTTTTTTTTTTTTTTTTAATATAATTTTAAAAAAAAGCTTTTTTTCCAATTTTGAGTTCTTATGTTGTTTTTTTTTTGTTTTTAAGAACTTTTTTTCACTGCACTGTTTTTGTTTTTTGGTTAAAAAAACTCGCGGCGGCTAGCGATTAATAATTTTTAAATGTTTGATTTGTTTTTTTTTTATTTAAAAACCCGGCTCGCGATGGACCATGTAACTCTTCGTAACGAGGGGGCGGAATTTAACACTTTAAATAAAAACTGAAACTTGGGGAGTCGCAAAGTAATAAATAAAAACACGGAAGGTTTTCAAAAAACGAGTTATTCGCACAATGTCGCTTTTATTATTGAACACTTAAAAACTAACAAAGTTTTAGAAAGAGCAGCGAGAAGCGCTGCTCAAAAGAAAACAAAAGAATAAGAGCCGCAGTAGCTCATTGAACACCGCTGTATCGACAATTTACAGGGTGTTCACCGGTGGACCGAACACGAAGAACAACAATTGCTAATAGGTGCTACTACGGGCTAAGTAAGCAATTAGGTTCCAGAGCCCTCTCTCGATCGACAAAACTAACACTCTACAAGACGCTCATCATACCTGTGCTTCTCTATGGCGCTGAGGCATGGGTGGTATCGCAAACAGATGCAGCCGCTCTTGGGGTGTTTGAGAGGAAAGTTCTTCGCAAAATCGTTGGTCCTGTTCGAGTTGGCGACGACTATCGCATTCAAATGAACCACGAACTGTACTAGCTCTACGACGACATTGACATAGTCCAGCGTATAACAATGTAGCGACTACGTTGGCTGGGTCATGTCATTCGTATGGATGAAGAAGCTCCAGCGAAAAAGGTGTTTGAGGCGAAAGCCGAGGGTCGACGACGAAGAGGAAGACCATGCCTCCGATGGATTGACCAGGCCGAGGAAGCCCTTACCGCGCTTGGTGAAAGAGATTGGAGACGGCGCGCGCGAAGAAGAGACGCCTGGCGAGAACTGATGAAGTCGGCCGTAACCCGTCAACGGGTTGTCATGGCCACCTAAGTAAGTAAGTAAGTTTTCGTGTATGTATTGATTTTAGATTTTTGACAATTGATACAACTGGATTACCAATCATTTATTTCTTTTCGCATGTTAGGCCAAAAATATTTTGATTGTATCAATCGTCTCGTAGCTCGTACGCCAGGACGAGATAATTAATGTATTTTGTCAAATATGCTTCTTCGCATGGAAATTGGAAAAAACGGTCGAGAAGTATTACTAGAAATGTCGCACCAAATTTTAATATTTAATATAGGAATTAGAATTTCTTTTAGATTTAGAATTTGAAGATTCTATGAGAGATTTTAGTGTTTTGTCAGATTGTTTTTCTTTGTGAAGTGTTTGAAAATTTATTTTTTGTGTAGATATTGCATCAATTTCTGGAATACGGGAAAATGTGTCTGCGACTAGAGTCTCGTTTTCACTCGCAATGAAAATTTCATCCACATATGTAAAAACAAAATCTAAACCGCAAAATACTTCGTCGATGAAACGTTGGAAGGTTTGAGCACTATTCCGTAGACTGAATGGCATGCGTAGAAATTCAAACATTCCAAATGGTGTAGTGATTCCAGTTTTATGAATATCTTCTTCAGCCATTGGAATCTGGTGGTACGCACAAACCAAATCAATTTTTGAAAAGATGGTCTTATTTTTAAGTTCGATACTTAAATCATGTATGTGTGAAAGTGGATATCAACATTCCATCAATATCTAGACCTAGTCCGCGATTAAGAAGCCATGAATTGATCCAACGTTGGGACCTCTGCTTCGACGGAGCAGACAACCTCTCAGATTTCCTCGATCGCATAGAGGAACTCGCGGAATGCTACAACTTGCTTCAAGATATGCTTCTGCCTTCACTTCCAACAGTACTACGGGGTAAAGGCTTACAATGGTATCGCGTTAAGAAGGAGTCCATTTTATCTTGGGAGTTCTTCAAAACCGAAGTCAACCAATTTTTCATGCCAAAAAGGTATCTCGCTCAGCTCGAAGAAAACATCCACCACCGGAAGCAGGAGCAACGTGAGAAGGCGAGAGACTACATACTCGCGATCCAAACACTGATTCGCCAACACCCGCAGCTTAAACACCTGGATTAATCTGATCGTATCTATGACGGGCTACGGATAGAGTACAAGTTGTATGTGCGGCGGACCATTTTTTTTCGCTGGACAAGCTTATGGAAATGACCGACGAGTACGAACTGTTGAAAAGGGACGAAGTCAAGGTAAACCGCTTCGAGCGAGAACAGTCCCAAATACAACCAAAGCTCTCACTGCTGGCGATGCAAGCGGTATGTTCATCAAAGCCAAAAATGTATTTGTATCGAAGGATACAAATGTACCGTTATCACCGACCTTCACTCACTGAAATGATTACACTCGCTCAAAAATCCGTCAGGCTGCGTAGCCAGGTGGGCACTAGAACTCAAGCAATACGACTTCGACATAGAATATCGCAAAGGAAGCCAGAACGTCGTGGCCGACGCCTTTCGCGTCAAAATATATATATAACCAAATATGGACATTTTTACGATATGCAAAAGCAATGGAATGCATTTTTTCATAGTTCTTTAAAAAAAATTTTGAATAACTCATTAGATATAAAAATAATATTTTTTTATATAAATTTTATAATGAAACACATTAATTTTAAAATAAGTCCACGTCCTTCAAAGTTCATTTTGGCTTAAATTCGTTTTGATATGTTTTTTTTAAAAAAATATTATATATTTAATATTTAATATTTAAGATCTTTAAAAAGGACCACTCCCTGTAATTTTTTATAAATTTTGTTCTAATTCAAAATTTGTATTTTTACCTCTCATTAATATGGTTTAATGTAAAAATGTATGAAGAAATAAGAATTATGCAAAATATTTTTTGTTTTTAAATTTGAAAAATTTTCAAATTATTTACACCCTCGTGTTAAGTGAATATTCAAGTAATTTCTACTTTTGTGCTTAGCATCTGGTATCTAATGGTGAGCAGTATCCAGACTACAAAATCCTCGACGACAGTTTATTCCGACACATCCAACGAAGATCTAAGTTAACAGGCACACCGTAATTTAAGCTTTGTGTTGCCGTCTCTCAACAAAGCAATATTCTCTAGGAAATTCATGACAATGCCACCGCTGGCCACATGGGTGTCCACCAAACAACAAAAAGGGCACAAGAAGACTATTACTGACCCGGGATGCAACGCGACATCAACCGGTACGTTAAATGCGCATAGCACAAAGTCAAACAAGATAAACCCGCTGGATTTATGGCTACCATGCCTTGCTATCGACCATGGCAACTGGTCTGCGCCGACTTGAAAGGACCCCTTCCCCCCTCGTCACACGGTCATTCCGGCCTATAAGACTTGGTAGACAAATGTGTCAAATGTGTTTTGCGTAGACACCTGCCGTGAAGGCTTAATTCTACGGTGCTCTCAACACTGTGGTACCAATTTTCAAGTCCTTGGTCAGCAAAACTACTACCAGTTGAGCTCATCACAGCTCCGGACTGGTGACCAGAAGGAGTGCATTATTCTGCCAGAATAAACCCTCAAAAGATCTATCAAGTCGGATCTACGGACTAACAATCAGGTGAAAAGTTATAAATAACCAATCACCTGATATTCAATCACCGAAAGTGTTTAATCTGTCAATTTTAACAGAAAAAACTCTCCATTAGCTTCTTGAACAATGCACATGGAACCTTTATCTCGAATATCTTCGTAAAGAGGATATTCGCACAACACCTGTGACCAATCCTCGAGAATTGATCCACAGTGGCAGCCTTCAGTTGCGCTGAGATTCCGCTTATGTAAAAATGCATTCAGAAAACCATGACCAGTCAACAGGAAGCCCAGACTTTGGGAGAATCTAAATTCTGGACGACCTTCCACAAAAGTCACGTCACGTATAAACTGGTAGGTTACTTTACCATTCTGGTTCTGACTCTGACTCCATCTAGATTGCCATTTAGACAGTCAACAGACGCTCTCTTAACTTCTCTAGGTGCACCAAGAAGTTCATTCTCTCTCTCATGTGGATCCCCAAGTATTTGACCTCAGTCACATACCTTAGGCCCACACCCTCCAAGCTGACAAAAGGAGGTCGACCACGTGATAATTTGCCCTTGAGTAACATCATCACTGTCTTGTCCCTTGCCACACTAACCCCTACCTGTGCACCCCAAGCACTTATGGCAGCCATAACCTCATTTGCCTTGGTTTCAAGCTCAGTATGAGAACTACCTTCCATCAATACAAGAAGATCATCAGCATACGAACAGCACTTAGACAGATGTTCAAGCCGCCGCAATAGGGGATCCATCATGAGGTTCCATATGAATGGACCACAAATAGAACCCTGCGGACAGCCACGAACAACATCTATCCCTACTGTTTGTTTTACACCTATTTCGCATGCTTTTCTACCCGAGAAATAGCTCTGCCAAAGCTTAATTTCCCGGGTACCGACCTCTCTTAGCCTGTCTATCACCTTTTCCCAGCTAAGAAAGTCAAAAGTACCCATAAAATCAATAAATAACCCCAAAAAATATATGTAGCTACTCTTATTTACGGTACTTCTAACGTACAGCCAGGCATCTTCGACGCTCTTTCCCTTGTGGAAACCAAATGCCTCTCGCAAATTTGTGCACCCTTGCACTCCTGGAGCCGTTCCACCATGACCCTCTCCAGTACCTTTCCAAGCACCGGAAGGAGACTGAAGCCCTGGTAGGACCTCGGATTGCTCCTCAGCCTATCAGGTGACTTCAGGAGCACAATAACCCGTACTTTCTTCCATGTGTCAGGAAAGATGCCTTCGATTAAGCACTAACCATACAAGGCTTCCAGGTACTCAGGAATGACCTTCCAGATGGTTTTGCACATCTCGCCAGTCAAAACCATCTATGCCCGGAGACTTTTTCCCCCTGAGTTGCGATATGCCATGCTCCACTTCACTCACTCCCAATGCCGGGGGATCAACCACCTCCCTATAAAGAGAAGAGGCCTTACCTTCTGTCCTCGGAAAAAATTAGTTCAGGAGAGCATGAACACAATCCCGCCATTCTGTTAAAACAGTATCATCTTGGCTAATACCGTTAACATCAACAGAGCGACTCTGGCCACGACATATTTTATATGGCGTACACCACGGGTCATCTCTATTGCCCCGAACAAAATCCCTCCAATCTTGTTCCTTTATACGGACCAACACCCTGGCCCTCTCAAGGTCACGTGTCCACCACTTCACCCTACTACGATTTATCTTGCGACACCTCGCAAGCAGAGTGTCGTTAACACGTTCAACCCACTCACCTAACAGAGCAATCTGTCGACTGTTGTCTAGGTTACGAAACACGTGAACCGGGACGTCCATGGCCATTTCATGAAGAAATACACCATACAAATTCCAGTCCACGCCGCGAGTACACCATCTTTTCAGATCTAATTGACGTAAAAATGTGGAACGCTTCACGATTTTGCGTGTCATCCTTGCGCAGGGGTCATGCAAATCTTCTCTGTATCGTTCCAATTTTAGTATATGTTCTGCCAAAGCAAGAACCGCTTCGAGACAACAGAATAAATAGCACAATTTACGTCGTCGACCGTGGAAACCTGCAAAAGGGTCTCTGGTATTGAAAAGAGACCACCCGCTCTCATCAGCCATCGACCATTCCGCCCAGAAATTAGCACCTAAATTCTCCGGCCCATACATAATCAAAAGCTGGATCTCTTCCAACATTGCGGAGTTAGGAGAAACCACCGGACATAATAACAAGAGACCGCAACTACGCGCACATGTCCAACATTTAAAAGAGTTCATACCCAGACTTACCGCAGGGGAGGACGATAATAAACGGGGAAGTTAGATTTTTTTGTTTTCTCTAAATATACCCACACTACCCCCCCCCCCCCACCTACAGCTTCTTAATTTTCTTTACACACACACACAACATTTTTTTTTCTTTCTTCTCTTCTTTTTCTTTTATTCGCCTACATTAATTTTTTTGTTTCTTTCTTTTCTTCTGCTCCAAAAGATCCAAACAAAACACAACAGACATGGAACGCAAACCGACCAGACCGCTGCCGCCAGGCAAAGTAGCCAGCTTCTTGAAAGCCATGCCAAGGAGAGTAAGGCCATATATATAAAGGGCTGCATGAATACACTCGAAACAGTATACGAAACCAAGTATCCGATTTATTTGTATTCTATTTACTCCATTCGTTCACAACAGAATGAATTAAATACAATACTCTCTTTTAAAAAGTAGTTGCTCGACCACATTCGTTTAACTTTTTCCATTTGTTTGTAATCAATCGAGTTTTTAAAAAACTCCATTCATTCAGTTTGCTGAAACGAGTAAAACGAATTAAACAAATTGTGCTCAATCGTGTTTTCGAAATACTCCAATAATTTGGTTTGCTCAAACGAGTACATCGAATAAAACGAATACAATTCAAAATACAATGATTTCAGAAGCATTTGATGAAACAATGAATTGAAAGGAAAATATTGAATGCTACGTTTAAGAAAAATATTGTTCCAATATATTGTTGCTTAATTATAATTTACTCTCAAACATAATTTAGCTAATATTAACCCTTTCAAGACCACAAGGTTTCCAGAAATGAAACAAGTTTTTTGGGATCATCAAATAGTTTAATTAGCTTCAATTAAGAAGATTTCAAAACAATTATAAAAAAAATTCTTCAGTTTTCTTGTAATTTCATGGGACATGGGTGTCCCTATGGTCCTTAAAGGTAACTTTTTAATGCCACTTCTTCATTGAAGCACTGATATAGATAATCAAAAAATATAAGAAAGTAAATACATATTATGTTATATGTTAATATAATATATATAAATACATATTATCAATTTTAACCGCCTCAGAGTTCAAAATTAGAAAATAAAATGAAAAGTTACAGTTGAGGACCAGAGGGACACCTGTGTCCCATAAAGTTTCTGCTTAAAAGTCTTTACCATTTTAAAAATTTCCGGGAACAGGGAAATTTCGAACAGGGTTGCTAAATCACAAAAGCTTAATTTACTACTTTAAGTAGCCCATAGTTAAATAAAAAACATTTTTCGACTTTAGGATAAGGTATGACGAACGAAAATATTTTTGGGACGCCGGTGTCCCTTGGTCCTGAAAGGGTTAAGCCATTTAAGATACAACAATGCAAAAAAACACGTTTCAAGATTCTTGAAGTTAAACCTGTATCGCATATATTAATAGGTTTTAAAAAGGTAACTGTTCAGGATTGAGTTCAGTAAACAATTATTCGAAGTTATATTAATATTTAAGATTATTTAAAACTACGAAAATGAAAAAGTTACCAAAATGTGCGTGTTGCACTTGTGAAAATCAAAAGTAAAAGCAGGAATTTATGAAGAATTTAAGTTCATAGAATATCGTAACAAAAGAGAACTGAAAATTGATTTGAAAAGCCTGACAGCGTTGCCAGGTTATATATTGAAATGTGAAATTCTATATTTAATATTGAACGTTCTCCCCGGTCGAATCATCTGATTCAAAATCTTCATTCTCTAAAAGTTTGCATAGTTTTTGTATTGCCCGGGTGAATAAGCCAGTCGCCGTTTTAATGGTTGCGTCACGAATTAATCCATCGTTGCCTGGATGTATGTGGTTGGGAGGTTCTCGTGTCTGACGATTTCAATGTCACCAATCCTGATTGCGCCATGTCCTCGTTGCCATTTATTTCGTGTCTGTAATGCTGACAAATATTCATCACTCCACCTCTTCCAAAAATATTGGTGTAATTGTTGTAACCAACGATAATGCTTAACTCTGTTAGAAGGAATTTCTCGAAGGTCTGGCTCCGGAACGGCTATCAAAGGAGCCCCGATCAGGAAATCGCCTGCTGACAGAGCAAATTTATAGTCTGGATCGTCATTTAATGCAATCAACGGTCGGGAATTAAGGCAGGCCTCAATTCTTGCCGCCAGTGTTTGAAGTTGTTCATGCCATAGAAGCTGCGTACCTACGACTCTAATCAAGTGATGTTTGGCAGACTTCACAGCCGCTTCCCATAACCCACCTTGGTGTGGAGAACCTGGGGAGATAAAATGCCAATTAGTACCCATATTTGTAATTAGCTTTTAAGTGTGCTCGTTACGCCAAGACGCTAAGTCCGCTAGCATAATTTTATTCGCTCCAACAAATGCAGTGCCATTGTCACTGCACAAGTCGACGCAAGGACCACGCCTCGAAGTTAACATCGTAAATGCATTCAAAAAAGCCTGTGATGAAAGATCATCCACAACCTCAATGTGAACAGCCTTGCTAACCATGCATATGAAAATTGCCAAATATGTTTTCACGGTAGAACCACAGTAGTCCACACTTGAAGCCAAAAACGGTCGTGCGGCATTGACCCGATGCCTAGGTAGGGGTGCCTAGGTATTTTAGTGCTACGAAGACGTCTACAAATAACGCATTTGTGTAAATACGGCTTAACAGTTTGTCGTGCATTCAAAATCCAAAAACGACTGCGGAGAATCTGAAGCATGAGCTGTACACCTCCATGTAGTGTATCCAAATGAACTTCCTGTATAAGTAGTCGAACTAATGTACCACACCGAGGTAGTATAACTGGATACCGCCGATCATGTGGCAATTTAGCATGATTTATACGAATACCAACTCGCATAATTATTCGTTCGTCGCCAAAGGGATTTAAATTAAAAAGTTTGCTGGGACTAGGCAAATTTGAACCATTTTTCAAAAGTCTTACCTCCACGTAAAAGTTGTTATGTTGTAGCTCAGTTATATGACCAGATTCCATACCTGTCCATCGAAGAATACGAATGTTGTTGAGAAAATTGAGACCATCACGAAAATTGGACCAAAAACGTTGCAACTCTTCTGGCAAACGGGCATCCCATGTAATGCCTGCTGACCACATCTGCTGAATGAATATTTTGCTCGAAATGATGACTGGTGAAACAAGACCTGTTGAATCAAAAAGTCGAGCCACCTCGCTAAGTAGGCGCTGTTTCGTGGGTGATTCAGTAGAGTTGTCTAAATTAACAGCATAAAAAAGTTCGTCGGCTGCCGAATCCCAGTTGAGACCAAGAACTGCCACCGCTTGATCACCTCCAGGCTTCGCTGAAATATGAGAACTATTATCCATTATATTTTTGATTACCTTGACACTGTTTGAATTCCATTTTGGTAGATGGAAATGACTGCAGGATAGGATCTTGTCCACATTTTGCGCTAGCGTGATAGCTTCATCCTCCCCATTGCAGCTAGTCAAGAAATCATCGACGTAAAATGATTTAAGGATAGAATCTCGAGCAGCAAGTGCCTGTTCCCTATCTGCCACAATGTTAAAGTTATCATATGCACATTAATTAAGTGTTCGAACAGCATTGTAGGGGCTGCACGTCATGCCATAAGTGACAGTTGTTAAACAGTAAATTCCAATTTCCTCTAAAGGTGATTCGCGCCAAATTATCCGTTGGATGTTTCTATGCTTTGGTGTTACCAATATCTGGCGGAAAATTTTCTCAATATCTGCCGTAATAGTCACTCAGTATCGACGAAAACGCAGTATTATATTGACTAAAGTATCCTGTATTATATCTCCTGTAAGTTGTGCATCATTTAATGACATGCTGCTGGTTGTGCGTGCAGATGCATTTAAAGCTTCCCTAAATTTTCCAGTAACCGCATGATATAGTAGCATCCATTATGATCATACTTCTGTTCCACGCGTTCCATGTGCCCAAGTGTTGCATATTCTCTCATGAATTCTATATAATTTCTTTGTAATGATGTGTCTGATGCCGTTGCCGTTCTAGACGATGAAATTGTCGTAATGCGTTGGAAAATGAGTCGCCTAATTCAACTACATTTTCACGTAAGAGTAAGTGTACCATGTAATGTCCATCTGATTGTCGAGAGTGTGTTGCTGTAAATAGTCGAGAGCATTCGCTGTCAACTGCAGCTTCCTGGGAATAAGGTTCTTCCAATTTTAAAAAATTCTGAATGAGCTCCTCCAAACGTACCAGATCTTCGCGTAGCCAAGCGCTGAATGAAAGATGCGAAAGTGTTGAACTTGCTGCTGGTGCTGGTCCAAAGACTACCCAGCCAAGTCGTGTGCGTTGTGCATGTGGTTCGTCGTCACCTCCCATTATGACATCACCTTCTACTACATGTCCCCAATCGTCAGCTCCAAGTTGAAAAGCAATGTCAGCAGGTGTACCAAATTGTGGATCTGCAAGCTGCAGATGTGCTAAATGTAGAAACTGCCCAATGTCAATTTATCCAGATGGAATGTTGGTGATAATTGACGAAATTATCAAAACATTCACTTCTAGTGTGAGTTTGACCCGCAGCTCCAATACCTTCTACAAATACATTGCATTTAAATCTAGGTAAATGTAAACGATTTGATAAACTTTCCGTTATGAAACTTACCTGTGATCCAGGATCACAGCGAATGCGCGCTATACGCTCATATGGGGAGTCACCGGTGATATAAGCCTGTGCTGTCACCAACAAAATAGCTCGCTCTCCTCCGAATAAGCCGGTGACTCCAGAATGTAGTCACAATCTTGGTGTGGCTGGCACACGTAATGCAGTCAATTCTGAATTTTTATTCACAGCTACTGCTATAGATGTGGACGATGAAACATCTGTTGGTTGCGTACGGTAAACATTGTATTTTGTTTGCGTCCACAATTCTTGCAACCACCAGACTGACATATATTTGAGGAATGTCCCATGCGTAAGCAATTAAAACATAAATTGGATCCTTTAATACTTGAAATCGTCGCGTCTGTGTCAAAGCGATAAGCGTTGGACATTTCATAATACGATGAGGGCCACGGCAATGTGCGCAAATATATTGATTTGTTGTCCCTAACTTGTATGCTTCGGGATAGTTTGTATTATGCACAAGCGCCTAAAATGCGTCTTTGAAACCGAGCCAGTTGTGAAATGAGCCATCAAATGTTGGAATAACCAACGGATCTAGTTTCACGTCCAAATTTGAACTCATAGTATCAGCCTCCAAAGTATTTTCATGAGTTGCGATCTTCCTATTGAGTATAGCGCTAACTGTGTTGTACATAACCTCAATCGATGCCACTAATTGCTCGTGTGTATCCATCTCGCCATCTTCTGCTTTACAAATCAAAATGTCGTGCTTGAGTTCAAAAAGCTTGAAATGATTTTGCAAGGTTAGTAATCGTTGTCGTAATGAAAAGATATCTTCCCTAATACTAGTTCCAGTTGCGCACACTTCGTCGAGTATGCGTTTGACAGCCCTTGACACTGCGGAGCGCAGTTTAAGTTCAGCCATCCTCGTTGCAAAAAAAACTAATGCAATGAAATCTGCAGCTTTTCTAACAATTCCTCACAGGAGGCACCAAAAATGTTCAGGATGAAATGTTGAGTTCAGTAAACAATTATTCGAAGTTATATTATGTGTGTTTTTTTGGCATCGCTATATACGCTTAACAATATTTTTCATACAAAAACTTGCTTACCAAAGACAGGATAAATTTAGCCGCTTAGCTCGTAGACGTCGATAGAAACACTATTGCCAGATCAAAAAAATCATGGTACATGAAATTTATTGGCAGCACTTTTTGGAAAACAACCATGTTTCCAACCAAACAAATATTGTATGTGATCTAAAATGGCTACAAATGATTGGTAAGATATCTTAAAATTAATATAGCTATTTTGCAAACATAAAATAGCTTAATTATTTTGTTTTTCAGCAATAAACGCAAGAAGTGGAGTCGTGTGGAGACATTAGGACTATTATGGTGCTATCTGGCCAGGAAAGATGAGTTAAAACACGCCAGGAAGAAAAAATTTGCTTATAGCAACATATTGGAAGATATGATATCCCAAAGCCTTACGGTTAGAAATCAAATAATTATTTTATTTACCGTTGTTAACATGTCTTCAATTTCAGGACTCCAGCACCTCTTTCACGGCGCTTGAAGAGGTGACCGCATACAAAAGCGCAAAAGATAATGCCAAGCAGACAGGCACGACTCCGTGTATTCCACCTTATTTTGAAGAGCTGGAGGAGATATTCGGCAGCAAGCCTTTGATTGCAAATGTGCATATATTGCACCTAGGCAGAGGACCCGTTTCGAGTCTTCATGATGGTAGTTCGGTTTTAAATGAACCAATTGACATGGACCTCGAAGTGAGTGACCTTTTTGAGCCGATTGAAGTGCCATGTTCTTTCCTTCCGGTATCACCTGACTTGCCTGATCCCAACTTACCTTCAACATCAGCTGCAGCTCGAAGCAACAAGAGGAAGTCACCGCGTGAATATTATCAGGCTGCTAAGCTGGAGCTTAAAGCAAAAGCAGCTCAACGTTCAGCGTTTTATGATAACATTCACAAGTCCTTCACCGAAAAGTGGAAAGAAGAAAATAAGGTTTTAAAAGAAGCTGAAAATAAAAAAATTGCTCTATTGGAAAAAATTTTAAATAAAAAAACTAAAAATTACAACTTTGATTTTTATTTTTGGCAAAATCTGAAATAATAATTTGATATTTAAGCTGCTCCATTAATGGGGGCATTCGATTTTAGAATGTATAATGAAACAAGTATGTATTTTATGTATAAGGGTGATTCTACGTTAAGAGGTTGTCTGATATTAGGAAAGGCGGCGTGATATAAATACTTAAAAATATGTATTTTTTTGAAGTTATACCATGTAATCAAGTATTTTGTTTACTACTTTAAGATGGCCAGTCAATTAATTAACTTTTACGTGTTTTTTAAGGGACCAGGGGAGATACTCTATACAGGGTAGAGACATGAAGGCCAGGGTGGGATACCTTACTGCACAGTGGAGACAAAAACGACAATATTTTTTTAAGAATCAACTTTATTTATACATTTTTTTTTATGATAGTGTATAACAATCAAACCAGACTTTTAAATCTTCATACAGTCATTTTAATGAAACTTCAATTGTTAAACTCAGAAAACAAAATTCCTTAGTATCTACATAAGCAAAAATCATATAATTTATTTTTCTATAAGAAAAAAACAAACTTCTTATAGTTTCAATTTGAAACAAAGTTTAATTTCATATATATTTTCATTTAGTAAAAAGCAAAACAACATAAAAAACATAAAAAATAATTAAACATTTAAATTAAATATAAATGAGATCACTCCTGCTCAAAAAACTGGCTTTTCCTCTCTGATGCGTCAAAAGGCTGATATTTAAAGTTGCTTCTTGTGTTTATAGGACGCAAGTGGTTCGTCGTCAGATTCGGTTTCAGGTCCATACACTTTATCAATATGAAGGCGCGTTTTCGAATTCATGGTTACGAAATCCAAAGTGCCGAGCACAAAATGATTGCAGATCTCAAGATCACAGAAGCAGCTTAAGCTCTTCATTGTCAAGTGATTCGGACGAAATATACTTCCTGTAAGTTGATGGACCTTCATTGTGCCTGAGAAAGCTTTTAAATATCCAGTTGCTTCAAGTTCCACTTTTTTATTTGAAAGATCTTCGTCATCAATGGTCAAAACTTTTATATTGGGACAATTTTTCTGGAGGGCGTTTGTCAAATCTTCCAGCGACGTAATGTCGCTACCAGTTGCAACAAGTCTATCCGCGGTTCTTTTGCACGTCGCACCTACTCCATCAGGAGCACCCTTGCCGTGACCGGCTTCGTGGTAATTCCATGTGAAATTTACGAGATTTGGAAAAAAGACTTTCAATTTTGTTGCCAATGCATGAAACATAATTTTATTACGGTATTGTGTGACCGGTCCGTCACTTAGGAAATGCAAGTTTTCAACTTGTGTGGGAAGGATGTCAAGTATAGGCTGTAAATGTGCCCAAATCAGTGGTGGAGAGTGTGATAATTTTTTTGATAACGTGCAATAACAGGAGCATTTTAACTCACTATCATTTTGTTTGGTGTAAACCACTACCGTATGGATGCTGAGCTGCGCTCTCGACCCACCAAAATGAAACGATTGCACTTCTTCAGCGTATTTAGTTTGATAATTTTCACTAAAGTCGACGTGAATAATAGCATCTCGATCTTTCAGGGTTTCCTTTTTAGATTTCACAGCAATATATTGATGCACTATATTGAACTCGTGCCGAAGAAAGATTTCTATTTTACTTTCCAACTCTGTAATTAAATCTCGGGGGTGTATTTTTATTGTGCTTTTTACGCACTTTTTAATTTTTCGCGTCATTTTAGTTTTAACATCGACATAATCTTGAGGTACAGATTGCCACTTTTTATAGAGTAGTGGAATTGAATCATTAAATACTTTATAGCAAAGTGTGTTGTTTTTACAGGTCTCACAATTTCTCGAAAGGCATTTTTCGTTAAATCTGTCACAACAAATCGTATTTAGAAGACCCACGTGATTTGACACCGATATTATCTTTGCTTGGTGTAGACAATTCAACATTAAATTAATATTACTGTGCGTTACACACAAGCATGTGTTACGTTTGTCACAGCGTGGCAGGAGAACCCAAAACGGCCGGAGCTTACAGAAAAGCGCATACGAAATTTTAATTTTGGATTTCTTTATGAAAAGTTTGTGCAAGTTGGTTAAAGTGTCCAATATAACTCGCTTCTGTTTTCTTACTCCTTGTTTTGTTACAACGTCTTTTTTTCCCGCCCACACTTTACTATTTAAATCTTCTTCCATGAAATTTTGAATAATTTTTCTCAAAACATTAGTTTTTTTTCTCGTGCCTCGCTTTGGTTCTATTAATGTTAGTTTTGCTTTTATTTTCTTTATTGGTTTCAATATATTTTCATTTTCTAAAACTCTGTATTTTGTGACTAGTTTTCCACTTATAGTTCTATTAAATAATCTTTTCTCTTTTTGAGTTGAAAGGCCAACAAAATTTGTTTCTAATTGTCGGGAAAGGACTTCTCCATACAACAGTTTTTTCCTGACAATATCTCTCGATTTTGGCAAATTAAGTAACTTGTTTACTTTTGAGTTTGGAGTTAGCTCCTTATTTTGTATTTTTGATCTTTGGAGTCGTTTTTTGTAACATTGCACAGTTGATTGAAGTTTCGCAATTTGAGCTGCTTGTTTCTTAATTAATAAATTTCTTGCTCGCCTTGCACATATCGACCTCTGCTGTCCAGCTTGCGCTCGTCGGTTAATATTTTCGCTAGGAAGTGGAGGAACTTCATTGCCTGAACTAGGTGGGGTTACAGGAGCATTACTAATATCTTGGAGTGTTAAACTTTGTCTCCGCAGTTTTGCTTTTTCTCTCTATAACTTTCTAGCTTTTCGTTTTTCTCTAGGTGTCATTTGGTTAACAGTCCTTATAGTTCCTTTCTCTTTTTTTCTTTCATATTTCTTCTAATTTTTTTCCTTTTGCTGAGAATACTTTTCGGGATCATTTTTTATGTGTTGGTATCGTAGTCTTTCTGCCAAACGCTTTTTTTCGAGACATTCTTCACGAGTTATTTTTTTTCTGAGAGCCATGACCTAAAACAACATAGAAGGCTTATTCAAAAATTTCTAAAATCAACCAACGTATAAAACGCAGAGAAAACGAATGTGTGTTCTATGAAAATAAGATAATAAACGTAAACAAGTAAATTACGATGAAAATAAAAAACAATCGACTGCGCAAATATATAAGTTGTATATATTTTCGTAATGACTATTTAAAACACTTTATTTGTATGCCCCACTTGACACATTTTAAGAAAAGATCCCTTTTTTTTCGTGGGCGCCGCTTATATCCCATTTTGTACCTACCCTGGACTTATGGTCTCTTCGCTGGCATCACGGGTGGCAGGGGAAATACGGCAGGGGAGAGATATTTTTACCAAAAAACTTACACAATCAAGAGAGTACATATTGTTAAGAAAAAATGAATGATCACGATAAACTACGCAGAGATTAAAGTAAATTCACATTACAAACAAAGTTATACTTTGAATAAAAAAGGAATAAAACTTACCAGTGGAGATACTGCATTCACCGGCACATCCGCACACGCCGAGTGGCGTAATCGAACTGCCCGTTAATGAGAGGACGCGAGTGGCTTGCGCGTCGTTTCTTGTTAACTTCACATCAAAGTCAATGCTCTGAGATTTAAATTTGTAACGACAATTACTTTCTCGATATTTTTTAACGCACGCAAATTGTCCAGGGTAGGAGACTTAAAATACGAGAGACAAAAATTGCTGATTTGTTTTTAATAGAAAATCAAAGCAATTTAATTTTTTTTTTTTAATATTTACCCTTACTACTAATACTTCTTAATGAAATAAATAATACTTAATTGTCTTATCAATCAGAAATGTATTAAATTACACTGACTTCTTTGCGAGATGGTAAAGGGACAGGCCAGGGTAGATACTTTTTTCAAGGTTATCATGCAGTTTTAACTAAACTATGTTAATTTAGGTATTGCAATTTACTGGTAACAAAGCAAACGTTGTTTATTATTATGTATGCTTGTCGTTTTCCGCAAATGTTCAACTAATGTATGGTTTTTTGATTGAGCCACCGTTAGTGCCTCTTAACGTAGAATCACCCATAACAAGTAATATATTTCTATATAATGTTTTTTCTAATAAGTCAGAAAAAAGTAAATCACACCGATCAACTGCTCCAATGTTTTCTTGAGGAAAATCATTATTTCAAATCTCTTCCAGTGGATCTGCAATAGTTTCGTTGAACATATCATCCTTCATTATACATATGTTATGCAAAACGCATGCACTAACTATGATATTTGTTAGAGTACGCAAATCTGTTTGTTCTGTGAACTTCAAGAGTCGCCGAAAACGTCCTTTTAGTAAACCTAAAGCATTTTCTATTATCATTCTTGTTGATGAATGAATGTAGTTAAATTTTCTTTGGCTTTCAGTCAGATTTCCATAATCTTTAAAGGGTGGTACTAGCCAACTTGTAGCAGGATATGCGGAATCACCCAGTAAGAATTTTCCACCATGAAACAGCTCATCATAGTTGCTTTCTGTTCTTCTATAAAGATCAGATCTGCGAAGAACTCTGCTATCGTGCAATGACCCTGGCACGCCGCATGTGATGTCTATGAATTTTTTGTTTGCATCAACAACTGCTTGTAGAACCAAACTATAATCTTGTTTGCGATCAAAATAGTCTTCTTTTGAAACTTTTGGTGATTTTGTAGAGATATGCGTGCAGTCAATAGCTTCAATCACATTTGGTATCTTCTGCTTTTGCTCAAAATTTTTGCACGTTTCCTCTGCAGCAACTCCTTGCGACCATTTCACATAGTTGTGTCCAATGGAAATAAGCCACGACGTCACGCGGCGTACAGCTACCCACGCAGAAGATTTTGACAATCCAAATAAGTTGCCAAGCTGCCTAAAAGTGACCGTGTTGCTGATGTACCAAATGTACATGTAAATTGTCGTTTTACTTCCAATTTTTAATCTTCCTCCATTGGTTAGTTTCGGCAAGAACTCAGAATGTGAAAAAGTTGCTGAAATGAAAAAGATTTTAAATAATTAAATCAAAAAACAAATATCGTATTCATACCTATAAGGTATTCAACAGTTGGCCGCTGTAGCCGCATATGACACTTGAAGTCCTCATTACTAAATGAATCAATTATTGCCACATAATTTTTGGATTTAGGATGAGCCTCACACTCCAATTCTTCAGAACTAGAGCTTGAAGAATCCGAAGATATTAAATTGAGCAAATTTTCTATTTCGCGTTCATCATGACAACTTTTTGAGCTCCCCAACAATAATTCCGATATCTAAAATACATAAAAATATGGTTATTTAACATTTACCTTAGATGTTCTCCAATATATAAGCAGAATTGTTTGTTTACTTACTTGTGATTCCTCCAAGCTATCCATTTGAGTAGAAAATTTTATAAAAAATTGAAACACAACAATTTGCACAGAACGTGAAGAATGTATGAAGTTATGTTAATTATTTGACAAGTGATAAGCAATGCTGCCAAGTTTGGACAAGAAATGTTAAGCGGAATATTAAGCGAAGATGTGCGTTTTTTTGGGCAAGCGTATATAGCGATACCAAAAAAACGCACCTATTAATATTTAAGTTTATTTAAAATTACGAAAATTAAGGAGTTACCAAAATATGTGTGTTGCACTTGTGAAAATCAAAAGTAAAAGCAGGAATTTATGAAGAATTTAAGTACAACGAATATCGTAACAAAAGAGAATTGAAAATTTGATTTGACAAGCCTGACAGCGTTGCCAGCTTATATATTGAAATGTGAAATACTATATTTAATCTTGAACAGTAAAAATTGATTAGCCTTAAAATTTATACAAACGACCGCGACTTCGAAATATATTGACAGATGGTTATTTTGCTTAAAAATATATATTCTCTAGAAAAATTTTCAACACGGAAATAGAAACATGCAATAATTCGTGCCAGTCACTTCAAAACTACACTAGCTACGTACCTAAATGTGACATGATTGTTCCCGCGATCTATATACATTAAGGTGCCTTGAAAAAAAAGTTTCATTTGTACCCATCCTTAAATGAACCTTGATGTATTTTATCATGATTCCCAAAATATTTTAGCTATACCGAAATCCGTCAGTGAGCTAAACCATTTTGCAAAAACCTCCAAAAATCATGTTTTCTATATATCTTATTCTATTAAACGAGCAATATTTGTATATATATTTGCAATTGCGTTCTCGAAAACGGCACTAAAGATTTCGATGAAATTTACAATATAGATGAAGAGGGGGCTGAAAAATCGATCCAGCTAGGTCTCATCTCTGGGAAAAGCTGTTTTTCCGAGTTTTCACGCATTTAATAAATAAGTTAATTTTTCTGCCGAATATGTTATGTTAAGTTTGCTTAAGTTCTTATGTCGGTGATAGATCAGAGAGTAGAGCTTCTGTCCAATAATGTGAATGTAGTGAGTTCGAATCCCACCGTGCTCAATAAGTTTTTTGTTTTTATTTTTTAAGCTTCACCAAACAGTGATTTGGTGAATTTGTTATATTTTTCATTTATTTTTTTTATAGAAACGTTTTTAGTACAGTTTTGATGTACCAATTTTTGATATAAAAAGAAATCTTACAAATAGAGTAATTTACACTAAATCTTAAACAAATTTTAAAAAGGAAAATATTTTTGTAAGAGTTTCCTATGTTTGAAAAAAAAATCTAATTTGCTCACATCTCAAAAAGTGCACTTTTTTTTGTAATTTTAAGAAACAAATTAAGTTTCCACCAAAATAAAATATAATGGCCAAATGTTATGCTTTTCGTAATTTCAATTTTTTCTAATATACATTTCACTTAATCGTTCATAACTTCTACCGTTTGAGATATTGTTATAAAATCTGGAGCAAAAATGTTTTTCTTATTAGGTCAAATAATTATTTTGTATATAATAAAGGAATCTTGGACCATTAAACTGTAAAAAGCTTGAACAAAATTTTTAGTTCCTTCTTTTTTATTTGCAGTAAGTTTACAAAATTTTAAATGCCTTATAAAAATTCGAAATAAATTAAGATCAAACTTACTCTAAGAATTTTTTAATCGGTCTTAAAACAGTTTTAACATTTTTCAATCGGCCGTCTGGGGAGGATGAAGTGACAAATTCACATTTTGTAAATATCTTAAGGTGTGAACAGACCACATAGTACAACAACTTTACGGTTAAAAATCTAAGAGTAATTTTTAAACAATACATTGAACTAATACATATGTTAATCCTTTTTTTTAGAATTGATACGATTAAAAATACTAGACATATTTTTAGTCAAAGCTGTACGTAAATTTAATTAATTGGGAATACAATTTGAATTATGGTTACTTAGGTTAAAAATTGAATACAAAATAACTAAGACTAATAAAAGCTGTATTTTGCTTACATTTTGTTCATGCTATCGCAAGCAACAGGATGTGACAAAAAATAAAAATATTGCACTATGCAATTGTTACATTAAATAATTAATAAAATAAGATTATAATAACAAAAAAAAAACTCGCGTGTAGCAACGTACATGTGGCAGAAGTGAAACTTCTTAAACAGTAAAATATATGAGAGATTTTAGTGTGAAATATAGAGAAAGTATCTAAAAAGGAAATCAATCAACACAAAATGGAATAATATTCTGTTTATTCAATATTTATTTCCAGGGATCGTACCGTTTATGGTTTTTATCGAAAAAGTCACATAAGTCGCTATATTTTTTTGGGCAAAAAGAACAGTTACTTTTGAATTTTATTTTATCGGTCAAAAATAACAGTTTTTTCTGCCGTTTATTTTTTCGGTCAAAAATATCAGGCAATTTGTATTTTTTCAAAGGTCATTTTACCGACTAAGAACTATTAATATATTATTTTCATCTTATCGGTGAGACATTTTACTGATGGTGTCAACATCTGTCAAGCGGCCTTTTAAAAAACACAAATTGCATAAATTGTTTGACCGAAAAACGAAAAGTCACAAAATAATTGTTACTTCTGACCGATAAAATAAAAGTAGAAAGTAACCTTTATTTTTCCCCGAAAAAAATACAAGGCAAAAAATAACAGTTAGCTTTTAATTTCTAAAGAATCAGTAGAAAATGTAAAAGCACTTTCGTGAGCTGAGTTGTGGACTAGCTGCAGTTGCATTCTTAAGGTACTTTTCTTAGCTTCGGGACATTTTTTGGCATGACAAATACGATTCTGCAGTCTTAATTATTTCACTTTCTACAATTCTTGCTTTTAATTTTATATCGTATCAACTGTTTTGCATGTTGTCAATCACCTTTCAAGTTTTTGATAACAATTAACGTTATGATATGCTCTTTCAAATTAAGCTTTTAGCTAGGATTCGATATTCAACAAAAAAAAAACGAACAATTGTTATATTTTGTTACGTAATGTACAGAATTCCAAGCATAAAGAAATAAAATTTCCGTGCATACTTGTAGGATGAAAATCAAATGGTACAGTACGGATCAAATGTACAGTACGTTCTTCAGACATGGTGTGTGTCTGTGGAATGTAATACACGGACTAAAACTCGTTGAATATTAATTGCAATTTGTTTGCTAATTTGTCATATGCCTAAGTGGCGTAGTGTCAGAGCTATTGACCCTTATGAGATGCATAATGTCGAGACTGGGTTCTAATCCCGATGGCGATGATAATTTTTTTAAAATTTTCATATGAATTCAAAACGTTAGCCTAGCGTCACGAATAAGAAACCTTGAAATTTCACTCGCCGCCAAAGAAGTTTCACTTCAAAAAATTAAAAAAAAAAATATACTTATCATCCAGGCTGAGGATCGAACCAGGCTTCTTTGATGTTTAACGTCTTCACGACAACAGCTTATCCGACTGATCCACTGTTTTATATTCAAAGATCATAATAAGTGAATACAAAACGACATCTATTGGGTAATAGCATACAACGAAAAATAATGCCAATAGTTTATAATTCTTAAAGAACATATTCTTTAAGAATTATATTTAGAGCTTAATGCCAAATAATTCATGAAGTAACAGGCTTGCTGCAACAACAAAAATTCTTTACAAAAGAACCGAGCAGACTAGACCATGGTTTCGTCGGACGCTACTCCGACTCATCAGTAGTCTCTGTGGTTCATGCAGTCCACTAACTTTGAGAAGCTAATAAGTGCAACTATCGTAAAACCAAAAAGGAATTACCAGCACTTTTCACTTTCTCAAAGCAGTGTTTTTCTACTCTTTTGCTAGTCGCAAAATTTCAAAAAATTGACTGCATTGCTTCTGCAAAGATTTTGTTGTTGCGCTTTTTGTTTACTTCTTTATCACGTGTCCTTCTAGGTTCCAACATTTTGTTGGTATTAAACCATAGAAGGCGTGAAGAAGGTTTTTTTTTGAAAGCAGATGTTAATTATATGCGCAAACATAGAATTACTCATCATGTTTTCGTAGGTTTAGCTCGCACCAGTTTACATGAGTTATAAGATTGTGGCATTTTGATTTGTTATTATTAAGTTTATAATTCTTAAAGACCATATTCTTTAAGAATTATATTTAGAGCTTAATGCCAAATAATTCATGAAGTAACAGGCTTGCTGCAACAACAAAAATTCTTTACAAAAGAACCGAGCAGACTAGACCATGGTTTCGTCGGACGCTACTCCGACTCATCAGTTGTCTCTGTGGTTCATGCAGTCCACTAACTTTGAGAAGCTAATAAGTGCAACTATCGTAAAACCAAAAAGGAATTACCAGCACTTTCCACTTTCTCAAAGCAGTGTTTTTCTACTCTTTTGCTAGTCGCAAAATTTCAAAAAATTGACTGCATTGCTTCTGCAAAGATTTTGTTGTTGCGCTTTTTGTTTACTTCTTTATCACGTGTCCTTCTAGGTTCCAACATTTTGTTGGTATTAAACCATAGAAGGCGTGAAGAAGGTTTTTTTTGAAAGCAGATGTTAATTATATGCGCAAACATAGAATTACTCATCATGTTTTCGTAGGTTTAGCTCGCACCAGTTTACATGAGTTATAAGATTGTGGCATTTTGATTTGTTATTATTAAGTTTATAATTCTTAAAGAACATATTCTTTAAGAATTATATTTAGACCTTAATGCCAAATAATTCATGAAGTAACAGGCTTGCTGCAACAACAAAAATTCTTTACAAAAGAACCGAGCAGACTAGACCATGGTTTCGTCGGACGCTACTCCGACTCATCAGTAGTCTCTGTGGTTCATGCAGTCCACTAACTTTGAGAAGCTAATAAGTGCAACTATCGTAAAACCAAAAAGGAATTACCAGCACTTTTCACTTTCTCAAAGCAGTGTTTTTCTACTCTTTTGCTAGTCGCAAAATTTCAAAAAATTGACTGCATTGCTTCTGCAAAGATTTTGTTGTTGCGCTTTTTGTTTACTTCTTTATCACGTGTCCTTCTAGGTTCCAACATTTTGTTGGTATTAAACCATAGAAGGCGTGAAGAAGGTTTTTTTTGAAAGCAGATGTTAATTATATGCGCAAACATAGAATTACTCATCATGTTTTCGTAGATTTAGCTCGCACCAGTTTACATGAGTTATAAGATTGTGGCATTTTGATTTGTTATTATTAAGTTTATAATTCTTAAAGAACATATTCTTTAAGAATTATATTTAGAGCTTAATGCCAAATAATTCATGAAGTAACAGGCTTGCTGCAACAACAAAAATTCTTTACAAAAGAACCGAGCAGACTAGACCATGGTTTCGTCGGACGCTACTCCGACTCATCAGTAGTCTCTGTGGTTCATGCAGTCCACTAACTTTGAGAAGCTAATAAGTGCAACTATCGTAAAACCAAAAAGGAATTACCAGCACTTTTCACTTTCTCAAAGCAGTGTTTTTCTACTCTTTTGCTAGTCGCAAAATTTCAAAAAATTGACTGCATTGCTTCTGCAAAGATTTTGTTGTTGCGCTTTTTGTTTACTTCTTTATCACGTGTCCTTCTAGGTTCCAACATTTTGTTGGTATTAAACCATAGAAGGCGTGAAGAAGGTTTTTTTTGAAAGCAGATGTTAATTATATGCGCAAACATAGAATTACTCATCATGTTTTCGTAGGTTTAGCTCGCACCAGTTTACATGAGTTATAAGATTGTGGCATTTTGATTTGTTATTATTAAGTTTATAATTCTTAAAGAACATATTCTTTAAGAATTATATTTAGAGCTTAATGCCAAATAATTCATGAAGTAACAGGCTTGCTGCAACAACAAAAATTCTTTACAAAAGAACCGAGCAGACTAGACCATGGTTTCGTCGGACGCTACTCCGACTCATCAGTAGTCTCTGTGGTTCATGCAGTCCACTAACTTTGAGAAGCTAATAAGTGCAACTATCGTAAAACCAAAAAGGAATTACCAGCACTTTTCACTTTCTCAAAGCAGTGTTTTTCTACTCTTTTGCTAGTCGCAAAATTTCAAAAAATTGACTGCATTGCTTCTGCAAAGATTTTGTTGTTGCGCTTTTTGTTTACTTCTTTATCACGTGTCCTTCTAGGTTCCAACATTTTGTTGGTATTAAACCATAGAAGGCGTGAAGAAGGTTTTTTTTGAAAGCAGATGTTAATTATATGCGCAAACATAGAATTACTCATCATGTTTTCGTAGGTTTAGCTCGCACCAGTTTACATGAGTTATAAGATTGTGGCTTTTTGATTTGTTATTATTAAGTTTATTATTCATAAAGAACATATTCTTTAAGAATTATATTTAGAGCTTAATGCCAAATAATTCATGAAGTAACAGGCTTGCTGCAACAACAAAAATTCTTTACAAAAGAACCGAGCAGACTAGACCATGGTTTCGTCGGACGCTACTCCGACTCATCAGTAGTCTCTGTGGTTCATGCAGTCCACTAACTTTGAGAAGCTAATAAGTGCAACTATCGTAAAACCAAAAAGGAATTACCAGCACTTTTCACTTTCTCAAAGCAGTGTTTTTCTACTCTTTTGCTAGTCGCAAAATTTCAAAAAATTGACTGCATTGCTTCTGCAAAGATTTTGTTGTTGCGCTTTTTGTTTACTTCTTTATCACGTGTCCTTCTAGGTTCCAACATTTTGTTGGTATTAAACCATAGAAGGCGTGAAGAAGGTTTTTTTTTGAAAGCAGATGTTAATTATATGCGCAAACATAGAATTACTCATCATGTTTTCGTAGGTTTAGCTCGCACCAGTTTACATGAGTTATAAGATTGTGGCATTTTGATTTGTTATTATTAAGTTTATAATTCTTAAAGAACATATTCTTTAAGAATTATATTTAGAGCTTAATGCCAAATAATTCATGAAGTAACAGGCTTGCTGCAACAACAAAAATTCTTTACAAAAGAACCGAGCAGACTAGACCATGGTTTCGTCGGACGCTACTCCGACTCATCAGTTGTCTCTGTGGTTCATGCAGTCCACTAACTTTGAGAAGCTAATAAGTGCAACTATCGTAAAACCAAAAAGGAATTACCAGCACTTTTCACTTTCTCAAAGCAGTGTTTTTCTACTCTTTTGCTAGTCGCAAAATTTCAAAAAATTGACTGCATTGCTTCTGCAAAGATTTTGTTGTTGCGCTTTTTGTTTACTTCTTTATCACGTGTCCTTCTAGGTTCCAACATTTTGTTGGTATTAAACCATAGAAGGCGTGAAGAAGGTTTTTTTTGAAAGCAGATGTTAATTATATGCGCAAACATAGAATTACTCATCATGTTTTCGTAGGTTTAGCTCGCACCAGTTTACATGAGTTATAAGATTGTGGCATTTTGATTTGTTATTATTAAGTTTATAATTCTTAAAGAACATATTCTTTAAGAATTATATTTAGACCTTAATGCCAAATAATTCATGAAGTAACAGGCTTGCTGCAACAACAAAAATTCTTTACAAAAGAACCGAGCAGACTAGACCATGGTTTCGTCGGACGCTACTCCGACTCATCAGTAGTCTCTGTGGTTCATGCAGTCCACTAACTTTGAGAAGCTAATAAGTGCAACTATCGTAAAACCAAAAAGGAATTACCAGCACTTTTCACTTTCTCAAAGCAGTGTTTTTCTACTCTTTTGCTAGTCGCAAAATTTCAAAAAATTGACTGCATTGCTTCTGCAAAGATTTTGTTGTTGCGCTTTTTGTTTACTTCTTTATCACGTGTCCTTCTAGGTTCCAACATTTTGTTGGTATTAAACCATAGAAGGCGTGAAGAAGGTTTTTTTTGAAAGCAGATGTTAATTATATGCGCAAACATAGAATTACTCATCATGTTTTCGTAGATTTAGCTCGCACCAGTTTACATGAGTTATAAGATTGTGGCATTTTGATTTGTTATTATTAAGTTTATAATTCTTAAAGAACATATTCTTTAAGAATTATATTTAGAGCTTAATGCCAAATAATTCATGAAGTAACAGGCTTGCTGCAACAACAAAAATTCTTTACAAAAGAACCGAGCAGACTAGACCATGGTTTCGTCGGACGCTACTCCGACTCATCAGTAGTCTCTGTGGTTCATGCAGTCCACTAACTTTGAGAAGCTAATAAGTGCAACTATCGTAAAACCAAAAAGGAATTACCAGCACTTTTCACTTTCTCAAAGCAGTGTTTTTCTACTCTTTTGCTAGTCGCAAAATTTCAAAAAATTGACTGCATTGCTTCTGCAAAGATTTTGTTGTTGCGCTTTTTGTTTACTTCTTTATCACGTGTCCTTCTAGGTTCCAACATTTTGTTGGTATTAAACCATAGAAGGCGTGAAGAAGGTTTTTTTTGAAAGCAGATGTTAATTATATGCGCAAACATAGAATTACTCATCATGTTTTCGTAGGTTTAGCTCGCACCAGTTTACATGAGTTATAAGATTGTGGCATTTTGATTTGTTATTATTAAGTTTATAATTCTTAAAGAACATATTCTTTAAGAATAATATTTAGAGCTTAATGCCAAATAATTCATGAAGTAACAGGCTTGCTGCAACAACAAAAATTCTTTACAAAAGAACCGAGCAGACTAGACCATGGTTTCGTCGGACGCTACTCCGACTCATCAGTAGTCTCTGTGGTTCATGCAGTCCACTAACTTTGAGAAGCTAATAAGTGCAACTATCGTAAAACCAAAAAGGAATTACCAGCACTTTTCACTTTCTCAAAGCAGTGTTTTTCTACTCTTTTGCTAGTCGCAAAATTTCAAAAAATTGACTGCATTGCTTCTGCAAAGATTTTGTTGTTGCGCTTTTTGTTTACTTCTTTATCACGTGTCCTTCTAGGTTCCAACATTTTGTTGGTATTAAACCATAGAAGGCGTGAAGAAGGTTTTTTTTGAAAGCAGATGTTAATTATATGCGCAAACATAGAATTACTCATCATGTTTTCGTAGGTTTAGCTCGCACCAGTTTACATGAGTTATAAGATTGTGGCTTTTTGATTTGTTATTATTAAGTTTATTATTCTTAAAGAACTTATTCTTTAAGAATTATATTTAGAGCTTAATGCCAAATAATTCATGAAGTAACAGGCTTGCTGCAACAACAAAAATTCTTTACAAAAGAACCGAGCAGACTAGACCATGGTTTCGTCGGACGCTACTCCGACTCATCAGTAGTCTCTGTGGTTCATGCAGTCCACTAACTTTGAGAAGCTAATAAGTGCAACTATCGTAAAACCAAAAAGGAATTACCAGCACTTTTCACTTTCTCAAAGCAGTGTTTTTCTACTCTTTTGCTAGTCGCAAAATTTCAAAAAATTGACTGCATTGCTTCTGCAAAGATTTTGTTGTTGCGCTTTTTGTTTACTTCTTTATCACGTGTCCTTCTAGGTTCCAACATTTTGTTGGTATTAAACCATAGAAGGCGTGAAGAAGGTTTTTTTTTGAAAGCAGATGTTAATTATATGCGCAAACATAGAATTACTCATCATGTTTTCGTAGGTTTAGCTCGCACCAGTTTACATGAGTTATAAGATTGTGGCATTTTGATTTGTTATTATTAAGTTTATAATTCTTAAAGAACATATTCTTTAAGAATTATATTTAGAGCTTAATGCCAAATAATTCATGAAGTAACAGGCTTGCTGCAACAACAAAAATTCTTTACAAAAGAACCGAGCAGACTAGACCATGGTTTCGTCGGACGCTACTCCGACTCATCAGTTGTCTCTGTGGTTCATGCAGTCCACTAACTTTGAGAAGCTAATAAGTGCAACTATCGTAAAACCAAAAAGGAATTACCAGCACTTTTCACTTTCTCAAAGCAGTGTTTTTCTACTCTTTTGCTAGTCGCAAAATTTCAAAAAATTGACTGCATTGCTTCTGCAAAGATTTTGTTGTTGCGCTTTTTGTTTACTTCTTTATCACGTGTCCTTCTAGGTTCCAACATTTTGTTGGTATTAAACCATAGAAGGCGTGAAGAAGGTTTTTTTTGAAAGCAGATGTTAATTATATGCGCAAACATAGAATTACTCATCATGTTTTCGTAGGTTTAGCTCGCACCAGTTTACATGAGTTATAAGATTGTGGCATTTTGATTTGTTATTATTAAGTTTATAATTCTTAAAGAACATATTCTTTAAGAATAATATTTAGAGCTTAATGCCAAATAATTCATGAAGTAACAGGCTTGCTGCAACAACAAAAATTCTTTACAAAAGAACCGAGCAGACTAGACCATGGTTTCGTCGGACGCTACTCCGACTCATCAGTAGTCTCTGTGGTTCATGCAGTCCACTAACTTTGAGAAGCTAATAAGTGCAACTATCGTAAAACCAAAAAGGAATTACCAGCACTTTTCACTTTCTCAAAGCAGTGTTTTTCTACTCTTTTGCTAGTCGCAAAATTTCAAAAAATTGACTGCATTGCTTCTGCAAAGATTTTGTTGTTGCGCTTTTTGTTTACTTCTTTATCACGTGTCCTTCTAGGTTCCAACATTTTGTTGGTATTAAACCATAGAAGGCGTGAAGAAGGTTTTTTTTGAAAGCAGATGTTAATTATATGCGCAAACATAGAATTACTCATCATGTTTTCGTAGGTTTAGCTCGCACCAGTTTACATGAGTTATAAGATTGTGGCATTTTGATTTGTTATTATTAAGTTTATAATTCTTAAAGAACATATTCTTTAAGAATAATATTTAGAGCTTAATGCCAAATAATTCATGAAGTAACAGGCTTGCTGCAACAACAAAAATTCTTTACAAAAGAACCGAGCAGACTAGACCATGGTTTCGTCGGACGCTACTCCGACTCATCAGTAGTCTCTGTGGTTCATGCAGTCCACTAACTTTGAGAAGCTAATAAGTGCAACTATCGTAAAACCAAAAAGGAATTACCAGCACTTTTCACTTTCTCAAAGCAGTGTTTTTCTACTCTTTTGCTAGTCGCAAAATTTCAAAAAATTGACTGCATTGCTTCTGCAAAGATTTTGTTGTTGCGCTTTTTGTTTACTTCTTTATCACGTGTCCTTCTAGGTTCCAACATTTTGTTGGTATTAAACCATAGAAGGCGTGAAGAAGGTTTTTTTTGAAAGCAGATGTTAATTATATGCGCAAACATAGAATTACTCATCATGTTTTCGTAGGTTTAGCTCGCACCAGTTTACATGAGTTATAAGATTGTGGCTTTTTGATTTGTTATTATTAAGTTTATTATTCTTAAAGAACATATTCTTTAAGAATTATATTTAGAGCTTAATGCCAAATAATTCATGAAGTAACAGGCTTGCTGCAACAACAAAAATTCTTTACAAAAGAACCGAGCAGACTAGACCATGGTTTCGTCGGACGCTACTCCGACTCATCAGTAGTCTCTGTGGTTCATGCAGTCCACTAACTTTGAGAAGCTAATAAGTGCAACTATCGTAAAACCAAAAAGGAATTACCAGCACTTTTCACTTTCTCAAAGCAGTGTTTTTCTACTCTTTTGCTAGTCGCAAAATTTCAAAAAATTGACTGCATTGCTTCTGCAAAGATTTTGTTGTTGCGCTTTTTGTTTACTTCTTTATCACGTGTCCTTCTAGGTTCCAACATTTTGTTGGTATTAAACCATAGAAGGCGTGAAGAAGGTTTTTTTTTGAAAGCAGATGTTAATTATATGCGCAAACATAGAATTACTCATCATGTTTTCGTAGGTTTAGCTCGCACCAGTTTACATGAGTTATAAGATTGTGGCATTTTGATTTGTTATTATTAAGTTTATAATTCTTAAAGAACATATTCTTTAAGAATTATATTTAGAGCTTAATGCCAAATAATTCATGAAGTAACAGGCTTGCTGCAACAACAAAAATTCTTTACAAAAGAACCGAGCAGACTAGACCATGGTTTCGTCGGACGCTACTCCGACTCATCAGTTGTCTCTGTGGTTCATGCAGTCCACTAACTTTGAGAAGCTAATAAGTGCAACTATCGTAAAACCAAAAAGGAATTACCAGCACTTTTCACTTTCTCAAAGCAGTGTTTTTCTACTCTTTTGCTAGTCGCAAAATTTCAAAAAATTGACTGCATTGCTTCTGCAAAGATTTTGTTGTTGCGCTTTTTGTTTACTTCTTTATCACGTGTCCTTCTAGGTTCCAACATTTTGTTGGTATTAAACCATAGAAGGCGTGAAGAAGGTTTTTTTTGAAAGCAGATGTTAATTATATGCGCAAACATAGAATTACTCATCATGTTTTCGTAGGTTTAGCTCGCACCAGTTTACATGAGTTATAAGATTGTGGCATTTTGATTTGTTATTATTAAGTTTATAATTCTTAAAGAACATATTCTTTAAGAATAATATTTAGAGCTTAATGCCAAATAATTCATGAAGTAACAGGCTTGCTGCAACAACAAAAATTCTTTACAAAAGAACCGAGCAGACTAGACCATGGTTTCGTCGGACGCTACTCCGACTCATCAGTAGTCTCTGTGGTTCATGCAGTCCACTAACTTTGAGAAGCTAATAAGTGCAACTATCGTAAAACCAAAAAGGAATTACCAGCACTTTTCACTTTCTCAAAGCAGTGTTTTTCTACTCTTTTGCTAGTCGCAAAATTTCAAAAAATTGACTGCATTGCTTCTGCAAAGATTTTGTTGTTGCGCTTTTTGTTTACTTCTTTATCACGTGTCCTTCTAGGTTCCAACATTTTGTTGGTATTAAACCATAGAAGGCGTGAAGAAGGTTTTTTTTGAAAGCAGATGTTAATTATATGCGCAAACATAGAATTACTCATCATGTTTTCGTAGGTTTAGCTCGCACCAGTTTACATGAGTTATAAGATTGTGGCTTTTTGATTTGTTATTATTAAGTTTATTATTCTTAAAGAACTTATTCTTTAAGAATTATATTTAGAGCTTAATGCCAAATAATTCATGAAGTAACAGGCTTGCTGCAACAACAAAAATTCTTTACAAAAGAACCGAGCAGACTAGACCATGGTTTCGTCGGACGCTACTCCGACTCATCAGTAGTCTCTGTGGTTCATGCAGTCCACTAACTTTGAGAAGCTAATAAGTGCAACTATCGTAAAACCAAAAAGGAATTACCAGCACTTTTCACTTTCTCAAAGCAGTGTTTTTCTACTCTTTTGCTAGTCGCAAAATTTCAAAAAATTGACTGCATTGCTTCTGCAAAGATTTTGTTGTTGCGCTTTTTGTTTACTTCTTTATCACGTGTCCTTCTAGGTTCCAACATTTTGTTGGTATTAAACCATAGAAGGCGTGAAGAAGGTTTTTTTTTGAAAGCAGATGTTAATTATATGCGCAAACATAGAATTACTCATCATGTTTTCGTAGGTTTAGCTCGCACCAGTTTACATGAGTTATAAGATTGTGGCATTTTGATTTGTTATTATTAAGTTTATAATTCTTAAAGAACATATTCTTTAAGAATTATATTTAGAGCTTAATGCCAAATAATTCATGAAGTAACAGGCTTGCTGCAACAACAAAAATTCTTTACAAAAGAACCGAGCAGACTAGACCATGGTTTCGTCGGACGCTACTCCGACTCATCAGTTGTCTCTGTGGTTCATGCAGTCCACTAACTTTGAGAAGCTAATAAGTGCAACTATCGTAAAACCAAAAAGGAATTACCAGCACTTTTCACTTTCTCAAAGCAGTGTTTTTCTACTCTTTTGCTAGTCGCAAAATTTCAAAAAATTGACTGCATTGCTTCTGCAAAGATTTTGTTGTTGCGCTTTTTGTTTACTTCTTTATCACGTGTCCTTCTAGGTTCCAACATTTTGTTGGTATTAAACCATAGAAGGCGTGAAGAAGGTTTTTTTTGAAAGCAGATGTTAATTATATGCGCAAACATAGAATTACTCATCATGTTTTCGTAGGTTTAGCTCGCACCAGTTTACATGAGTTATAAGATTGTGGCATTTTGATTTGTTATTATTAAGTTTATAATTCTTAAAGAACATATTCTTTAAGAATTATATTTAGACCTTAATGCCAAATAATTCATGAAGTAACAGGCTTGCTGCAACAACAAAAATTCTTTACAAAAGAACCGAGCAGACTAGACCATGGTTTCGTCGGACGCTACTCCGACTCATCAGTAGTCTCTGTGGTTCATGCAGTCCACTAACTTTGAGAAGCTAATAAGTGCAACTATCGTAAAACCAAAAAGGAATTACCAGCACTTTTCACTTTCTCAAAGCAGTGTTTTTCTACTCTTTTGCTAGTCGCAAAATTTCAAAAAATTGACTGCATTGCTTCTGCAAAGATTTTGTTGTTGCGCTTTTTGTTTACTTCTTTATCACGTGTCCTTCTAGGTTCCAACATTTTGTTGGTATTAAACCATAGAAGGCGTGAAGAAGGTTTTTTTTGAAAGCAGATGTTAATTATATGCGCAAACATAGAATTACTCATCATGTTTTCGTAGATTTAGCTCGCACCAGTTTACATGAGTTATAAGATTGTGGCATTTTGATTTGTTATTATTAAGTTTATAATTCTTAAAGAACATATTCTTTAAGAATTATATTTAGAGCTTAATGCCAAATAATTCATGAAGTAACAGGCTTGCTGCAACAACAAAAATTCTTTACAAAAGAACCGAGCAGACTAGACCATGGTTTCGTCGGACGCTACTCCGACTCATCAGTAGTCTCTGTGGTTCATGCAGTCCACTAACTTTGAGAAGCTAATAAGTGCAACTATCGTAAAACCAAAAAGGAATTACCAGCACTTTTCACTTTCTCAAAGCAGTGTTTTTCTACTCTTTTGCTAGTCGCAAAATTTCAAAAAATTGACTGCATTGCTTCTGCAAAGATTTTGTTGTTGCGCTTTTTGTTTACTTCTTTATCACGTGTCCTTCTAGGTTCCAACATTTTGTTGGTATTAAACCATAGAAGGCGTGAAGAAGGTTTTTTTTGAAAGCAGATGTTAATTATATGCGCAAACATAGAATTACTCATCATGTTTTCGTAGGTTTAGCTCGCACCAGTTTACATGAGTTATAAGATTGTGGCATTTTGATTTGTTATTATTAAGTTTATAATTCTTAAAGAACATATTCTTTAAGAATTATATTTAGAGCTTAATGCCAAATAATTCATGAAGTAACAGGCTTGCTGCAACAACAAAAATTCTTTACAAAAGAACCGAGCAGACTAGACCATGGTTTCGTCGGACGCTACTCCGACTCATCAGTAGTCTCTGTGGTTCATGCAGTCCACTAACTTTGAGAAGCTAATAAGTGCAACTATCGTAAAACCAAAAAGGAATTACCAGCACTTTTCACTTTCTCAAAGCAGTGTTTTTCTACTCTTTTGCTAGTCGCAAAATTTCAAAAAATTGACTGCATTGCTTCTGCAAAGATTTTGTTGTTGCGCTTTTTGTTTACTTCTTTATCACGTGTCCTTCTAGGTTCCAACATTTTGTTGGTATTAAACCATAGAAGGCGTGAAGAAGGTTTTTTTTGAAAGCAGATGTTAATTATATGCGCAAACATAGAATTACTCATCATGTTTTCGTAGGTTTAGCTCGCACCAGTTTACATGAGTTATAAGATTGTGGCTTTTTGATTTGTTATTATTAAGTTTATTATTCTTAAAGAACATATTCTTTAAGAATTATATTTAGAGCTTAATGCCAAATAATTCATGAAGTAACAGGCTTGCTGCAACAACAAAAATTCTTTACAAAAGAACCGAGCAGACTAGACCATGGTTTCGTCGGACGCTACTCCGACTCATCAGTAGTCTCTGTGGTTCATGCAGTCCACTAACTTTGAGAAGCTAATAAGTGCAACTATCGTAAAACCAAAAAGGAATTACCAGCACTTTTCACTTTCTCAAAGCAGTGTTTTTCTACTCTTTTGCTAGTCGCAAAATTTCAAAAAATTGACTGCATTGCTTCTGCAAAGATTTTGTTGTTGCGCTTTTTGTTTACTTCTTTATCACGTGTCCTTCTAGGTTCCAACATTTTGTTGGTATTAAACCATAGAAGGCGTGAAGAAGGTTTTTTTTGAAAGCAGATGTTAATTATATGCGCAAACATAGAATTACTCATCATGTTTTCGTAGGTTTAGCTCGCACCAGTTTACATGAGTTATAAGATTGTGGCATTTTGATTTGTTATTATTAAGTTTATAATTCTTAAAGAACATATTCTTTAAGAATAATATTTAGAGCTTAATGCCAAATAATTCATGAAGTAACAGGCTTGCTGCAACAACAAAAATTCTTTACAAAAGAACCGAGCAGACTAGACCATGGTTTCGTCGGACGCTACTCCGACTCATCAGTAGTCTCTGTGGTTCATGCAGTCCACTAACTTTGAGAAGCTAATAAGTGCAACTATCGTAAAACCAAAAAGGAATTACCAGCACTTTTCACTTTCTCAAAGCAGTGTTTTTCTACTCTTTTGCTAGTCGCAAAATTTCAAAAAATTGACTGCATTGCTTCTGCAAAGATTTTGTTGTTGCGCTTTTTGTTTACTTCTTTATCACGTGTCCTTCTAGGTTCCAACATTTTGTTGGTATTAAACCATAGAAGGCGTGAAGAAGGTTTTTTTTGAAAGCAGATGTTAATTATATGCGCAAACATAGAATTACTCATCATGTTTTCGTAGGTTTAGCTCGCACCAGTTTACATGAGTTATAAGATTGTGGCTTTTTGATTTGTTATTATTAAGTTTATTATTCTTAAAGAACATATTCTTTAAGAATTATATTTAGAGCTTAATGCCAAATAATTCATGAAGTAACAGGCTTGCTGCAACAACAAAAATTCTTTACAAAAGAACCGAGCAGACTAGACCATGGTTTCGTCGGACGCTACTCCGACTCATCAGTAGTCTCTGTGGTTCATGCAGTCCACTAACTTTGAGAAGCTAATAAGTGCAACTATCGTAAAACCAAAAAGGAATTACCAGCACTTTTCACTTTCTCAAAGCAGTGTTTTTCTACTCTTTTGCTAGTCGCAAAATTTCAAAAAATTGACTGCATTGCTTCTGCAAAGATTTTGTTGTTGCGCTTTTTGTTTACTTCTTTATCACGTGTCCTTCTAGGTTCCAACATTTTGTTGGTATTAAACCATAGAAGGCGTGAAGAAGGTTTTTTTTTTGAAAGCAGATGTTAATTATATGCGCAAACATAGAATTACTCATCATGTTTTCGTAGGTTTAGCTCGCACCAGTTTACATGAGTTATAAGATTGTGGCATTTTGATTTGTTATTATTAAGTTTATAATTCTTAAAGAACATATTCTTTAAGAATTATATTTAGAGCTTAATGCCAAATAATTCATGAAGTAACAGGCTTGCTGCAACAACAAAAATTCTTTACAAAAGAACCGAGCAGACTAGACCATGGTTTCGTCGGACGCTACTCCGACTCATCAGTTGTCTCTGTGGTTCATGCAGTCCACTAACTTTGAGAAGCTAATAAGTGCAACTATCGTAAAACCAAAAAGGAATTACCAGCACTTTTCACTTTCTCAAAGCAGTGTTTTTCTACTCTTTTGCTAGTCGCAAAATTTCAAAAAATTGACTGCATTGCTTCTGCAAAGATTTTGTTGTTGCGCTTTTTGTTTACTTCTTTATCACGTGTCCTTCTAGGTTCCAACATTTTGTTGGTATTAAACCATAGAAGGCGTGAAGAAGGTTTTTTTTGAAAGCAGATGTTAATTATATGCGCAAACATAGAATTACTCATCATGTTTTCGTAGGTTTAGCTCGCACCAGTTTACATGAGTTATAAGATTGTGGCATTTTGATTTGTTATTATTAAGTTTATAATTCTTAAAGAACATATTCTTTAAGAATTATATTTAGACCTTAATGCCAAATAATTCATGAAGTAACAGGCTTGCTGCAACAACAAAAATTCTTTACAAAAGAACCGAGCAGACTAGACCATGGTTTCGTCGGACGCTACTCCGACTCATCAGTAGTCTCTGTGGTTCATGCAGTCCACTAACTTTGAGAAGCTAATAAGTGCAACTATCGTAAAACCAAAAAGGAATTACCAGCACTTTTCACTTTCTCAAAGCAGTGTTTTTCTACTCTTTTGCTAGTCGCAAAATTTCAAAAAATTGACTGCATTGCTTCTGCAAAGATTTTGTTGTTGCGCTTTTTGTTTACTTCTTTATCACGTGTCCTTCTAGGTTCCAACATTTTGTTGGTATTAAACCATAGAAGGCGTGAAGAAGGTTTTTTTTGAAAGCAGATGTTAATTATATGCGCAAACATAGAATTACTCATCATGTTTTCGTAGATTTAGCTCGCACCAGTTTACATGAGTTATAAGATTGTGGCATTTTGATTTGTTATTATTAAGTTTATAATTCTTAAAGAACATATTCTTTAAGAATTATATTTAGAGCTTAATGCCAAATAATTCATGAAGTAACAGGCTTGCTGCAACAACAAAAATTCTTTACAAAAGAACCGAGCAGACTAGACCATGGTTTCGTCGGACGCTACTCCGACTCATCAGTAGTCTCTGTGGTTCATGCAGTCCACTAACTTTGAGAAGCTAATAAGTGCAACTATCGTAAAACCAAAAAGGAATTACCAGCACTTTTCACTTTCTCAAAGCAGTGTTTTTCTACTCTTTTGCTAGTCGCAAAATTTCAAAAAATTGACTGCATTGCTTCTGCAAAGATTTTGTTGTTGCGCTTTTTGTTTACTTCTTTATCACGTGTCCTTCTAGGTTCCAACATTTTGTTGGTATTAAACCATAGAAGGCGTGAAGAAGGTTTTTTTTGAAAGCAGATGTTAATTATATGCGCAAACATAGAATTACTCATCATGTTTTCGTAGGTTTAGCTCGCACCAGTTTACATGAGTTATAAGATTGTGGCATTTTGATTTGTTATTATTAAGTTTATAATTCTTAAAGAACATATTCTTTAAGAATTATATTTAGAGCTTAATGCCAAATAATTCATGAAGTAACAGGCTTGCTGCAACAACAAAAATTCTTTACAAAAGAACCGAGCAGACTAGACCATGGTTTCGTCGGACGCTACTCCGACTCATCAGTAGTCTCTGTGGTTCATGCAGTCCACTAACTTTGAGAAGCTAATAAGTGCAACTATCGTAAAACCAAAAAGGAATTACCAGCACTTTTCACTTTCTCAAAGCAGTGTTTTTCTACTCTTTTGCTAGTCGCAAAATTTCAAAAAATTGACTGCATTGCTTCTGCAAAGATTTTGTTGTTGCGCTTTTTGTTTACTTCTTTATCACGTGTCCTTCTAGGTTCCAACATTTTGTTGGTATTAAACCATAGAAGGCGTGAAGAAGGTTTTTTTTGAAAGCAGATGTTAATTATATGAGCAAACATAGAATTACTCATCATGTTTTCGTAGGTTTAGCTCGCACCAGTTTACATGAGTTATAAGATTGTGGCTTTTTGATTTGTTATTATTAAGTTTATTATTCTTAAAGAACATATTCTTTAAGAATTATATTTAGAGCTTAATGCCAAATAATTCATGAAGTAACAGGCTTGCTGCAACAACAAAAATTCTTTACAAAAGAACCGAGCAGACTAGACCATGGTTTCGTCGGACGCTACTCCGACTCATCAGTAGTCTCTGTGGTTCATGCAGTCCACTAACTTTGAGAAGCTAATAAGTGCAACTATCGTAAAACCAAAAAGGAATTACCAGCACTTTTCACTTTCTCAAAGCAGTGTTTTTCTACTCTTTTGCTAGTCGCAAAACTTCAAAAAATTGACTGCATTGCTTCTGCAAAGATTTTGTTGTTGCGCTTTTTGTTTACTTCTTTATCACGTGTCCTTCTAGGTTCCAACATTTTGTTGGTATTAAACCATAGAAGGCGTGAAGAAGGTTTTTTTTTGAAAGCAGATTTTTTTTTTCATATTTCTATTGCTCAGATACTCAAAAACATTTTCCCAAAAGGATTTTTCAAAATTCGAAATAGTTTAGGAGATACAGGCATTTTTGTGTAGGTATGTTTTCGTCAAAATAACGCATCAGCAAAGTTGTTTATTTGCCTGCAGTCATTAGTCGAAAATTCTGTGGAATTCTTCCAAAATATGTGTTGATATTACAAAATATACACACACAGTATGTATACATGCAGTATGTATACATGCATGTTTTGATTTAGGGGTTGAAATGATTTTGAGCCCAGGTGTTCACATGAAAGAAGCAAACGAACGAGATTCAGTTTATTTTCGAACGCTGAAAGCTACGCGTTCGCGATAACTGCTGTTGTAAATCTTTTGTTGTAAATCGCCGGTTGATATATGCCATGAGATTGCTTGGAATAGGGAGAGAAGGTATTAATATGTTCTGCGGATTAATGGACATATGCCAAGGATTGTGCCTTGATGCGTACTATGGCACCTTGAAAAACATGCATGTGTCTGCTAAAGCAGTTTACAAGCAGTGCCTGTTGAATGCAGTTAAAGAAGAGCAGGAACAGCAGAAAGAAAAAAATCCTGACTGTGACCTCATTGCTGACCGTGTCAGGGGATGGCACCTGGAAAAAACGGGGATTCTCGTCTCTTTTTGGTGTCACTACGCTCGTCGGTAAACATACCAAAAAAGTGGTTGACTCCGTTGTCAAATCAAGCCTTTGCCAGGCATGCAAAATGTGGGGGAAAAAAAATGACTCTGCAGACTTCGAAGAATGGTACGAATCGCACCAGAAAACATGCACAAACATGAAAGAGGGTCGCACAGCCCGCAGAGCCCAAAAAGCCATGGAAAACTCGTTTTATGAGATGGAGGAAGGCACACTTTATGGGGCTGGAATTGCCGATTAATATTCGTAAGTATTGTATTAAAAAAATATGTGTTAATGTCATTTGTGTGCCTCAAATTTGAAGTCAAAACTTTAAACGCGTTTTTCTCGAAACCATGTTTTTCAAAACTTTGCGCACGATAACTCAAACAGTTTTTGACCGATTTTGATATATGAGGCATGAAACGACGCAGAATTTACGCCGCTATAGCCCCTATCTCAAACTTGCCGAAAAAATAATGTTTACTATTTTTTTTCTACACTAGACTACAAAAAAAAAGGTCGAAATTCGATTTTTCATTTTCAAAGTGGCGGCTCCCCCCCTAAAAAAATTTCGATTTTTGTTTCCGAGGTAGGGGCTATAGGGACATTCATTCTTAGTAACTGAATATTTTTTTTTTTTTTCAGACGATGTTTACTCTTGGAATCGTGCGCAATTTGGACCCACCTTTTTTCCGGAGAACCTCGTTACCAGGCCGAGAACTTTCTGAACGGTCCATAAATTCACTTTTTCAAAATTTTGTATTTTTTTCAATAAATTAAGCTACCCAAATCAAAAAACGGAACTAAAATATCTTTACTCGTTCTCTTTCCACAATATTTTGAAAAAAGGCTAAAATTTGGCATAGATTACCAGAGGACCCCCTTAACTTAGAACACCCTCTTAACGTGGAGCAGAGCACCAATGCACATTGGTACAAATGGCAGGAAAAAGTGGCCGAAATTAGAAGACGACTTCGTATCTACATGAAATTTGGTACCTAAACGTTTTTAGGGCCACTAATCACGAATCTGGAGTTTAAATTTAAAAATTAATAATGGCGGATCCAATATGGCGTCCATGTAGGTGTAAAATTCACCAATATACCTCCAATTTAGCATAGATTTGGTTCTTAGGGTTTTTGGGGTAGCTAATCATGAATCTGCAGGTAAAATTTTAAGATTCAAAATGGCGGATACAATATGGTATTAAAGCGCAAAATTCTTAAGTATCACTCCAATTAAGCGTTGGTACTTACGGATTTGTGGTGTCGGCAGTCATTATTCTAAAGTAAAAAATTTTATTTTAAAAATGTGGACACAATTTTATATAATGGTTTTTTAAATAAAACTCGTTATGAGATGTTGAAAATAACTTATTGCAGAAAGAAATAACAATTTTATAACAATATTCTTTGTGTTTCTTCTATTGCATCTAATTCTATTCCATCCAGAACATTTCGAAAATCGGCTTCTATTTTATAAAATGCATCCTCTTCAAAAGGTGATCCATCTGTATCAATTTCTTGACTCATAAGAAAAGCCTCATCAGATGTTGTTGCAGCTTTCTTAGTGGCAAACTCACAACACAATAAAAATATTTATATGAGCAGCACGGTTCTGAAAAATGTTGCTTGAAGTTAGCTTGACCAGTACAACTGTCGAACCCATAACTCAATATAAATGTTGCCATTATATTTTCCTTTTCCAGAGAAGATATAACGTCGCATTGTAGTTCTACAATTCTTGCGGCTGTATGATTCAGTAGCGATTCCAAAGATACTTTTGCGATTTTATCTGTCACAGTTATGCCTTCGGGTCGACATGTTTTTTTAATTTGTACAACATTATTATAATGAGGAAAAATATTGCAATTTCTTTTCTTGCACTCACTTCGTATATTCAAATACTGTTCTTTGGTAAAATTGTTGTCCAGAATAAATGCCAATGCCTCAGAAGGGGAACATGGTATAGGTTCCTTTTCATCAACTTCCAATACTTTTCTAATTTTCGAAGCTCTACCTGGGCTGCTGATACTTTTTGTTAGAACTGCCGCCAAATCATTACATCCTTTCTTTCTTGCTGACTGACTTGCTGCTATCACCATCAAATCAGTTTCGTTATTGTAAACTTTACATAACTCTGCAGCAGATTTTCTCTTTGATCGATCTGATTTATCAGCAAATGGTAGAGGTTTACGTCCTGCTGCAGATTGTACCACATCTTAACACTTTGTTATGAGTGTTTCTTCCTCTAGCCAACTAGCATACTTTTCTTTAAATCGCTCATATTTACTCTTACCCATCTCAGAAAAATATTCTTGGAAAGCAAACAAGATCTTCTCTCAATATCCTCTTCGAATGAATCCAAAATTTCATTAGAAATTGCTCTTGAAAAATATGAATGAAGAGCGGCCTGTCTATCCTTTTCCGATAAGCGAACTTTTTCGTGCCTCACAGCAAACAAATCGCTGTTTTTGAAGTGGTATGAACCTACACAAAAACAACAATAACTTAAAAACGGGCAAAAACGGGTCAAAGAGGTTAAGATGACAGAATTAAGAATTGTTCCAAAATTTAGCATTATAAATTTGAAAGCCCACTTCGGTTTGCTTTGAAAGTTCTACGTTACGAAACTTTAGATTAATTTGCATATATTTTAGTTTTAAGGTTAGTTAAGAAAATATACTTTTTTAATACAAAAACATGAATATTTTTTTATAAATTTTTTCACAGTTCATGTACTGACTATCACAATTATTAAACATATTTTTATTTTTTTTAGAAACTTTAGTAATATGAAAATATTCACTTTTAACTTGCAGGCACTTCACTAGCATTCACGCATTTTAATATAAACAAAACCAAAGTCCAAAGTAAAGCGTTGCACCAACTAACGGTACACAAGAAAATATCAAAACAAAATGTGTTTTTGCTTTAATTGGAGTATATTCTTTGGAACAGAGAAGAAAAAATAGTAATTTTCACTACTTTGTGCAATGCTACCAATGTGCAATGCTGCGAATCAGTTCGTTCAAAACAAAACCAACACAAGCAAAAACAAAAACAAAGAAAGTAGCAGACACAACATGCAAGCAGCTGATGATTGATTTTCTTATATAAAAATCTAGATTATTCTTCTAAGCTTTAATATAAAAGTAACAAAATCCAAAATTAGATATTCGTTTAGCGCAGGATATATCTGATACTTTAGAGTAAATATTATTTGAACGATGAATATTATAGACTGTAGGTATGACCTTAAAAAAATTTGTTAAAACGACTGCATACAAACCGCGCTGTAAGACGTAATTCTACGTAAAAAAAACCGAAAATGCATTTTTTGAGATATAAACAGTTTACTTTTTTTTGAAAAAGTAGGCAACTCTAGCAAATAAATTCCAAAAGTATTTTATTTTTTATTAATAATCGCTTTTCAATTGCTTTGTAACGATACTTCATTTACAAAAATAGGGGGAACAAGTGACAGAGGTATGGTTTATTGAAAATTACTCCATTTTCAAGATTTTTACTTTGATCAAAAATTGCTATCTCCATAACTTTAGAAAAAATTGCGACATAAAAAAATAACTTCTATTCTTGTAAGTGGAAAAGGAGCATAAGGTTAATTTTGGGAAAAAAAATTTACGTAGGCTTGGAATGGCCGGCATAAGTTCAGCATAAGTAAATTATCAAAATAATTAAACCAAATATAAAAAAAATATAATACCAAAACAAATTTCGTTTAGTTGAAAAACGAAGTTATCATAAAATAAAAATGCATTTAAAGTTAATTGAAAAATATGATCTTATATGTTGTTTCTAACATAAAGTTTGCATTTTCGATACATTAAAAACCGTAAAACATTTGAATATACGGCAGGAATCTGAGCGGAGCTCGGTCGCCCAGGTACTATATATTAACTAGTGTAATAGTTGTAAGCAAATAAACTGTCTCAAATTATAGGCCTGAAAAAGTTTGTTCAATCTGCATCAAAAATTTGAAAATATTTGCAATTGGGTTAAGTATAATGATGTTTTCATGCATTTTTAAGATTATTTTCACAAAAATTCAAATAACTTTATTATTTCTTTTCCATTTGTGTGTAGTTTACATGAAAATAAAATTTTCAAAATCCAAAGTACTGTATTTTTTTTTATTTCAAGCGTTTGTTTCAATGTAGAGTTTTTGAAAATCTTCTAAAAAACTAAGAAAAAAAATCATGAAAAACATCATTATTTTTTTTTTTAATGCAATAATAATAGAGTTCAGCTACTACAGCTTTTTCGCACATTCTCAGCATTTATCTATTTGAAGCCACAATCCAGATCTCATTGAAATATTTCAATGTCATGAATTCCAGCGGCTCAAAACAGGTTAATGTGGGAAAAATTTACCCACCATAGAATGGATTGGGCTCAGGACAACACACAAAACATCTTTAATCCAATTGCAAATTTATAAAAATTTTTGATGCAGATTGTTAGAACTTTTTCAGGCCTATAATTTGAGACAGTTTATTTATTTACATCTAATTCACTAGCCAGTATATATACGGAAAACATGATTTATGGAGGTTTTTTGCAAAATGGTTTAGCTCACTGACAGATTTTGGTATAGCCAAAATATTTTGGGAATGATCATAGAATACATCAAGGTTCATTTTAAAATGGGTACAAATGGAACTTTTTTTTTCTTCATACAAGTCGAGGCACCTTAATATACATATGTATGCTAAAAAGTAAGAAAGCTCTTAAGTCGGTCCTGCCTGTCTATGGAATGCCCTAAACCTCCAAAAATATAACAACGGTTTAACGGCTGTGGGTTGTATGGAAAGTTCAGCTGCTCTTGGCCGGATCACAATTATTTTCACATAAATTAGTTGTAATGTATCATACAAAACTTGAGAATATATTTCAATATTGTTAAAAAATTTTAGCATGTCGTCTGCATTGTCGATGCTGCACATGAAACCAACGCAAGACAAACAATTTTATTTGACAGTTTGTACAATTTTAGTCTGAGAAGCATTCCCGTCCTTTTTGTGTTTTTCTCTATCTACGAGAGATTTTTTCTGATTGTTACTGAACAGACCTATTATTTGGTTAACTGTTGCAGCATTTGTGACAATTAATGTTTTTCTGTAGATGAGGATGCCACTGCTAAAGTATTAACCTATTCACTTGTCTTCCAAATTCTTTAAATGCCAAGTTTTCATAATGCGCTCGCACTCTGCTTTTACGAGGTTTTTATAACTTTTATGAGCTTGCACTCAACTTTTGCAAGTTTGGTATCACTTTCAATCGATGAATGTGTACATATACTAAATGCTATGTGCAATAAGCCGGATCGATTTTGTATGGAGAAAAATAAAGTCATCTGGCCACCAACTCAAAAGTTAGAGGGACTCTTAAAAACTATTTCTGCATCATAATTTTTTGGATCGGAGAAATCCCCATGGAGCGTTTTTGATTCTCCTGAACCCTTTTTTTGGCCAAAAAATCAAGTTTTTTGCCTATAACTTTTTTTTTCTTCAGAATGCATACCCAAGATAAGCAAAAAAGTAAAGATTATGATAGTACACAAATATTGGTTAAAAAAAATTTTGAAATTTGTTGTCCTTACAAACTCTTTTGAGACCCCAAAAAATCGATATTTCATCATTTTCGAGAAGGTGTTTTTTTTAAACAACTATAAAATATACATTTTTCGTGGTATTCATATGCATTTAAGCTTATTGGTAAAGTATTGAGCTATTCTTTCCATTGCTATAACGTATGGAGTGGTTTTATCAAAAGTGAGTACCATGAAAAATACGTATATTGTAGGCGTTAAAAAAAAATATTTTCGAAATTCATGCATTTTGTACTGGAGCGGTATCTGGCGTATACTTTTCTAAAAAATGGTTGTCAGAATTCGATTTAGCGTACCTAAAAACTCAAACATACCAAGATTTGTCATAATCTAACGGTAATTCAGGCAATTAAATAATAATTAAGCTGAAGAATCCTTCTGAATATCAATTTCTCATGTTTTATATAATTGTGGCATTTAGTTTTGGTTAAACTACACCATAAGATATATCAATGGAAAGAAGAGCTCAATATCTTTTCACTAAGCATAAATGCATATAAATAGCTTGAAAAATAAATATTTTATAGGTGTTTAAAAAAAACATCTTTTCGAAAATGATGAAAAATCGACTTTTTGGGGTCTCAAAAGAGTTTGTAAGGACAACAAATTTCAAGATTTTTTTTACCAATATTTGTGCACTATCACAATCTTTACTTTTTTGTTTATCTTGGGTATGCATTCTGAAGAAAAAAAAAAGGTTATAGGCAAAAAACTTGATTTTTTAGTCACAAAAAAGGGTTTAGGAGAACCAAAACCGCTCCGTGGGGATTTCTCCGATCCAAAAAAAATGATGCAGAAATAGTTTTAAAGAGTCCCTCTAACTTTTGAGTTGGTGTCCGGCGATATCTAAATTTCGATCCGGCTTAATGTGCAATGCCAATTAATTTACTCTTTCCTTTTCTTTTCTGTATGTTCATTTTACTCAAATGTGCTTGTTCATTTAATATAATTAATATTTTATTCGAATTGTAAAATTTCAATTGTTTTATAACAAATATATTTGTTCATGTAGAGAATAATAAAAATATCCGAACAATATTAGAAATACTCTTCATATTCTACCGATTATTTTGAATATAGCTTCAGTTGCTTGTTCGACTGAAGTTTTTTTTTAACTTGTTTAAGTATTTCAATATAATTGATTTGCTCTGTATTCGTTTTACAATATATTCGTTTTACTCCGTATTCGTTTTACTCCATAATCGATTGACACCGAATTCGTTTTACTCGTTATAAATTTTGTTTACAAAACATTGTGTTTCAAATTGAGAGTCGAATAGAACAAACATTTGAACAATGAACGAATGTTTTGTAAATACATCCGTGCAGCTCTTTAATATATACCTCCCTTTGAGGCGGACCGGCAACTACAAGTCCCACGAGCAAGGATAGTGAAGGTCATCACAGCGATCAGCAGTGGGCAACGAAGGCCGCTAGACGACCCCAAAGAACGAAAGGGCAGTAAAAGCATCACTTTTCAAGTTACGCGCAGACAACAGCCACGCGTTACTACACCAAATGTCCACAATAGCCCGGCCACCACCAACATCGACCACAACAACACCCTCCACCTCTACGCAGACCACAATAGCCTGGCCACCACCAAAATCGGCCACAACTCCATCCTCCACGCAGGCCGCAATAGCACGGGTATTTTGGGAACCGGTCTCCGAGCAAAATTCTACCACCACCAACTCTAGCCACAACAAGCGCGCAGCTACCGCTATCACCATCAACACCACCAGCCGTGCCCGAAAGAGAAAACGACCCCAGAAGTGTTAGTGCAGGTCGTTACGACCATAACTCGCCCAATAATATTTTTTGTTTTTACCTTAGTAGGGGGGGACTGTAACGTGAAGTTACAAATATTTAAGCACATTTTAGTAATACCCTGTAAACGTCCTTCGGTTTATCTCAATCCGACTAAAAACGCAAAAGTTACAGCGTTTCTTCAACAGCAACTTCTGTGAGATCGTCAAAATGCAAAAATATCAAAAATGCAAATTATTTCATTTCAGCTTTAAGACAAACGCATACATTCAAATTGGAAGCAGTAAATGTATTGCATACATGTATTTCTATTTTTAGATTCATTCATAGACAAACAAGAAGATATACGTAATATATCCAAAATCTAATAAAATCCTACAACAACAACAGCTAATAAGAACAACAACATCGTTTGCATTTGACTTCAACAACAACAAAAACAACCTATCGAACTACGCGAATTGCTTCCTTTTTACAACAGCTTAACAACAACAACGATCGTGGTTGATTATAAAAACAACAAACATAAGGCAATAGGCATAGGGGTGGAAACCAATAGGTAAGGGGACAAGAGAAAAGAATTTGAAGAGAGCTTCCAAAAAGAATTGCAAACATCTATAAACATTATGTCTATTTCAGCTGCTCAGAGAGAAGCAATGACATTCACGGTAGAATAAAAAGTTTGTCCTCTTGGCGACATCATGAAATTAACATTAACAGACAGCTGTTATTCTCATAAAACCTCTTGTTATAATATACTCTCTGTGCAACAACGATCGTAGGGGTGGAAACCAATTGGCAAGGGGACAAGAGAAAAGAATTTGAAGAGAGTTTCCAAATAGAATTGCAAACGTCTATAAACATTTTGTCTATTTCAGCTGCTCAGAGGGAAGCGATGACATTCACGGTAGAATAAAAAGTTCATCCTCTGGTCGGCATCATGAAATTAACAAATACAGAGCACTGTTAATCTCATAGAAGCTCTTGTTATAATATACTCTCTGTGCTGTCAATGCGAGTGGTGAATAAAAATTACACAACTAGATGGAGCTGTGGTGTCTGCATATCACATACACACAACACACATACATACAATATAAAATACTTTAATTTAAAAATTTGAATTTACAAAATATTTTTTTGTTGATGTCAATTTTTATTTATCAAAAAATATTATTACGAAAATTGTATTCAACAAGATTAGACTTATAAAAATAAATGTTTCAATAAAATAAACTTTATATAAAATAAAAATATTTTTTATTTGTGGACTACTCCACAACTGGCGATCCTGCATACGATCCAGCTTATCAAGAATAAACAAATCAACGCAACGACGACACAACCACCAATGTCACCACTATGCCGTAGCACAACTGCAGAGCCTACAACAACTAGCAACAACAAACAGATAACACGCTACTACAGCAGCAACAGCATTAAACAATTGCATTGAATCGACGACACCGCAACGCATCATACGCGGCAACGACAACAAGAAGGCAGAGTGCTACAAGAGGGAACAAATAACAACTATAAATAAAAATAAAAGCAGCAACAACAACAACTATAACGCAACAACAAAAACCATCTCACCCGAAGAACCAAGAACAAGTCGTTACAGCAGCAACAGCTCACACGCTCTCGTCTACTCGTCGCACGCTCAGCTAAACACCAATACCGGTGTACCGTCAAGCAGTTATCACACCAATAAAGAACAACAAAAACAATAACAGCAACCGCAGCACTAAAACAAAAGCGACAACGCCGCCAACAACAGTAGCAACGCCAACAACAGCAGCAACGCCAACAGCAGCAGTGACGCCAGCATAGGCAGCGAAGCCAACAGCGACATCGACGCCAACATCGGCAGCGACGCCAACAGCGACAGCGAAGCCAACAGCGACAGCGACGTCAACAGCAACAGCAACGCCAGCATTGGCAGCGACGTGTACAGTGGCAGCGACGTCAACAGAAGAGCGACGTCAACAGCGGCAATAAGTAAATATAATAACACTACACACTTAGCTTCTTACACGGTTGGCAAACGATCGGGTCGGAGGAAACCGATCGTTTTACTCCGTAGGCACTACACCACACCTAGGCACACTAATAGGAACACATTATATTATTATTATATCATAACTTTAATACTATAACAACAACCAATAATGAGTATTAGACACACACACCCCCTCACCACACTCACCCCTTCTCACCACAACCCTCTCAACACGGAGATGGCCACATAAATACACCGAAAGATTTAGAGTCCGATCCGACCAACCCATTCGAAAGGTCCGAACGTACGGAAATTCACGCAACATCGGTTAAACTGCCCCAGTTTTGGACTAATTGTCCAGAGGCATGGTTCATACATGCCGAAATCCAATTTCAATCTAGATCCATTACGATGGATAAAACAAAATATGAATACCTGATTACGGCTCTTCCGCAAGAAGTAATCATGACGGTACACGATTTTATTCAGAAACCTTCCTCAAGCAATCAATACGAAAACTTGAAGAAAATACTGATTGAACGTCACTCTCTTAGCGAAAATAAACGTATTGACAAAATACTTACTGACACAAAGATGGGAGATAGGAAACCTTCCCAATACTATAGATCGCTATTACTATTGGCTGGTTCCGCGGTAGACCCAGATTTTCTCCAAAAGCTATGGCTCAGGAAACTTCCTAAAACACTGAACATAGCTTTAACCGGGTCAGGCCATACAGAACTAGAGGAACTTCTGAAAATGGCCGATAAGCTATGGGAAGTCATAAGTGAGAACGAAATTTCAGTCTTACAAACAAACCATAATTCCAATAACAACGAACTTGCGAGTATGGTACAAAAGCTAGCAGTATCTACGACGAACATATTAAGTGCTTTTAACAAATTGTCACTAGAAGTTGAAGCTCTTAAATCACAAAATAATTTCCGATCACGGTCACCAGCGAGAAATAGGTCAAAATCACGCACACGTAGGCCAAACTGGTTATGCCGATACCACTACAAATTCGGTAGGCATATGCACAAAACGCCAACACAACACAAAACAACTCAACACAATATAACACAACAAACTAAATGACTCCATTGTCGCGACGACTGACAATGGACCTGTCACACTAACACGTCGTCTCTTTATTTATGACCCAACAAATAAATTAAACTTTTTTGTAGACAGCGGAGCCGAAGTATCAGTACTTCCTTCCTCCAAATTCAAAATTTCAAAACAGAAATCTGATCTAACTTTAACAGCGGCCAATGGCACTTCCATTTCGACTTTCGGAAAAAAACTACTTACACTTGACTTAAAATTACGACGTGAATTACCATTTAATTTCATCATTGCTGACATTTCCAGACCAATTTTAGGTGCAGATTTTTTAACAAAATACGGACTACTAATAGATCTAAAACGTAAACGACTCATCGACCCATTGACAAACTTAGCAGTCAACACTATCTCAGCATTTACTGAAACCACATTAACAAAATTATTTTCAGTCGACAACAAATACACAGAATTACTTAAAAAAATTTCCATCACTAATAACAGAACCCGACTACACTGTACCTGTCAAACACCAAACAGTACATCACATTTTCACTGAAGGACAGTTACCATTTACGAAACCACGACGTCTAGACTTGCCAAAATTGAAAATAGCTAAAAATGAATTCGACTTTTTAGTTAAATCTGGCATTTGTAGACCGTCGAACTCAAAAACATCTTCTGCACTTCACCTAGTACCTAAACGCGAACCGAACGACTGGAGGCCATGCGGCGACTACAGAAGACTGAACACAATAACAGTACCAGATCGCTACCCGTTACCACATATACACGATTTCTCGAACAACTTACACAATACACATATCTACTCAAAACTTGATTTAGTCAGGGCCTATCACCAAATTCCCATGGCCCCTGAGGATATACACAAAACAGCAATCACTACACCTTTTGGAATGTTTGAGTTTCTCCGAATGCCTTTCGGTTTGAGAAACGCAGCGCAAACATTCCAAAGGTTCATACATGAAGTACTACACGGGCTAGACTTCATTTTCGTTTATTTAGACGACATTCTTGTGGCCAGTAACAATGAAGAAGAACACTTTCAACATTTAACGCAAATTTTTCAACGACTCGACAAATACGGTTTAAATATCAAACCAAACAAATGCATATTTGGAGTAGACGACGTAGATTTCCTTAGTTACAACATATCTAAACATGGTATCAGACCATCCTAAGAACGAACACGATGTATACAAGAATACCCACAACCAATAACAGTTAAACAGATACAAAAATTTATAGGTATGACAAATTATTACCACCGGTGCATTCCAAAGCTCGCACACATGTTAGGTCCCATTTATGACATGGCGACAAGCGCATCAAAAACCAAAGATAAACACTTACAATGGTCAGACACAACATTACATGCATTTACAACAATAAAAGATAGTTTTGCTAAGCAAACACTAATTAATCACATTAATAGTAAAGCAAAACTATCAGTGGCCGTAGATGCATCTAACACCGCAGTTGGCGGAGTCTTACAACAAGAACACAATGCAATACTTCAACCTTTAGCATTTTTTTCTAAGAAATTAACACAAACAGAAACAAAATACAGTACATTCGACCGCGAATTACTAGCAATCTATCTAACAATCAAACATTTTAGACATCATTTAGAAGGCAATACATTTACAGTTTACACGGATCACAAACCATTAACGAACGCACTCCACTCAAAAACAGAACGCAGCCCTAGACAAACGCGACACCTTGAATACATTGCACAATTTACTAACACAATAACACACATCAAAGGTACAGACAACATAGTAGCCGATGCACTATCGAGATGCGAAATCGAAGAATTAAAAACACCCGATATCGACCTAAAACAATTACACAAAGAACAAAATAATGATACAGAATTAAAAAATATCACGGACAACAAAATGTACAAATTTAAACACATTGACATTCCATTTCTAAACATTAGTATCTGGTGCAAAAATTCCACAGACAATATACGGCCTTACATTCCACAGACCTTACGTAAAAAGATATTCGAACAACTACACAACATCTCACATCCTGGAACAAGAGCTTCCAGACGTCTTATCACACAACGTTACTTCTGGCCCAGTATGAATACACACATTAATAAATGGTCACAAGAATGCATGAACTGTCAGAAAGCAAAGGTACAACGACACACCAAAACACAACCTCAGAAAATACACATTCCACACGGTCGTTTTGAACATATACACATCGATTTAGTTGGTCCACTGCCAATATCGAATGGTTACAGATACCTATTAACCACCATCGATAGAACTACACGTTGGCCTGAGGTTTACCCACTAAAAAACACCGAGACTAAAACAATTATAGAGACTTTCAATAGAGAATTCATTTCACGCTTTGGTGTTCCGCGCGAAATTACTACAGATCGTGGTCCTCAATTTACTTTCAATGCGTTTAAGCAATTTATTAGGAGCATAGGTAGCCACCATATTATGACCTCCCCATACCATCCACAAGCCAATGGAATTTTGGAACGTTTTCACAGACAATTAAAAGCCTCACTCATGACAAGCAACAACCAGAAAAACTGGTATTCAGAAATTCCCCTAGTTTTGTTAGGTCTAAGAGCCACGGTTAAGGAAGATATCAAAACATCTCCTGCCGAAATGGTTTTTGGACAGAATCTGAGACTGCCGCGACAGCTAGTAGTACATAGTGATCCAACGGGCAGCTCATCAGAAATTTTGTCAGCGCTAAAAGAGAAAACTAAAAACATTCAGTCAGATAGCAAGTTTCATATAAGATCAAATCAAGAGTACATACCCCAGGCGTTGAAGAATTGTAAATTTGTATTCATTCGTAACGATTCCATCAGACACACGCTTCAAAATCCGTACGACGGCCCATTCGAAGTGGTAGACAGAACACCAAAATATTTCACAATTTTAAAAGGAAACACTACTATAACAATTAACATTGATAGACTTAAACCAGCATTCTTAGATTCAGAAACTACACAAACACTCTCTTCCACACACAAGCCAAAAAAGAAAGTACATTTTAATTTATTAGCGAACACAACAAAAACCTATGAGGGGGAATAATGTGGTGTCTGCATATCACATACACACAACACACATACATACAATATAAAATACTTTAATTTAAAAATTTGAATTTACAAAATATTTTTTTGTTGATGTCAATTTTTATTTATCAAAAAATATTATTACGAAAATTGTATTCAACAAGATTAGACTTATAAAAATAAATGTTTCAATAAAATAAACTTTATATAAAACTAGCAATACCCGGCGCGCGTTGCTACGCCTTAGGCCAATAATAATATATTATATATATATATATAATAAATATTATGAAACATTAAGTACCACAGCTATTCGATATTTAACATTTAAACTATGTTGATGGTGCCACGCCCCATTTTCCAATGCTTGCTGAATTTTTCCAGTGGATGGACACGACTAAATGTTATATTCCTTCCGAGTTTCACAAATTTGTGACTTACATATGTTTCTTAAATTATACTGAAAAGTTTGAATGCCTTAAAAGTGTCACGCCCCTTCTGCAACGGCTTTAAAATTTTACCAGTAAAACAGCACGTGAAAATTGAGGTCGAATACAGAATTTTGGAGCTGTGCAACATGTAATTCTAAAGCTATTCGATATCGGTGCCAAACTTCACAGGAGCGCTCTCCAGACTTTGCTAGAGTTTCCCTGAAAATATCATAACAATTGGTTTAGCGGTTTTGAAGTCTACTTGTACATACAATCATTTTAATATACAAAGAAGATGTTAACAGCTTGTTTAAAATATGCTTAACTTACGCATCCTTTAAACACTAAAATTTGCGTCAAACATACGTTTTCGATGCGTTTTACATGCGCTGCGTAGCTTATGCCAGGCTGTCTAATATAATGGAAAACCATTCAAAAGTTGAATTATAATATTAAGGTTCAACTAAAACTACTGGAGACCAATGCAAATGCATTATTTATAATGGTATTATAAAAAAACAGAGAAACCAACCAACTTGAGACCCTCCTCCTTTTTGAAATCGGTTAAAAATAAAAAAATATGCTTTGCACACCAATCAAAATAACTCTTTTAATGTGCAACATTTATTAACACGCGAAATAAAAAAATTTGAGGCTTCTGTTTGGAACAAAATCGAAAATCCAACTAAATTAAAGATTGGTATTCCTCAACATTTATGGTCATCATTTTGTTACAACTTCATTTCATAGTACCAACCTATTTGATTTTAAAAAAGACGTTGGAAAATAAAAACAAAAATTATTTTCTGATGCGTCCAATATAAACCTATTGAAAAGTTTTAAGGAAATCTATTTTATAAGGCTGTATGCATGAACATAATTTCTGCGCGGATGAACACAAACAATGACATATCAATGCGACATTTCAGATCGTACTGAGATCCTCTGAGAAGCATTTGAGCATATGCAATGGAATATTTGTATACTGAAATAACTACAACAATAAAAAATTTCATCCCCCATTTCATGGTAAGATTTTAATATATTTATATTTCTCTCTGAGCAAGAAGTTGACTGCAAATAAAGTAGCAAGTGTTGCCATAAAAACAAATTTTAAATCTGAACTATTGTATAAAGCTTTCAATCCGTCGAGATTGCGTTATTGTCGATGAATAACATTTGCAATAAATAACAAAATAATAATGTGGTTATATATCAGGCATAAGAGGAAAAAGATTTTTTTGACTGTAAATATGTATAAACAATTCAAGTCTGAAAACCATAAAAAATACGATGTCAGATTGTTGGCAACACTGCTCAAGAGACCAAACTGAGAGCAACTCCCGACACAACATGGCAGCCGTGCTGTGTGCTAAGTTACTCTCACAGCCAGAGCTTAAGCATTGGTTTTCTGCTGCTTGTTGTGCTGCTTGTACAGCATTAGCATGAATTAAAACACATGAATTCTTAAATAATTAAAGAAAAAGTTTTGTAAAAAACGTAGTACCCTATTTTAATTTCGCTAATCATAGCAATTGAATAGTGAAAAAATTATAAAAATCGGTTCAGCGGTTATTGAGAACACGTCGCCGCAAATCCGTGAGTCTCCTTTTATATAATAGTATAGATAAAAATATTTTTTATTTGTGGACTACTCCACAGAGCTATGGCCTTTCAACGAATATTCAAAACTAACACAATATAAATTCTCTCCTCTTCAAGCGCTTGTATATTAGGCTGGGTCGATTTGTATGGAGGCAAAAAATTTGATGTTGCCTGGGCGATTTTCGGATCGGGCATGAAAAGGTTTTAAGCAAAAAAAAAAGAAAGGGGCTGGAGGTACACTTTACCCATCGCACCCTCAATTTTGTGAATTTTTTCTATAAGAATTTTTTTTTTTTTAAAACGTGCACAGCTAGGGCAAAACTAAAGCCAGATATGAAATTCTCACACCCGATTCAACCAAAAAAACGGTCTAACATGTACAGGGTTGCCCATATTCGACGGACCCATCTGGCAACGCCATAACTTTTGACAGAGTTGTCAGATCGCTTAATGACATACCGCGTTTGAAGCGTCAGTCCAAGCAGATTTTTACCATGGAACAATACACGCCACGCGAGCGCTCTGAAATAGTTGAAATTTACATTCAACAGAAGAAGTCAATTGTGAAAACTCAATGTGCTTTTAAAATAATAAAAAATGTGAGAAGTGCGCCTTCTAAGAACACCATTAAGCGTTTATACGAAAAATTTTCGACTGGTGAGGCTCTTTCTAATCCGAAGAGGCGAAATAAAAGTCGACCAAGGCGATCGGCCGAGAATATCGCTGCCGTACGAGCCAGTGTTGAGAGGTCCCCAAGAACATCCCAAAAACGCCGTTCTCAGCAGTTGGGCATGGCTCGGTCCACTTTACAACGGATTTTTCGCATTGATTTGCATTTTTTCCCGTACAAAATTCAATTGACGCAAAGATTGTTGCCTGCGGACAAGCCTCGTCGATTGGAATGGGCCCAAAGAGTCATCGAAATGGCCGAAGATGACGAGCAATTTTGGAACAAAATTATCATGTCCGATGAAGCCCATTTCACATTGAATGGGACCGTAAATAAGCAAAATTGCCGTATTTACGCCACTGAAAATCCTCAGGAGATTCAAGAAGTGCCTCTTCATGACGAAAAAGTCACAGTTTGGTGCGGCGTTAGTGCGAAAACGGTCATTGGGCCGTTTTTCTTCCAAAATGAAAATGGCGATGCTGTTACCATCAACCAGGAGCGTTATCGCGACATGATGACCAATTTTGTGATGCCAATTATTCGTCGAAAGCGTATGAGGCAGTTCAGGTTTCAACAAGACGGCGCTCCACCGCACACAAGTCGCATAACAATCGATTTTCTGAAGAATTTGTTTCCGGGCCGTTTGATGTCGAAAAGTGGTGATTTGGACTGGCCACCGCGTTCGCCCGATTTGACGCCGCCTGACTTCTTCTTGTGGGGATATTTGAAGTCAAAGGTTTACGTTAACAAGCCAAGGACCGTAGAAGAGCTCAAGGACAACATTCGTGAAGAAATAGCCGCTATTCCGGCCGAAATGTTGGCGAAAACGATGGAAAATGCTGCAAAAAGGGCACAATACGCCATCAACGCCAGAGGCGGCCATTTGAGAGATATCATATTCAAAAATTGATGTAAACAAATCTACTTGGAACAAATTAAATGATTAAGATTGCCAACCGCCAAATTTTTATTTTTTTCTTTGATTTTTTTAACAAAAACATGGGTCCGTCGAATATGGGCAACCCTGTATACATTGTCATACAAAAATTTACAGTAAAAAAATTCCTAAAGAAAAAATTTCACTAAATTTACAGTTTTTTGACCATCACGGCTGAACCACTGAAGCTATCCACCGCATTCACACCGTATGTTTTTGTTGTTACGGAAATTTTTTATGTTTGTTAATCTGCCCTAGGTGGTGCTGAGCCCCATTTTTTTTTCAAAAATTATATTTATGAACCGATTTGGCTCATATTCACACCATATAATATTTAAACAATAATAATATATTTGGGAAAATTTAGACCATATAGGTGGCGCTGGGGTGCTGATATTTGTGGGCACTTAAAGTTGATATTGGCAGTGTAAAATCCTGTGCAGAGTTGGGAACACCTAGCTAGTATTTTTATTTTAGAATTCTATGGGAAAACTTTTACCGCTGCCCTATTCTCTACAAGGAGCAACAGAAGAGAAGAAGAAGAAGAATATTTTGTAGAAATTCTGATATTTTTGTTTATTTCTAATATTGATGTTCTGAATTTATTTAATTGAAATCTTTCTTTGATTCAAAGTGCTGTCGTTCATTTCTTCATTGAATTGTTGCGGCAATTGCAAGTTCTCGTTTCGCAGCGGTTACAAAGGACGTTGCAGCTTGACTGACAGTTTTGATTTGCCGTTCAGTATCTTGAGTGTGGCAAGGTGTTTTGGTGAAGTCATCTTCTAATATATCACTGCTTTGAGCTAGCGTTTCCAGATCATCATATACGACATTTCGTGTAAATAGTGGCTCAGAAAATGGCAAGCTCCAATCAATCATATATGAGTTATGATCACAATCGAAATTTATTTTAGGGTGCTTGTATTCGCGAATCTCCCCGCTAATATCTTGCTGTAGACGTGTGCAATGAAGAATTCTTTCATATCCTTTTTTTCGAATTTGGTGGCTTTCATCGAAAATCATTGCAAGCAATATGTTCTCGCTGTGAGCAAATTATGGATTCAACTGGCACGTTGCTTTTATAACTGCAAAATGATCAGGTTTTAGGCACCGCGCATATTTGATAACATTGAAAAAAATGGACGCTACCGTATACGCACGATTTCCAATGTTTAATGTTAAAGTTCGATGGAACATCAACTTGCATTATGAATTTTGTCAAATCGTATAAGTTAGGTGACGACTGCTCTTTCGTGACATACAATCTTAGAACTCGGGAAGTTTTCGTTATTCACCGCGCATGATGAGTCGGGCCCGGTGTCTTATTTGCCAATCTTTGTGTCCATTACCCTGTGGATACAGCCATTGATATTTCAGTGGTAATTGAGTTATCAATTTTTTGGCATTGAGTTATCAAGAGATAGCGGAACGGCAACTCGTTAAAATGCAGCAAGCAGACAATCCAGTGCAATGGTTTTTCAAGCGAAATTTCCAAATTTCGCTTAATTCGATTTTCTCTGCTCGGTTGTCATCTCATCATCTGTTATCAGAACATTTGTTTGTGGTTGTAGCGATTCCATTGCTGGTGGTGGTGGTAACAAAGAGCTTAAGAAGGTAAATCGCCGTTCATCGCGTTGATCAGAAATAAAATCAACAGAAGTTCGTGGTATTTATGTGCTACTTGCGCATTTGCATTTCCCTTTCATACATTTGCATTTGGCAATGTCAAATAATTTATTTGATGCTGCAACGAATTCTTTAAATCCCAGTCGTTTCTTATTTTTTTAATTTTTCTATATTTCGTTATGAAATCAACTATTTTCTGTCTGATTCGTTTAGTGTTAATATTGGAATTGAAGTCTTTTTCCAAATTGCGACGATTTCATCTGTTACGGCAGGGGCAAACAATTCCAATGGCTTTATTTGCATTTTATAATCCAATTGATCCCGGTTCGAAAAAAATATTCGACGCAAAACATCTGCTATTGTTGGTAATGTCAGTTCGTTGAAGATACACGGCGGACCGAACACGAAATACTCCGCTTCATGCGCTTCTAATGTCTCACATGCTGTTGATGTCTCTCCTACTTCTTCCACTTCCATTTTCATTTCACTGTTAGTTTCACACATTATTTTTATTTCACTGTTGAAAAACCATATCTTTGCCCGATTATTTTGTGAATTGAAAAGTGACAAAACTTTCTTACAAACAGTTTGGCATTATTTTTCCGACTGCAAAGTTGATTTACGGTTATAAATCGGTAATGAAACTGCATAAAGATTGTGCCTACAGCGCCATCTAGGAGGAATTTTAAAAACAAAAAATTCCGAATACCACACAAAGATATGGTGTCAATATAAGGTGGAAAGCTGCAGTGGTTCAGCCGTGATAGTCACATTTACATACGCACCAACGATAAGAATATACTTTGAATTTAGAGAAATTTTTTCTTTAAAAATTTGTTACGGTAAATTTTTCTATAACAACGTATACATATAAGACCGTTTTTTGGTTGAATCGGGTGTGAGGATTTCATATCTGGCGTTAGTTTTGCCCTAGCTGTGCACGTTTAAAAAAAAAATTTTTTTGGAAAAAATTCCCATTGAAAAAATAAAATATTCACAAAATTGAGGGTGCGATGGGGTAAAGTGCACCCCCAGGGACCTTTTTTTTTGTTTAATAACTTTTTTGCCTGGACCAAAAATCGCCCAGGCAACATCGTTTTGAAAATCGATCCAGCCTATTGTACATATATTCAACTAATTTTGTACTGGAGCCCATCTTACAGTACAGATTTTTTACAAAATCCACCACAGATATTGATTAACCGTTAAAAACAAATTATTCTTGTAGATTTTCAGAGAGATCGAACTACGTTCAGAAGAGTCAGAAAGTGTCATAGAATAAGAAAAACATTATTTACAATATTTTCGATTATTTTTGTACTGGAGCACATGTTAAGGTACACTTTTGTACAAAACCCTCATAGATCTCAATTAACCACTTAAAATAACTTATGCATGCAAATTTTCCAAGAGATCAAACACGTACAGTTCAGTTTACCCTTCAATGAGGGTCCAGTTTACCTTAAGTTCCTGATCTGCCTGTTATCCAATTTCACAAGTACCTGATCTGTCTAATAAATTATAAATTGTTATTATTATTAACACTGAAATTAATGAATCAATGGCTTTGGCATCTGGTGGAACAATAGCAACGGTGGTTGAAACTGTTCTCTGTGAAGAAGATATTTTTATTCTGGGCAAGCCGAGTATTTTAAGCAACGAAAAATTGCCAACTAAAGCATATATCTTGCTTCGAATAAAACTGGCATCAAGTTATGTTCGCGGCCAAACATCAAAACAATGATTATCGTTGAAAAATTTGTCTGGCCTCGTCTCATATGAAATTATCGATATATTGAAAAAAATGTTAAATAAAATGTCGAATGTTAAGTTCAACGCGTATGGAATGACTAATATCAGCATACTTGGAGGCTTATACTTTAAGAGAGAATTTTGAGCTGACCAGCGAAAGCGATTACTTACCAAGTACAAGCGCGTTTAGTACCCCACAACACGCTCATCAACAGCGCCTGCTTCCGGCAAGGTGTTTGCCAAACTTTGCATAAGAATGTGATCGATACAAAATTTCTCATCGAGTAGCTGCTGCTTAGCATAATCGCTTATAAAGAATTTGTCAATGATACCCGATTTTAAATTAAAAGACGAAACAACTTGAAAGCCCATAATTATCGATAAAAATAAAGTTGTTCGGGAAAGAGAGGCAAACCAAGAAAAAGTAATGCAGGAAAACATTTGTAGTTCTAATATTAAAGTTTTTGCATTCAACGGAAGAAGAGACAAAACTCTTACCCTGGAGAAAACGTATGATGGAACGCACCATCAGTGAATAAACGACGAAACCCAAGACACGGAAAAACATGTCAAACTCGTCACAGAATCATCAACCGTGGCTGCTTTGGAGGCATGTCGAGAAGGAATTATGCTTTTTACTCTGAAACTCGTCCCAAATTTGAAAAAAGATATTTGTTAAATTAAATTAAATTAAATAAAGTGATCGGAAGTGATCGGAAGTGATCGGAATTGTCAAGAGATCGAAAAACCAAAAAACTGCCTGGCTTGAAATCTCTAAAAATTTGCTTCCATATTTCCAGGCAGATCCAGAACTTAAGCTAAACTGAACCCTTATTGAAGGGTAAATTGAACTGTTCGTGTTTGATATCTTGGAAAATTTGCATGCATAAGTTATTTTAAGTGGTTAATTGAGATCTATGGGGGTTTTGTAGAAAAGTGTACCTTAACATGTGCTCCAGTACAAAAGTAATCGAAAACATTTCAAAAAATGGTTTTTAATTTTTATGCTGACACCACTGTACGTGTCTGGTCTCATGGAAAATTTGCATGCATAAGTTATATTAAATGGTTAATTGAGATCTATGGGGTTTTTGTAAAAAAGTGTACCTTAACATGTGCTCCAGTAAAAAGTAATCGCAAATATTGTAAATAATATTTATACCCCCACGCGTACTGCGTAAGGGGTATATTAATTTTGTCACGACGTGTGAAACACCCAAAAGGAGGCGTGGTAGGTATGGAAAAGTATATATATTCTTGATCAGCATCACCACCTGAGTTGATTTAGCCATGTCCGTCTGTCTGTCCGTCTGTCTGTCGACACGATTACAGCCGTAATTTTGAAGATATCGTAATGAAATTCGATATTTAAGCTTTTTTTTTAAAAACTAAGGTCAAGTTCGAGAATGGGCTAAATCGGATGAAAACCACGCCTACCTCCCATACAACCCCAAAATTGAAAACTCTGCAAAGAAGCTAATATTAAAGCTACAATACTGAAATTTGGTAGATGAATATTCTATGTCAAAACTAAGATGTCATAGAAAAATGGGCGTTATCCACCCACTAACACGTCCACCTCCCATACAACCCCAAAATTGAAATATCTATAAAGAGGCTAATAAAGGGTGATTTTTTTGAGGTTATGATTTTCATGCATTAGTATTTGACAGATCACGTGGGATTTCAGACATGGTGTCAAAGAGAAAGATGCTCAGTATGCTTTGACATTTCATCATGAATAGACTTACTAACGAGCAACGCTTGCAAATCATTGAATTTTATTACCAAAATCAGTGTTCGGTTCGAAATGTGTTTCGCGCTTTACGTCCGATTTATGGTCTACATAATCGACCAAGTGAGCAAACAATTAATGCGATTGTGACCAAGTTTCGCACTCAGTTTACTTTATTGGACATTAAACCAACCACACGAATGCGTACAGTGCGTACAGAAGAGAATATTGCGTCTGTTTCTGAGAGTGTTGCTGAAGACCGTGAAATGTCGATTCGTCGCCGTTCGCAGCAATTGGGTTTGTGTTATTCGACCACATGGAAGGTTTTATGCAAAGATCTTGGTGTAAAACCGTATAAAATACAGCTCGTGCAAGAATTGAAGCCGAACGATCTGCCACAACGTCGAATTTTCAGTGAATGGGCCCTAGAAAAGTTGGCAGAAAATCCGCTTTTTTATCGACAAATTTTGTTCAGCGATGAGGCTCATTTCTGGTTGAATGGCTACGTAAATAAGCAAAATTGCCGCATTTGGAGTGAAGAGCAACCAGAAGCCGTTCAAGAACTGGCCATGCATCCCGAAAAATGCACTGTTTGGTGTGGTTTGTACGCTGGTGGAATCATTGGACCGTATTTTTTCAAAGATGCTGTTGGACGCAACGTTACGGTGAATGGCGATCGCTATCGTTCGATGCTAACAAACTTTTTGTTGCCAAAAATGGAAGAACTGAACTTGGTTGACATGTGGTTTCAACAAAATGGCGCTACATGCCACACAGCTCGCGATTCTATGGCCATTTTGAGGGAAAACTTCGGAGAACAATTAATCTCAAGAAATGGACCGGTAAGTTGGCCACCAAGATCATGCGATTTGACGCCTTTAGACTATTTTTTGTGGGGTTACGTCAAGTCTAAAGTCTACAGAAATAAGCCAGCAACTATTCCAGCTTTGGAAGACAACATTTCCGAAGAAATTCGGGCTATTCCGGCCGAAATGCTCGAAAAAGTTGCCCAAAATTGGACTTTCCGAATGGACCACCTAAGACGCAGCCGCGGTCAACATTTAAATAAAATTATCTTCAAAAAGTAAATGTCATGGACCAATCTAACGTTTCAAATAAAGAACCGATGAGATTTTGCAAATTTTATGCGTTTTTTTTAAAAAAAAAGTTATCAAGCTCTTAAAAATCACCCTTTATTAAAGTTACAAGACGGAAACTCGGTATTTGTGTTTTTAATGTCAAAAATGAGGTGTGTTAGAAAAATGGGCGTCATCCACCTACTAACACGCCCACCTCCCATACAACCCCAAAATTGAACAATCTATAAAGAGGCTAATATTAAAGTTACAAGATGGAAACTCGGTATTTGTGTATTTAATGTCAAAACTGAGGTGTGTTATAAAAATGGGAGTCATCCACCAATTAACACGCCCACCTCCCATACAACCCCAAAATTGAAAAATCTATAAATCTATAATTCTATGTCGAAACTGAGGTATGCTAGAAAAATGGGCGTCATACACAATCTAACACGCCCACCTCCCATACAACCCCAAAATTTTAAACTTTATAAAAAGGCCAAAAAGCTCTCCAATTTAAGATTTTTCCAACCTTAAGAATCGGCCGTGGGGGTATTTTTACTTCGGCCAAGTCGAAGATATAGCTTACTAGTTTTTTTTATTTTTATGCTGACAACACTGTACGTGTCTGGTCTCTTGGAAAATGTTCATGCCTTAGTTATTTTAAATGGTTAATTGAGATCTATGGGGGTTTTTGTTTAAAAATGCACCTTAGCATGTGCTCTACTACAAAAATAATCAAAAATTTGGTAAATAATGGTTTTTTAATTCTATGCTGACACTTCTTAACGTAGTTCGATCTCTCTGAAAATCTGCATGAATAAGTTGTTTTTAATGGTTAATCAATATCTGTGGTGGATTTTGTAAAAATCTGTTCTGTAAGATGGGCTCCATTATAAAATTAGTTGAATATAGGTTAAATAATGGTTTTTTGTTTCTATGCTGACACTCTTGTACGTTGTCTGATTTCTCTAAAAATTAAGAGATAAGTTGTTTTTAATAGTAACATTTTTAACATACAGATTTTTTTATCTGTATTATTATGAAACATCGAATTTTGAATTACGTCAATATTAAAATATTATTATATATCTGTTATTATACTATATTTTAAATTTGTATATATAATTATAATAAATTGTTTTTGTATGGCTAAATTTTAAAAGCTATAAAGCCTCAAAGACTTAGCTTATAAAAAATAAATAAATAAAAAATATCAGTCAATAGAATAATTATATGTTAGCCGATCCCGATTTTAATAAAGATGAACGAATTGACATCGTCATCGGAGCAAATATATACAGTGAGATTATGGAGCCAGACATAAGAAAAGTTGGAAAAATTCTAGGACAATCTACAAAATTAGGCTGGATGTTGTCAAGAGTTATTCAGATCCAATGACGAAGTAAGAACTTGGGTCTCCAAAGAGATCGAAAAGGAGAAGACTGAGTTTCTATATTTGGAACGTGAACGCTAGAAGTTAAAACGTGAAGAAATTGTTTTGGAGCACGAAGATGCTAGCACACGAAGATGCTAGTATGCGAACGCTGAACGTTCTGTTGATGATTGCTATGCAGAGGTACCAGATCGAAAGAGTACTTCAGAAAATTAAAATCGTATCAAGGCACCACAATCACAAAGCTGTGATGCAGATTTAGTCTCATCTAGAAGCAATAACGAAAAACGTGAAGGCTATACTGGTTCCACAGCTACGAAGCGTAGCATTGATGACTACACCAGCAGCACTAGTAAACGACCATCTATCGACGAAAATGCTCCAGCTCCACCAAAGCGTAGCACCGAAGAATACTCCAAGCATAGAACAGGTGATTATATTGCATCATCTGAAAAGTGGAAATACCTCATACCACGGATTCGGATTTGAGAGGAGGAAGTCGGATTTGTGAGCTCGATGTCCAAGTACGTTCATCCATTACAAATCGTGGTGGTACAGGATCTGCTACTGTCTTCAAATCTTCATAGAAGCAGTGCAATATGGCAAAAACCTAATACAGGAATAGAATCCAATTGGTGTTGTGGACCTAATTTCTCACCAGAACGTGAAACCATTCGATTCAAAACTGGTAAAAAAACGGCAATGACGTTGATGACCTGAAGAATATGGTCAATGAGCTTAAGTCGGAGAACGTCAACCTGAAGTAAATCAGTTTTCATCACGCCAGTCGACACACGTATGTCTCGTTTATTATATACTAGCGGATGTAACACGGTGTTACTCGGGATTGTGCCTCGAGCACAGAAAAAGGACGATTTTCAAAACTGCTCTCATTTTAACATTTTTAAAATTATCAATTAAATTTTAATATCTTTTTAAATAATCGTTTTTTGGGATTTCGCCCCCTCCTTCCGTCGAAAGTGTTTAGTCAAATTTCCGTAAAACTGTACCTGCCAGACATGATCAGAAAAAAAATTACATCTTCAACGTCTCCCTCTGACATCTCGCCAATTCCACGCATAACGCAAAACTTTTTTTCAAAAATTTACCTCATGGCTTTCGATTTGTTTTATTTTTGGATTCCTTTTAAAATTCTAAGAATATAAGTTCATTTTTTTTTTTTTATCGCCATTCGTTGAAAAGTTATGGACCTCTCAATTCTGCAAATGGTCCGAAATCGCCAGAATCGGGAAATTTTCAATTAATTCTATCTTTGTCAGTTTTTATCCAATTTTTATAAATTAGGTCACCAACAACACATGCCAACACATTAAAAAAAATTTTTTTTTGCTAATATCTCAAAAAAAAACATAATTTTTTCGATTTTTTATTCTGTAAATTTTAAGAAGAATGTTTAATTTAATTTAAAAGCAATTTTATGATGGAGCTTTTATATGTTTTTTCGCAATTTCAATTTTTGTGCACATACCTCATAATTTTGAGGCACTTTATCGCCTATAAATTTCATAACGGCTAAGATGTTCGAAAATTTGTTCTGCAAAATGGTTAACCTTGTTAAGACCTATATTTTATTCAAAATTTTTGATGACCTTACACTTGACCTTGGTATAGAAAACTGGTAAAAACCGAAAAAAAATAAAAAAAACACAAACTATTTTTATACCCCCACGCGTACTGCGTTAGGGGTATATTAATTTTGTCACGACGTGTGTAACACCCAAAAGGAGGCGTGGTAGGTATGGAAAAGTATATATATTCTTGATCAGCATCACCACCTGAGTTGATTTAGCCATGTCCGTATGTCTGTCCGTCTGTCTGTCGACACGATTACAGCCGTAATTTTGAAGATATCGTAATGAAATTCGATATTTAAGCTTTTTTTAAAAAAACTAAGGTCAAGTTCGAGAATGGGCTAAATCGGATGAAAACCACGCCTACCTCCCATACAACTCCAAAATTGAAAACTCTACAAAGAAGCTAATATTAAAGCTACAGTACTGAAATTTGATATATGCGTATTCTATGTCAAAGCTGAGATGTCTTAGAAAAATGGGCGTCATCCACCCACTAACACGCCCACCTCCCATACAACCCCAAAATTGAAAAATCTTTAAAGAGGCTAATATTAAAGTAACAAGATGAAAACTCGGTATTTGTGTATTTAATGTCAAAACTGAGGTGTGTTAGAAAAATGGGCTTTATCCACCCATTAACACGCCCACCTCCCATACAACCCCAAAATTGAAAAATCTATAAAGAGGCTAATATTAAAGTTACAAGACGGAAACTCGGTATTTGTGTATTTAATGTTAAAACTGAAGTGTGTTAGAAAAATGGGCGTCATCCACCCATTAACACGCCCACCTCCCATACAACCCCAAAATTGAACAATCTATAAAGAGGCTAATATTAAAGTTACAAGATGGAAACTCGGTATTTGTGTATTTAATGTCAAAACTGAGGTGTTTTAGAAAAAAAGGCGTCATCCACCCACTAACACGCCCACCTCCCATACAACCCCAAAATTGAAAACTTTATAAAAAGGCCAAAAAGCTCTCCAATTTAAGATTCTTCCAACCTTAAGAATCGGCCGTGGGGGTATTTTTACTTCGGCCAAGTCGAAGATATAGCTTACTAGTTTTAACTTTTATTTGTATAAGATTACACAAAATTTTGACTGCCATATTAAAGATAATTTAATTCTTAATTGTTTTGTTTCAAAAATTTTTAAAATCGGACTTAAAACAAAAAAGTTATGATGGTTCCTCTGAAGCTCTTTCAATAAAAAAGTTACAATGATTTGTATGGGTTGACAAGTATGAGCCTAAAAGTATACTTGAAAACTGGTAAAAACCGAAAAAAAAAATAAAAAAACACAAACTATTTTCTTTTAACTTTTATTTGTATAAGATTAAACAAAATTTTGGCTGCCATATTGAAGATAATTAAATTCTAATTTGTTTTGATTTAAAAATTTTTAAAATCGGACTTAAAACAAAAAAATTATGATGGTTTGATCAGCTGATATATTACAAAATCCTCTGAACATGAATATCGTCGAGTTTTAATCTCCCTATTATTGATGGGAATAAAACTGTGTAATTTTTGAGTGCCGGTTATAGATTGCACTTTTTTAAATTTCGACATCAACTCAGCTTCAATATTTTCAAAAGACTCTTTAACGCAAAACCGATAACATATTGTTGACTCCTTTGTTATAGCCCATTCGTAAAGCTCTCTCGCGTTTCTTAATTGGTTTTCAAATGGTCTTTGAAGACTGGCTCTCATGGCATTTCGTTTAAAAACTCCACCGATGCCATCACACGGCCCCTTACCATGCGATGTGGCAAAGAAATGCCACTCAGCGTCAAAAAGTTCTTCTTCTTTCCACTGGCAAAGCTGGTAGAAATTCTTTTATTCTTATACTGTGATGCGGCTCCATCGGAAAAAAAACTAATTCTTTTGATGTCGTTAAATCGAGCTCGTAAGACCAGTAGCAATTCTTTTTGAAATTGAAACACCGCACTGAAGTTGTGGGTCAAACTTTCGGCTATTATGATACAGCTAAGGTTTCCAACATCATTGCTGTCATCCTTGAAATAAATGGAGAACGGATGGATAGTGCATTGATCATGACCCAATATTGAGACTGTACAGCATTCTATTAAAAATAAAAAAAAAGTTTAATATTTTTTTTTAATATTAAAAATATTTTTCTACTGCAGATCACGTATTTAAGGAATTGTTGTTTTAACGTTAGTTTTACCTGAATGACAAAACTGTAATTTTCTGAAAAATCACATATTACAACAAATTCTCCTGTTTTCAATGTTTCTTTCTGCATGTTTAAATAATCCGCTTGTTTTTTAGCGATGAAATCGTGTGGTACTAGCAAATCAACTTGCTTACTGAATTCTGATATAAAAACTTCTGCTGACTTCTTAATATTTTCCAAATTGGTTTTACCTTAATAACATGGTAAGGGGCCGTGCGATGGCATCGGTGGAGTTTTTAAACGAAATGCCATGAGAGCCAGTCTTCAAAGACCATTTGAAAACCAATTAAGAAACGCGAGAGAGCTTTACGAATGGGCTAAAACAAAGGAGTCAACAATATGTAATCGGTTTTGCTCGAAAGAGTCTTTTGGAAATATTGAAGCTGAGTTGATGTCGAAATTTAAAAAACTGCAAGCTATAACCGGCACACAAAAATTACACAGTTTTATTCCCATCAATAATAGGGAGATTAAAACTCGACGATATTCATGTTCAGAGGATTTTGTAATATATCAGCTGATCAAACCATCATAATTTTTTTGTTTTAAGTCCGATTTTAAAAATTTTTAAATCAAAACAAATTAGAATTTAATTATCTTTAATATGGCAGTCAAAATTTTGTTTAATCTTATACAAATAAAAGTTAAAAGAAAATAGTTTGTGTTTTTTATTTTTTTTTTCGGTTTTTGCCAGTTTTCTATACCAAGGTCAAGTGTAAGGTCATCAAAAATTTTGAATAAAATATAGGTCTTAACAAGGTTAACCATTTTGCAGAACAAATTTTCGAACATCTTAGCCGTTATGAAATATATAGGCGATAAAGTGCCTCAAAATTATGAGGTATGTACAAAAATTGAAATTGCGAAAAAACATATAAAAGCTCCATCATAAAATTGCTTTTAAATTAAATTAAACATTCTTCTTAAAATTTAAAGAATAAAAATCGAAAAAATTATGCTTTTTTTGAGATATTATCAAAAAAAATTTTTTTTAATGTGTTGGCAACCCTTACATCCAAAACTTTTAAACTATATATTTTTTCCAAAAAGTTGTTTCTAATTCCTTTCCAACGGTACCTAATCTATAAAAATTGGATAAAAACTGACGAAGATAGAATTAATTGAAAATTTTCCGATTCTGGCGATTTCGGACCATTTGCAGAATTGAGAGGTCCATAATTTTTCAACGAATGGCGAAAAAAAAAAAAAATGAACTTATATTCTTAGAATTTTAAAAGGAATCTATAGCCCAAAAATAAAACAAATCGAAAGCCATGAGACGAACCCGTTTTGCGTTATGCTTGGATTGGGCGATCTAGTTTGTGAGGAAAGTGGTCACCCACACTCAGAAAAAAACACATATCTTTCTCCAGTGAAAAATTTCTCTATTTTCGATAATAGCATTTTTCTCTTTTCCAAACAAAATTTTCCTCAATTATAATAAATTTTCACATTTTCGAAGAAATATTTCTTCACTTGTAGGAAATGGAAATATTTCAATGTCTCTTATAATGATAAATATTTTTCTCGCACACATAAATTCTTATTTATAAGGAAAAATAAATAAAATAAATAAATTTTTCTCTATAAATTATAGAGAAAAATTTATTGAAAATAAAAAATTGTTCCTATATTTTGATAAAAAATTCACTTTGAGAAGTATTTTCTTCAATAAAAACAAATGTTTTCTCAAAAATAAAAAATTTTTCTCTTAAAACGATATATTTTATATATTTTTCTTTTTCATAGAAGCTTTTTATCATTTTTAGACAATTTTTAGGAGCGCATTTAGACAAAGACATTCTCTGGAGCAAAGTCTATAGACTTTTAGACTATAGAACATTTTTCTCTAAATATGATGCCTTTTTTATTTTATGCCGAGAAACTTTTTTCTGAGTGCAGTTTGAAAAGTAATTTCGAGAAAAATGCGTTAAAAGTTTTTCGTAGCATGCATTTAATATGCAATTTTATCTCAAAAAATTCCAATTTTAAAAAATCCTATGAGCATCGATTAGATTTTTGGATTGTCTTCGTTCAACTTCGGTTTTGGTCGATACTGTTCGGTTAATTTTTTTTCATCTTTATATAGCTTCTGCTCGTATTCGTTAAACTTATTTTTTTTTCTTTAGTCTTTGGTTCTTGACTTCGTTTGCCTTCGGCTCATTCCTTGATTTTTGTCGAAAGAACTTTTAAAAGCATAGGATCTATTTCAGTAACAGATACAAATGCTTACCAAATCCGTTTTGACGTGAATGAGCCAGACTCATTGAATAAACCGTTGATTGAATAAACCGCCCTCTAATGGAAGTTTTCTGAAATTTAAATAGCCTCAATTCTGTTACAGGGTCAAGTTATTTCACGTACCAAATTTAAGTAAAATCGTGAAGTCATTTAGGAGTTATTGAGATTTACTAATTTACTACTTAAAGTGCCCTCTTGCGGAAGTCTTTGGAATTTTTTATAGCCTATGTTTTATCTTGGTTGGAGTTGAATTTCCGTACCAAATTTTATTGAAATCGGTTCAGGTGCTTAGGAGTTTTTTTAGTTTTTAAAACGCACACTTAAAGCGCCCTCTTACGGAAGTTTTTGGAATTTTTTATAGCCTATGTTATCTTGGGCGCAGTCGAACCTTCATACCAAATTTCATTGAAATCGGTCCAGGTGTTTAGGAGTTATTGTAGAGTGCCACGCCCACATACTTCCGCCCACTTTTTTACCTCTGCTTTATATTGGTTGCAGTTGAACCTTCATACAAAATTTCATTGAAATCGGTCCAGGCGTTTAGGAGTTATTGAGCCTCAAAAATGCACTACTTACACCGCCCTCTTGCGGAAGTCTTTGGAATTTTTTTTATAGCCTATGTTTCTTGGGCGCAGTTGAACCTTCATACCAAATTTCATTGAAATCGGTCCAGGAGTTTAGGAGTTATTGAGTCTTAAAAACGCTTTACTTAAAGCGCCCTCTTGCGGAAGTCTTTAAAGGCTAAATTTTTTAAAGGCTATGTTTTATCTTGGGTGCAGTTGAACCTTCATACCAAATTTCATTGAAATCGATCCAGGCATTTAGAAGTTATTATGGAGGGCCACGCCCAGAAAATTGCGCCCACTTTTTACACCCCCTATGTTCTTTCTCTTTATAAAACGTACTTGGTGTCCAAATTTCAGCTCAATCGGATAAACGGTGCGCGAGCCTTTACGGAACAGACAGACAGACAGACAGACAGACGGACAGACAGACAGACAAACATTTGATTTAATATATAAGATGAACTATTTATTTATTAATTATTAAAAATATACTTGTGTTTTCATTATGATTATTATTTTTTTTTTTATTTTTCAAAGTTTGGGTGAAAAATATAAAGTCCCGTCACAGGACAACAGCGAACTGATCATCCAAGCTTTGTTTTGCGAATAGTATGGCAATGGAACTAATTTTCCCTAAAAGCACCTTGTGTTTTGGCTTCTCCAATTACTAACACTCGTTTAAAAGTTCCATTAGCATTACATAAAAATAAGAGAGTAAAGCATAGTACTCTGTTCGGCTTCACGTGAAATTCCACTCAAATCTCCATACAAAAATGACAGCCGTTAAACAAGCGTGAATATTTCGCAACTTTTTCATCAAAGCTGTACTATGCTTCGCTGCGGAAAATCTAATACTATATTCTGCAACATGCATCTAGCAACATTATTTTCACGGCAATTTAATTGAACCGACCATTTATTTTGCGGTGAAAAGAGACAGTTGTCATTAAAGCATAGTACTCTGTTCGGCTTCACGTGAAATTCCACTCAAATCTCCATACAAAAAATGACAGCTGTGAAACAAGCGTGAACATTTCACAACTTTTTCGTCAAAGCTGTACTATGCTTCGCTGCGGAAAATCTATTACTATATTCCGCAACATGCATCTAGCAACATTATTTTCACGTCAATTTAATTGAACCGACCATTAATTGAACCGAGGCTCAAAAAGAAAAGATAATGGCATTTGGGTTTGGTTTGATTTGGGGTTTGGGATTTAATGCAGTTGGTTTTGCGAACGCCTAAATGCAAATTTGGCCGACTAAAGATCATTTAAGGTACCACTGAAGGTGAATTGGCTGACTGAAGATTGTTCTGGATATGTCTTGAAATGAAATAGCCGTCTAAAGTTGGTTTTTGGTATGGCTGATAGCGATCATGGAAACAAATGGTGCGACTGATTTTGATCCGTTCATAGTTATTGTAAATAAAAATCATAATTTTAAACAAATTTCAGTAAAAAATAACATTTTGGCCGACTCTAAAAAATTAGGAGGGTAGCTTACCCCTCTTATCCCCCCGCTAGTTTCGCCACTGCCTCAACCTGCGTGGGAGATTCTATTCTCGCAAGTCTAGATGTCAGTTTATCAACAGTTGCTTGGAAGCAGGGTTGCCAACACATACCTTTTCGCCCGGAGAATCCGGGCCTGAGGGCCGATCTCCAGGCCTGGCACATTTTCTACGGCTTTCTCGCTAATCTATATTTAAATCAAGTTTTTTTTTACAAAAAAATATATTTAACTTATTTATTAGTTTTGATTCACCCTTTTTTTAGTGAATGTTTTAACCATTTGTCTTAAGGACCCATTAAAGTTTTTTGGTGACCAAAATAATTTAATTTTTTTAATTTTTCGAATCCATAACATTTTAAAAATTCCATTGTAAAAAAGTCCATTGGGATATTGACTTATCCTTAAGCGATTTTTGTGTGAATATTTTAAAACAAATAAATTTTTTGAACAAGTTGTGTAACTTGGTATAAAAGTTTTAAGCGTACCTGTAAGCAACGCTTTTGTGAGTTGGTATGGAGAAACGATAGAAACAAACTGAACACAAGTTTGGTTAAAGCACAGCTATCCATACGGATAAATTTTAATATGGATTGCCAGCAGTTTCTTTCATTTCTTCAACTCCCGGATCAACAAGAGCTTGAAAGAACTACAAAGACGGAAGCCAAATTAAAATTTTAAAACAAATGTGGTAAAAGCAATTAATGAGTTAATTAACTTCAATAGTATTTAGAACAAAATTGATTTTTTATGATTTTGTTATTTGTGATATAAAATCTTTGATCTTTATTTATCTTGATCTTTATTTATTTACTTTTTGTTTGTAAGCATTACAATAGTTTATTTAAAGTAAAAAAAAAATACAAAATTAGTTGTTTTATGCCCCACATTGTTCTTAAATGAAACCAATATTTAAGTCCTCATTTTATTTTTTGTTAACATTATGATTTTTTTATGAGTTAATAAATAAAAGCACTGGATGTACTATGTTCCTTAAGGGGGGACATGACATTGGCCGTCTCTTGAAATCGGCTTTTTTCATTATTTTGTATTTTAGTAAATATTCTTAAGATTCTAATTTCATGGAAAAATTCCTACGGGTTCAAAAGTTACAGCCGGATTAGTGAGAGCGCATTTTTATTTTTCATTGCATTTTTCTTTGTTCACAAACTTGAACACGTTTATCTCGAAACCATGTTTTTTGTAGTGGTTGCGGCACTAGCGGGTTCATTTTTTGACGAAGTTTTTTTTTTATATTTTCTTAAACTTGACACGAGCTTTTTTTAAACTTTTTATTCGATTTCTTATGAATTTTTAAATTCAACATTTTTTTCGAAAAAAACACACTTTCAAATTTGGAACACCACCAAAAATTGAAAAAAAATTTAAAAAGAGCTCCTGTCCTACGATAACCAATTTTGTTAAGATTTAAAAAAGTCATTTTTTTCCAGATCGGACAATTTTTGCGACTCCCAGCGCTGCAACCACGAGGCCCCGTTTCTTTCTCTGCCGCCAGTTTGGAGCTCTATAAAACCATGTTGGAGTGAAAAAATATTTTTTGGAATTTTTGTTCTTGTAATTTGTTCAATTCTCTACAATAATAAAAAATTTTTGGAATAATGTTTGTTTTTGACTGAGTTATGAATTTTTAAAAAAAGGTCTGTTTTCTCTGCCGCGAATGTAATGTCCCACCTAAAAATTAAAACTGTAACAGTTTCTTAAAACCAAAGAAATAATGAATTTTTAATTAAAATCAGATCATAAAAAAATTATTTAAAAAACTCCGGGCCTGGGCTTTTCAAAAGTTGGCAACACTGCTTAGAAGTCCTGTTTTACCTGTCTAATTGCCGCTGTAATAGTGGTGTTTAAAGGAGCTTGTAATGTTTGTGCGTCCATGTCTAAGTCCTAAAAATGTATTTGAATTTTTTTATTCCAATTCATATAAACCGAGAAAAATACTCTTGAATATTTTTGTATCCACTAACTGAACATAATTAATTGTAAATTTCCTATCCCATGGGATTGGAAGCAAAATGCTGCTTGCGCGACGTTGACACATGAACAGTGTAAGCTATTTCGTGTGGCTTACGATCGTGTGCATTCGGCTGTTGCTTTGTTTTTATTTTGTCAGCAAATCAAGTCAGTTGCTTTTCAGCATTTGTTGAAATAACATCTCTTTGCGCAATTTTTTAAAATATAGCGAGGAAATACGTAAAATTGATCTTCGTTTTTCTCTGCTTTACACACAATCAAAGAATGTGATAGTATGTGTGTGCCCATCGCTGGTTTAAAGAGAACGCTGTTATCATTTGAATAAAGTGGCTTAGTGCTCGAAAATTTGTGCTCCGATTTAAGAGTACTCCCACACCGAGTGACTCAACTAGAAGAAGCTGTACCTAATTGCAGGCGGAAATAAGTTCTCTGAAACAAGAAAACCTAGCTGTGGCCTCGGAAATTCGTATTCATGGTATTCCACATTTTGAGAATGAAAACTTAGTAGATATCTTTGCTGAAATTTGTAACTCAATAAATATACCACTACCAAACATTAAAACATTCGGCCTGAGTGCAATAGAGCAAATTGGTCATCAAATTTATCGTAGCGACGTCGAACACACTCAAAATGCATGATAGTTATAACACAAACTATAAAAATCTCCAGATCTTCGTGATCGTGGTGAAAAATACCAAATATGGTATTTTTATTTTAACACTTCATAATAACTTTTTCCTAATAAATTATATCGTTATTTTATATTTTTATTGTAATCTAACACTAGCTAAAATTTACTTTAATATTTTTACAACAATTTATGAATCGCTCACTTTAAAAACTCAAACATCATATAATAGCTTCCGCGTTACTAATCTAATCGTTGCTTGGATGCGTTACCATTTTGCTAAAATTAATAATATCAATGAATTTTGAGCACAGTTTATTGGGAAGTGCCAAAGACTTCACTTATGAAATGATACGAATTCTGTCGTGACAAAGGACTTTTATTAAAATCTGCCACATTAATGCGCAGAGTCTTATAAATAAAATAGACGAATTTAGATACTTATTTGAATCATCATATATTGATTTTGTGTGTGTATCGAAAACATGGTTTCTTCCAAATATGTCAAATACTTTATTTAAAATTAAAGGTTATAATTTCTTTAGAACTGATAGGGTCACGCACGCGGCTGCCGTTTGTAAAGAATTGCTTTACGTGCAAAATAGTGCACCAATCTGAATCTGACAGCCAGTGTGAACTTCTTTTTTTAAACATTTTAATCGGAGTTAACAAAGCACTGGAAGGAATCGTGTACAGGCCGAATAAAAATGTCGACATTGGCCCGGTTATTGAACTCGTCACATCATCGTATAAGCATATTATTGTTGCTGGAGATTTTAATAATGACTTACTGACTTGAAACACATTTGGTTAATAATTTGCAATCACTTGGTCTTTTACCTGTAAATCGAGACGTTCTGAGTGCCTTTGTTAACAACTGTACATTTTTTGATGTTAGTTTGTCAAAAGGTCAACTCAAAAGTAGATCGAAAGCTATTGTGTAATTAGATCTGTATTTGTGTATGCATGGTTAGTTGTTATGTTCTGTGTTGTCCCTGAGCCCAATCCATTCTATGGTGGGTAAATTTTTCCCAAATTAACCTGTTTTGAGCCGCTGGAATTCATGACATTGAAATATTTCAATGAGATTTGGATTGTGGCTGCAAATAGATTATTGCTGAGAATGTGCGAAAAAGCTGTAGTAGCTGAACTCTATTGTTATTGCATGATGGTTCCAACTCATTTTACAAAAACCACAAATACACTGCTTGATTTATTTCTTGTCAACGATGTTACAAAAATCTTGCTCTACGACCAGGTTACTGCTTCAGTTTTTTCAAAACACGATCTAATATATCTTACTTACGATCTACAAATGCTTTACTTCTTTTCCACGACAAAATTATTCGTAACCTTCGTCAAAAAAATGCACTGTCGCAGTCTCTTTAGACATAGAAAAGGTTTTCGACAAAGCTTTCCAAGATGAAATTCTTTTTAAACTCATTAATTTAGGTTTTGATCCATTTTTATTAAAATTATTTCGAAGTGTTTTTTGCAATCGTAAATTCTGTGTTCAAATAAATAACTCAAATTCCAATTTCGGCTCAGTTAAGAGTGGCGTTCCCCAGGGCTCAGTGCTGGGTCCACACTTCTTTAATATTTTTATTCATGATTTCCCCCACATAATGTCTGACTCAAGAGGTATCTTATATGCTGATGATTGTCTAGTTTTTGCACATCACAAATCTCCTCTAGCTGCGCTAAATAAGGTCTCCAGACACCTACAAACCATCAATGATTTTTACACCAACTGGGGTATTCGAATCAATATCTCTAAATCCGAGGCTATTTGCATAAGAAATGCGTCTGGCAAATGTGGAAAAACTGTTACTCCAGAAAGCAAAAATTTGAAGCTTCTCTTAAATAATACGGAAATAAACATCAAAAACAACATTAAATATTTGGGCATAGAATTCAACAATCTTCTTAAATTCAATAAGCACGCAAGAGAAAATTTAAGAAAAGCTCACGAAATAACAGGCATGTTTTCTATACTTTTGAATAACAAATACCTTAGTCAAAAAACAAAGCTTCTGATCTATAAAGTAAGCATACGTTCGGTTTTGCTATACGCATTTCCTATCTGGTTCTCAATATCGCCAACGGTAGCCAATGAATTCGAAGTTCTAGAACGGAAAATTTTAAGACGTTGTGTTAATAAAAACTTTGAATCTTTTAACAAACGATATTCAAATAAATTCATTTACAAAAAAGCTATGATTAATCCAATATGCCGCTATGCTTTATCTTTACAAAACAAATTTATTGATAAACTGCAATTCCATGACAACGAATTATTAAAAAATACCTTTAACTTCCAAAAACAGTTCAGCTGGTCCTCAGTTAACTATCTATCTCCTATTGGTTTATTAAATGAAGATATCGAAACAGATCTTAACTTCGACACTCCACTGTTACCTCAATTTTTTGCTAAATCTATACCTGGCACCCACAGGGGTTAATTATAACTGAATCATGTCAAAAAACACATATAAAATTATATTGCGTACAAATCAATATATTGTCATAAATTCAATTATATTGTTTATTATTAAATTCTATTCTGGCTAATGTACATGTTCTCTTGTAACACAACACCTACGGTGATTGAATTTAGATTTAAGGGTAGTTTTAAGTGTTTGTTTGTTTAGTTTGTAAGCTTACTTTTGTATAACAGAGACAACACGTCTCAATGATACTCACTAATGCCGAGAGCAAGCAGTACCAACTTAAAGAAAACAAAACACATTCATGTATGTATTAAAATCAAAAGAAAAACAAAGCATGTTGCTTACTCATTCTTAACTCCTTAGAATAACACAATCATAATTCTAAGTTATCTACCTTATAATTATTAAATATAAATTGTCCTTACTATATTCGATTGGAAAAAAGACTCAATAAATTAAATTAAATTAAAAAAAAAAAAATCTACAAATAAGCTTTGCTCCAGAAAAATTTACTGCTCGCGATTTTAAAAATATTGAATATCTATTGATAGAGGATGAAGCTAATACTTATTGGGGTTTGATCTACGCAATGCCGTGCATAAATGATCAATTATTGTTTCTAAACTCAAATGTCAAACTATTGTACGACAAATTTGTTCCTGTTAAATCTAAAACTCATCTACCAACGAATCGTCCATGGTTTAACTGTGAAATTAAGTCTTTGATCAAGAATCGGAATAATGCCTATGATTACTTGAAGCGTTATAAAGTTGCAGCTTTTAATACAAAATTTAATTAAATTAGGAAAAATGTATATGATATGATTGGGAAAGCAAAAACTTAATTTTATTAATCTAAATTCAACAATGCGATTATTTGCAAACAAAACTGAAAAATTATCAGAGAAATAGCTGTAAAGAGAAATAAAGACGTGTGTCTTGATACAGGCATAGCGGATGAACTTAACGAAAAATTTATCACTAATAATACTCAACCAGTTGACATCGAAACTTTTCGCCATAATGCAATTTCCACAAACTCTCAATCTTTTAGCTTCACTTGTGTGGATCAGTTAGAGGTTTTACGTTGTTTTATATCTATAAAGTCCAATGCAATATGGTTTGATGAAATGCATCCTGTTTTTATAAAAGCTCTATTGCCTACACTGCTACCATATATTACGCATATTTTTAATTGCGTAATTAATTGCTCCACTTTTCCCATTTTTTGGAAAACCGCAAAAATTATCCCCTTACCAAAGGACCGGAACGAGTATCGCCCTATTGCCATATTGCCGTTTATCTCAAAAGTTTTCGAAAAAATTTTTTATAAACAAATGAGTACGTTTCTTAATGAACACTGAATGATTACTGAAAAGCAGTCGGGCTTCAGACCCAATAGGGGATGTTTGACAGCTTTTATTCAGATGGCAGAAGATATTCGAGAAGCCATAGACCATAACAATGTGACATTCCTTACACTTCTAGATCATTCTAAGGCCTTTGATTCAGTTGACCACGTTTTGCTGTGCATTAGGGCGTATCGAAATATTTAGATCGTATTCTAAGAGGTCTCAGAAGTTTCGCAGACTTGTCAAGATCACCCAAAAAAAATTTTATAAAAAATAAAGGTCATCTTCCTGCCCCGCAAGGACTAAGTTGTTTTTTGGGAAAACAATAAAAAATAACGATCTTAAAATGCTTTGATTTTTTTAAGAAAAACCTCATATGTCTTAAAGCAACAGTAATAATGCAGTTTAATTAACACACGGTGCTTCTCATGATTTTCACCAACAGTGTCCTATATGGAGGATATTCGAAGCGAAGGTTGTACTTGGGATAGCACAAGACTTTTGATTGTAAGCATTGGTTATAAATTTTGCTGGTACTGTTTATAGAGTTGATGTATTCCATAAATATCATGAATTAATAATTTGCATAGTTTTTGCATTTGTATTCTCTTGTTGTTGGGAAATGTATACTAGAACGCAATATTTTAACTTTTTCAAAAAAATGAATATAAGATTTTATGTCAAGTGAATCAGAAGTGGTGTCGAAGATAATCTTCTCAATTTGGGTATTTTGAAAATTTCTGAACATGATACTGCCTTAAAATATATACTTAATATACGGTTTATGACCACGATTTTTTTTTCTATTTCGATATTTTAAAAAAAAGTTATTTCCTAGTATCAAATTTCTCAATTTGAGTTATGTCCCCTTTATGGTTATAATTTCATTAAAACACATTTTAAAAACAATTGTTTAGTCTTTTGAGACCGACTGAATGGCATAAAATGTATTTTAACGATATTATAACTGTTTAGAGAAGAACTAAATACCGATTATCCAAATACTAAATTAATTTATTGCTCTAATAAATTTTGCAATTGTATCTAAACGTGGTAACTGTTTTAAAAGCTTTTTAATTGTTATCTTTGTGTCTATATAAAACAGGTTAGCTTTGCATAATTTTTACTTAGTTACTAACTTGTCAATCGCTTACTTTAAATTTTTCGCTGTCGGCAATCGGTCGCAGCATAATAAAACTGTACATAAAATTCGAACTCTCGCCTCTTTTTTAATTGCAAAAATAAGTACCAAAAAAGCTTGGTGCTTCAACATTGGTGACCCCGACGTGATTTGTTATTGTACAAATTTGTTCGTTTCTCTCTCGTAAACTCGTAAGCTCGCGCGTTTTATTGTATGAAACGGTAACATCGTACCATTTGTTGCAGTATATAGAAGCTGTTACAGCCTAACGCATGATTCAATCACATAAGTTTGCACAAAATTAAAAATATAAAAAACGTGTGTATTTCAATATGACGGAAAAAGAAAATAATGTCGCGTTCCTTAAATTAAAAATTGAATCTATAAAAAAGCAAATCAACAAGATTCAAGTGATTCTGCAGAACAATGAGAATCATCCTTTGGACAAAGCCGCTATTACCGTGCAGCTAGAACAATTGGAAAAAATGTACAAAGAGTTTGGAATTTTCCAAGGTCAGCTCGAGATGTTGGACAACGAGGAAATAGCAAGCAGCACCTCTGAAGCGTTGTGTTCAGTCTACATTTAAGTGAAAACAGAGCTAACTCGGTTGCTGATCTCTTGCCGTTCATCCAACCCACGTTCATCAACATTTTTCCACCAGTCTTCGTTCGAAAACCCTTTGCCGTCGCTTGTCATTGCACCAACTAAGCCGCGTCTACCCACCATTCAAATTCCAAAGTTTAATGAAGTCTACACTGAGTGGCCAAATTACTACTCTATGTTTAAGACAGTTGTTGGCAACGACATAGAATGGGGAAAATTTAAAAATTTCAGCATCTGAGGTCATGCCTCACTGGCGTCGCGCTGGATACAATTCGTTCTCTGGAAATCAACGATGAAAACTACGACAAGGCGGTAGATTTATTAAAAATTAGATTTAGCAATAAACGTTTGAATTTTCAGGCACACATTCGAGATATTGTTAGTTTGAGCTGTGTAGAGGCAGCAGCTGTCGCAAAACTTCGAAGTTTAAGCGACAGTGTGAATTCCCATTTACGTGCTCTGCTCACAATGGGAACAAAAGAGCAAATCGCAGATTGCTTATTAATTCACATCATCAGTCGAAAGTTGGACATATCTACGCAGACAAAATGGGAAGAGACGACTTCTACTAGCACAATACCAACATGGGAGTCGATGGCTGCATTTCTGGAGAAATGCAGCCATCATGGAGAAATGCCGTTCATGCGGCATGTAAAAGATTTATCTTAAATGTCAACACAATTTATCTAATAAATACAAATACAAATAAACGATGTCAAACGATGGAGAGCGTGGAGAGTGCTCTGGTACCTCAAACACCGAGCAAGCAGGTGGGAGATAAATCGTATCACAACAATTTTAGAAAGAAAAGAGTTTCTTTGATTTCGAGTAGTAATTACAGAAATTGTTTGATCTGCGAGTCCACTTCGCCTGTAATTAACAATCGCCAGCAATTTATTTCACTTCCACCTTCATCGCGGTATAAACAAGTAAGAAAGCTCCAGTTATGCCTTAATTGCTTGCGTAAAGGCCATTCGATCAAAAATTGTCTGTCAAGTAGCTGTCGCATTTGTTCTCTGAAACACCACACTCTCCTCCATTTCGATTCAATGCCAACATCTTCAATAAATGTAAATGATCCAGCTTTATCTAATTTTAATTTGCCACCCACTGTGCTCGAAAATTCGCATACTAAATCTACCATTGCCACCTCAGATTCCGCTGTTGAACGCTATGCCAGAAATACAACCTTTTCAACTTCAAAATCAGCTCTTATTGCTGCATCGTTTTCTGACTCAAAACCTGAGTATGAGAATATCGAATCTCAAGGTTTTGTCTTTTTGGCAACAGCCATAGTATTCATAAAGAACAAAGCTGGCTCATTGATACCTTGTAGGGCAATTCTCGATTCTGCATCTCAAGTTCATTTTGTAGCAAGCAGCTTCTTCGGACAGCTGCAACGGTCAAAGTCCTTTCAAGGGCGGAAATGGCCAATTTGTTTTGTTTTTTTTTTTTTTGTGTGTAGGCCAAATACGTTTGAGTCCGCAGTCTGTTTTGCTGCAGAAAACCAAATTAGGCTGGATTGTTGCTGGTAAAAGTCGACTCAGTCAGGTCACAGACAAAAAATCGTGTTTTGTTGTCGCTGAAAATCCTACTACGCAGCATGAATCTTATTGCTTCTTAGACGAACCAGTTAAAGGATTCTGGGAGGTTGAGAATCACCTTGGTGTTAACGCAAAAATCTCTAAAGAGGAGCTTGATTGCGAAAAACATTTTAGTAATACTTTCATTCGCTTGGAGTGCGGCTCCTATTCAGTTCGATTGCCTCTTAAAATTGATCCTTTTTCTCTTGGAAATTCATATCAACAAGCATTTAATCGTTTTTAAAGTCTTGAGAGACGCCTTCAAAATATTTTGGAATTAAAACATCAATATTCGTTGTTTTTAAAGGAGTCCCTTGATCTTCGACATATGTCACCAGTAGAAACATTACCTGATGGAGTCGCTTCGTATTTCTTGCTTCATCATTGTGTGCTGAAGGAAGAGAGCACAACAACTAAATTGCGCGTTGTTTTCGACGGCTCATCTCGAGCGTCATCTGGTTTATCGCTTAAAGAGGCTTTGATGGCGGGCCCAACGATACAACCTAACCTTTTCGAATTTTTGTTGCGTTTTCGCTCATTCAAATTTGTACATTCAAAAATGTACCGCTGCGTAAAAGTTTCGCCTCCGGATAATTATCTACAGTGCATCCTCTGGAGAGAGAACCCTGAAGACCGAATTCAAATTTTTAAGTTGGACACCGTCACTTATGGCACGAAGCCAGCATCGTTTCTTACAATTCGTGCTATGCAGCAGCTCGCTCTTGACGAAGGCATTACATACCCATTCGCAGCACAGATCGTGCAACGGGACTTTTATGTAGACGATTTGATTTCGGGTGCCAATTCAATCGAAGACGCTTTGCATATTTTAAAAGAAACTACGGACCTTCTTAATAAAGAAAATTTTAAATACGAAAGTGGTGTTCTAATAGCTCAGCGATTCTTCTGGAGACTCCCGAGCTTGATCGAGAAAGTTTTTTGAAATTTAGTGATGGCAGTAACGTAACGAAGGCACTTGGGCTCATATGGGATCCACATATCGATAATTTCTTGTTCCCTGTTGTACCTTTTTCTACAACTAAAAAAGTAACGAAGCGCACCGTTCTCTCAATCATTGCTCGATTTTATGACCCTCTCGGTTTAATAGGGCCAGTCGTTACCAAAGCAAAAATGTTCATACAAATGCTGTGGAAGCATAAACTAGATTGGGATGAAAGCTTGCTACATTAATTAGAGTCAACATGGGTCGACATGTTTGCAGATTTTCGGTTAGTGAGTAAATATAATTTTCCACGCCTGGTCTTAATACCGCACGCTAAAATAGAAATGCATGCCTATTGTGACGCTAGTCTCTCTGCTTATGGCGTATGTATATATATTCGCTCACAATTAAACAACATTATTGAAAGTCACCTTTTGTGCTCGAAATCTCGAGTATCACCTCTTAAAGCGTTGACTATACCCAAACTAGAGTTTTCGGCTGCATTGTTGCTTGCAGAGCTCGCACACTCAATATTTTATACTGAGATTTTTATAGGAGAATTTCATTGCTGGACCGATTCTACTATAGTACTATCGTGGCTACAACAAGAATCGTCAAATTACAACATTTTTGTGTCAAATCGTATTAGTCGGATTCAATCGCTCACTAAAAGCATGTCGTAGCATTATGTGCACACTGAAAGCAATCCGGCCGACATTCTTTCTAGAGGCGCATCACCTAAAGAATTATTGAATTCATCGCTGTGGAAGTGCGGGCCATCTTTTCTAAAATATGGACGTAACAAATGGCTTATATCACCATCTATCATGGCAAATCTACCAGAAAAGCGTAAGAGGGCGCTAATTTTATCGTCGCAAACCTTAGACTTATCACTTAATTTCAATCATATAAATTCTTTTGGTAAGATGCAGCGTATATTTGCATACATAAACAAATTTGGAGGCAAAAATGGAAATTGCGTACACATAGAATGCAATACTGGTCAATAGGTGGAAAGAAAAGCGTGAGTCGTGTACTTAACAAATGCGTGAGGTGTTTTCGAGTAAAGCCGAAATTAGTAGAACACATCATGGGTGATCTACCAGCAGAAAGGTTCCAATCGAATCGAGCTTTTCTCAACACTGGAATCGATTTTGCTGGTCCGCTTTTTTATCGTTCCGAAATAAGAAATCGACCTCCAATCAAGTGCTACGTTAGTCTTTTTGTGTGCTTTGCTACTAAGGCTGTGCACCTTGAATTAATAAGCGACCTATCAATTTCATCGTTTTTAGCTGCACTTAAGCGTTTCGTAGCTACACGAGGAAAGCCACAAATGCTTTGGTCCGACAATGCAACAAACTTCGTTGGCGCAAAGAATGAGCTACTTGAGCTCAAACAGCTGTTTTTCAATCAAAATCATATCAAAGCTATTTCGCAGCAATGTCTAGAGGATGGCATTAACTGGCGATTTATCCCTCCAAGATCACCCCATTTTGGTGGCCTCTGGGAGGCTTCTATTAAAACTGCAAAGTTACATATACTTCGTACAATTGGTCTCTCTATTTTGTCATTTGATGAGCTTAGAACATTAATTTGTCAAGTTTCTGCAATAATGAACTCCCGTCCTTTATGTCCAATTTCAGAAAATGTTGCGGATCTTGAAGTACTGACTCCAGCGCACTTCTTGATTGGCGCGCCGTTCACATCAGTGGAAGAACCTGATGTCTCACTTCTTAATATTAACCGATTAGATCGCTGGCAACGTGTATGCTTCATGCAACAGGTGTTCTGGAAGAGGTGGAGCACTGAATATATTACACTATTACAGCAGCGTACAAAGTGGCAGAAAGCATAAAAAAATGTAAAAGTTAACGACATGGTGTTGCTGAAAGATGAAAATCTGCCACCTCTAAAGTGGCCACTGGCTCGAGTTCATGAAGTCATCCAAGGTAACGACGGTGTTGTACGAGTTGCTATTCTAAAAACGATCAACGGGATGGTGAAGCGGTCAGTAGCCAAGTTGTGCATTCTTCCAGTAGATGGAACTGTTGAAAGCCAGGACCTTCCAACGGGGGGAGGATGTTCAGAGAAGAACTAAATACCGATTATCCGAATACTAAATTAAATTATTGCTCTAGTAAATTTTGCAGTTGTATCTAAACATGGTAACTGTTTTAAAAGCTTTTTAATTGTTGTCTTTGTTTCTATATAAAACAGGTTAGCTTTGCATAATTTTTACTTAGTTACTAACTTGTCAATCGCATACTTTAAATTTTTCACTGTCGGCAATCGGTCGCAGCATAATAAAACTGTACATAAAATTCGAACTCTCGCCTCTTTTTTAATTACAAAAATAAGTACCAAAAAAGCTTGGTGCTTCAACAATAACCATAAAGAAGATATAACTCAAATTGACAAATTTGATAGTACGAAGTAAAATTTTTTTAAGTATTAAAATATAAAAAAAAATCGTGGTCTAAGCCTGGCATATTAAATACATATTTTAAGCAAAGGTCATGCACAGAAATATTTGAAAAATCCAAATTGAGAAAATTATCTTCGACACCACTTCTTATGCCCGTGATATAAAATCTAATATCAATTTTTTTGAAAAAGTTAAAAAATTGCGTTCTAGTATACATTTCTCTAAAACAAGAGAATTGATATGCAAAAACTATGCAAATTATTAATTCATCATATTTAAGAAATACGCCAACACTATAAACAATGCCATCAAAATTTAGACTCAATAGTTACAATCAAAAGTTATGTGCCATCTCGAGTATAACTTTCGCTTCGAATATCCTTCAAACAGGATACTGTGGGTAAAAATCGTGAGTATCATCGTGTTCGGTAAGATATTAGGTCTGTTCCCGTACTTGAACATTCGCACGAATTCGTGCTATTTTCTACTATTTCCTGTTCCCGTACACAAAAAAATCGCAAAAGAGAGCGAAAATGTGAAATCCAGTCCTTGTCAAATGTTGCTATTTTCTGCTACACAAATTTGGAGTTGCAAAATTCGCAGCAATTAGCAAGTGCCATATTTTGACAGCTTATGTTGCGTCAGCCAATGTCAGCTGACAAATAATTAAATAAAATCAAATTAGAAAGGCAGCCATTACAGCAACATGTCAAGAAGAGTGGAAAATAATTGTTCGACAGGCACATTAAGCCGAATAAAATGTAAGTATATTTTATATAAATTTTTCCAATAAAAAATAGCGTTTTTTCTTCCTTAGATATCAACTATAGTAATTCTGTTACCAACAGTTTGTTGCAGTCGGAAACTGAAGATTTTGAAGTGTTGGATGAAATGTCAGGTACATTTAGTAGAATGCAACGTGATATGCAGTTTTATCAAAATTGAACCAATAATAAATAAATTTTTTCCCCTTTAGATATTGATTACAGATATAGTGCCACCAACAGTTTGTTGCAGTCGCACGACGGGATTTTGGCAGTGGATGAAATGATGGCCGGAACTCTTCAAGAAGATGCTGCTATTGGCGATAGAAAGCTATGAGGATAGAAAGCAATTCCACGAAACTATTAAGGACTACTTGCAGCGAAAGGAAGAGCGGGAAAAAATTAAAAATGACAGAGCTGAAAGGAAAATGCAGCTTCTAGAGTCCTTTGTTTTGCAGCTACAAAATCAGTTATAATTTTGTTTTTGCTTAATTAACCCATTAGTGTTTTAAGTTAGTGTTTTAATTAGTTTTTAATTAGTGTTTATCTAAATTAACGTATGATATATCGTACGAAAAATTAGTTGTGCGAAATGGTTATAAAAATTTAACATTCAAGTGAATTTTTTCAATGCTTACGGAATAAGTGCTTAGAAAAACAAGATGCTTTATCGTTAAGTAATATTGGTAAAAGAAAACATTTAAGAACATAAAATTTAAGAGGTGATGTGTTCGATAAATAAAATTTGAAAGTCTTAACTACAAAATGAATACAAAATGCAGTGAGATATTTAACTTTTGAACTTTTAAATCCATAATAAAGCTTACGTTATATCATAAGTGGTTTGGTCAATAATGACTTAAAAGTTAAATATCTCACCGTACTTTAATTTAATTTTGTAGTTAAGACTTTTGAATTTCATTTATTTAACACAGCTCTTTTGAATTTTTATCGTTTTTATGTTCTTTTAATCAATATTCAACGGTGAGGCACCTTGATTTTTGTGTTTTGAGAAACATTTTGCAGAACTGATTTTGCGTACGATATATCATACTTCAACGTTAATGGGTTAAGATATTTTGCTGAAACTTGGAAATTTAATTTGTAAGCCTAATACAAGTTTAATACAAATTTAATGTTTTTTTGGTTGATTTGGATTAAAAAAATTAAAAATCCTGTAAAACAGGACGCCTTTTTTTTTTGTAAGTAATTTTAGACTGGTATGTTTTAACTATTTATGTAGTTTATTTAATTTTGTAAGCATGCACTACAAATATATGGATTGTTAATGTTCATTGCCTTGGTTATTTCTTTCGCGTTGAATATTATTGTAGATAGCATCTCTGACAGCGTTTCCAGTAATTGCATTTTGAACTGCTTCGATGTCGTTATTTTCATCCGATGTAGTTTCAAGAGAGAAATCCAAATCATCATTATTGGCAAGATTGTGCAGCACACAACAAGCTCTTATGAAATGGCACAGTTTTTTCACACCTCTAAGTTTGCAATAATATAATTGTCGAAACCGCTGCTTAAGAATCCCAAAGCTATGTTCTATTGCAACTCGTCCAGAGCTTAACAAAATGTTGAAATCTTTTTGAGAACGTGTCAAATGTCCATTATTATAAGCTAATGTGAGGTGTAACCACATACTGCGTGCATGGATAAGCCGAGTCACCTAATAAATAATAATCTGGAAATGATCTAAGTTTATGCAGTTAAAAATATTAAACGGTGATTGTTGTTGGAAAATGGGTGATTTTTTTCAACCATATGAAAGTTTTATGACAAAACGGAACAGTTGAATTTTGAAGCTTCGTATTTTTAAAGAATTTCGTGTTTTTATGCAAATACTTCTACGCAAGCTAGGGACCAATAGAAGCGTAAGAAAGCCATAAAGAAACCAAATCTGAAGACCATTATTTCTTACATTTTAATTTTCATACAAAATATTTTCTTAATTTCACTTACTTCTGCAACGCGATGATAGATTTCTGTAAATTGGGGAGTTCTGAAATATCCAGCTATCATGGGAAGAGCCCGGAAATCCTACAAAAATATTTATAATTTTTTTCCGCTCGTCGCATATACCCTGCAAAGCAATAGTTGTGTTTCCTTTTCTATCTATGTAATCATCCTTGGCTTTTTTTGGAGGATCAATCACAATGTGGCATCCATCTATGCAACCTTATTGTTTTCAAAATATCAATTCGTACATACCAAGATAAAACTTTTTATGACTTGTTAATTCTTACCAATAGCCTTTCCAAATCCACATTTTTGTTGAAAAAAATTGCCACTTTCCTTCTTTCTGTCTTCATTAGGCCATTTAATGACTTCAGGACTTAAGGAACTAATGAACATTGTAGCTCTGTCTATAATGCGGTAGACAGATGAAAGCGAAAGATTGAAGCGATCGGCCAAATCACGAAAACTGCAAGCCTCGTGACCAGCAAACCATAAAAACACTGCTAAATGGGTACTTGCTGGGAAGCGTTTGTCTTCGCGAAGATTTTTGTAATAATCCGACTCATCGAATCTCGCAGAAAGGTTTTCAAACAAAGTTCTGGATATTCTGAAATGTCAACGGAATTCATTTTCAGCATATGAAGGAACAACTTCAGACAAATAGTTCCTGATGCAGTTTCTCTTGCTTTTCTCGAAAACTTTGAGAAGTTCCTGGATTAAGGTATCATCTTCAGCATTATATTTAGTTATTATTTCAAACAGTTCGAAGTCACTATCACTGTCAGATTCACTTGATGAAGCAATAACCTCAAATAGGAAAGCCAATTTATTTCTTTGATCCGACATTTTTCCAATTCTTTTAAAATGTTTACAAAAGAACTGAACATATGTTTTTGACGTTTCATCAAAAGTTGCGACTTTTTGCAAAAACCTGTTCCCGTACTTTATGCAATTTTTCACGCAAAGAGAGCACTTTTTTACTTACTCTCTCAAATTTTTCAACTTGCTAATTTCTGCTACAAAAGTACGGGAACAGACCTATTGCTAGTTAAACTGTATTCAAATTTTTTCCTTTATTTTTTCATTTTTTCATTTATTTATTTAGTTGAGTATGCTAATACAACAAGATTCTTAAATAAAAACCTTATAATTAAAGTATATATTAGCTTCGTATATAAAATTTTAGCATATGAAAAAATATATAACTTAAAAGCTAAATTTACGAATTAATAAATATTATTTATTTATTTATTACTTTTTAAAAGTACAAATTCGTAATTTATTAAAAAGTATTCGGCCAGCAAATTAAATAAAAAATTTTCCTGTCGCACAAAGGTTTAAAATTAAAAAGTACACAATTAATAGAAAAATTATCAAAATAAAGAAAAGAAGAAATAATAGCTAAGGAAATGTTGTAATTTACTTGCTTTAAACTATCTGATATATATTTTGCATTTATTGCAGTGAGGAGAAATAAAGAAACAATTTGTTTTTAAATTGCAAAACGTTGGAAACTGATCTAAGTTCATTGGGTAAGGAGTTCCAAAGACGTATAGCGTAGATATAGAATTGCCTTTCAGAAGTTAAGCAAAAATGCCGAAATTGAATTAAAGTATTTACCCGGTTCGATCGCGAGAATAACAATCTACCACGTAAATTTGCGGGCTCACCAGAATATATCACCTTTTGCAGCAGTAGCAGACATCTAAACTTCAGTACATCCTCAAAGGTCATGTTGCAGATTTTTCTGGCATAACTGGAAACATGATCTCTACGATTCAATCGAAACACGTATCTTGCGATGTTATTAAATAACACATTCATTTTATTCTTGCAAACATAATCGCAATTGGCAAATAACTCACATCCGTAAAGAAGAGTGGGTAAAAGATACGGCTTTGCTAGCAGTAGTCTAATTCTCAGAGGAGTGAAAGATTGAGTTACATAAAGTACACGTAACATTCCATAAACCTTACCAACTGTACATCTAACGTGTGTACTCCATGACAAAGTTCTATTGAAAGTAACGCCCAGATTTTTAGTAGAATCTACAAATTCAATTGGACAACCGTTTAGCATAATACTTGGAAAATGCGCAATGTACATCAGTTTTTTAGTTACGACTAAGCACTTAGATTTGTTTGGATAAAGGCATAAACCGTTTTCATATGCCCACATATAAATGCGAGATAAATCTTCGTTAACACCTGATATGCAGTTAGATACACAATCACGACTACAACTTGTATAAACCTGCACATCATCCGCATACATATGAATTTTACAATTTTTTTAAATCTTGGGAAGGTCATTGATGTATGTATATCGAGAATAGGAGAGGGCCAAGGACTGATCCCTGAGGAACTCCTCTTTTAACAGGCAAAAATTCAGATGTGAGCGAGTTTGCACAAACTGCTTGTATGAGACTGCAGTAAGTTTGCTGCTGTTGATGAAAAATTAAAAAGATTTCGTAATTTGGTGTATAGGATAGTGTGGTCTATAGTGTCAAAAGCCTTCGAGTGATCTAAAAGGACTAAAAAGTTTACATTATTGTCATCCAATCCTATTCGGATGTCCTCGGTGACATCAATAAGCGCGGTAACACAACTACGTTTAGCTCTAAACCCGGACTGTCTATCAGTGAAAAGGTCATATTTGTAAATAAAATCTTATATTTGTTGAGAGAGCAGTATTTCCAGGGCCTTGGACTGATAGGGTAAAATAGCAATCGGACGATATTCCGATAATAGCAATCGGACATGATTTTGGAATCGGAATTATTTTAGCTTTCTGGCAGCTGCTTGGAAAAGTGGAGGTAGTTATTGCTGTATTTATAGTGTGAGTTATAAAAGGCAAAAGAATAGGAAGGAGGGATTTTAAGAATACAGGGTGTATTTCATCGAAACCAATAGCATTTGATTTTATTGTTAAGAAGCTTTGAAGAACTTCACATTGGTCAACGCAGCGAAACGAAAAGCGGACGCTTGGATTGTGAGCACAGCTAGTAGCAGCGACATCAGCGTAAAAGTTGTTTGTAACAACCGGCGTAGGGACATTTACGAATTTCTGGTTTAGGTCATTTACATCCATAACATCACATTTACCAGCTGTATCTCCAGCAATACCTCTCCTGGATTTCACGCCACGTTTTCTTACTTCCGACTGCATTTCCAAATCTTTCACTATAATAACTAGTTTTTGCCTGTTGCATTGCAGTGCCTACATTTTTCCTCAATCGTTTGAATTCTGCATAAAGTTCGGGTGTTTTGAACCGCTTCCATCGTTTGTACGCAACGTTACGCTTAACTATGAGTCTTTGTATTGAGCTATTGAACCAGGGTTTTTTTTTAAATGTAAGGCTTTTAGTTGAAATTGGTACATGTTCATCAAATAGTTTATTTAAATTATGTTGCAAGAAATTTACTTGATCATCGACCGATGACATACCATAAATAGAACGCCAGTTGATCCTAAGCACTTCTTGTCTAAGTTGATGGTAGTTAATTTGCTTAAAGTTTCGGAAACTAAACGAAGTTGAAGTGTCTTTAAATTGAAAATTATAGGCTAAAAATATTAGATCGTGTTTTGAAAACATAGGTACAGCCAGTTGATCATAGAGGAGAGTTTGATTTTTGTCATTAACAAAAAAGATATCTATTAGGGTATCACTTGAGTTAGTAAAATGCGTAGGTGTAGAACTATTAACTGGATAAAGACCTAAGTACTGCATATCATCCGTTAAGTGATTTTCCAACAGCAAATTGCTGTTGAAGTCACCGGCGATAATGATGTTCGAAAAAGAACACGATATATGTTCAATGGTACTCAAAAGTGATGAGGTATCCACAGTTCGATTAGGGCGATAAGCACAACCATCAAGCATTTTTTGATTACTATTTGTTAAGGAGATAAACACATACTCAACCGCACTATCAGCAGAAGATTTACATTCAAGCTCGCATTTAATATTGTTTCGCACATAAATTGCAACTCCACCTGCATGCCCTTGTCGGTCCGCGCGAAAGATACGAAAACCGTTCAATTTAAATAATGCATTGGGCATTTCCGAGTTAAACCATGTCTCAGATATGCAGATTATATCGACATCAGAACCCTCGAAGATATACCTAAGCTCATCCATTTTATGTACTAAGCTTTGCGCATTTATGTGACATACCTTAAGACCACTACGTTGTTTTGAGAGTATTCGAACGAGATGATAGACATTGTCTTTGGAACTGAAAATTTCATTACCCCCAGCACCCATTACAATATGAACATTTGAAACCAACGCTTGCAATTTTCAAAAATAACAATAAAATTCGCAGTGAATCATGTGTAGAACTTCTTAAATACAAAATAAAATAAGAAAATTTAGGTATAAGATAAAATTTAAAATAGTAGTTTAAGCAAAGAGACTTAACGCAACATAATATAAAAAAGCATAGTTCCTCAGAATGAGAGCAAAATTGTTGATAGGTGGCAATCATAACATTGTTCATTAACAGGCATGCACATAATATGAGATGAATGGTAGTAGCATTAGTGTTGAGAGTCACGAAAAAGATTATTCTCATAACGATATTGGCTGCTGTAATTGTTGCTATGATCTGCAGTCGGGGAGCTATTGTTGTTTTTGGGGACAGAGCCAACGAGAGCATCTAAGTTTAGCACACTTTCCACACATTCTGCTTTGCTACCCTCTACAAGTTTAATGAAGACTAAACCACGGAGACTAAAAACTGCCGCTATTAGTTTTTATCTTTTGTAATGTAAAGCAGATTGTAAGATGGCATAATTTGTTTTTGTTAAGCTTTCGTTTATGTAAATTGGTTGATTCGATTGGAAACCAGCGTGGTAGAGAGTTAGTGTTGATTTATTGGCGCGACGGTATAGAGCAATTGATTTCAATAAGCGATTACGTTCATGTGGCGTTTCGAGTTTAATAATTATTGGCGCGTCGAGATAAGTGCGTGATGATTTTGAATTTTTTAAACGAAAAATACTTTTGATTTTTAGTGGTGCAGTGTTTATAGATTCACCCAGGACTTCAAGGATACTGAGTCTTTGCTTCTGATTTCGTGGTGTTCATCTTACCTCAGGTCGTGGTGTCCTTCTTGCTATTCACAATCGCTTTGATCCAACATTTGTAAAAAATTCCCATACAGCTAACTTTGAATTTATTTGTGCCAAACTTTGTATTGCAAAACGAAACATATTCATTATCTGCTGTTATATTCGCCCTTCTCAACCAGTGAATGGTTATCAACTTGCAGTAGACCCAATCGATTCACTATTTGATCTTATTGATCCATCTGACACCGTTATATTTCTGGGGGACTTTAATCTTCCTAGCCTACAATGGATTCTGTCAGATGACGAGTGCTACTATTTTCCTACAAATGCCACATGAAAAAGAAATTCTCTTCACTAGCTGTCTTTCAGACTCCGGCTTTCAGACTCCGGCTTTCAGACTCCGGTTCATTAATATCAAAAGAAAATCTGACAACTACCCATCAACCCTTACTTTTTCAGATATCTCCTCAGACAACCCGGAAATAATTGCAAACCTATTCGCTAATTTCTTCAGTCAGTCATTCACAAGTCATAACGATGAACTAGACTATGAATACTTCTCTTCATTAAAGAACTGTGCTCAAACGTCACTGATTTCTGTTGATATAACATTAGCTGATGTCTTAGCAAAGTTACATAATCTTAAAGATGATTATTCTCCTGGACCCGATGGATTGCCTGCTATTGTCATCAACAAATTCACGAACTTTTTGGCTCATCCCCTTTTGACTCTCTTTCAACTTTCTATTTCTAACTCTGTTTTTCCAAAGTTATGGAAGAACTCATACATAATACCTTTACACAAAAAAGGACCTAGAAATGATATTTCTAATTACAGACCTATCGCAAAACTGTCATGTGCTCCTAAAATTTTTGAAAGCATTATCTACGACATTCTCTTCTTCCATTGTAAATCTATCTTTCCCCTAGTCAACATGGCTTCCTCAAAGGTAGATCGACTACCACCAACCTCACAGAATTTGTTTCAAACACTTTATGCTCGTTGGAAAATGGTGACGAAGTTGATGCAGTTTCCACCGACTTTAGTAAAGCGTTTGACAAAATCTCACACACTATCATCCTTCTTAAGCTCAAAGCCTTTGGTTTTCCACATCTGTTTATAACATGGATTAAATCTTATCTCGAAGAACGCAGTTATAATGTCATCTTTAGATTTTCCAATTCAAAATCTTTTACAGCTACGTCTGCTGTCCCACAAGGCAGTCACCTTGGTCCTTTGCTATTCGTTTTAACTATTGCTGATGTTGATGGTATCATCAATGATTCTAATCTCTCTGTGTATGCTGATGATATGAAAATCTATCGGCGCATACAAACCAACGCCGATTCTCGCAATCTTCAAAACGATCTGGTCAGCTTTTCCACTTGGTGTCAAAAAAATCTTCTGGAGCTCAACGTCAGCAAATGTCAAGCAATAACATATTCTCGTAAGCGACTCCAACTTCCTCCGCGAACGCATTACATTCTCGGCAAGCCAGTTCCTTCTGTAAACTCTTTACGCGACTTAGGTGTTATTTGTGACAAGGAACTTAACTTTAGGCCTCATATTGATAATATCATTAGTAGAGCCAATCTGCACTTGGTTTCGTGAAACACTGGTCTAGAGAGTTCTCCAATCCTTACGTCACTAAATCTCTCTATCTTTCCTTTGTTAGACCCATCCTCGAGTATGCCAGCCAGGTTTGGTCTCCCATCTACAACACCCATTCAATGCGAATCGAAGCCGTTCAACGACGATTCATTCGTTTCGCTCTTCGTGGTCTTCCTGGTTCTGACAGTTTCAACTTACCACCTTATGCCAACCGTCTTAAGTTGATTAACATGCAAACACTTGCAAAGCGAAGGGAAGTTGCCGATGTCCTTTTCATTCATCAACTTGTATGCGGAACCATTAACTGTCCAGAACTACTCCAATTAATATCTTTTAATACCAACCCACGCAACCTTAGGTCTATATCTCTCTTCCACCTTAACTTTCACCGCACCGACTATGGATGCAGTGAACCCATAACCAGAATGCTTCGGGTAACTAATAGTTTGATCAACGAATTCGATTTTCATCTGAGCAGACCACTACTCCGAATTATCCTCCTTAACTCTCCAACACCACTTCATCCGCCTCTCTAATGTATTCTTCCAGTACAAGATATGATACAATTGTAAATTAAGATACTCCCTGTTAATTATAAATTTTAGTTTTTAAGTTTTTGTTTTATGTATTTAAACTGCTTGTATTAAGCTTATCCAAAATAAATAAATAAATAAATAAATAAATAAATTTGATGGAAAATATTTTGAAGGTTTTCCTCATTGGTGAAAGGGATTCCATTAACGCGAAGATCAGAAGCGACAGAGGAATTCTCTTGTTTTGCGAGCTGAGTTTTGAGAGCATCAATCTCAGTCTTGAGAGCAACAACATCAGCTGAATTTTTTCAAGTAGAGTAACTCTTGCAGTGACGTCATTCAAGTCTTTTTTTAATTCCGTAACGTTGCGGCGCAGCTCGTCTAATATGCGTTTCTCACTTTCCTGGATAGCAGTGGTGAGTTTAAGATTGATTTGTGAAGTGATTTGTGCGCTCTGCTTGGCAAATCGAGCATCCATCATTTTGTTCTGGTTCTCTATCAACTTAACAATGGAGAAATTTGAGTTAGAATCATTTTGAAATGTTGCTGAAAGTGCGCTGCTTTCGAGTTGACAAGTTTGTTCTTCGCGTGAGTTAGTAGATGTAGGAGTAGATGCTGTGTTTGCGTGTATTATCAACGGCTTAGTAGTGGCAATAGGTGGCGAGTGGAGAGATGTGCGCCGAGCCGATAGACAGGCATTACACTTGTAGAATTGTTTGTTAACATTCATGAATTCTAAGTCACTTTTTTTTAAATTAACGCAATGACAGTGGAAATACTCATTGCATTTTACACACTTTTTCTTTTCGTCATGACGTTCAACCTTCGTTGAACATACAAAAGGCATATTTAATGATTTAGATTTTAGCTTTTTAATTTAGCAATTAAAGGTGTAGCCTTTGATTTAAGTTTATTTGTTTACCTAAGTGAGAGTGGTTCAATACACACTCACCAAATGCACCCACAAATCAGTGTTCTGCACTTCGGGTATAGCTAATTTTGCGCGGGTTTTTTGTTTTTTTTTTTTTTTTCTCTCTTTTAGAGTTAAAACTTTGTTCATACAAAACTTATTAATTGTTTATATTAATTGTTTATAAGTACTTTGTGCACAAACAGTGTATGAATCAGTAACAAACGTATATATCACAGTATTTGCGTATTTTGTGACATTTTTTTTAGAATATAAATTATAATTTATGTGTTTTGATTGTATTTGCATTCCACTTCACTTCAAGCAACCGTCCTTATTGAAGCATTAAATGCGAACCATATGTAGTTTTTTTCTTTAGACATATGTAGTTTTTTTTTACAAAAATCAAAGCATTTTAAGATCTTTATTTTTTACTGTTTTTCTCAAAAAACAACTTTGTCCTTGCGGGGCGGGAAGATGTCCTTTTATTATCATAAAATTTTTTTTGGCAGATCTTGACAGCCCCATGCAACTTTTGAGACCTCTTAGAATGTGAAATTTGAAAAAAAATGTAATTCGATACGCCCAACTGTGCATGCAATTAATAAACACTTTTAATTTATCTTATCCCGCCTCAAAACTTATTAAGTCCTACCTGTCCGATAGGATGCGTTAAGGAAGTGGTCTCACGCCTAGCATCTGTTAATAGAGGCGTTTCACAAGGTTCGATATAAGGACCATTACTTGTTTCCTTGTACGTCAATGATATTGTCAATGTACCAAGGCATTGTAGATTGCATCTGTAGGCAGATGATGTTCAATTGTACAGCCATTCTAAACCTTCTGAAATCACAGAGTGCATTGATAAGTTATGCTCCGATCTTAAACTCGTTCATAATTGGGCTACCAGTAATGGATTATGGCTCAATCCAACTAAGTCTATATGTATTGTTTTCAACAAAAGCCGATTTGATCTTAGCTCAATTCCATGTATAACACTGAACAATACTGAAATTAAATATGTTGATTGAGCTAAAAACTTAGGTATCACCTTTAATCGCAGTCTAACATGGAACAACCATATTAACATAGGTGTTCGGAAAGTCTAAGGTATGTTGCGTTCTTTATGGACAATACAATTTTTTACACCACTCAGAATAAGATTACTTTTAGCAAAGACATACTTAATTCCTACCCTTCTGTATGGCTGTGAAATCTTTGGAAAATGGTGTTAGCATTAGCAAAGCTAAATTGAATGTTGTCTTCAATAATATCACGAGATATATATATGGACTAGACTTTAGAACCTAACTACTTCTTCACAAATTTATACACTTAAATATACCACCACAATTATTTGACATCGTTGCGAAAGGAATAACCATATTTTACCAATACGGCACTCTTGCCTTACTTCAGAAAGACAGGTCTTTGTACACGCGATAAGGCCTTGGAATTCACTTCCCAGAAGTATTCAGTCAATCAGCAACGCATCACAATTTAAAAACAAGCTCTTTAACCATCTTAGTCAATAAATTTTATTTAATATTCATGCTTAGCGAGTTGTCATTTATTATATGATATACTCTACCGTTTTTAATGTTTATAAACAATACATTAAGTTTTAAATCTTTTCTTGCTATCTTTTAAGTAATTATTTCATTCACTTTAGTTCAATTTAATCACTCTTTTGTAACCGAACCGTATTTAATGTTGTTAAACAATTTTTAAATGAATGATAAGTTTTTATTTTTTTTCTTGCCATGTTTAAAAAATTATTACACTTTAATTAAATTTAATCACTCTTTTGTATAGTGTTACCATTATATACTTATGCAACTTTATGTTGGTAGTACTTTAATTATAAGATATCGATCTTGTTCTACTAGCTTAGCTTATAAAAATAAATACAATACAATACAATACTTATCCTTACAATAATTTTACAGCTTCCATAGTATGTTCGGTGAATTTATTATTGTTAAAAAATTTAATGTTTTTCATTTTACCTTTTCCAGGTAAAGTACCACAATAAGGGTAAGTTTTTTCACAGTTAATTTTTTGGTTTTGATCGATCTTCTTTAACTTTTTTAGCCGAGCATTTACGAGGTTTTTTACTAAACATTTTTTCCCCACTTACTTACTTACTTAGATGGCGCTAACAACCGTTGGTCAGTCTTCGCCTCATCTAAGAACTTGCGCCAGCCTCTTTTGAAGTGCGCTTGCTGGCGCCAGTTGAAGTCCTTCACTACCTCAAAGGTGGTGTTGTCAACAGTGTTGCCAGAAAGTTTTGAGAAAAGAAGCTCGATGGCCTTTAAAAAATGGCTAGAAAAGGCTAGATGGCTAAAAAAAAGGTTAAAAAAAGGCTAGATTTTTTAACGTTATTATACCCTGTAAGGTCAGAGTACATTAACTTTGTGCAAACGTTTATAACGCATAGAAATAAGCGAGTCCGGTAAAGAAAAGTATATATATTCCTGATCAGTGTCACCTCGTGAGTCGAGCTATCCATATCCGTCCGTCCGTCTGTCTACGTGTTGTCTGTAAATATAGGTTAAGAAGGAGATGAGGTTGGTACACATGTTCACATGAACCAAAACATCTTTACTATTGAATATTTTTGGAATCCGCCCACGGACAAGCTTACTTCCCATACAACTAAAAAATAAAAATCGCTGTATAGACGGTTATATTTAAGCTACCGAAATAAAATTTAAATGTTTTTATTTTATATCAAATTGCAGACGCACACAAAAAATGGGCGTGATCTACCCATGAACATGCCCACCTCCCATACAACTCCAACATTGAAAACACTATTATAAAGACGCTTTTATTTGACAGGGATAAAACTTATCAGATATGTATTTTATATTAAAACTTAGTGTGTACGACCAAAATAAGATGTAAAATGGTCGTCATTCGCCCTTAAACACGCCCACCTCCCATATAACCCACTATAGTAAAAACGCTATAAAGAGGTTTATATGAGCCAAAAAAATAAAACTTGGTATTGAGATTGTTGTATCAAAACTAAGATGTGTTAACAAAATGAGCGACATCCGCCCATGAACACGCTCCCAAACAACCCACAATATGGAAAACACTATAAAAACGTTTATATTTTACCTACAGAGATAAAACTTGGTATGAGATCATAGTATATAAAACTAAGGTGCGCTCACAAAAAAAGGCGTCATCCACCTACGAACACGCCTTCCTCCCATACAACCTTCATTATGCTATGTTCAGACATCTAGTAATCTTTCTAGTATTTGTGCAAATACTAGATGTCTTTGTACTAATTTCGTTGTACTAAGAATTCTTTCTACCTCAGCGTTTCTTAATGCCAAAATAATAAAACTAAAAACCAAATCTGATAGCTCTTGGAACAGATCTGCATTCAAAGAATCTCTAGCTTCTGCCCAGAATTCAGTTATGCAACTTAAGTTATTCCATGTTTCAATATGTCAATTATCGTTATTTCTTCTGTAGAGTAACTGGATTTTTCTTTCTCTTTAACAGAATATATTTGGGTTTAACCACTTTAAATGTATAAAAAGAGCAATAGAAGATTCACACTTTCAAAATTGCAGCGTCAGAAAAATTGGATGTGGTAATGAATCTTTAAGCAATATATTAAAAAAGGCTAGAAAAAACAAAAAAAAAAAGGCTAAAAAAAGGCTAGAGGCTAGATGGTAATTTTCGAGGCTAGGCAACAAAAAAAAAGCTAGATCTAGCCTCAAAAAGGCTAGACTGGCAACAATGGTTGTCAACAGGGACGTGGTTTCCAAGACGCTGTGACTGTTTGTTAACACAAGATACTTAGTTTTATCTGCGTTCACTGCAAGACCCATTCGACTCGACTCTTTTCCTAGCCTGGAGAATGCTGCACTGACTTCACGCGTATTATGGCCGGGATGCATTGTCTCAGGTCAGCAGCTGGGATGACCTGAAACCTCGCTCGGTATCGAACGGAAGGGAGAGGTCCTTCCCGATTTTCACTGCGCTGCTGGTGTTGCTCCTTACTAGACTGTCGAAGGCGGCTTTGGTGTGTATCGATTTTTTTTTCGAGGGTCTTTTCCAAGCTTTGTCGGACGAGAAAGATCTGATCGAAGGTGGACTTTCCAGGTCTGAAGCCAAACTGATAAGGTCCAATAAGTTGGTTGACGATGGGCTTTAGTCTTTCACACAATACGCTCAACAGGACTTTATATGCGATATTAAGAAGGCTAATCCCACGATAGTTGGCGAAAATGGTGGAATATCCTTTCTTGTAGATTGGGCAGAGTACACTGATGTTCCAATAACCTGGTATGCATTCTTCCGACCATATTTTGAATAGAAGTCTGTGAATGCATTTAGACAGAGCTTCGCCACCGGTCTTAAACAACTCAGCCAGTAGACCATCGGCTCCTGCGGCTTTGTTGTTTTTAAGCCGAGCTATAGCTGTTAAGACCTCGTTATTCTCGGTCAGCGGAACTGCAACGTTGTCATCCCTAATTGGGGTTTCCAGGATATCATCTCTATTGGCAGGATTGTTGTCGGCGTCGCCATTTAGAAGACTAGAGAAGTGAAGTTTAGAAGACTCCATAACATCAGTGCCAAAAAAACTATGATTATTTGCTTACTGCTTCATGCATTCAAAGTTACGTTTTTATTTTAAAATTTCAATATATACGAAAATAAGTTTTTTTGTTTAACTTTTTAGTAGAAGTCGATATGCGAATTGTAGTTATTTATCATAATACTCACCAATTAAAGATATTTTGTCTAGGAATTTATGTTTTTTTAAATGTTTTATATTGGATTGAATGGATTTAAAAACCTCAATTTAAATGCAAAGCAGTTACAGTTAACAGCATACTATAGTCAATAGTAACAATATGATTAAAAACAAAATTAGCCATCCTATACTCGCGTATTGGTCTCTCATGCCGATATATCAATAATTCGGCGTTTTCTCACAAATTAACATTGTAAATATACTTTTTTTTATTCTTAAAAAAGTTAAAGTTCTAATATTTTTTTCATTTCTTTTATTCAATTATACCCTTTCCTATATAAAAACTATCAAGCCAAAGAGGTCAGGACTTTCTTAGGTTTAGTCAATTATGTTGGACTATTTATTGCACATTAAGCAACATATTCAGAACCTTTGCGACAACTTACAAGAAAACAAATATTTTTTGAATGGGGACTGTTGAGATATAGAATATAAAACCATAACATATAAAAGTAAACAAATAGCAATAAACTCAAACTTTTTGTTTAGCAAAACATTGCCACAACAATTTAATACTTATCGCCAAGGCCAATGCATGTGCCCAAAAATGCTTACATAGCACAATTGCTGATCTATATAGTGTCAGCAATTTTCATTATTTTTGTATTAAAATTTATATTTCCATATTTATGCTTAAATTATGTTGATGTGTATATATTAAGGTGCCTCGACTTGTATGAAGAAGAAAAAGTTCCATTTGTACCCATTTTAAAATGAACCTTGATGTATTCTTTGATCATTCCCAAAATATTTTGACTATTCCAAAATCCGTCAGTGAGCTCAACCATTTTGCAAAAACCTCCATAAATCATGTTTTCCGTATATATACTGGCTAGTTTAATAGATGTAAATAAATAAACTGTCTCAAATTATAGGCCTGAAAAAGTTCTTTCAATCTGCATCAAAAATTTGTATAAATTTGCAATTAGATTAAAGATAATGATGTTTTTCATGATTTTTTTCTTAGTTTTTTAGATAATTTTCAAAAATTCTACATTGAAACAAATGCTTGAAATACAAAAATACAGTATTTTGGATTTAAAAAATTTTATTTTGAGGTAAACTGCACACAAATGGAGAAATAAAATAAGAGCCACACTTTATTAAACAAAGAAAAATGTCCAAAATATATGACAGCCGTGCATACCTTTCCAACGTTATCTTGATAACGACGATCGTATAAGAAATAATAAAGTTACTTGAATTTTTGTGAAAATAATCTAAAAAAATGCATGAAACCATCATTATCTTTAATCCAATTGCAAATATTTTCAAATTTTTGATGCAGATTGAACGAACTTTTTAGGCCTATAATTTGAGACAGTTTATTTGTTTACAACTATTACACTAGTTAATATATATACGGAAAACATGATTTTTGGAGGTTTTTGCAAAATGGTTTAGCTCACTGACGGATTTCGGCATAGCCAAAATATTTTGGGAATCATCATAAAATACATCAAGGTTCATTTTAGGATGGGTACAAATGAAACCTTTTTTTTCAAGGCACCTAAGTATATATGTATTAATTGTATAAAGTCTAAATGTATAAATATTAGGTAAGATCAATTTATAAATCGAGTATCATTATTAAGGCCAAACAAAACGGTGTTTTTAATTTTAGTCAAATCGCAGTATGATTGGTTTATGCACTAATTATACAAGCAACGATTCGAACACAGCTCATTGTGCCTGCCTGGTCTAAGCAAAACAATATAAAAGCATATTGTTCATTTTTGTGACACCGACGTGATATCCTGGTTCATGTTCCAGTGGTATCATCACACCACCAAACGTGTCCTGTAGCCAGCAGACGACATCATAACATGCCCTGTAACCAGCAGACGACATCATAAAGTGTCCTGGTAACCAGCAGACGACATCATAACGTGTCCTGACATCATAACATGCCCTGTAACCAGCAGACGACATCGTATTGTGTCCTGTAACCAGCAGACGACATCATAAAGTGTCCTGGTAACCAGCAGACGACATCATAACATGTCCTGTAATCAGCAGACGAATTCATAACGCGTCCTGTAACCAGCAGACGACATCAAACAGACGTCAGCAGACGCATCCTGTTTACACATAAAATATATATCTAATCTTAAAAAAGAACAAGATACACCATCATCATGGGCATCTATCATTAAAACAAGATGAACTGGTAGTGGCTATACAAAAAACAATAGCGAACTACAAGAAGGCGCCGCATGATTGCCGGTCAGCACAATTTATAGCCTCAAAGACCAGGGAGCTGGAAAGCTTGTGGGTGCAATGCGAAAAACTTGACAACGTCATCCGCGACCAACATGGCAACGAAGTCAACCACCCGTATTTTGTGAAGGATATACACAGCGCCATTCGCTTGAAATACCGCGAAGCACGAGACGAGATGGACAAAGCAAAAGAAGCCATCAAACTTGTCCAGGCCACATCAATATTAAAGACAGGAACGGAGGCGCTCGAGCGAGCACGCTCACCTCAGCCAGTAACTCGACAAATTAAACCAAACACCATGGTAACGGCCACCGCAAATATGTCAAGTCAGCTATGCTCATTAATTAACAAACAAAAAAGTCAATTGACACAGCTACCAAACTGCTAAGCCAAGTGCTTAATAGTGTTACACAACAAACGTCGGAAATCCGCTCAGGACCTACACCAAAAAATTTGGTCATCGGATGAACTCAGCACTTGCGATTATGAGGGTTTTACGCAGATTGACCAAACAATCACTTCAAAAATCTTGCAACTTCAGAGCATGGCCCAAGAACCAGAACCTACAACTATTCAAGCCCCTGCTACAGCAATCAACAGACAAACAGCAAACATGACCACATCAGGATTGAAACTGCCTAAAGATCAACTGCCAAAATTTGATGGCAGCTACCACAAGTGGAGGCAGTTCTATGATTTATTTATTGAATTGGTCGACAAGCAACCAATTCCGGCTTGTCAAAAGATGTGGTTCTTGAAATCCAGTCTATCCGGTCAGGCGGAAGTACTAATTCGGCGCTTCACAGCATCGGCAAGCGATTACGAGCCCGCTTGGGCGGTGGTCAATGATCGATACGAGAACCCACGGCTGCTTATAAACGCAACATTAAGCAGACTGCTCTCCCAACCAATAATCATCAATGATCAAACTCCTCCACGACACCACCAAGGAATGTATCATGACTCTACAAGGCCTCGGAGTAGATACCGTCAGCTGGGACCCCATTCTGATGTTCAAAACAACCGAAGGAGATACCATCCCTAGACGAATACCTGAAATTCCTTGAACTTAGGTTCCAGTCATTGGAAGCTCTAGGAGGAACACCCAACGAAAATGTGGCAGAACGAGGGCGACGAAAAACTTATCAAGCGCTAAGTATCTCAGTGTCATCAGATTCAACATGCACTTCATGCAACCAACATCATGATCTGTTCCAGTGTCAAGAATTTTCAAGTTGAGCAAGGTAAACCAGTTGCAGTCTCCGGAAACAACGCAAAGGGTTCCGGTATCACTTGCGTATGTTCAAGATAAGCCAATTAAATCAACCACTGTATTGCTTAGTACGATTTCGGTAACTATAATCGATAAGTGGGGACATAAAATTCATTGCCGAGCACTCTTAGACAACGGACAACTCGGAATAAAGAAGAATCAGACGCTTTCGTCTCCCTCGATTTGCTTTTACGGCTGACATTGAAAAATGTACCGACAGGTATGGATGCAGAATGATCACATGCAATACCAACTTATTTGGTGGAGAGAAGATCTATCACAACCAATGAAGTTGTATAAGCTCACGACAATAACTTATGGCACAACCTCTGCACCATACTTGACTATGCGTACTTTGCAAGTCGATGATGTTTTGAGTGGCTCCGACCAAATTACTATTGCACTTGAAATGCAACGGCAATTACGGAAAATGTTGGGCTCCACAGGATTCAATCTACGAAAGTGGTGCGCAAACCACACAAAATTACTACAGGATATTCCACTCAAGGATCAAGAAATTACTCTTAACTTCAACAATTTCCGCAGTGAGAGCATTAATACAATGGGGCTCACATGGAATCCGAAAAATTATAATTTCAAGTTAAAAATCTACTACGCTTTCATCTCCCTCGATTTGCTTTTACAGCTGACATCGAAAAAATGTACCGACAGGTATGGGTGCACAATGATCACCAGCAATACCAACTTATTTGGTGGAGAGAAGATCCATCACACCCAATGAAGTGTTATAAGCTCACCACAATAACTTATGGCACAACCTCTGCACCATACTTGGCTATGCGCACTTTGCAAGCACTAGCTGATAAACAAGCTAAAAAGTATCCATTGGCTGCTGAAGTAGTGAAATAAAACTTCTATGTCGATGATGTTTTGAGTGGCTCCGACCAAATTACTATTGCACTTGAAATGCAACGGCAATTACGGAAAATGTTGGGCTCCGCAGGATTCAATCTTCGAAAGTGGTGCGCAAACCACACAAAATTATTACAGGATATTCCACCCAAGGATCAAGAAATTACTCTTGATTTCAACAATTCACGCAGTGAGAGCATTAATACACATGGAATCCAAAAAATGATAATTTCAAGTTAAAAATCCTGGGAACCATTGTGCAGAGGATAGCAAAACGCACCGCTTTGGCAGATATATCGCGCATCTTTGATCCTCTTGGCTTCATTGCTCCAGTAACAACTACCGCAAAGGTATTTCTACAACAGCTGTGGAAACCCAAAGTTGACTGGGATGCCGCACTTTCACAGGATCTTCATACTACTAGGTTAAGATTCAAAACTGATTTCGAACTATTGCAAGACATCAGCATCCCTCGTCATATCTTTGGCCATAAGGAAGCAAACAATCCTCAAGTGCACATAGTTTCTGACTCCTCAGAGGGGGCGTTTGGAGCAGTCGCATACATGCAGATAGCAGATGCTCATCACACAAAATAGTACGTTTTATGTGTGCAAAATCACGAGTAGCGCCAACCAAACAAATAACACTACCGTGACTGGAATTATGTTATGTGCTGCTAAGTTAGCCGTAGAGCTTATGCAGAAACTTCAAGAGAGCCAAAGCAAGAGAGCCAAATCAAGAGAGTTGGGATGGATAAACGCAGACTCATCTCACTACCATACTTTTGTCTTCAACAGAACTTCAGCCATTCAGCAGCTAACATCTCCACAACAATGGCGACAAGTGCGATCTGAAGATAATCCTACTGATCTTATATCAAGAGGGCTGATACCAAGCAAAACGATTAACAATAATTTCTGGTTGTATGGTCCTTTATTTCTACATGGAGCGATAACAAGTTGGCCTCTTCAACCACCACGAGAAGAATGTCCGCTAGAGCACAGGCTAAAACCAGTGGTTACCACATCAGCAACAACCACAAACACCGCAGTAAATTGGCCAGGAGACATCAATCACAAAAACTCTTTCCGTCATTTGCAAAGAATAATGGCCTTTGTGCTACGCTTCATCTGCCATACTCGACACCAGTCGACTAAAGCAACAACAACAATATTATCTGCTGAAGAAATGGAAGAAGCGCTGACATATATTGTTAAGACCATGCAACGGGAAGAGTTTGCTAACGTTATTCAACAATTAACTCGCTATTCTAGTGTAAGCAACAACAGCTCAATAAACTCTCTAACACTTTTCCTAGATGATAAGGGCATGTTAAGAGTGGGGGGACGTTTGGAGTCATCCAATTTAAGTTATGATGCCAGACATCCGATGCTTCTACGATACAACAACATAGTATCAAAACTATGATTAAACGATTTGCACAAGAACACCTACATGCTGGTCCTCAAACACTGATGTCTATTACGAGACAAAGATTTTGGCCTCTCAAATTGAAAACCTTAGCTCGTTGCGTTACTCAACACTGTGTTCAATGCATTAGAGCGAAACCAAAGCTCAAAGACAAGGAGGACGCAACAGCTTCATCTAGAACGCCCCGGATTCGACCACAAGCAAATCTGCAGTACCATCCAAAAAGATACGACTGCCACGATTGGCTCTCAATAACATAGTACTAATAACCTTGTTTATACTACCAGTAATACAAGGTAGTCCGATTGAGGTTACACAGTTTAACAAAAATTCCGGCATACACTTCGAGGCCATAGGAAACCTTCGAGGCCATAATTTTTTCTAAGCCAATTATGTGATCAAATTCATAAAAGACCTACCTACACGATACTAGTCGACCAATTCATGCGAGCACAAGAGGAATTAAAGCAAGAAAATAGTCTCTTCTATGCAAAGAAAACGCTCGCAAGAGGTGCGGTAGATCTTATTGGCAATATTGGCCACTCGTTGTTTGGAATTCTGAATTCTGAATATGCCAATAAAATGTCTCAAACCATTGAAAAAGTACATTCTAATTGTACATGTACGGTGCTTGCTGAAAACACAAACAACGGTAATGAAATCAACGATCAACATAATGAAGCAGCATCAGAACGGGACCAAGATCAAATTAGGATTGATCGAGCATCAAATTGAAAAAATTGCTATCCTTATTAATATCACATCAGAAAATTAAGCTCATGATAGGACATATAGACTGTTATTGTCATTATGATGACAAACAAATTAAAGTTAGGATATTGCAATGTTCAAGATAAGACACAACTTAGTCCAGTAGGCTTAGGCGCAGTTTTCAATGTAACAATCATGGCCCTCGAATAATTTCCTATGCAAGTAAAAGTTAGTCGGATGTGGAAAGAATATATGCTCAGACAGAAAAGCAAGCATCAATAACACCAAAAATATGTCTAAAAGGTGTAAGGTACCGTATGCGAGTATACATATGTGTTATGACGTTGGGCGCGATTATACGAAGTTTAAAAACATTGAACAAAAATGGATAAATGCATATATATCTTAAACATAGCTACGTAACAACTACTTTAAATTACATAGTTTTGTGCAGGGTTACTCATATTGTGATGGTAATAAATTTATTGACTATCTTTATTATTATTAGTAAAGACTTTTAAAAAAATGTAAGATGCTCAGTTAGGTTCGATAGCTTTGACAATTACTCTAAACTCTGAAAGGATCAGAAGTTGATAGCACCATCTTAAAATTATCTATGTTTGTCAAAGTGCATAATCATTTTCAAGAAGAATCTAAGCGGTATTTGAAATAATTTGTGCGCTTCTTCAAAATGCATTCCTATTGGCAATACCGCAACTGAAATTATTATGTTTCAATGAAAAATAACTTTTAAGGCGGTATAAGGTGTATTTTACAAGCTGTATAATTTAGCAAATAATTACGCTATATCCTTTCAATATAATTACGACAAGTAATAACTTCTAATACATTCCAAAATTGTGTCATTTATTGTTTGTTCAGGCCTGTGATATTAGATGTCAACAAAATCAAAATAAGAAGTGGATATTTAATTAAGTGTACAAACCAAAAGTTATTTTAGGATCCACATCTAATTTTTCATCTCAGAGCTCCATGTAATGTATGTAATTAACCACTTCTTACCTCTTCCAGTATTTAACTTATGAATTTTTTGACCAAAGTAAGGAAATTTAGGTACTTAAAACTAGTTTTTACACCAAAACGGCAGATAGAAGCAGCTGAAAACATATGAGTTGATTTCAATGGATCCTTATTATTATCCAGATATATGTATATACCATTTCCGGAATGATCCGCACGAAAGATCGGGTCGACAAAAGTTTTAATATTTAAAAAACTAGTAAGGTATATCTTCGACTTGGCCGAAGTTAAAATACCCCACGGACGATTCTTAAGGGTAAAAGAATCCTAAATTAGAGAGCTTTTTGTATGGGATTTTGAGACATTTTATTTTTTTATGTGTCTTAAATACATACATTACAGTACTTAAAACTAGTTTTTACACCAAAACGGCAGATAGAAGCAGCTGAAAACATATGAGTTGATTTCAATGGATCCTTATTATCCGGAATGATCCGCACGAAAGATCGGGTCGACAAAAGTTTTAATATTTAAAAAACTAGTAAGGTATATCTTCGACTTGGCTGAAGTTAAAATACCCCCACGGACGATTCTTAAGGATAAAAGAATCTTAAATTGGAGAGCTTTTTGTATGAGATTTTGAGACATTTTATTTTTTTATGTGTCTTAAATACATACAAATCAAATTGTTTTCCTGCAGCTTAAATATAAGCCTTTTTATAAAGTTTTCAATTTCAGGGTTGTATGGGAGGTGTGCGTGTTAGTTTGTGTATGACGCCCATTTTTCTAACAAACCTCATTTTTGACATAGAATAAACGAATAACGAGTTTTTTCAAAAAAAAGCTTAAATATCGAATTTCATTACGATAAGTTGAAAATAACGACTGTAATCGTGTCGACAGACAGACGGACAGACAGACGGACATGGCTAAATCAACTCAGGTGGTGGTGCTGATCAAGAATATATATACTTTTCTATACCTACCACGCCTCCTTTTGGGTGTTACACACGTCGTGACAAAATTAATATACCCCTTACGCAGTACGCGTGGGGGTATAAAAAGAAGATTATTTTAGTGTAAAATTCCTAAAACAAAGCAAACATAGGCTTTTTATTTTGGAGGATGTAACTCAAACAAACATTGTTTTATGAAAAGCCAATAGTAGATTCAATTTTTTAAAGCTTGGTTTGGTTAATAATTGACCTTGAAGATATGCATATTAGTCACTTAAAAAAATTGTATATTTTTCGTTTGATGTCCTTTTTATAAAACAAAATGATCAAATCCTGAAAACAAAATTATGGTGCTCTATTCAGTAATTACAATTTAAATTACTCAGTAATTAAAAAAAAAAAATTACTCAGTAATAAAAAATTACAATTTTCGTATGTTAAAAAATTTTATTTATTACCACTAATTTCCCACTCTATGGTGTCGCGACACTCTTGGTCGTGCCACTGGTTTCGGCGAGGGCGGTGGAAGCCCATCACCTCTTCGGCAGCCGTACGCATAGCGTGGGATATGTGCGTCCACTGTGCGCATATATCGTCGATCGGAGGACTGCATTCTTGAAGCAAGAGTGAGAGTCGAGTAACGAAGGCTTCGGCTGTCCGTTATTACTGCAGCTTGTCGACGTCTCGCTTTCTTTGTGTAGGATTGCGAGATCCACACACGTCTCTGCAACAAGATAATGATCCGAGTCTATGTTAGCACTACCTACCTAGTAGAGTAACCCTCTTCTACTTTGGAATAGCTACCTTGACGTGGTGTAGAGGCTTAGGTTGCAATGACACAACGGGCTATGATGACGGAAGCCTTCGCGTCTGAGAAGGTTTCTGGTAGGGCCACCCATGTCATACAGGCTGTTGTGGAGCAATGAACTAAAACTTATCCCTACCTGGCGGCAGGTATAAAACTCTATGGGAACCGAGTCACTCAGAAAAGAATTGATTCGCATGGATTCGAATAGGGAAGCAACTCGGGTTGGGATGTCAACCCAAACGTCGGTGGAATGCGTGACTGCTACCACCGGCGGGCACGGTGAGGAGCAATCTTCACTGCGTGTCGCCAGCGGTCACACCTCCTCTATGGTTGGAGCAGGCCATAGTGGTTGTATTGCTACTGCCAATAACAACAAAAATAACCTCAAACACGTAGATGCCGTTGTCCAAGAAGACTCGGATCACGACAGTCTTCACAACTTCAGTCAGCATGGCTGACGAAGAAAGGCTCCTTCTCTCCCCCGACAAGTCAGCGGGTTCCAGTACCTCAAGTAAGGTAGGGCCCAAGACGAAATCGAAGGAGGGATTGAGAGCCAAAGCTCAATACAAAGCTGCTCTCAGTATCTGCAGCCGGCTTTCGGGTAAGAGCGGTCTATCTTCCAAAGAGAAGGAGAAGCTCGCCTGGGCTGAGCAGAAGGTATCTGAGGGCAGAAAATTCTTCGCGAGCCTACCACACTTTGCGCCTACGACATCGCAGTTCGTGAATAAGATCGAAGAGCAGGTGGCTCAAAAGCGCCAGAGATCGGAGGACGGAAAGGTCGTAGCTCCTGAAAGCAAGCAGCATAAGCAAAAACCGGTCTCTACTAACAAACCGCAGCCCACAGCCGAGGTGAAAAGCAAGGCAAGTGACGTAGCCAAACGACATCTGATCATGGCACTCATTGACCGAAGCGATCACCAAGGGCAAATGTCTCTCGAGCGATGCAAATCTGTAGAGATGAAGCTGCTCGAGGCGATGTTCGCGAGAATGGAGACCTATCCTGACGCTCCCATGCCCACCTTCGATGGTGCAGGATAGTTAAACGACGTTAAAATTCTCAAGTGCAACGATGATTCGACTCTGGAGTGGGTAAAGGGAGTTGCACCGACGCTCCAAGGCCTATGGGATGGCGCTCAGCTGGAAGTAGTAGACAGGATGGACATCTCGTCTCTACCGAAAGTGCTGTTCCCCAGAGTGGTGCCACAAGAATCAGCACTAAAACTTCTGCAAAAACAGAACCCTGACGTGCCGACAGCTGACTGGAGGGTGTTGAAAGTTGCTTAGCAGCTACCTGGTAGTAGCGGCGGGCAACACTACATCCTACAGATCAACAAGGAGGTAGAGGATATTCTGTACCCTCGTTACGGAAAGATGGCGTGGGGCGTAGGGAGTGTGTACCTGCGTCTCAAAAAACGTCACCCCAAAGACAGCAACAAGAACATTCTTGAGACCGGGGAGGTTGAAAAAGACCTCGGCATCGCAGCGGTAACTGATGCCACCCAGCAGCTCAGTCTCGACGATGCAGATGATGCTGGTGGTCCGAGCAAGCAAGCGGACCCCATGGAGGATCCTTCAGCATAATGCAGCTGAAGGTCCTCCAGATCAATCTGCGCAAAAGCAAAGCAGCAAGCGCAGAATTCCTTCTCGTTTTAGAGGAGGGAGGCTACGATGTGGCAGTAGTGCAGGAGCACTAACCACAAAAGCACCCAACCACAACACTTTTTACGCACCAACAGTAAGTAGAACAAGAACAGCCATCCCCACAAGGAAAGGCATCTATACTTATCTAATGTCTCATTACAGCACTGACGATCTCACAGTTGTGGCGCTAGAGAGCAAGGCAGATGAGACGGTTCTGGTATCCTCCTATATGGCGCACGACACCGATGCACCGCCAAACGAACTCCGCAGGCTGGTCAACGCAAACAGCAGCAACAAACGAGCGATTGTCATCGGCACAGATGCCAACGCACATCACTCAGTGTGGGGAAGCCCTGACATCAATGATCGAGGTGAGTCCATGCTAAACTTTATTCTAGAAACTAACCTAAACGTAGTTAACACAGGTAAGGAACCCACCACCTCCTCTAACGTATTAGACCTTACGTTAACGTCAAATACTAACACTCTTGTAACAGATTGGAGGGTGCTTGAACAGCCTTCCTTCTCAGACCACAAATATATTAGTTTTAATATCAAATTTAACTACACTCCGGCTCAAAAGATCTTCAGAAACCCCAGAAACACAAACTGGAATCAGTTTGAAAGAATCATTGAGACCAGATTACCCTCTCCAAAACGTATAAAGACAGATTCCGACATAGAAGGATCCCTAAAGACTCTCTCAAACCTACTTATAAAAGCCTATCACTACTTATAAAAGCCTATCAAAACAGCCCTCCATTCAGAGTCACGTCCGAAAGGACAATGGCGAATGGACGGAAAACAGTCAGGAATCTCTAGATGCGCTTCTAAAAGCACATTTTCCAGGCTGTACCGAAATCTCAGACACTCACGTCACAGAGAGAGACTGGACAATCCCGTCACAGACTCCGCAGAACCTAATAACACCAGACAAAATCCAGTGGGCTATAAACTCTTTCTGAGAATTTAAATCCCCAGGACCTGACGGCATATTTCCAGCCATGTTATAAGCGTCCACTTTGAAAGTCGTTCAATGGCTTGAAATAATATATAAAGGGTGCATCAGACTTAACTATGTGCCTGTAGCCTGGAGGACAGCTAGGGTGGTCTTCATACCAAAATCAGGTTGTAGTAGCCACCTATATCCAAAGGACTACAGGCCAATAAGTCTAACATCTTTTCTACTCAAAACACTCGAGGAGCTAGCAGAACTGCACATAAGAAACGGCACAAACCGGCCGATGCTTGCAGCCAACCAGCACGCATATACGAAAGGCAAATCGGTGGAGACATCACTACACAACCTAGTAGTCCATGTAGAGAAAGCGCTCCACAACAAAGAAATCGCACTAGGGGCTTTCTTAGACATCTCAGGTGCATTCAACAATGTGTCAACTACGGCCATTCTAAACGGATTACGTGCGATCGATACACCACTAGCAATCGACCTCTGGATGGACAACCTACTAAGTTGTAGAAGAGTCCAAGCCGAGTGGGGTTCCACAACCATGGTAAGAGAAGTGCGCAGTAGAGGTGTCAAACTATCGATGGTCTCACCACCGATAGTTTCGATCGTTTTCAAAAAAACTATCAATACTCACGATAGTCTCAAAAAAAAGGAAACCATCGATAGCGCTATCGATGTCACTATCGGAGTTTTAGTCGCTGGTAACAGTATAAAAAAGGAAAAAATTAAAAATAACAAAAACCAACTAAAATAACAGCATATATTTTTTAAAACTCAATACTTTCGATATACTTAACATTGCAAAATTAATTATTCCTACTAAAACCAACTTACCTGCGCTTTGGTTATTTTTTAATGTTCAGTAGAGATGTTCGATAGTCCTACTGAACTATCGATAGTTTTTATAATAAAAAAAAACTATCAATACTCATTGATAGTCACAAAAATATGAAACTATCGATACTATCGATAGTGCCATCGATATTTTGACACCTCTAGTGCGCAGGGGACCACACCAAGGAGGAGTCCTCTCACCCTTACTTTGGAATCTAGTTGTTAACGAACTACTAAAAAACTTTGAAGGCAAAGCCCCCAAGATAACAGCTTATGCGGATGATATAAGCATAATTATAGTGGGAAAATGCATTTCGACATTAAGCTCTTTAATGGAGCATACACTAAAAGAGGTACTTAGATGGGCGAACTCAGTCGGCCTCAGTATAAACGCAGAGAAAACAGATCTGGTATTGTTTACGAATAAGTACAAGATACCACCATGGATTCCACCAAGAATAAACAACACTCGACTCATCCCGAAAACTCACACGAAATACCTGGGAGTTGTACTCGACAGCAAACTGACGTGGAGACTCAATGTAGAGAGGGTTAGGAAGGCTACCAATGCGCTATATGCATCCAAGAAGATGCTGGGCAGCACTTGGGGCCTCTCATCCTCTCTAATGCAGTGGATCTACACAATGGTTGTTCGTCCAACTCTACACTACGGAATCATTGTGTGGTGGCCGGCGGTGAATAAGTCAACATACCTCAAATACTTGGAAAAAACTCAGCGACAAGCTACGCTATGCATATCCGGCGCGCTGAAGTCAACTCCTACGAAAGCTCTTGAAACCATTCTATGTCTGGATCCTCTAGACATATATGCAAAACTAACGGCTAGTAAAACGGCACAGCGGCTTACGGCAGCTGGCAGCTTCCGCAAACAAAATTTTGGACACTGTAGAATTGGCAAGGATGCAATCAGTAGCACAGACTACATGATCTCTAGTACAACTCTCTAACCCAAAACACCCACACATTTTCACAGATGGCTCCAAAATGAATACGGGAGTAGGTGCGGCAGTGTATTGCGCAGAGCCCGATATAAGGCAAGCATACAAATTACCGGACCACTGCAGTAACTTCCAGTTGGAGGTTTTTGCCAGCAGGAAGGCCGCAGAGATATCTCTTAGTACAAACACTCAACACTCTTTAATTAACATCTTTGTTGACAGCCAAGCGGCAATCAAATCCATGCGTTCCGATACCGTCAAGTGCAGAAATGTCCTAGCAAGCAAGGACGCACTAGATGCATTGAACACTTCAAAGAGAGTGTGTATCTTTTGGGTTCCAAGCCACAGGGGCATTGAAGGAAATGAGATGGCAGACGAACTAGCAAAGGAAGGTGCCGGGCTGGGATCAGAGTTCACAGAACACGTAGCTATTCCACTACAGGAATTGTACAAAAACCTCGAAACCGTAGCCAAACAAGCAGTGAGTCGCAGATGGAGAGATACGACAACATGCAAGATCTCAAAAACCATGTGCGATGCAGCATGCAGAAAACGAACGTCCTTTATCCTGACTCGCACCCGAAGGGACAGCAGGACACTAGTGGGAATTCTCACAGGTCACTGCATGGTGGCGGCCCACGCTAATAATCTGGGTATAACCATGGATGACAACTGCAGGAAGTGCAAGGAACCAGGTGCCCAGGAAACCTAGAGCACCTTCTTTGCACATGCCCCGCCTTACTTAGATCATCGCTTAAGGATGCAGCCAAAATTCCCCTAGAATCCCTCCTAAGATTTGCGAATAAGGCGCAAATCTTTGAAGACTTCCACTTATTCCCTCAAGGATTTCATAAACCGGCACCACTAAGGACCATATGGTCTTTGTGAGACTCCAATGAGAGGCAACCGGACTAACCTAACCTAACCTATGTTAGCACTGCGGATCGTGCGTACGTCTAGTACACTGGAAGAGTACCTTCCGTCAATCCAAACGTGGTCAATTTGGTTGCGTGTCTTTTGATCAAGCAACAGCCAGGTGGCCTTATGAAGATTCAGATGCTTGAATCTAGTGCTAATTACGACCATGTTTCGTGCTGCGGCGAAGTTCGTCAACCTCTTTCCGTTATCCGATGTGTTGTCGTGGAGGCTGGACTTTCCGACTGTTGGACCAAATATGTTTTCCTTACCCACCCTGGCGTAGAAGTCACCAAGCACGATTTTTATGTCATGACGGGGGCAAACTCGTATGCGTCTTCAAGGCGCTCGTAAAAACTTTCTTTGGTCTCGTCATCTTTGTATACTGTCGGAGCGTGCGCACATATTACACTTATGTTAAAAAATATAATCTTTAAGCGGATTTTGGCAATTTGTTCTTCACAGGAGTGAATTGCTTCTCTTGCCAACTACAAATCTGCATCCAAACTCGTGCTTCTCCGCATGGCCGCTGTAATAGTTATCACAGGATGCTTGCCCTAAACAACTCGGTCCCTTTCATCGTATTTCTTGGATTGCAGTGATATTAGCATTATATCTTTCCAAGATATCAATCAGTTGGATAGAAGCACTATCCCAATTTAGGGTCCGGACATTCCAGGTGCATATCCGTAAATCATTATCAGTTTTTCGTTTGCGGTAGTCGTCATCAGATGTGGGGATCATTTTTCTCATTATTCTTATTTGTTTCATTGAAATGTTTTTTTAAGTGGTGGGCTTCAAAACTAACGCACAACCGTTGCTTGATGGCCCAAGGTGCCCGCCGCTCAAATTAGCCGCCAACTAACGGGTGTTAGTTTATCGTTCCAGGAGACACCACGTGAAAGTTTTGAGTCGCCTTGAGACGATTTCGACATGGGTCATGCTGGCCTCGCCAAGTTGAGGCAGTCAGACTCGTTGCCATGTGAAGATCGCCCCCTTGTGTCCTTTGTTTTTCCCACTACGAAAACATTTTCTTTGAGTTCTTATTTTTTTACAAAATTTTTTTTTTTTTATATATTATTTTTTTAATTTTATTTTAAGCTAAGCCTTTGAGGCTTTATAGCTTTTAAAATTAAGCCATTCACAAAAAAAATATATATATATTTTATGAAATATAATGATATTTTAACGTAATTTAAAATTCGATGTTTCAAAATTATACAGATTAACATTGTGGAACCAAGGCAAACATGGTTGTGTACGTAAAACATCATAATATCGGCCAAGAACGGTGGAAGGTATCAAGACAAACAAGGTCTGTACGCCACACTGATAAGTAAAACCATATATATTAAGGCGGAGTGAAATGTATGGGATGAGATTTTTGCTACGAAGCGGGATTGAGAAACTGAAAATTTACAGCATTTTAAGCAACTTGGCCGAAGAATTTTGCTCTCCACTGAATTTCGAACCGCCAACTTTTTAAAAATAACTTTTGATATGAATGCATTTAAGAAATATTGGTTCAAGAGGGTTTTTGCTCATAAAAGGTAAACTATCTTTCTAGATCAATGGTAGATAGTGATAAGAAGTTACCATTAGAAAAATAAAAGTTTTTACAAAATTTTCTTCACCCACTATGGCCCCACTCTACGATTTCTGAAAGCAAAATACTGATTTTTAGGCGTATTGCTCTGGAACATGAGTACAAATAAAGTGACGTAATTTCAATGTTTAGGAAGTTTATAGATAATTTTAATACAAAAATCTTGATATATTCATCGATTGTGTGAGATACCTGGTTACTGAGATACATATTTTTGAAGAAAACAGAAACGCAATTTTTCTCCTTTTATTGTGGATTTTAGAATTTAAAGTTCGATATAAGAGAAAAATCAAAACTCTGTTGAAATTTCATTCACTCACTGAACTGAATTCATCGATCAACAAAAACTATTTTCGAGGTTGCGTTCGAGTTTTGAGTCGGCACTTCGTGATATAAATAGACGCATAAAATTTTGTAGTTCGGTTAATTACTTACTTAGATGGCGCTTACAACCGTTGGTCGGTTTTGGCCTGGTCTAAGAATTTGCGCCAGCCTCTTTTGTCGTGCGCTTGCTGGCGCCAGTTGGAGACTCCAAGCGTTGTCAGGTTATCCAATGCCTGGTCTTTCCAACGGAGATACGGTCTTCCTCGTCTGTGTTGGCCACCGATAGGTACCGAATCCAATATCTTTTTCGCTGGAGCTTCGTCGTTCATTCTCTCGACATGACCTAGCCAGCGAAGCCACTCTATTTTAATACGCTTGACTATATCGATGTCGGCATATAGCTCATACAGTTCGTGGTTCCATCGTATTCGGTACTCCCCATTGACGCAGATTGGACCATAGATCTTGCGAAGGATTTTTCTCTCGAACGCTCCCAAAGTCCTTTCATCAGAGCTGCTCAACGTCCAGGTTTGTGATGCATATAGTAGGATGGGCATGATTATTGACTTATAGAGCGTCAGTTTTGTTCGTCGAGAGAGAGCTCTGCTTTTCAATTGCCTACTGAGCCCAAAGTAACACCTGTTGGCAAGAGTTATCCTTCGTTTAATCTGTAAATCCTGAAATCGTTGGAGGAGTTAATGCTGGATCCCAGGTAAACGAAGTCTTTCACTACCTCAAAGGAGGTGTTGTCAACAGTAACGTGGTTTCCAAGACGCTGGGACTGTTTGTTTGTTGACACAAGATACTTCGTTTTATCTGCGTTCACTGCAAGACCCATTCGACTTGACCCATGCTGCACTGACTTCGCGCGTATTGTGGCCAATGATGTCAATATCATCAGCATACGCCAGCAGCATAACACTCTTATAGAAAATTGTGCCGCTGCGTCTCAGATCAACAGCTCGGATGATCTTCTCCATAACTATATTAAAGAAGTCGCACGATAAGGAATCACCTTGTCTGAAACCTCGCTTGGTATCGAACGGAAGGGAGAGGTCCTTCCCGATTTTCACTGCACTGCTGGTGTTGTTCAGTGTCATCCTGCAAAGACGTATTAGCTTCGCAGGAATACCAAATTCAGACATGATGGAGTATAGGTGACTCCTTATTGGACTGTCGAAGGCGGCTTTGAAATCGACAAAAAGATGGTGTGTGTCGATTTGTTTTTCGAGGGTCTTTTCCAAGATTCGCGGAGCGTGAAGATCTGGTCAATGGTAGACTTTCCAGGTCTAAAGCCACACTGATAAGGTCCAATCAGTTGGTTAACGATGGGCTTTAGTCTTTCACACAATACGCTCGACAGGACCTTATATACGATATTATGAAGGCTAATCCAACGGTAGTTGGCGCAAATGGTGGGAATGCATTCTTCCGACCACATTCTACATAGAAGTCTGTGAATGAATTTAAACAGAGCTTCGCCACCGGTCTTAAACAGCTCAGCCGGTAGGCCATCGGCTCCTGCGGCTTTGTTGTTTTTAAGCCGAGCTATATCTATAATTGGGGTTTCCGGGATATCATCTCCACTGGCGGGATTGTTGTCAGCGTCGCCATTTAAAAGATTAGAAAGTGCTCCCTCCATAACATCAGTGTACTTTGGATATCTGTCACTAGATTCCCATTCTCATCCTTGCAGGAAGAGGCTCCGGTCTTAAAACCATCGGCCAGAGGTTCAAAGCCTACCATTTTCGTTTTATTTTGATAACTTATTCACAAGTTTTCCTTTATTGGCCTACATGAAAGCTCGTGGTTACAACGCAACCGGAACAATACGAGAAAATCGAATTCCTAAAAGTTGTCCACTCCCGCACAAAGACAAATTAAAGAAAAAGTCGCGAGGACATATAGAATATATAAAAATGCAGGAAACAGATATTATGCTCACAAAGTGGAATGACAATGTGGTAGTGGACATTGCTTCCACTTGTCATGGCGTGAACCCAATAAAGAAGGCGCAAATATACTCACAACAAGAGAAAAAAAGAATCAATGTTGATCGTCCAGCCGTTGTTGGGGAGTACAATAAGTATATGTGCGGTGTGGTCCGAATGGACCAAAATATAAGCCTGTACAGGATTGGTATTAAAGGGAAAAAATGGTGGTCTTGCATATTTACATGGCTAGTTGATGTTTCGGCTCAAAATGCATGGCAATTACACCGTAAAATCATGCCAGAATTGAAGCATCTGGATTTCCGGCGTGATATCGCCACATATTATTGCAATCATTACGGCGAAAAACCAAAATGTTCTGGTCCTCGTAAAAGGAAATTACAAGACACGGTTGAATAATCTTTGAAATTTGATAGGATGGATCATTTAGTTCGTCCTTGCCAGAAGAGAAGGCGGTGTGCAGGTGATCAATGCAAAAGTGTAGGTCGTACTGAGTGCGCAAAATGTAATGTTGGTCTTTGTATCAACTGTTTTGTTGGTTATCACACAAAAAATGATTAATTAGATTTAATAAATTAACTTTCTTTCATCCTGTTATTTGATGTGTTTCTTTAAATATTAACTTTCCATTGTCCATGAACGACCCAGCGTGACCATATGGTCACACCGCATATCGTCCTTTTCTAAGGACGTAGGATAAAAATAATTTTAAATTCTTGTTTCTATGCGTCTCATATGCTTGTGTTTAAAATTTTATGATGAAACTCGAAAAAAAAAGTTCTGGGTTGATTCGGGTTAAAATGTCATTATGATTATATTATTGCTAAATCATATTCCATGCTGGGATTTATAAAAAGGCATACGCAGATTTTTAAAGATCCTTTAACGATAAAATCATTATATATTTCTTTGGTTCGAAGTATAATTGAATATTGCTCTATTGTTTGGAACCCGTACTATATTGAAAATTCAGACCGAATTGAAAGAGTTCAAAAGCATATGAGTAAATATGCGCTCAAAAAGCTTTATTGGCCTGATGGTCTTCCAACATATGAAGCTCGTCGTAAATTACTTGGCTTGCAATCCTTAAAAGACAGACGATCGTTAAGTTCTCTACTTTTCGTCTACAACGTGTTTTCAGGTAAAGTCAATTGTATGGAACTGTCAAATCTCTTCCAAATTTATGACGCGCCAAAGGATTTGAGACGAGCCCGTTTGTTCGAGGAAAATCTTCACAGGACCAATTATGCTAATAATGAGCCAATAGCAAGATGCATACGCTTATGCAACAGTCTCTCACACATTTTAAAATTTAATGTGTCAGAACATCAATTTAGACTAATATTGTTCACTGTTTTTAATTAGCCTCTAGCGTAGTTTTAAGATATAAATATATGTATAGTCTGTAAGATTTTAATAAATCAGTAGACTGAAATAAATAAATAAATTTGTGTTTTGCAACTGATAATTATTGTTGTTTTGGAAATTATTATTATTATTATTAAATCGGTAACTGTTAAAGCTATTGACTCTGTTATTGTTTCTGTTAGAGTTCGATCTGTATCTTGTGGCTAAATGTACATTATTCTGTGTTGGCCTTGTTTCTGCTGCTGTAGCAATTTGTACTGCTTCATTAAACTTTGTGGCTCTTGAAGCTAGAACAACCGATTTAATATGGTCATTCAGTCCGTTTTTAAATGCACTCAGAGCGAGTTGATCATTTAAAATTACTATTAGCTCTCTATTTGTTTCACCCTGTTCTTCTATCTGAATTTGATTTAAAGTGGCTATTAAAGGTTCTATTCTTTCAACAAAAACATTGACACTTGCGTTTCCTTGATATACTCTTGATAATTCAACGTGAATGTTTAATGAATTTTTGTTAGATTTGTAATTCTTAATCAAGATTGCTTTCAAACTTGCAATATGTTCAGGTTTGGAATCTGTAAGTAATTTATTCTTAACTTTGTCTGTTAGTTTTGTTGACAAAACAAATTTAACCAATTTAGCCATTTCGTTATCATCCTTAAGCGAATCTCCGTAGAATTCTACCAAATTTAAAAAATTAGATGGATTTTTCTGTTCTCCGTCAAATTCTGGTTTTAACTTTAAAAAAATTTTATGAAAATAAAAGGACATCTTCCTGCCTCGCAAGGACAAAGTTGTTTTTTGAGAAAAACAGTAAAAAATAACGATCTAAAAATGCTTTGATTTTTGTAAAAAAAACTACATATGTCTAAAGGAAAATATTTTAATACAGTTTAACTAGCAATATCTTACCGAACACGATGATATTCACGATTTTTACCCACAGTATCCTGTTTGAAGAATATTCGAAGCGAAAGTTATACTCGAGATGGCACATAACTTTTGATTGTAACCATTGAGACTCAATTTTGATGGCATTGATTATAGTGTTGGCGTATTTCTTATATATGATGAATTAATAATTTGCATAGTTTTTGCATATCAATTCTCTTGTTTTAGAGAAATGTATACTAGAACGCAATTTTTTAACTTTTTCAAAAAAAATGATTACCACGGGCATAAGAAGTGGTGTCGAAGATAATTTTCTCAATTTGGATTTTTCAAATATTTCTGTACATGACCCTACCTTAAAATATGTATTTAATATGCTAGGCTTAGACCACGATTTTTTTTTATTTTCTAATACTTAAAAAAATTTTACTTCGTACCATCAAATTTGTCAATTTGAGTTATATCTTCTTTATGGTTATCATATCGTTAAAATACATTTTATGCCATTCAGTCGGTCTCAAAAGACTAAACAATTGTTTTTAAAATGTGTTTTAATGAAATTATAACCATAAAGGGGACATTACTCAAATTGAGAAATTTGATGCTGGGAAATAACTTTTTTTAAAAAATCGAAATAGAAAAAAAAATCGTGGTCTTAAGCTGATATATTAAATAAATATTTTTTGGCAGTATCAAATTGAGAAGATTATCTTCGACACAACTTCTGAATCACTTGACATAAAATCTTATATTCACTTTTTTGAAAAAGTTAAAAAATTACGTTCTAGTATACATTTCTCTAAAACAAGAGAATACAAATGCAAAAACTACGCAAATTATTAATTCATGATATCTATGGAATACATCAACACTATAAACAGTATCACCAAAATTTATAACCAATGCTTACAATCAAAAGTCTTGTGCTATCCCAAGTACAACTTTCGCTTCGAATATCCTTCATAAAGGACACTGTTGTTAAAAATCATGAGTAGCACCATGTGTGGCAAGAAATTGTTAGTTAAACTGCATTATTACTTTTGCTTTAAGACATATGTGGATTTTCTTAAAAAAATCAAAGCATTTTAAGATCGTTATTTTTTATTATTAAATTTAAATTTTATTATTTTATTATTATTAAATTTTATTATTAAATTTTATCTATTAAAATTTTAATTTCTTAGACTAATTGTGCAATTGCATTCTTCTCGCAAAACGTTTACTGTACCAATTACTAACCGCAAAATAAATCCAAAGAGCAAATAAATTTAATTTAACGGTAAAATTTTAAATTTGTTTTTAATCATATTCTTAGGTAAAGTCACGTTAGGCAAAATACCATTTAGTCCTATTATTTTTACGCTAGCGAGTGAAAGTTTGTGAAATTTTGCATTTAAACAAACCCAATGAACATTTACCTTGGAGATTGGCTTGTCCTCAAGTGGAGCTCCAGCTCGGTTCTCCAATCTCCAGTGCTTGATATCTATTTGACCTCCACATGAGAACCAAGCCATTCTCCAAGGAAATGGACCTTCGATATCCAGTTGACATAAGGCTGGATCTCCACTTGATCTCCAATGTCTTTCTCTAAAACACCTCCAACCCGAAATGAAAAATAAATAGTATTTTAAGAGAAAGCTTTTCCAATTATTTTTTTGTTTTCAATCATTGAAAATAGTTTCAAACCTAATATTACACATTTTCATAAAAATTATTTGAAATAAATTATAGTCAGTAAGCAATGTAGCTTTTTCTGCAACAGTGGAAGTTCCAGATGCTTCTAGTGCTCCTCCTGCATGCCTTTCTGATAGCAAATCTACAATTTGCTGCACTTCGCGCTTTATTCTTTTCCTCATTTAAACTTCCTCATTTATTTTGCTATAATTCACAAATTTACTTTTATACAAAGTGTGCAAGTCGCAAATGTTCACAAAATTACAAGAAACACAATTGCAAAAAAAAAAAGGTGCTGCCAAGTACAAATTATTTATTGTCACTTCAACAGTATTGCCACTTTGAAAACTTACACATTTCGAGCCAATTACCAGCTCAACTTCAAGATGTTGGAGTTGACTTGGAGAAAAGAGTTGGGAGATCAAGTGGAGGTTGAACACTTTTTTCCAAGCTTAGAGAAAAATCTTTTTCTTGCTTGTTGGGAAGCTTAATAAAGTGAATTTAATTTTATAAAAAACTCGGGAAAAAGAAAAATAGTTAATTTCATTTTAAATTTCATTGCTTGAAATTTACCTGATTTCGTAACAGAATTTGGTTGTAATATATTTTAGTTGAATTTTTCCAACTTCTCATAAAAACATTTAATCTTTAATGCTGAAATCGCAATACTGCGTTAGGTCGGTCGTGCGCCGATCGTACTTTATATCGACGTTACATAAACTTTGCGAGATGAGCTGTCAGAACGCACGACCTATAACTTTACAAAACTCAATGTTGCGCTGACAGATCGTGCGTCTGTAATTTTGGTGATGCCAATAAAAGCAGATATCAAAAATGCCCACAAAAGTTGTTTTTCCCCCAATTCTCAATCTCGCATTTTCTATATACATGTCTAAGATATCGCTCTTGAGGTTTTTAGTGAAAAGGATGCCAAAACGTAATTTTGACATGAGTTATTAATAAACATTATGTAAAACATAAATTCCAGCGATAATAAAAGAAATTCCACGAAAATCTATCTTTGCCAGTGAAACTATAAAACACCCACATTTTAAGCACTTTCAATGAAAATGCAACTCTACTCTATGAAGAAATGTCAAACGCACGACCGAGTAGAACATTTTTCTGCTTATCTCGTTAGATCGAACTTTGGTCGTATTATATCTCTTCTTCTTGTTTTACGATATAAAGTACGACCAACGCTTGAGGTCGAATTTAGATTTGCACCATAAGAGCACGTTGATCTCTACTTGAGCTGTCAACGCACGACTGACCTAACGCAGTATTGCGATTTAGCCTTAATAGCTAAAATTGATGTTTTATTAACCTATGTTAAATATTTAAAAAAAAAGTTTTAACTTAAAATGTTCCGATGAAAATTTAAGTAACGTAACGCCAGTAACGTCACGCCAGATGATTAAGCCTATAAGTCAAAGCAATAAGTTAACATATTATAGACAGTTTGAGTCGCCAAAAATGCAAACACAAAACAGGGGCGGATCTGGAAAAAATCTTGGGGGGGTAAATTATCAAAGACACACATTTTCGATTTGAGAAAATTTTGCCTTTTTACAAATAGATAAATTGTACTTTTTTGAATTGAAATTATTGAATTGTTTAAGAACCATTTTTCCCAGACACATACACGCACATTTCCGTATTTATTTGTTTCTCCCTTTTTCTGGAATAATATCTCAGCGAAAAGTAAATAAAAACTCTAAATCTAACAAGAGCAGCCCACGTAAAATTGTGAAATTGTTTCGTCTTTGAACGTTGATATCTTCGAAACTGTCGAATATATTGTTATTGAATGTGCAAAAATTGAAAGGTCTAGTATTTCTTCGTTGAAATCAGTCATAGTTAAACAAATCGGTAGATCAATATAATAGATATAGCAATATTATCAGAAAAAAAACTGATTATCATGTTTTTGCCAAAAACTCGAACTGATGGAGAAAAATAGAGTCCATATTTGATATCAGCAGCCAAAATTCATTCGGGATTGTTTATCAAGATCTCTGCACCTTTCATAAATCTTAATTTTGTTACTGACAAAAACATATGACAAAATCATCGCAAAATTATCAATAACTTCGTTAATATTTATTTAAATGTCTCTAAGTATATGCAATAATGCGAGTCCATTCAATCGTTCTCAATTCGAACAGAACCTATTTTTAATCGTCGCAGTATAGAAAAACTTCGCTCAGCTGTTTCTACACTGATAGGAAGCGTGGCAAAGATAGCAAACGTTATAGAAATTAGTGGAAAAATGTCATTATTACAAAGAGTAAAAACGCCGTTAATATCATTAACATTAGTGTCGCTCTCCTATTTACACTGCCAAATTTTAAGTTCATGAAATAATTGAATTTGAATTAGTTCCTTACTAAAAATGGACTAAAAGTGGCAGTTTTATTTCATTAAAGTCGGTTGTGGTAATTTGGTTGGTTTGTTGCAATTATAATTACTATTACCGCCCTGGGGTCGCAAATTGCCCAATTTTTGTTTGTTTATTTATAGTTGTATAAAATTGTCGGTGCACTCCTTCTCCGCACTCTAATTCATTTAAAAACAGAATTATCAAAATCGGTTGAAAAACACGGGAGAAAATGGTTCTTAACCGTTTTCCCTACGCCTATTTATATAAAGATGAAGTTAAGGTAGGATTGAAAAATTTCAGAATTCCAAACAATTTAGAATTTACTTAAACAACAATAATTGTATGCAACAAATTATTTGCGCAGTTGATACAATTTTAGCAACTTTAACGTAACATTAATTCACTTCAAAACAACCCTGTTATAAAGGGTGTTTTTTTAAGAGCCTGCTGATTTGAAATTAAAATAAAACACATGCCAAATTATGAAATAGCCAAAAAAATTTTTATTTGGTAGATAATTTCTTAGCAGTTAACATTTAAATATAATTTCGGGCATATGGCCACCACGACTATTTTGCACAAAGGGCATTCTGGAGGTCCACTTTTCGACCCAAAAGTCTTTGAGGGCGTATTTCAACATCCATATCTTGAAGATTAGGCAACAAAAATTCATTGATCATGGTTCTGTATCGATTTCTATTCACGGTAACGCGTCGTCCTTCCTCATTTTCAGAGACAAATCGATAAATTAACGTTTTCTTCGACACTGGCCTCAACGACAGCAATATTTTCTTCTGTACGCACTCTTCTCATTCTGATCGGTGGCTTGGAATCCAAAAGAGTGAATGTAGACCGAAATTTGGTTATTACGTTCTTTATGGTGGTCTCAGACGGACGGTTATGTGCACCGTCTATTTATGGTAAAATTCGTTGGCACATAGGTTGCAAAAAAGTTTGGCAGGTTTTCAGTAAAAATTTAGAAGAATAAAATATTTTAAGTGGCAACTCTTGTCTGCATTGCTCAATTATTACTTGTTACTTTCTCAATTATTTCATAAAAAGGGCATTTTTAAACTAATTGTTAATATTTTGCAAAAATATAATTATTGTAAAGCAAAAACTTACGCTGAGGTAGTGACTTCAAGTTTTTTATTTGTAAGAAAATAACGCGTCTTTAAAGTTGATTGTTTAAAAAATGGCTGTAAATTTGAGAACATAACGATCTGTGTTACTTTATTTTCAAGCTCATTTAAAAAAAAAAAAGCGAAGTTACTACCTTGACGTAGGTGTTTGCTTTACATATAATTATATTTTGGTTTGTCATACAAGCAAAGGTTACAAGGTTACAAGCAAAATGGTCATACTCTTCTCGCATCGCTTCATAAAAACGTCATCTACACGCAAATGACGTCACAAAACAAAAATAAACAAAATTTTGTTTTATATACTTTAATAATTGTTGAAATCAATAAAAAAACTAGAGTTTAACAATGTCTCTGACCATTTTTTTTTTTAGTATTCTTTCAAAACACGCCTTCAGAATCGCTTATGTATACATAAAAGTACCCTTAAGCTGTGGGCATAATTATTTTCTTCAAATAAAGTATGAAAAAAAAAGTATTTGAAAGTTCTTGGGGGGGTAATTACCCCCTTTACCCCCCCCCCTTGTATCCGCGCCTGACACAACAAAGCAATATTTTTGAAAAGTGCAGACAATTCAGCTGGACAATAAATTGAATAAAGCGTTATTATGCTTTATGTAAACTCGTTTATAGGCATAAGTATACAAATTCATGTACTCGGTTCCAGTTTATATTTCTTGGTGGGTTGCTTATGTGTGTATGTTGTGCTTACAGTGGAACAGTTTTATTATTTAGTTTTTGTATTCGTTACCAAGCAAGCACAGAGAAAATTTTGTTTGTTCTCAGAAGTTCAGACTGAAGTGAAGTGAGTTGGAAGTGTGTAAGATAATATATTACTAATTGAAATAAGTTTTTAATAAAATTAAAGCGAGTATATTGTTAAATTAAGGTGTTAAAAGCTGTGTTAACACTTGAAGGTGATAAATTTGTTTATATTATACTTAAATTCCAATTAAGGATATTGATAAAAACGATTTTAAGGCATCAAAAATAAATTTTACCTTTTGCAAGATTTGCCCAATTAAACTTGGCATCTAAAGTTTTCACAAAAAGCTTTGACTTAAGTGGGAACTTCCACTTCCACTTCCACTTTTTTCATATATATTGATGACATTTTTATTTTTAATTTAATAATAATAAGCACAATATTATAAAAGGTATAATATCAGTTTTGCACTTATTTTATGAATCTGTAAAATAATTTAAACTTTAAGCCGCATATTTTGGCTCATGTCGACTGTGTAATGTTGCCGAATACGAATTAACGAACACGTTACTTTGATATTGTTTTATGCGATGAGCTGCTGCTAGCCCAAAGCCTGCAGCGCGAGCTGATAAGCTGAACATAACTACTATACTGGGTGTCCCGCAACTGAGTGCAACTATTTACGGAGGAGAAAGGTAATGTCGAGTTGAGCATAAAATCGTATGGGAGGGGGGTCTATTTTCACATTCTTAGGAGTTACAGGGCTAATAAGTGTTTCACGATTTTGATTAAAATTATTGTTTCTAGTACAAAAACTAACTCACAGAAAACTCATTGTAAAGGTAATAAAATCACCTTTCTAACGAAATATCAACAAACCCCGCCGATTTAACCGTTCCTGAGCTGTGCTTGTCTGAAGATGAAATCAATCGGTGGAAACTACTAAATTTCAACTTTGAGTCCAAATTTCTCAGAATTTCAATTAATAAATGAAATTTTTTTTCGTAATAAATCTTGCAATTTATTCAATTCTTTTTTCAATGACATTTAAAACATTAACATATCTCTAAAAATAAAAAAGTTGACTGTACTTAAAACAATTTACTTATTAGAAAACATATGGAGATAGGATAAAATATCATTAGATAATATCAATGTTCAATGTAATAAGTTTTCTGTGAGTTAGTTTTTGTGCTAGAAATAATAATTTGAATCAAAATCGTGAAATACTTATTAAGCCTGATCTCATACGATTTTTTGCTCAACTCGACATTACCTTTCACCTCCGTAAATAAATGCACTCAGTTGCGGGACACCCTGTATAGTAATGACTACCTAAATCATCTTACGAACTTCTTGATAAAAACAAGAATTTCACAAAACAAACAAAACCACATAACGCGTTATTAAACAGAATATTTACAAAAACAAAAATCATATAAGGGGTATTCACACTGACTTGGGTAGTTGGGTACGGGTAGATTGAGTACTTTTGATTACTGCGAGCACCTTTAACTGCAATTGAGTACTTTGTAGAATAACAGCTGATGAGAGATGAGTGACAGCTAGAAAAGAGTTGCCACCATATTTATTCATGTCATTTTATGAGCGCAAAATTAAGGCCATTGTACGGGCGTAAAAAAGTTATTTTATATAGGAGTAATTTTTGACGTGAACTTTGCAGCATTTCTCAAAAATTTTAAAATGACTCATTTTAACACATTTGTCTATTTTATTCACTTATAATTTGTTTACTTTATTTTAGTTTTTTGTCAATTCAATTATTGCCTACTTTTGGAAAAGGTGGTAACCCATGAAAAAAAGTACTCAATCAATCTACCCAAACAAGTCAGGGGGTCAGCTGGAGTAGATTGGAAGATGGGTACTTGGGTAGAATGGCACTTTTACAAAAACAAAATGTATGTCATTTGCCAATCTACCCAACTACCCAAGGCAGTGTGAATACCCTTATAGAGAAAGATGACTTAAACAACTTTGTATACGAAGAACTATGCAAAGGTAGCAAACATGAAAGCTGTGACGGAATAAAATAGGAACAATAAAACAAAGCGCTTAAAACAAGAACGACAGAACACAAGCTGGACATCAGAAACAAAAATCAACAACAGCGCAAGCTCAACACATAACAGCTTCAGGTCATACAGCTGACTTTGATGTTGTCAAAATTTTGGCCGCTGAAAACAAAACAAACAAAATAATGACATTACAAGGCTTTAGAATGCAACAAAATGGGAACAGAGTACTAAATTTAAAGAAGCCACTAACAATAGGTGTGTTTCCGTACTCGATTGTAGTAACTTGCAAGCTGCTAGAACGTGTTTCCGTACTTTTTCTAGCTCAAAAGAGAGAAGAAGAACAAGCACACAATCGCTCTCTCGAGCTCGAAACTAGCTCGAAGTGTGCTGGAAGAATTTCTTCCAGCATTATAAGAACAAGCATGAAGAAGAAGAAGCAAACTTCAAAATAACATTTTTAATGTGTTTTATGTTTATATTGTGCGGTTGAAAATCAATTTACAAATAGTAAAATTCAATTCATAACAATAAATACATTTTAAAATGAAAAAATGTAATGAATAGACAAATCTTAATTTGCATTGTTTACGTTTGATAGGCAATCAGCTGTTTTTGTGCTTGAAACTAGCTAGAAGTTGTTTCCGTACTTTTGACAATTTTTTCAAATTTCGTTTTACTCTCTCAGCTTGAACTTTACTCGATTTTTACTCGACATTGTGTACGGAAACACACCTAATATCAACTACAATTATGTAGCAAGCAAGTTATGTTTTAGTATATGATGTTATATATAAGGTAGGTTATTTTTCTGTTTATTGTCAACAAAAAATGTACGAAACTTCGGGAAATATTGAGTTTCTGTTTTATATAAAAAAGCAATAAAACAGCACTGGTCGAAAACCTCTTTACATTTTTATTTTAAAAGCAAGCAAGTTTGTCTGAAAATATGCTATTTTCAGTTTTAAAATTTGATTACAATTATATACTAGAACACTACATATGGTATTACAAATCAATCATCAATGAATAAATTATTTAATTGTTGTTGTTACATTATAGCTTAATAAATAATTTCAAGATTCCAAATATGTTTAAGAGCTTTTATTGCGTTTTGTTCTGTTTCTGGATTAGTTTATTTTTGTCGATAATATATTTTTTCCGATATGTTCCACTTGGATTGAACTTTTTTTCTAAGCGGATCCAGTCAGCAGGGCGGTTGTCAATAAGAAAATGCGTTACTCGCATTGATCCATTCATTTGTGCATAAGTGCATTTTGAACAATTTGAAGATATAGCATCCGGTAAAATATCTGAAATAATGTAGATTAATCTTTTTAAGCTTGTTTTACCAGTTAATTGTGTCTTAAATATAGAGATAAAGTGAGGGGAAATTTTTATTTTATTGAAAATAAAAAATTTTCACGCGTTATCTTTGCTTTTTTACAAATTTGTGTGCACACTAGACCGTACCGAAAAAATAAATTTCGCCGCACACCAACTAATCTAAAGCGTTGTTGAAAGAATGTTTCGAAAAAAATTTTTTTTTTTTACCGTTTTGAACGTAGGGGTTATTAACCGTCCGATCTTGAAGAATGATATGTTTTTGTCTTAGGATGACCTATTTTTGCTTTCTGAAACTCATTGACCTTAGCTGACCCCTTATAGTACTGACCCACCGAACCCCAGTTTCTACCATCTTAACGTACCATTTTAGTATCAGAATTAGAAAGTCCTTAAAAAATCATTAAACTTTTACAAAAGAATTTTTTCGCTATTTCCGCTAGAAGTATGAAAAATTTTTGTTGTAATTTTTTTGCAAATTTTTAAATTTTTTGTCATATCGTATTATTTTTATAAAATATACACCGAAAACGTTCACATCCGAAAAAAGCATCTTAATGTACAATAGGCCGTATCGAAAAATTTAGATCGCATTCTTAGAGGTCTCAAAAGTTGCATAGGCTTGTCAAGATCACCCAAAAAAAATTTTATAAAAAATAAAGGACATCTTCCTGCCCCGCAAGGACTAAGTTGTTTTTTAGGAAAAACAATAAAAAATAACGATCTTAAAATGCTTTGATTTTTTTAAATAAATCCACACATGTCTTAAATCAAAAGTAATAATGCAGTTTAACTAACAATTTCTTGCCACACATGGTGCTACTCATGATTTTTACCAACAGTATCCTGTATGAAGGATATTCGAAGCGAAAGTTGTACTTGGGATAGCACAAGACTTTTGATTGTAAGCATTGGTTATAAATTTTGGTGGTACTGTTTATAGTGTTGATGTATTCCATAAATAACATGAATTAATAATTTGCATAGCTTTTGCATTTGTATTCTCTTGTTTTAGAGAAATGTATACTAGAACGCAATTTTTTAACTTTTTCAAAACAATTAATATAAGATTTTATCTCAAGTGATTCAGAAGTGGTGTCGAAGATAATTTTCTTAATTTGAGTTTTTTGAAAATTTCTGAACATGATATTAAATATTCATTTAATATATCAGCTTAAGACCACGATTTTTTTTTTCTATTTCGATATTATAAAAAAAAGTTATTTCCTAGCATCAAATTTCTTAATTTGAGTTATGTCCCCTTTATGGTTATAATTTCATTAAAACACATTTTAAAAACAATTGTTTAGTCTTTTGAGACCGACTGAATGGCATAAAATGTATTTTAACGATATGATAACCATAAAGAAGATATAACTCAAATTGAGAAATTTGATGGTACGAAGTAAAATTTTTTTAAGTATTAAAATATTAAAAAAAAATCGTGGTCTAAGCCTGGCATATTAAATATATATTTTAAGGTAGGGTCAAGCACAGAAATATTTGAAAAATCCAAATTGAGAAAATTATCTTCGATACCACTTCTTATGCCCGTGATATAAAATCTAATATTAATTTTTTTGAAAAAGTTAAAAAATTGTGTTGTAGTATACATTTCTCTAAAACAAGAGAACTGATATGCAAAAACTACGCAAATTATTAATTCATCATATTTAAGAAATACTCCAACACTATAATCAATGCCATCAAAATTAAGACTCAATGGTTACAATCAAAAGTTATGTGCCATCTCGAGTATAACTTTCGCTTCGAATATCCTTCAAACAGGATACTATGGGTAAAAATCTTTAGATAAATGTATTTTTTTTTATAAAAATCAAAGCATTTTAAGATCGTTATTTTTTACTGTTTTTCTCAAAAAACAACTTTGTCCTTGCGGGGCAGGTAGATGTCCTTTTATTTTCATAAAAATTTTTCTGACAGATCTTGACAACCACATGAAACTTTTGAGACCTCTTAGAATGTGAAATTCGAAAAAAAAATGTAATTCGATACGCCCTAATGTACAATTCTTAAGTAATGCAATTAAAGCCTGCAAAAAACTTCCTTCGTATTAAACTTTCTGGACTATTCTTTAAGATCGTGCTGTTAATGTTAAAGGTTTGTCGAAGTTTGTCGAAACGGCAACAATTGCAGAATGATTCGGATACACCTAGAAAAAAACTTAAGAAAAATTAACAAAAAAATCCATGTTAGTTTACCTAAGGGCTTGGTCTGTTTTAAGCCTACAAAGTTCTTGGATATGACAACAAAGTTTAATCTGCTTATTTATCGAATTTTATATTTATGGTGAATTAATGGTGAAAACCATTAGTTGTAAGCACATTTTCACAAGTAGAATTGCACTCTTGGGAAGTAATACAATTGATTGGGAAGTATTATCTATACATTCCGATGATTAACATTGAAAAATGTAAAAAATTTATTGATTGATAACTATTTGCATCTTCCTTGTTCGCAGTATTTTGCCATAATTTGAGTACTATATACATGAATTTAGTTACTTTAAGTTGTGCTTTGTGAATTTAAAAATTTTGTTTTTTGTATAAATAAACAAATTTTTCATTTTAAAACCATTTTCAGCTCACACAAAAACTTTTGTTATTATAGATAGTTATTTCATTCAGTAAAAACTGGAACAACATTAAATAAAACAATTTTTAAAATATTTCTTGTGAAAAAAGCGAAACATTTCTTTCATAAAAGTTTTATGATTTTTTATGGGCTTTCCATTTCTGAAACCAAAATGGCACGTTAAGATATAAGGGGTCAACTGAGGTCAATGAGTTCTAGAGACAAAAAATAGGTCTTCCTGAGACAAAAACAAAAACAAACAATTCTTTAAGATCGGACGGTAAATACCGAAGTTATAAAGAAATATGTCGATGCGCGACCCCTACGTTCGGTAAAAAAAAAAAAAAAATTTTTTTTTCGAAACCTCCTTTCAATAATGCTTCAGATTAGATGGTGTGCGGCGACATTTTTTTTTCGCCTATGAGGCGAGACGGTCTAGTGCACACACTTGTTGTGAATATGAATTTATTTCATAATTGTGAAGTTCTATTGTCGGATTCAGTCAACAGGGTAACATTTATATTGGTACATAGCTGAAAATAGGGAATTTGCAGCGAACACAAAATATTAAAAAAAAATAGAAGAGATGCGCTCATCTCCATTTAAAGTTATTTAGCTTCATTTTTTCTTGTGGAAGTGTTGTATTTGTATTTATTTGAATGAATCCTTATTTTTTTTATCACTCTTGCTATTCATTAAATTTGGTAATTAATAAAATACCAAATGAATTAAATAATTATTCAGTGCACGGGCGAGGCTGCAGTGATGAAATAACGGATTTCTACGGATATTTAAGCCTTACACAGATAAAAGGACAACAGCGACAAAATAAGCTAAATATACGGATTTTTAAGAATTTCACACGGATTTTTGAGGATTTCTAAGGATTTTTGTGTTTATGTCAATTTAATGTCAAAATTAATTTGAACGTTAAACAAATTTGCGTATCACTAAAAAATATGTTTACTTACTTTGTTACAACTTCACAAAGTTGGCAACGATTCTATTTTGTTACATATTGCCTTTGCAACCAAAATCGGTTAGTTTTTGACTAGATGAAAGCATTTTGTTTGGTAGCAGATTTATATGGGAATTCTATTCAAGTTGAGGTGCACCTTGGCGCAAAAGTTGAAGCAGAAATTTTAAACTTACATTCAGCCAGTATCAACGATGTTCAGCAAATTCAAATTTTCTGTTTGAATTTTTATATTGAAGCTTATAATCATTTAAATAAAAGAAATTTCCATTGGGCAATCCAAAAAATCGATCCAAAATTTTATTAAAAAACAAAAAAACTATAACACCTTGAGTTGTAAAGGATAGATGGGGATGGAAATATTCATTTTCAACTAGTTTTAAAGTTAATTCGGGACATATTCTTGCTCCCACATTCTTCAGCAACCGTTGAAAGAATTTTTTCTCAAGTTAATATAAATAAAACTATAATTTAGAAAACTACTGATTTTTACGAAAATGAACCATTTCTCTAAAAAAAAAATCGAACAATTAAAAGTAGGAATAGTATTCGCTTTACAAGTGTAAAAACTTGGAAGCGATCCTTGCATAGTTTTCGAGTAATGCTGTCCTCCGCTTTGAGATAAAACTTTTCGAGAAAAACGCGTTTAAAGTTAAAGAAGTAGTACATTTATTGACTTTTTTCGGATGTTTGCATTATTCAATTGACTCAAAACTTTCTGAGAATATTGTTACAATGTTATGCATTAGAAAAATGTAAGAAAAAAAATATGTAATTTTGGTCGGCAAACAACTTGAATGGGCCCTTAAAGAAGTTAAAGTGCCTCTTTAATGTATTCCAAAGTTATTTTTAATGATTATAATATGTTTATAAATACATTCAAAAATGAGCTGAATCAGATTAAAACCACGCCTACTTCCCATAAAACTAGAAAAATGAAAACTCTATAAGGAGGATAATATTTAAGTTACAAAACTTGGTATTTTAAAACTACAATCCGAACAAATTTTTTTTTTATGCAAAAAGGCAGTTACCCAGTGTGCCATACGGATCCGTTTCGAATTCGAAACGGACTCACTTCTTTGTACATTTTTTCCGAAACGGATTGCGTTTCGGATCCGTTACGGGTCCGTTTTCGTATGAAATTCCTCTCAAAAATTAGAATCGTTTTTACCGTTTCCACGGATCCGTTTCGAACTCGGAACGGACTCCATATACGCGTCCGTTTCGGACTCGTTTTTTTTAATAATGCGAGTCCGCGACGGACTCGGTTTTTTAAATAATATAAATCCGCGACGGGCTCGTTTTTTTTAAATAATGCGAATCCGCAACGGACCCGCTATTTCCAATAATACGAATCCGCGACGGACTCGTTTTGTTTTAATAATACGAATCCGCAACGGACTCGCTATTTTTAACAATGAGAATCCGCGACGGACTCGTTTTTTTTTAATAATACGAATCCGCAACGGACTCGCTATTTTAAATAATGCGAATCCGCGACGAACTCGTTTTTTTTAATAAAACGAACCCGCGACGGATCCGTTTTATTTAACAACACGCATTCAAAGCGGAACATTCTAAATTTATTGAATTATTTTGCAAAATTTTAATCTTATGATTTTTTTATTTCAATTCAAAATTATTAAAGTTTTAATTGCATAACGTGTTTAAATGTGAATATTAAAATGATTAATTTTATTAATCAATATTATAATAATTTAGCAATCAATTTTCTTCTTCTTCGTAACGCGATCATTCGCGTAATGGAAGAACTTTTTGGCAAGTCCTCTACTGTCGATATACTTTCATTTCCGTATTTTCTTTGAAATGCACCTGAGGAAAATTAAATAAAAGATTTTCATATTTAAAGGTCCGAGTACATAGCATTCATTTGCGTGCATAAGCGTAAAGTCATTAACGAATGAAAAGTTGGAATATATAAGAATTTATGAAGCAGAGTGCAATGCAAACGTAAGCTTTCTGCAACAACATTTTCAACTTTCAAACGCACGCAAATACATGTTATGTACTTGCACTTACAAACATTTATTAGCTCGGAAAGTTGCAACGACAATTAAATTTTTGGCCGCTTTTTTCTCCTTCATGCCCAGCCAGATCACCTTTTGTGCTAATTCATCAGAGAAAACAGCATGCAGACACGTCCTCAAGTAGGCTTGTGGGTTTTTACCACTTAAGTTGAACGCGTATCGTATCTTAACCCAGTTAATTAATAATAAAACCATGGTAATTTAGGTGTTATTAATTTATGGTGCTGTATGAAAAGCCAATTTTAGTGGGAATTATTCCGAATTTTAACTGGCAACCTTGAGCAACAGTGACAAATATAAAAACTACAAAACAACAACGCCAAAGCAATGCAAGTGACGCCGTTTTTTTCATGTGCCTTTTTTTTTGCATTTGCCTTGACACGAACAGAAGCGAACATGTAGAAATACCAGTTACATAGCGGCAACAAACAACAACAACAAAACAAAGCAAGGCACGCCGTTTCAAGTGCGTTTCTTTTTGCGAAAAAGTTTTTAACACTTAAAATTGTTTTGCAAAGTTCTATCAAAAACTATACAAGTCCACACTTTTTTACCTTAATAATAAACACAGCTCAACACAATATTTGTTATTTATTATTAAAATATATAGGTACATAAAATAAAATTGTGCTGTCCACTTTAACACACAACCTATTTGTTCAAAGGCACGCGACAAACAAAACAAATAGAAACAAATTTTGACTGATGAGAAAGAAGAAACAAAAAAAAAGAAAAAAAAGGAAAATTCAATCTTTTTCTCTCTTTATTATAGACATGAGTCAGTCCGAATTTTTTTTTTGTTTTTCAATAACCAAGCACCTTTTTGCTTGAATCAATTCAAAATTTGCTATTTGAATTTATAATAAGTAAGCAAATTATTGCTAAAATTTATTTAAATTTTGCTTTTTTCAAATTATATGAGAAGTAATTTCAATTTATAAAACGTTTTCTAAAATCGAAACGCGATGGTTGATTAATTTTTAAGTTCTGAATATTATTTCAAAACCTAAAAACGATTCCTGGTCGACGGACTCGTAACGGGTTCGAAACGGATCCGTAAAAACATAAAAAAACGATTCCGCGTCGACGGACTCGTAACGGGTTCGAAACGGGTTCTTCAGAACATAAAAAAACGATTCCGCGTCGATGGACTCGTAACGGGTTCGAAACGGGTCCATCAAAACATAAAAAAACGATTCCGCGTCGATGGACTCGTAACGTGTTCGAAACGGGTCCATCAAAACATAAAAAAACGATTCCGCGTCGACGGACTCGTAACGGGTTCGAAACGGGTCCAACAAAACATAAAAAAAAACGATTCCGAGTCGACGGACTCGTAACGGGTTCGAAACGGGTCCGTCAAAACATAAAAAAACGATTCCGCGTCGACGGACTCGTAACGGGTTCGAAACGGGTCCGTCAAAACATAAAAAAACGATTCCGTGTCGTTGAACTCGTAACGGGTTCGAAACGGGTCCTTCAGAACATAAAAAAACGATTCCGCGTCGACGGACTCGTAACGGTTTCGAAACGGATCCGTCAAAACATAAAAAAACGATTCCGCGTCGACGGACTCGTAACGGGTTCGAAACGGGTCCTTCAGAACATAAAAAAACGATTCCGCGTCGATGGACTCGTAACGGGTTCGAAACGGGTCCGTCAAAACATAAAAAAACGATTCCGTGTCGTTGAACTCGTAACGGGTTCGAAACGGGTCCTTCAGAACATAAAAAAACGATTCCGCGTCGACGGACTCGTAACAATTTCGAAACGGATCCGCCAAAACATAAAAAAACGATTCCGCGTCGACGGACTCGTAACGGGTTCGAAACGGGTCCTTCAGAACATAAAAAAACGATTCCGCGTCGATGGCCTCGTAACGGGTTCGAAACGGGTCCGTCAAAACACAAAAAAACCGATTCCGCGTCCACGGACCCGTAATGGGTTCGAAACTGATCCGTCGAAACATAAAAAAACAAATTCCGCTCTGACGGACTCGTAACGGGTTCGAAACGGATCCGCATCCGTTTTTGTGCACATTGGGTAGTTATTATACCGTTTTTGATTTCCCAGTGTGCCAAACGGATCCGTTTCGAATTCGAAACGGACTCACTTCTTCGTACATTTTTTCCGAAACGGATTGCGTTTCGGATCCGTTACGGGTCCGTTTTCGTATAAAATTCCTCTCAAAAATTCGAGTCGTTTTTACCGTTTCCACGGATCCGTTTCGAACTCGGAACGGACTCCATATACGCGTCCGTTTCGGACTCGTTTTTTTTAATAATGCGGGTCCGCGACGGACACGTTTTTTGAAATAATACGAATCCGCAACGGACTCGCTGTTTTAAATAATGCGAATCCGCGACGGACTCGTTTTTATTTAATAATACGAATCCGCAACGGACTCGTTTTTGTTTAATAATACGAATCCGCAACGGACTCGCTATTTTTAATAATGAGAATCCGCGACGGACTCGTTTTTTTTTTAATAATACGAATCCGCGACGGACCCGTTTTTTTTAACAATATGCATTCAAAGCGGAACATTCTGAATTTATTGAAACATTTTTGCAAAATTTTAATTGCATGATTTTTTTATTTCAATTCGTGGAAAATTATAATAATTATATAACATGCTTTAATATGGATATGCAAATGATATAAAAATGATATGATATGCATATGAAAATTATTTTATAATTCAATATTAACTACCACTTTTCTTCTTCTTCGTAATGCGATCATTCGCATAGTGGAAGAACTAATTTGCAACGTGCTCCACTGCCGATATACCCACTGCCGATTCCATGTTTTAAATTAAATAAAAGATTTATAAATTTAAAGGGTCAGGAACATAGCATTAATTTGCGTGCATAAGCCTTAAGTCATTGACGAATGAAAAGTTGGAATATACTAGAATTTATGAAGCAGAGTGCAATGCAAACGTAAGCTTTCTGCAACATTATTTTCAACTTTTAAACGCATGCAAATACATGTTATGTACTTGCACTTACAAACATTTATTAGCTCGGATAGTTGCAACGACAATTAAATTTGTAGCCGCTTTTTTCTCCTTCATGCCCAGCCAGATCTTTTTTTGTGCTAATTCATCAGAGAAAACAGCATGCAGACACGTCCGCAAGTAGGCTTGTGGGTTTTTACCACTTAAGTTGAACGCGTATCGTATCTTAACCCAGTTAATTAATAATAAAACCATGGTAATTTAGGTGTTATTAATTTATGGTGCTGTATGAAAAGCCAATTTTCGTGGGAATTATTCCGAATTTTAACTGGCAACCTTGAGCAACAGTGACAAATATAAAAACTACAAAACAACAACGTCAAAGCAATGCAAGTGACGCCGTTTTTTTCATGTGCCTTTTTTTTGCATTTGCTTTGACACGAACAGAAGCAGCCGATAGAAATACCAGTTACATAGCGGCAAAAAACAACAACAACAAAACAACGCAAGGCACGCCGTTTCAAGTGAGTTTCTTTTTGCGAAATAGTTTTTAACACTTTAAATTGTTTTGCAAAGTTCTATCAAAAACTATACAAGTCCGCACTTTTTTACCTTAATAATAAACACAGCACAACACAATATTTGTTATTTATTATTAAAATATATACATATATGTACATAAAATAAAATTGTGCTGTCCACTTTAACACACAACCTATTTGTTCAAAGGCACGCGACAAACAAAACAAATAGAAACAAATTCTGACTGATGAGAAAGAAGAAACGAAAAAAAAGAAGAAAAAGGAAAATTCGATCTTTTTCTCTCTTTATTATAGACATGAGTCAGTCCGAATTTTTTTTTTGTTTTTCAATAACCAAGCACCTTTTTGCTTGAATCAATTCAAAATTTGCTATTTGAATTTATAATAAGTAAGCAAATTATTGCTAAAATTCATTTAAATTTTGCTCTTTTCAAATTATACGAGAAGTAATTTCAATTTATAAAACGTTTTCTAAAATCGAAACGCGATGGTTGATTAATGTTTACGTTCTGAATATTATTTCAAAACATAAAAAACCGATTCTGCGTTGACGGACTCGTAACGGACTTGAAACGGGTCCGTCAAAACTTAAAAAAACCGATTCTGCGTTGACGGACTCGTAACGGACTCGAAACGGGTCCGTCAAAACTTAAAAAAAACGATTCTGCATCGACGGACTCGTAACGGGTTCGAAACGGGTCCATTAAAACACAAAAAAACGATTCCGCGTCGACGGACTCGTAGCGGGTTCGAAACGGGTCCGTCAAAACATAAAAAAATCCATTCCGCGTCGACGGCCTCGTAACGGGTTCAAAACGTGTCCGTCGAAACATAAAAACACGATTCCGCGTCGACGGACTCGTAACGGGTTCGAAACGGGTCCGTTAAAACACAAAAAACGATTCCGCGTCGACGGACTCGTAGCGGGTTCGAAACGGGTCCGTCAAAACATAAAAAAAACGATTCCGAGTCGACGGATTCGTAACGGGTTCGAAACGGGTCCGTTAAAACACAAAAAAACGATTCCGTGTCGACGGACTCGTAACGGGTTCGAAACGGGTCCGTCAAAACATAAAAAAATCGATTCCGCGTCGACGGACTCGTAACGGTTTCGAAACGAGTCCGTCAAAACACAAAAAAACGTTTCCGCGTCGACGGACTCGTAACGGGTTCGAAACGGATCCGTCGAAACATTAAAAAACCAAATTCCGCTCTGACGGACTCGTAACGGGTTCGAAACGGATCCGCATGCGTTTTTGTGCACATTGGGTTCGCACACTTATTAACGTATGTATGTATTGAAGTTATCATGTAGGTTGTGCAATTGTTGCACGACTTTATTAGTGCTCAAATGTTGCAGGGATACATAAATTGCTACTTTTAGTAATTGGTAAATCTGTTAATCCAAGAGTTTTCAAAAATGCCAAAATACCAGTGCTATATAAAGCAACTAAAAAGGGATGAATATCAACGACAGTTTTTTTCGACTGGTTCAAAAATTATTTTATTCCACATGTAAAAAACTTCTCAAAAAAACAGTGGTCAATAGGCCACTGAAGGCATTATTAATATTAGACAATGTTCCTTGACATCCTACAGAACTTATTAATTTTGATCCAAATTTCAAAGTGCTTTTTTTTACCACCAAATTGTGCGGCAATTTTACAGCCTATGGACCAAAATTGAATACAAAATATCAATGTTGATTGCAGAAAACAATTACTGTGCCATATTTTATCAGAAAACAATGACAATTTGGAGCAAGTTTTAAAAAATTTTAATCTGAAGATTGCTGTTAACTTTTTGGACATAAGTGAACAAATATCCAAAAAAGCTGGTCTGCATTATGGCCAAGGCTTGCTTCGGACTGGGATGATGAAGACTTAATACCGCTTCAAGAATTCCGCCTTGAACTGCAGTCCGCTTCCAACAATGCTAACTTAAAATCCATCCAAAACATGATCGGTACTTTAACTCTTAATAAAGACATCACTGAAGAGGATATCAATGATTGGGCAACTGGATGAACTGGCATTCGACTTTTCTGTTGAAGAAATAACACAACACGTTAGTTCAAGCGAATTGGCATGTCCTTTTACAGACTCTGAGGAAGATATTGAGGCGATAGATACAAAAACCAAGATCTCTCATGCAGATACTAAGAAATTATTTGTGGTTTACGTTCAATGGGCTAAGGAGAATGATTTGGATATGCAAGACATTGTATAAATGAAGAGACTAGAAGAAAAAGTACGAACAAACTACCTCAACAAAATTATTCAACCCAAAATAAATTCATTTTTTAGTAATTCATAGTATGTATGTATTTTACAAATTTAAATATATATATTTCCCACTAAATACATATTATGTTTTTAATAAATATATGTTAAACAAATTGATAACTTTGTTTTATTTCATCAATATTGCTTCAAAAATGTTTACTTCTATAGTCCGGACAACCTCGATAATCCGAACTATATGTGTCCGGATTATCGAAGTTGTACTGTACCTTACTAGTTTTAACTATTTTTACTTTTAGTGATGATTTACATTATTTCTTTATTTTCATAAGTTCAATGCAAATTTAAAAAAAAAAATACAAACTATTTTTAAAAACGACTTTAGTTGTGAAATTTATTAGTTGATAATATAAAAATTGAAAAAAAATTGTATAAATTTGCTAACACGGATTTACTCGGATTTTTTATGTAGCATTTGCGGATTTTTACTTTCTTCAGGTTGGCATCACTGCAGTGCAGTTTATTACTTGCACTTGTGTAGTTTTGTTTTTGTGAACACTCCACTCCTTTAATTAAAATAATCATTAAGATTTTAATTAAGATAATTATTACCTAAAATTTGATTGATTATAAGTTATCAAGTAATTGGTATACAGTGGTGCTCCAGTATAACGAACACCGATTTAACGAACTTCCAATACAACGAATCTCTTTATCGAATGCATTTGTGACTCTATATTACGAACATTTAAAATTATAGATATTCTCTATAACGAACATTTTGCTTTTCTAAGCATGCTTTGTTTGTTTTTGAATTTGTAACGACATGAATGCATAATTCTCAAGAAGTCCTGTTTGGTTTACATGTATACTGTGGGAGTCTCTTTTTTAAAGAAAATAATACACATTAATTTTAAAATTGCATCTGTTCAGAGTTGGAATGTGAAGAACTGTTAGCCTTTAAAAGATTTAATCTTATTCTATTAAACGAGCAATATTTGTATATATATTTGCAATTGCGTTCTCGAAAACGGCTCTAACGATTTCGATAACATTTTCAATATAGATGAAGAGGGGGGTGAAAAATCGATCCAGCTAGGTCTCATCTCTGGGAAAAGCCGTTTTTCCGAGTTTTCACGCATTTAATAAATATCTTTATTTTCCTGCCGAATATATTATGTAAATTTTACTATTTGTGTATGGTTGTGATAGCTCGGTGAATAGAGCTTCGGCCTATCAGTATATAGGTAATGAGTTCGACTCCCGCCATGCACTTTAATGTTTTTTATTTTTTTGAGCTTCACCAAGCAGTGAACAAAGTTTTGCTTTTTTTGTGATGTATTCTCAGCTTACATCAAGTCAGAATTCTGTGGGTCCAGGTAAAAATGGAAAAAATTTTGCATCTTTAGAGGGCAGAATTTTTCGTTGAGATAAGAAAACGATATTAGTTTCATTCACTTTTATTTGTAGTAAGTTTACAAAATTGTAAATGCCTTATAAAAATTCGAAATGAATTAAGATGAAATTTACTCTACGAATTTTTTAGATCGGTCTTTTAATAGTACGGTCTTTTAATAGTACAATAACAATGGAGAATTATAATCAACAAATTTTCTATATATACATTATATATACATTATACATTTTCTAAAAAAAGTCGTTTTGTCAAATGTGCCCCTACCACGGGGCACCCTTGATATTTGAAGGGGCACATTTGACATGAATATTTATACTATTTAAGATATCGAAAAACCAGCCTTATTCATACAAAAATTCAATATCTCTTCAGTTCGTGTTTGTAAGAGTAAAATAGAATTAAAATATCGAATGTAACAAGATCAGTTCGAAACAATTGATGTCTTAATTAAATATAGTAAAAGTCACTCGATTTAAATAAAAACTATAAACGTTTTTATTATTTCAGTTAGCGAGTAGTTAAGCGAGCAACAGTTTTCTTTAATGAACTGCCAAAGTTAGGAATAAACATTGCAAGCAAAGATGTTATGGATACGAGATAACAGGTTAGGTAGTTTAGGGCCAGTTTACGATAACCACAAGAGTCTTTAACGCTTTTGGGAATTTCACTGATGTTAATGCTCTAGCATCACAGCATCACAGAACAACCCAAAAGAATCAAAGCTATAGTTGTTACCAGAATTACTAATATCAACAGAAAGTTATTAACTACTAGACTTTCATTCTTCATTCGTTAACCAAAGTTCTGTTCTCTTCATGTCATTTTATTTCTTCGGCTAATGATAGTCCTATTCTGATGTTTGAAACCACCTTTTTTTATTAAAAAAATGATTTTTTTTTAGCTCTGAACCAAGGATTTCAGGTGTCAAACCTATTCAGTCAAGTCTGCCTTGGTTCGTAAATGGGGAGATATATAAGTAAGAGGGAAAGTGGAATCAAGACAACAAGTGTAGAATGTTGAATGTGTTTCGGAGCGCTATATCAACATGTGAATTTGAATCTGAGGCTTTACCTCAGTCATTTCGATTTATTAAGCAATCTCACTCCACAAACATCTCCACCACCAACTACAACTTCCAAAGTCGAATATATTGATGAATTCTTAATTTCTGTTGATTCGAAATGAGGAACGAATTACAAAAAGGTAAAAGCGTAGGACCATGGCTGGACCGGGATTCGAACCCGGAACATCTGGGTTAGCAGTCGAGCACGCTAACCGCTCGACTACCGAGGCCCCAAAAATGTCAAAAGTGTTGGGGCACTTTTGACAAATGTCAAAAGAGCCCCACTCAAAAATGTCAAATGTACCCCAAACGCTCTCGGCTTCTTTTTTTTAAATTTTTTTTAGTTTATATTTAGTGATTTTCAAACTTATATTTTCAAAAATATAAATAGTTGTTTTTACCTTTTGCAAAAGATACTTTGATTAAATTTTATAACTTGACCAGTAGGTCCTTACGTACCAATGCCGGAAAATAACAGTTACACGCGCAAAAACACAAAAACATCTGTTACTTTTTTTCATGTAATGCAAGAATCGTCAAACTTCGTGACGAATACTAAAATACTATGATGTAAAATTTATAAAACAAAATATTGAAAAATAACGGTTCGTTCATACCGAAAACGTCAAAGTCAAATGTGCCCCAAAGTCAAGGGTACCCCAGTTTACCCTACATTGGACTAATACATTTTGTAATCCTTTTTTTATTAGAATTGATACGAATAAAAATACTAGACATTTTTTTACTCAAATCTGTACGTAAATTTAATAAATTGGGAATAAAATTAGAATTATAGTACCTTAAGTTAAAAATTGAATACAAAATAACTAAAAGGGTAATAATAGCTGTATAATAGGGTAATAATAGCAAAAAACAGGATGTGCCAACAAATAAAACTATTGCTCTATGCAGTTCTTACATTCAATAATTCATAAAATAAGGTAATAATAATATAAAATTAAAAAAGAATATTATAAAAACTATATAAAACGGTCTGGCTGAGGATCGAACCAGGCTCATATGATTCATCAAATCTAATCGACAACTGCTTAACCAACTAAGCCACGAAATACATTATTTGCTTCCACGGGTGCCAGTTTTCTCTCTGTCCGATGTATACTTTAAATCTGCACTAAAATGGTTTGGGATGTATATGGTTGATCATCCAAATTAATTTGCATTGAAAACAAAAACAAAAATTTATCCGAAACAAACCCTGGTTAATTTCTTAAATAATAACTGGATTGTTCATTTCACATATTTAGTTCTGCTACTTTCTACTTGACGCAATAACAAACGCTTGTTCTTTTAGATGCATACATCATGTCAACCGAATAGAAAGCGCCATCTATTGGGTAATAGCATACAACGATATATAATGCAAGTAGTTTTTTTCATAAGAGTTAAATCGTATCGGATCACCGTCTTAACGTGGAGTAGAGAACACGTACTGCGAATCAGTTCGTACAAAACCAACACAAGCAAGAACAACAAAACAATAACAAAGAAAGCAGCAGACACAACATTTTCAAAATTTTAAGTACAAATGAATAACGACACAAGAATGCATTCAATTTAAACAAAATTGATTCATGAATAAAATTTTGAATTCACACTCAATTTTAAAAAATTGATTTATTATTCATTTCGATTATTAATTTTTCATTATTCAGAATAATGCATTAATTTTTTTGTTCAATTGAATGCTATTCATCAAGAATGTAATTAACGAATCGTTATTCATTTTGGATTCATGCATTCATTTTTTATTCATTTTTTATTCATTATAAATGTTTATGGCAAAATAAGGTCAGCTCGATTCCGGCAGAGATGGCAACCATAACAGCTGACAGAATAGGATCCACTATTTATCTGCCGCTCTTTTAGTTTTGAGCTTAAATTTAAATGTATTCTTGTTAGGTGCCTGCACAAGTGTTAAAGACTTAATCGGGCACTTTGTGAAAGACCACCAAGGTAAGAACAATTAACTTAAAATAAAGAAAATAAGAAAACTAATAATTCCTATCTGAATTCATTTTTTCCGCAACGCATTTGGAGCTGCAAAGATTTCTACGACTAAACATTTGGTCCAATCGAGCCGGATTTCCACATCTACAAATTTCTGAAGGATTCAAGAAACATTTCATAACTTAAGCAAGAAACATTTCAAAACTCAAGCAACAATTCCGCAAATTCCAAGATCCATTTCTTAATTTCCATCAAAATTGGAGTCAAAAACTCAGCAAGCAAAAGAGCAGCATAAAAGGTGCGTTTGTCTTTTCATTTTTTTTTATTTCTATAAGACTACGGTACATAATATAAAATAACACAGTGGTATGAAGCGCGAAAAAGTTTTTGAAAAAATCACTTTCTGAAAAACAAAAAATTTGAATGCACAAAAATAACAAAAATTTATATAAAGTACATTAAATAGAATTTCGTCAATTTCAAAATTTCGTAAAATAGAAAAGTGCGTGTTAAAAAAAAAAAACAGAATTCCTCTAACCGTTGCCGTAATTGTGTATATATCTTATATATATATATCTATATTAAGGTGCCTCGACTTGTATGAAGAAAAAAAAGTTGCATTTGTACCCATTTTAAAATGAACCTTGATCTATTCTATGATCATTCCCAAAATATTTTGGCTATACCAAAATCCGTCAGTGAGCTAAACCATTTTGCAATAACCTCCATAAATCATGTTTTCCGTATATATACTGGCTAGTGTAATAGATGTAAATAAATAAACTGTCTCAAATTATAGGCCTGAAAAAGTTCTTTAAATCTGCATAAAAAATTTATATAAATTTGCAATTGGATTAAAGATAATGATGTTTTTCATGATTTTTTTCTTAGATTTTTAGATGATTTTCAAATATTCTACATTGAAACAAACGCTTGAAATAAAAAAAAAATACAGTATTTTGGATTTTGAAAATTTTATTTTCAGGTAAACTGCACACAAATGGAGAAATAAAATAAGAGCCACACTTGATTAAGCAAAGAAAAATGTCCAAAATATATGACAGCCGTGCATACCAACGATATCTTGATAACGGCAATCGTATAAGAAATAATAAATATATTTGAATTTTTGTGAAAATAATCAAAAAAAAAATGCATGAAAACATCATTATACTTAATCCAATTGCAAATATTTTCAAATTTTTGATGCAGATTGAACGAACTTTTTCAGGCCTATAATTTGAGACAGTTTATTTGTTTACAACTATTACACTAGCCAGTATATATACGGAAAACATGATTTTTGGAGGTTTTTGCAAAATGGTTTAGCTCACTGACGGATTTCGGCATAGCCAAAATATTTTGGGAATCATCATAAAATACATCAAGGTTCATTTTAGGATGGGTACAAATGAAGCTTTTATGTTTGTAATAGTCTACAAAAGTTTTTTACATAAAGAAAAATTGTCTACAATATCGATAATATCAATATTATCGATATTAAATTTCATTTTCACACTTGACACTTTTGAAGTTTTCAAGATGTCACATATTAGAAGACACTTGCTTATTTTTTATTCACACCACCCAATGTACCCAGTGTGCTTTCTTTTTCATTTGGATTCCGACGTAAACAGACATAAATTTTGCCGAAGCAAATTCTTTTGGATAATTGTATTACTTATTTACGTGGCAATCAACAACTTTTCGGTGGTGCATTGATATTATTGTCTGGTGATTTTCGACAAACATTGCCCGTGATTGCACGATCCACACCAGCGGATGAAATTAATGCATGCTTGAAGTCTTCCTTTCTGTGGCGATATGTCCAAAAATTGACATTGCACATAAATATGCGTGTTCAGTTGCACAATGATCAATCTGCAGATCGTTTCTCGAAACAATTGTTAGAAATCGGCAATGGAAAAGTTCAAATCGATAATGCAAATGGTTTGATTACTTTGCCAGATAATTTCTGTACAATTCTCAAATCAAAAGAAGAACTGATTGAACGCGTTTATCCAAATATTGTACAAAATTACAGAGATCACAATTGGTTGAGACAACGCGCAATTTTGGCACCAACAAATTTACATGTCAATGCAATTCATTTTCTGATCCAAGAAAAATTACCAGGTGCAGTGACATCATATAAATCTATTGATAGCGCAATGAATAACGATGATGACATTATCCAATCGAATTTTTAAATTCATAAGAACCACCTGGTATGCCACCGCATTGTTTAAATTTAAAAGCCGGCTCATCAATCATTTTGCTACGGAATTTAAACGCACCAAAACTGTGCAATGGCACCAGATTGGCTGTAAAAAAATTGATGCCGAATTTGATTGAAGCAATAATATTGACTGGAAAAGCTAAAGGCGAAATTGTACTCATACCGCGTATTCCGCTGATACCAACAGATATGCCATTCGAATTCAAGCGTTTACAATTTCCGGTGCGTCTGTCATTTGCCATGTCCATCAATAAGGCGCAAGGACAAACGCTTCAAGTATGCGGATTAAATTTGGAACAGCCGTGTTTCTTGCACGGTCAATTATACGATGCCTGTTCAAGAGTTGGCATTCCAAGCACTTTATTTATTTACGAACCGGATGGAAAAACAAAAAATATTGTTTATCAAAATGTATTGGATTGAGTTCGGTGATAAGAAATCATAAAGTTCGAAATACAACTATTTTTTAAGATTTCATACAAAAAACAACACTTGGTTTCACTTTACTGTGTCTAATAAATTGCTAAAACAAATGTGTGAATTTTTCAGCATTGTTACAAACTGAACTGATGCAACATTAACGTTATGTTAAAGTTTGAATCATTAGTAGTAAAAGCTTTCATATAATCTTTTTGTAACCGAAATAGTATAATTTCACAATTTTTCTTCAGTGTAACGAAGTGCTCCGGGTTTCGCTATATATTTATACTTTTCCAATATAGGTGTCGGGTGTAGCAACGCGCACCGGGAATTGCTAGTAGATTTATATGATGTCACTGCACCTGGTAATTTTTCTTGGATCAGAAAATTAATTGCATTGACATGTAAATTTGTTGGTGCCAAAATTGCGCGTTCTCTCAACCAATTGTGATCTCTGTAATTTTGTACAATATTTGGATAAACGCGTTCAATCAGTTCTTCTTTTGATTTGAGAATTGTACAGAAATTATCTGGCAAAGTAATCAAACCATTTGCATTATCGATTTGAACTTTTCCATTGCCGATTTCTAACAATTGTTTCGAGAAACGATCTGCAGATTGATCATTGTGCAACTGAACACGCATATTTATGTGCAATGTCAATTTTTGGACATATCGCCACAGAAAGGAAGACTTCAAGCATGCATTAATTTCATCCGCTGGTGTGGATCGTGCAATCACGGGCAATGTTTGTCGAAAATCTCCAGACAATAATATCAATGCACCACCGAAAAGTTGTTGATTGCCACGTAAATCTTTCATTGTACGATGTCTCCAGTTGTCTCCAGTGATTTTTTGTGGCTCATTGAACATTCATCTAATAGAACAATTGCTGCTTGTAAGTAATAAAATTATCCAAAAGAATTTGCTTCGGCAAAATTTATGTCTGTTTACGTCGGAATCCAAATGAAAAAGAAAGCACACTGGGTACATTGGGTGGTGTGAATAAAAAATAAGCAAGTGTCTTCTAATATGTGACATCTTGAAAACTTCAAAAGTGTCAAGTGTGAAAATGAAATTTAATATCGATAATATTGATATTATCGATATTGTAGACAATTTTTCTTTATGTAAAAAACTTTTGTAGACTATTACAAACATTTAAAAAAAAATCAGCGCAGGCGTTCTGCGATTTTAGATATATAAATCAAAACAGTGGGCGCAAAAGTGGGCGTGGTCAATTTTTCTTTCAGTAAACACTTAAATTGGATTACTACGAACATTTAAAAAAGAAATTATCCAAATCGATCCAGCCGTTTTCCGATTTTAGATAAATCGAAAAAAGTGGGCGCAAAAGTGGGCGTGGTCAATTTTTCTTTCCGACAAAACTTAAATTGGATTACTTCGAACATTTGAAAAAAATTATCCAAATCGGTCCAGCAGTTTTCCGATTTTAGATAAATCAAAAAATTGGGCGCAAAAGTGGGCGTGGTCAATTTTTCTTTCCTTAAAAACCTAACTTGGACTAAAACGAACATTTAAAAAAAAAATTATCCAAATCGGTCCAGCCGTTCTGAAGTGATGCGATTTCAACCAAACGTACACTTCTTTTTATATATATAGATTGATAGCGCAATGAATAACGATGATGCCATACATTATCCAATCGAATTTTAAATTCATTAGAACCACCTGGTATGCCACCGCATTGTTTAAATTTAAAGGCCGGCTCATCAATCATTTTGCTACGGAATTTAAACGCACCAAAACTGTGCAATGGCACCAGATTGGCTGTAAAAAAATTGATGCCGAATTTGATTGAAGCAATAATATTGACTGGAAAAGCTAAAGGCGAAATTGTACTCTTACCGCGTATTCCGCTGATACCAACAGATATGCCATTCGAATTCAAGCGTTTACAATTTCCGGTGCGTCTGTCATTTGCCATGTCCATCAATAAGGCGCAAGGACAAACGCTTCAAGTATGCGGATTAAATTTGGAACAGCCGTGTTTCTTGCACGGTCAATTATACGATGCCTGTTCAAGAGTTGGCATTCCAAGCACTTTATTTATTTACGAACCGGATGGAAAAACAAAAAATATTGTTTATCAAAATGTATTGGATTGAGTTCGGTGATAAGAAATCATAAAGTTCGAAATACAACTATTTTTTAAGATTTCATACAAAAAACAGCACTTGGTTTCACTTTACTGTGTCTTATAAATTGCTAAAACAAATGTGTGAATTTTTCAGCATTGATACAAACTGAACTGATGCAACATTAACGTTATGTTAAAGTTTGAATCATTAGTAGTAAAAGCTTTCATATAATCTTTTTGTAACCGAAAAAGTATAATTTCACAATTTTTCTTCAGTGTAACGAAGTGCTCCGGGTTTCGCTATATATTTATACTTTTCCAATATAGGTGTCGGGTGTAGCAACGCGCACCGGGAATTGCTAGTTAAATATATATACTTATATACATTTGATATATAAATGCATATATTTTTATTGATTTTCACCTATAAATAAATAATTTAAAATTTAAGCATAAAAGAGTATACGGCATACATCGCATTAAAAATTTTATGCAGAAATATTTAAATTTCGTCCACTGTATGTGCTATTAGCTTAGTGAGCGACTAAATAGAAGCCGCTAATGCAAGAACTAACGTACACATACATACATAGATGCTAACATAAAATCTCTTTCCAAGCTGTTGCTGAAGATTTATCTTGTGGCGCTCACGCTTTAATTACCAATTTTTCTCAATTTCTACACGCATACTAGCATTTTTTTGTTCTTTTAAACACACGTACTAAGTAAGTAAAGCGTTAGTTAAAAGAGAAGAAAGTTTAAAATTGCTGATTTGTGAAGTATTTAAGTCTCGCAACATTTTTTAACTAATGCTTTTCTATCAACAAATGTTGGCAACGTTTATATACAGTATAAGAGAAAATTAGAACAACCAGCAATATTGTTGCAATTCTCTTTAAGGTTCAGCAACAATTCTCCACTATTGTTTAAACTAAACAACATGTATATTAGAGTGGCCCTTAAATTTATTTTTTTAAAATTGAACATATGCGGTGCCCTCGTTTGTTTCTTATTATATCAAAAGTATATTGTGAAAATTTCAAGAAAAAATATTAATATTTAGACGTGCCGCAAAGAGAAACTTCATTCGAAATACACATTTGTATTAAAAAAATAGGTATTTTCCAACAATAATTAAAATTGAAAGTTCTTTTCTTATCTACTCAACAAAACATCTTATTTAACATAACATTATCTGTCAAACGAGCTATCAGCCGTTGAAATTGGTAACAAAATGAGAAAACTAAATTTTCTTTCGAGCGAAAAGAAACAAATATTATTTTCGAAAATAATTATAACAAACGTACAATTATGTTTTTCCGATCAACTTATTACATTATCGCATTAGGCATAAAATTATCTTTCCAAAGTTCTATCATTCGTAGAAATCGGTTGACTAATGCGAAAACTACAATATTTTTGTTGAGTGAAAAAAACATTTCTTAAAATTTGATGATCAGTATGCATCAAAAAACATAAAAAAAATTTACTTACATAACAAGTGGCGGCCAACATAGCAATTATATTTTTCACAATTTGTTTTGCCATCAATTATAATTAATGACAAACGAGTGACATCGATATTTATCGAAAAATAATATTTTAATTGCATTTTCTCTAAAAGAACGTTAGCAACGTATTTGCATTCTCTAACTATTTACCACTATTTTTCAAAAGTTAGAGGAACTCATTAAAATGATTTCTACATACTTTTTTTTCAAATCGGAGAAAAACCGCCGAAGCAATTTTGATTCTCCTGAAGGTCCTTTTTGGTAAAAAAAACATGTTTTTTGCTTGTAACTTTTTATTTTTCACAGAACGCATACCCACATCGTCTTAAATGTTAAATTTCTTACTCATACTAACATTTTGACATTAAAAAATTGTTAAAATTTTGTTTCATTATAACTCTTATTGACCACCAAAAATTTAATTTTTTGCTATTTTTAAAAAGGCATTTTTTTAAAACCGCTGTAAAAGACACATTTTTTATAAGTTTTACTTTTGAGACCCCGACCGGCGGAATCTAAATTTCGATCCGGTCTAGTGAACAGTGAACAGATTTTATTTGAACATAAGTTTTGCAAGTTTGTGGCTGGAGAGAAATTGCTTTTTTATACAAAATGGATTTAAGACATAAAATATATTTAATTGAAAATTCTAAAAGTGAAATCACTGGTTCAAAGTTACCTTCTAACAGAGATGTCCTCTAGTATCCTTTTTAAGATAAAAACATTGAAATTATCTTTAAACAAAAGTGCAAGTTTTACTATAGAAGAATGTATAAGTTTTTGGAAGGATACAAGAATACCTACTAGAGTTCCCCATCGATGCGTCCAAAAGTTGTTAGGTTTGCACAAATGTTGGAAAAATTTACAAAGAAGTTAAAAACGCCCAACAGAAAAGCAGTGAATTAAGGAGACTTTGTTCTGCGATAAATTGGACAATCTATTCGATATTTCACACAGGGATGCTCTGAACCTAATCCGAATAGAGGAAGACAGATGGTCTGAAAATCATAACTTCTCTTAAAGTAGTGAACGACACAGCTGAACGTGCGGTTAAATTAATAACTGATTTTAATAGCCTCCTTAGTAAGAACACAAGCCAACAGGATTATCTCCTAAAAGTATATATGTATTTCTGATTATTTGATTGAGATTTTAATGATTTTTCTTTTTTAAATGTAGATAGTTCAGGACTATCGTAAGAAATATCCAGGATACAGTCGTGAAATTTTATCTCGGCCCTATGAGCAATAACTAAATTAAAAACAATTGAAGAGTTAACATTCAAAACCAGATAAGTCATACGGATCGAATTGTTGGGAAATCGAAAAAAAAAGTCTTAATTTTGACCAGACATTTTTTATAAACAAATCAATTATGCAAAATTATGCTCGACTTGAACAGATTTATTATGCGAAAGCAGATTTAGGAAATCTGCCGAAGCAATTTTGAATCTCCTGAAGGTCCTTTTAAAAATATTTTTTGCTTTTTACTTTTAATTTTTTACAGAACGCATACCCAAATCCGCTAAAATGTTAAATTTATTACTCATACCAACGTTTTGACAATAAAAAGGTTTTTTTAAAATTTGAATGAAAACTACAAAAATGAAAACTTGCTTGGACTTATCTGGTTTTGATTCAAAATTTTCAGTGGACATGTCTGCTTTTGATTGAAAAGGAGATTTTTTAATGCATTTTTCTCTAGGATTTTTATCATTTTTATCAAAGAGGATTTTATGGATCGATGTATTTTAACATTAGCTTTACAACGTAATTTCTAGCTAAAATTTTTTTTCCTGTGACTTATCTGGATTTGAATGTAAACTCCTCAATTATATATAATAACTTATTATTAATAATTATTATTATTAATAAGCTTTGTTAAATTTAAATACAAGTAAAACTATTGATTCGTGGTTAATATTTTATTTGTTGTTGATTTTGTTGTGTTAGAAACGTACAAACTTTGTACAATTTGTAATTAGAAACATAAACTTTTATCAAAATAATAAATTTTATATATGTATTTTCGAAAAAAATTGTTTTTAAAAATAGTTTTTTTTGCTACACAAAAAATATTGATTTTTCGCATTATTTATCCCATTTCGACACACAACATTTCCTTGGAATATTTCCTCGAGTAATAATAATAGTTTAATGCTCATCAATCGAATTGATCAAAATTGAGTAATTACATTAATTTTATTTGTTTTTGGAAAAAAAAATATTTCTTAAAAACTTTTTTAACATTGCGCTCAGCAAAAATGTTGTAGTTTTCGTATTAGTGAACCGATTTCGACAAATGATAGCACGTTGGAGAGATAAATTATATACCTAATGTAATATAATGTCTCGTTGATAAAGCAATCACACGAAATTGTCTTAAATGTAATTGTTGTTGAAAAAAAAACAATTTTTTCAATATAAAAGTGTATTTCGAATGAAGTTTCGCTTTGCGGCACGTCTAAATCTTAATATATTTTCCTGAAATTTTCAGAATATACTTTTGACATGATAAGAAACAAACGAGGGCACCGCACATATTCAATTTATAAAAAAAACTAGTAAGCTATATCTTCGACTTGGCCGAAGTAAAAATACCCCCACGGCCGATTCTTAAGGTTGGAAGAATCTTAAATTGGAGAGCTTTTTGGCCTTTTTATGAAGTTTAAAATTTTGGGGTTGTATGGGAGGTGGGCGTGTTAGATTGTGTATGACGCCCATTTTTCTAGCATACCTCAGTTTCGACATAGAATTATAGATTTATAGATTTTTCAATTTTGGGGTTGTATGGGAGGTGGGCGTGTTAATTGGTGGATGACTCCCATTTTTATAACACACCTCAGTTTTGACATTAAATACACAAATACCGAGTTTCCATCTTGTAACTTTAATATTAGCCTCTTTATAGATTGTTCAATTTTGGGTATGTATGGGAGGTGGGCGTGTTAGTGGGTGGATGACGCCCATTTTTCTAACACACCTCATTTTTGACATTAAAAACACAAATACCGAGTTTCCGTCTTGTAACTTTAATATTAGCCTCTTTATAGATATTTCAATTTTGGGGTTGTATGGGAGGTGGGCGTGTTAGTGGGTGGATAACGCCCATTTTTCTATGACATCTTAGTTTTGACATAGAATATACATATACCAAATTTCAGTATTGTAGCTTTAATATTAGCTTCTTTGCAGAGTTTTCAATTTTGGGGTTGTATGGGAGGTAGGCGTGGTTTTCATCCGACTTAGCCCATTCTCGAACTTGACCTTAGTTTTTAAAAAAAAAGCTTAAATGTCGAATTTCATTACGATATCTTCAAAATTACGGCTGTAATCGTGTCGACAGACAGACGGACAGACGGACAGACAGACGGACATGGCTAAATCAACTCAGGTGGTGATGCTGATCAAGAATATATATACTTTTCCATACCTACCACGCCTCCTTTTGGGTGTTACACACGTCGTGACAAAATTAATATACCCCTTACGCAGTACGCGTGGGGGTATAAAAATTGCGCATACAGTTAAGGGCCACCCTAATGTATATACACGTAAAATAAACATTTTTACTACTTTTCCGAAACATATGTTCAGCAATATTGTTGTTACTCTCTTTAAACTTTAGCAACAATTCTCCCATGTTCTTGAACTAAGCAACGTGTATTAGATACATTAAAAAGAAAATTTTTTAAGTACATTTCCGCCACACATGTTTAGCAATATTGTTGTCACTCTTTTGCAACGTTAACAATAATCGAATGTTTTATAGATACGTATATAGATGTAAAGGTTAAACTAGAGATAATGTTTAAACTTTTTCTGTACGCTTTCAACAAATGCTAGCAACATTAAATTTTAAAGAAGATCTTTCAAAAACTTTCTCCATAAGAACAACAAGTGTCTGAATTTCGTCAACCCATGTTAGTGATTTGAACTAATCAAAGTTTAAAATATAGCAACATTGCTTAATATTTATATACATTTATATACATACATTTATATACATTGCTTAATATTTATGTTGCATTCCAGCAACATAAGCGACTAGTTAAGTACAGCATTGTATATTACAAATCAGACAGCATAAGCAGAATAAAATTTCCTTTTTTTTCCAATTATTTAATTAATTAAATAAATTTAATATAATAAATTAATTAATTACTTACTGATTAATTAATTTTAAATTTTCCATATAAAAAATATAAACTTTCCACTATTCCAGCAAGTAAGATTTAAATTTTTCAGCACTTCCAAATTGCGACTTACATTTGAATTAAGGTTTTTGTGGTGAATTTATCTTTTTCATTTAATCAAGATTTCGATTAAAACGTGCGCCGGTTATTCCTGAAATTTGGGTGATTTATTAGGCCTAGTCAAACAAGTCATCGCATAGCCAGGTCATTTAAGCTTCAATTCAATTTGCAACAATTATTTTTCTGTCATATTACTTTTGATAAATTTAACGCTTTTAAAAATATTTCGAATAAAATTTGGGTAGCTCAAGGTTCCATTTCCACTTGTTTCACTTCTTTAATCAGCTTAAATTCCGTTTTGATTCTTCATCAAAAACTTATTCAATTCGAGATTTATAATAAACAAAAAAAAAAAAAATTTCATTTCTGATTCCATTTGTTCCATTTCTGATTCCGCTCGTTCCATTTCTGATTTCGGTCGACTCCTGATTTCGTTGCTTTTATAAGCACAACTGCAAGTTTTTTATTACAATGGCTTCTCTTGGATATTTTATTCGCTTAACCGATGCGCTCGTAGAATTTGAAGCCGATTTCAATTCTGTTCCAGTAGCAGCGTTCTCCCGACATTCTCTGGAAGTGCATCGGGCCATTTGGACCAAAGTCAAATTGGCGTATGAAGCGTGTATGAAGGAGGTCGTAGATGATCATAGCGGTGATGAAAGTCCGGACCTTGAAACGATGAAGGGTCGTTATCGTAACACATACGAGACTTATGTACGCTGTGTTTCTAAGATGGGCGAATACAATGAACAACTAACATTGCGTGTAGATGAGCAATCCATCCATCTAAGAACGAACGTAGAACTGGTTCCAAGCAGCAATTTTCACCTTCCTCCATGCGACACCGAAGTTTTCAGCGACGATTACTTATCCTGGCCGTCATTCCGAGATAAGTTCCAGGCAATCTACATCAATAATTCTCGATTAAGTCCAGTGGAAAAATTGTTCCACCTTAATCAGAAAACTAGAGGTGAAGCCCGTGACATCGTAAAGAAGACTCCACTCACAAACGATGGCTTTTTAACAGCTTGGAAAAATCTAAAGGATCGCTTTGAAAGCGGATCCTGGTTAATAGTCAATTACGCATACTGTTTAATCTTCCCATGGTATCTTCTGAGTCTGGAACTGCGATAAAAAAACTGCAAAGGGACATAAATAGTTGTATTTCTGCCCTTCAATTATACGATATTGCTATCGATAATTGGGATGCAATATTCGTGTTCCTGTGTTCTTCCCGTTTTCCTGATGCCGCACTGACTCTGTGGGAGCAATCAATCCAAAATAAAACAGATATTCCTGTTTGGAAAAATCTTGATTCGTTCCTCACAAATCGCTATCAGACACTTGAAACAGTAGCAGACACCCGATCCTCTACGAGTTTCAAGGCACAAGTTCCAAGAAAGTTTGCTTCGAATCCATCTATTCCTGAAGCTAGAAAAGTTAATACATACCACACAAATGTAGCAACTCCTACGTGCAAAATATGTGTAAAAGAGCATCATACAATCCGCCAATGTCCACGCTTTCTTGAAATTAATCCTTCCGAAAGAATGGCAATTGTCAAGAAACATGGACTTTGCATTAATTGTTTGGCTCGCGCTCATTCCATAAAAAACTGTAAGAGCACTCATAATTGTTATACCTGCAACAAAAGACACAAAACATTATTACATAATGATGTATCTTCCACCACTTCCAGCTCTTTTACTCCAATTCAATCCAATTTAACTCCACATTCCATATACGTGCAACCAAGCTCAAGCAAAAATTGCACAATTCAACGTTCACATCTAACACAATTACAGTCCACTGACAATTCAGGTCATATAAGCAATATTCAGTCATGTTTCGCATCCAATTCAAAGGGCATTCTCTTAGGTACCGTTATGGTGAATATCTGTCATCTAGGTACGACTTACACTGCTAGGGCCCTCTTAGATTTTGGATCAGAAGGAACATTCATTTCCGAGCGCGTATTCAAACTTTTAAAACTGCCATGTTCCACAGTCAATGCTCAAGTATCTGGCCTTAACCAAGTTACATCCAGTAAAGTCCAAAAATCATGCTTCTTCATTCTGAGCTCTCCTATTCAGCCTGAAATTAAAATAGAAGCAACAGCTCTAGTTCTTCCGCAGCCCACAGGGAATCTGCCGACATGCTCTGTAGATTCATCAATTTTAGCACAACTTCCAAATATCCGTTTAGCTGATGTGAACTTTTTCAAAAGTTCTCAAGTTGATATTTTAATAGGCTGTGATCTCTTCCCATCCATAATTCTTGACGGCGTTAAGAATCGAATTTGGGGATCATTATTAGCGCAAGAAACTATCTTTGGATGGATTTTGTCAGGTCCAATATTCGAGAAATTGACTGCAGCTCCATCCACTGTCGTTTCGTATTATAGCGAAGTCGCACTTGACAAACAAATTTCCCGTTTTTGGGAGGTGGAGGATTTTCCACAAAAACCCTACATGACCGAATCTGATCGTTTTTGCGAAGAAAATTATATTCGAACAACGAAAAGAAGAGAGGATGGTCGATATGTAGTTTTGTTGTGACTCATTCGTCACAAGCGAAGTTGAGTTGTTTTTATATTATAAATTACAAACACTGACCTACCTCAATAATAATGAAGCGATCAGCGTTTTTGCAATGCTTACCAACTGAAGTTTTCAGTCAAGCACCGAACAATTAAAATAATGCAACAGTCAGCTGAAAATAGCAATTAAGCACGGGCCAGCTACTTGAGCTGCGCTTCTGTTAACATAGCTCGAAATTGATCGCGGAAGTAAATGAACTCTTGTGGATTGAATTGCAATGTAGTATGTATTGTTTCTAGGTTAATAAACCGCTGTTGTTGAAAATATGTGTGTCGAAATATAACACGCGGAAATAAGCCAATTCGTGGTGCCAACGATGTCAAATATCGAGGTGACCAAACGAAGAATGTATATATGTAAATAAACTAATATGTATGTTTGTATATTTAAGTAAGTTTGTATATTTAATCGTTTATAAATCTTAAACTAAAAACTGTACTATAAATAAGAGTAAAATTAATAAAGAAAGAAGAGTGTTAATTAAGCAATCAAGAAGTGAAGTCTAATTTTAAACTTTCAGGTTACACCGATAAAGGAAAGGATTATTTGGTGAGTATAAATGTAACGATGTAAAAGTAAATATTTAACGTTACACAACAGAGTTGTGTGGGTTCGAAGGAGAACGCCACACAACATTATGGCGCAGCCGGTAGGATCTCGCTGGACAACCCCACACAACATTATGGCGTAGCCGGTAGTCCTTTTTAAAAAAGGGTTGTCCCTTTTAAAAAAGGATAGTGATTCGAACTCGGTTACCCGTGTTCAAATAAATAAATAAATAATAATAACTTCCCAAAGATTCTGCGATTCCGTAGCCAATTCCTTGTAGTTGACCGGACCCTCCAGAATATAATTAAAAAGGTTTAAAACCAGTAAAATAAAAATTTGTAAATTAGATTACAGAATTAAATTCACAGAGAAACTATAGTATAGGGTGAGAGTTGTTGTTGAACACAGAAAATTTTAAAGGCAACGAAAAGATAATGAAATCATAATAAAAAAAAAAAAAAAAATTCAGAATGAACATATGCGAGATAGCGAAAATATTATCGGAGCTTGTGCCTCTATTTTCAGGAGCAGACTCCAGTGAGCTACATGAGGAAGTGTATAAGTTTATACTTGGGACAGAATTAGCTTTCCAAGTGGTAGGACAATCGAATTTAGAAAAATTTATTCAATGTGTGAAACTAAGACTTTATGGAGATGCTTTCAAATTAGTAGGACCAAGACAATTTAATAATCTTAATGAATTATTTATACTTATAAAGAAAACGTATTTGGAAAGAAAAGAATTAGATGTAGTATGGCAGGAAATACAGAAGACATTACAACAACCTGGTGAAGAAATACGAAAATATGCAAGACGGTTAAGTGCTCTAAAAACAACAGCAGAAGATATAATAAATAACGAATACAAAGACGGTGTGTCCGCACTTTTAAGTGAATTAAATAAAACTGTGATTACAACTTTCAGAGTAGGTCTGCAGGATTCAACTCTGAGAATATATATGCTAAGCGTTAAAACAGGAACATTTGAGAGTGTAGTGGAAGAAGCGATAAGTGCATTTGGGCTTATCGAAAGAGGGAAAAATACGAGACCAAATCAAAGGGCATTTGGTATAAATTTCAGTAAAAATGATGTGGCATGTAGGTTGGCTGATCATGAGGTTGAAGCAGGTCATAGGCCTTACTCATCATCAGAGAACCTGCCAGGAATTCAAATGACAAGAAATTATGAGAATATAAGGTCTAGAAATGTTAACTTATCATGTTCATTTTGTAGTAGAATAGGGCACACAAGAGATGAGTGCTACGAAGTAAAAAATCAAGTTTATTGTCCGAAGTGTAGACATTATGGTCACGAATATAATTTAAACTGTTCGGCTAGCAGAAATATGAATAATAATGAAATAAAGGGAAATCAAAACAGTTATGACAGGAGTCAGAATAATTATAACATAAATCAAAAGAGCAATGGCAACATGATTCAAGAATCAAACAAATATGAGGTTAAATGTAAATGGTGTGCAAGATTAGGACACAAAATGAAGGATTGTTTTGCAAAGAGAGAATACGATTCAAAACAGGGAAACTATCGAGGGCCCAGCCAAGGCCAATGAGCTGGGAACCCAAAAAATTAAGGAAAACTAGGCCAAGTAGGGTAGTCACAGATGATTTCACGTCAAAAAAGATTGTAAACATCTGTACACCAAGAAAAATAGGGAACAAAATACCAGAAAATCGTACATCGGTAGATAAGACTAAAGTTTTGGTAACTAATGAAATAACGGAAAGCACTTCGACAGTAAATAATACGTCAGAGGATACAGCTAATTTTTTATTCAACAATTTTTATTCAAACATTGACGAATTGATGGTAACAGAGCAAGAAAAAATAGTGGAGGAAGATTTGACATCGCAAAAGATAGTAAACATCCTCACCACTGGGTCAAAAACGGAAGTATCAACAGATAAAGATACAGTAGGAAAAGAAGCTATATTAAGTAGTTCTCAGGAAAGAGATAAAGATTTAGCAAACTCGTTACACAATAAGAATTTTACGTTTCAAAATAGGAACGAACAAGGTAGGAGTTTTGGTTTTCGCAAAGTCAATGATGTGTTCATAGAAATTCCCTGTAAGGATTCTATAGAAGGACGACTCATTTTACTTGTGGATACCGGGGCTGAAGCCAGTTTAGTTAAACTGAATACATTAAAGAAAAATTTGAATAAAGATACAAGGGAAATTAAACATTTGAGTGGAGCATTTGGAGGTTTTGTAGATACTTTGGGGTCTGTAGAGATCCAACACGATAAGATAAAGAACTTAAGTTTTAAGTTACACGTAGTGGCACTAGAACAAGGGTTGCCTGCAGATGGTATTTTAGGTCGGGATAGTTTGTGGAATAATTCAGTTATAGATGCGATTAATAAAACGTTAACAGTCTATGGTAAACACATGGAGACTAGGGTGGAATTACCTTTAAAACAAATAAACGAGATTAGTTATTTAAACTACAATAAGGAGATAAGAGTTAAAGCAAGAACAATACAAACGGTTGAAATTCCGATAAAAACAAATATTTCAGTTGTTGTAATCCATAAACAAGAGATTATGCCGGGGGTTTATTTAGGTGAAACGTTAGCAAATGTGAAGAATAAAATGGTATATGCAACAGTGCTAAATGCAAATAAGGATGACTGTGTCATACCTAAGGATTTTAGACCAAATTTTTCAAATTTTAAAGAGTTCATAGTGGATGCGAGCTCGTCGTATAGTGCAAGGGAATTAGACGTAAGAGAAAGGGTTAATAGATTGATAGAAACAGTTAAATTCGACAAAAGTTTAAACACTGAAGAAAGAGCATCAATAGAAAATTTAGTAACGTCTTTTCATGATATTTTCTTGCTTGAAGGAGATAAATTGTCATGCACTTCTATTTTAAAACATGAGATTCAAATGCAAAGAGATCAAGCACCAATTAATCAAAGACAGTATAGGTTACCACAAATGCACAGGGAGGAGATACAAAGACAAGTAGAAAAACTTTTAGATGACGACATAATCAGGCCAAGCAAGTCCCCGTGGAATTCACCAATGTTGCTTGTTCCAAAGAAAGCCGGGGAAGACGGACAGAAAAAGTGGAGATTAGTTATTGATTTTAGAAAAGTAAACGATGCCACAATCAAACAAGTTTTCCCTATTCCTCGAATTGACGAAATTCTGGATCAGTTAGGTCATTGTAGATATTTTTCAACACTAGATCTAGCTAGTGGCTATCATCAAGTTTTAGTGAATAGCAAGGATAAGGAAAAGACAGCTTTTAGTACGTCGTTAGGTCATTATGAGTTTAACAGAATGCCGTTTGGACTAACTGGAGCCCCAGCTACATTCTAAAGGCTTATGAATCACATACTTACAGGACTACAAGGAATAGATTGTTTTGTATATTTAGACGATATTGTAATCTATGGTAAAAATTTACAGCAACATGAGGAAAAACTTGGAAGAGTTTTTCAGAAATTGAGGGAGAATTGTTTAAAGTTAAACACAGAGAAATGCCAATTTTTACGTCGTGAGATAGCATATTTAGGGCATAAATGTTCGGAAATGGGAGCTTTGCCAGATCCACAAAAACTGGAATGTGTGAAAAATATACCAGTTCCGAGAAATAGAAAGGAAGTTCAGGCATTTTTAGGTTTAATAAATTACTATAGAAAATTTATAAAAAATATGTCACAAATCGTGTTACCAATAAATAATTTGCTTAAAAAGGACGTAAAGTTTCAATGGACAGATACCTGTCAGCAAGCTTTCCAGACGTTGAAGGAAGCAGTTACCTCGTCTCCAGTTTTAGCTTATCCAGATTTTGAAAAACTTTTCTTATTAACTACAGACGCAAGTGGAGAGGCACTAGGTGCGGTTTTATCGCAAGGCAAAGTTGGCGAGGATAGGCCAATTGCATTCGCGAGTAGGGCATTAAATAGCGCAGAAAAACGCTATTCGACAATAGAAAAAGAATTTTTAGCAATTGTCTGGGCAACGAAAAATTTTAGGGCTTATCTGTTAGGCAGGCCTTTTAAGATATATACGGATCATCAACCATTGAGGGGAATAGCAAATCTGAAAGACCAAACATCGCGTTTAGCACGATTCCGGCACAAACTTTCAGAATACGAGTATGAAATTATATATAAACCAGGTAAACGCAATTTAAATGCGGATGCGCTTAGTAGGATACCCCAACAAGAGCAGGATATAGTAATAGTTCAAACAAGGTCAAAAGCTAATGAACAAGAAAAGAAAATTGAAACGGAAGAAACTGCAGAGAAATCTAGTGAACAATATGATGAGGTGTTAGACCAACAGAATAAAGAAATAGTAATTCTAACCGATCCAAAAGACATTAAAAGAATTTTGAGAGATTTTCATGATCTACCACTAGGTGGGCACCAAGGAGCTTTAAAAACCTATTTCAGAATAAGGCAAGAATATAAATGGAAAGGGATGCAAAAGCAAATCAAGGAATATGTTAAGAAATGTCAAAAATGCCAGGTTAATAAATGTTCTAAATTAACAAAAATGCCAATGGTGTTAACAGATACACCGACGCGTCCATTTGATAAAGTTTACATGGACATAGTGGGTATCCTGCCAGAGACTGTGTCAGGAAATAAATACATACTTACTTTTCAAGATGATTTTTCAAAATACATGGCATGTGTTGCAATACCAGATGCTGAAGCTAGTACAGTATCAAAAGCATTCTTCGACGAAATTATAACTCGTCACAATACTCCAAAAGTTCTGATTACCGATAACGGTTCAAATTTTGTGTCGAAATTGTTTTCGGATGTGTGTAAAATGTTAGGAATTAAGAAATTACACATAACTCCATACCACCCACAAGCTAATGGCTCATTGGAAAGAAGCCATCGTCCATTAGCAGAATACTTACGAAGTTTTGCAAAAGAGGATGGGTCAAATTGGGATCAGTGGTTAACATCTGCAATGCATGTGCACAATAACACACCGCACATAAGCACCAAACAAACTCCGTTCAAAACTTTGTATGGGTTCAATTCGGAAATGCCAACTAATCTCAAACGTAAATGTAGTCCGGTGTATAACACCGAAGATCCTTCAAAAATCCTTAAATATCAAATCCAAAGAACTCACGAACTAGTGAGACAGAACCAGGAGCGAGCAAAAGAATTATCAAAAATACAGTATGATAACTCTTTAAATCCTGTAGAATTTAAAATTGGTGATAAAGTACTGATGAAAAATCAGGCTAGAAAAAATAAATTTTCACCAATATGGATAGGCCCATATGAGGTCAAAGCAATAAAAAGTCCGGTTACCACTGAGATTTTAATAAAAGGAAAAGCTAAGAAAATACATAATAATTTACTGAAGTTGTTTCACAGTAATTAAATTATGTTATAAAAATAAAAATTAAATTAAATTAAAATTAGAATTACATTGAAAAATTCAATCAAACATTAAATTAAACCAAAAGTATGAAAATAAAATCAAACGAAACTAAATAAGTTTCATTAAACAGAGATATTGAATTTTTTTTTTTGAGATGAAAAAAAAAAAAAAAAAAAAAAAAAAAATTTTTTTTTAAATTAGATGAGACAAAGGTATTCATTAATTTTTTTTAAATTTAACATAGACATTTGAAAATTAAACTTTTTAATTTTTGAAAATAAATTTTCAAACATTAAATGAAAAGAAATTGATTTTAATCAATAAAGAATATCTAATTAATTATTTGTTAATAGAAGGTAAAAATTCAAAAGATTAAAAAGTCTTCAAGGGATTAAAAAGTTCAAAAGATTAAAAAGTTTCAAGAGATATTTAAGAAATTAAATTTAAATTATTTACAAGAGAAAACTCACAAATTTAATTAACCATACTAAAAAATAAAAATTAATATTTAAGATAAAATGATTATAAAAATCAGAACTACACATTTATTACACGAAACTTTTTCGAAAAGTATCAAAAACCGTGGTCCTAGTTCGGGCGGTAGCAGCAATAAAACTGAATCGACCTGGGGGACAACGCTATACAAGAGAAAGGAGCTATTCTGACGAAGTTCGAGGCCTCAGACGTTAATGAGTTAAAAGTATCAAAGGCTAAGTAATGAAGCAAAACATGTTTCAAGTAAAACATATAAGAAAGCATTTAAAAAAGAAAAAATACAACAAGAAAATATACAGACTTTTAAATGTTTGTGGAAGGTTACAAAGTGTTATTAAAAATTTGAAATTAAAGCGACAGATTGTATACACAACGAATCAAACAATTTTCCATTTAAACGAGAAAATCAATTAAGTCGTAAGATTTCTTTATGATTGAAAGGCTTACAAGTACAACGATTAAAAATTAATTCGGATATGCATAATTTGTTATTACAAAATGCATTCTGGTTTAAGAAAACCACGAAAGTACGTCTATAATGTGAAATACCTGCATTTAGTTAATACCTTTCTAAGAAAACGCTTAACCAGAACGAAACCAAAGTGTTTGATAAATATAAAGAGTCGCTTCCCAATTAACAATACTAGCAAACATAGCTTGTCAAAACTAAAAGCAAACTTAAATATAAACTAACGAAAATATGAACAACACAAAACACGAAATAAAAACGAAATTTGGCATATTTTTCGTAACTTCAAGACTTCACAAGAAGTAAAGTAGTTTAAATACTTCAATCGAGAAGAAAAGGGGTGACATATACTTGTCAGTAACGGTTATCAAATGATCATCATAAAACAGAACATCAGCAGAGTCCTCATAATAATGCCAGGAAGAAGAACAACTTTATCGAAATTCAAATAACTAATCATCAAAATTACTAGGGCCCACGAACAGATACACATAAATAAAGTCAAGAATATTAGATAGCTTATACAAAACTTATTTAGCACACAATATTACTAAACAATGTAAACATGCAAGGAATTTTAAAAAATTAACTGTAAAATGATGCCTGTCTCTTCTCACATATAAGTACTTTAAGATTGAAGAAAATTAAACCTCTTCAAGGTAAAAATTTTCTTTCATATGGGGGAAGGAAACCTACAATAACTTTGTCACCAAATAATCAAAAATCCTAAATTTAAGAGAATATACACAACAAATAAATAGAAAAGAGTGTAAAAAATAAGAAAAATAAACGTATAAAAGGAAAATATAAGATACAAATTGCTATTAAGAAATATTATTATTAAAAACAAAATTAAGGGAATTATTATTATAAGACAAAAAATTTTAAAGAAAAAACACTGCATATAAAAACTGCATATGAAAATCAAAGAAATCTATATTCCAAAAGTTATAACTTTTAATAATTATTAAATATTAATGTGTTAATGATTAAAATGAACCTTACATACATACATAATGCAAAATTCTGATAAATTCATGTGACGAAAAATTATTGCTTAATGAATAGAATAATTTTTCTTTGTCAGAGGGGGGAGGAATGTTGTGACTCATTCGTCACAAGCGAAGTTGAGTTGTTTTTATATTATAAATTACAAACACTGACCTACCTCAATAATAATGAAGCGATCAGCGTTTTTGCAATGCTTACCAACTGAAGTTTTCAGTCAAGCACCGAACAATTAAAATAATGCAACAGTCAGCTGAAAATAGCAATTAAGCACGGGCCAGCTACTTGAGCTGCGCTTCTGTTAACATAGCTCGAAATTGATCGCGGAAGTAAATGAACTCTTGTGGATTGAATTGCAATGTAGTATGTATTGTTTCTAGGTTAATAAACCGCTGTTGTTGAAAATATGTGTGTCGAAATATAACACGCGGAAATAAGCCAATTCGTGGTGCCAACGATGTCAAATATCGAGGTGACCAAACGAAGAATGTATATATGTAAATAAACTAATATGTATGTTTGTATATTTAAGTAAGTTTGTATATTTAATCGTTTATAAATCTTAAACTAAAAACTGTACTATAAATAAGAGTAAAATTAATAAAGAAAGAAGAGTGTTAATTAAGCAATCAAGAAGTGAAGTCTAATTTTAAACTTTCAGGTTACACCGATAAAGGAAAGGATTATTTGGTGAGTATAAATGTAACGATGTAAAAGTAAATATTTAACGTTACACAACAGAGTTGTGTGGGTTCGAAGGAGAACGCCACACAACAGTTTCCTTACCGTTCAAAAACGGACTTCAGAATTTACCAAAACTAGGATTTTCCAGACACATCGCAAACTCACAGTTTGTTCGGAATGAAGCTCGACTTTGCAAAACTTTAGAATTGAAAGCTGAATACGATAAGGTCCTCCAAGAATATTTAAAGTTAAACCATATGAAAATGGTCGCTTCTCCAAAGAATTCATACATTGCAAAGCACTATTACCTTTCACACCACGCTGTAATAAAGCTAGATAGCACAACAACCAAGGTTCGTGTTGTGTTCAATGCTTCCAATCCATCATCAAATGGTAATAGTCTTAATGACATCCTACACACCGGTCCAGTTCTCCAAACGGACCTTACACTTCTAATACTAAAATGGCGTTTTTATCAGTTTGTGTTCAAAGCTGATATTGAAAAGATGTATCGCCAAATCCTGATAGATCCCTGTCAAACGTCATTTCAACGTATTTTATTTCGCGATAATCCGAAAAGCGATATTCAAGATTTTGAGCTACAAACTGTTACTTTTGGAGTTAATTGCGCTCCTTACCTTGCTATTCGCACCCTATTACAGTTGGCAGATGATGTTAAAGAGCAATATCCACTTGCAAGTGACATCCTAAGACATAATATGTACGTCGATGACACCCTCGCAGGAGCTCATGATATAAAAACTGCAGTTCACGCTCGCGATGAGCTCATTGCGTCGTTGAAATCGGCTGGTTTCTCTTTGAAAAAATGGACATCAAATTCTAAACATATTTTAACAGGTCTTCCTCGAGATGACCTCCTCAAAGAAAACTTTCTCCTACTCGATGACACAAGTCACGTCAAAACTTTAGGAATACGCTGGAATGCTCATTCAGATTCCTTTTATTTCATTACTAAACCCATTCCTTACAATGATAACTTCACCAAACGTGAAGTATTATCCGAAATTGCCAAGTTATTTGATCCTGCTGGCTGGCTTGATCCATGCATTGTTTATGCTAAAATGTTAATGCAGCAGGTATGGCTGGAGAAAATTTATTGGGATGAGTTTATATCTCAGAATTGCCTTAAGAAATGGCACTCGTTTATAGCTTACTATAAATTCATAAATAATATCCAAATTCCAAGGTGGATTGATTATACTCCTGATTGCGATATCCAACTCCATTCATTTTGCGATGCGTCCGAGAAGGCCTACGCAGCAGCCATTTATGTTCGCATAGTTCAGAATTCATTAATTTCCACTCATTTACTAGCAGCAAAAACCAAAGTAGCGCCCGTAAAAACCATTTCATTGCCCAGACTCGAATTGTGCGGTGCAACTCTATTATCTGACATGGTCGATCATCTTTTACCGAAGTTAGAAGTTAAAAAGTGTAATATGTTCTTTTGGACAGATTCCACTATTGTTCTAGCTTGGCTTCGAAAGCCTCCATGTCATTGGGTAACTTTCGTGGCCAATAGAGTGTCAAAAATTGTCCAAGGCGTTGGTTCAAGCAATTGGTTCCACGTTGATTCCGCTTCTAACCCAGCCGATTTGGCTAGCCGCGGGCTACTTCCACAGGATCTTGTTGGTTACGACCTGTGGTGGCACGGTCATAGCTGGCTGCAACTTGCCCCTTCTCACTGGCCAAGCACGAGCCAAACGGATTCCTCTGAAACTCAGCTTGAAAAGAAACCCATCAAATCTAATTTTGCTTATTTTCTGAATTTTGAAGACATAACCGAACGTTTTTCTTCACTTCCAAAAGCGATAAGAATTATTGCATATATTTTCCGATTTTTCTATCGTACGCATCCAAAGCATTCTACGAACTTAAAAGAAGATTCTATTCTTATTACTTCTGGAGAAGTAAACCATGTTAAAACGCGACTTATGATTCTTGCTCAGAAAGTTGCGTACCCTGATGAGTCTTACTAAAAAAGAGCCACTCGTAGTTTCCAGCAAGATTTTAAATCTTAACCCATTTGTCGATGATTTGGGTCTATTAAGAGTTTGTGGAAGACTTGTTTCCTCCCCAGTACTCTCTTACGATGAAAGACATCCAATTATACTTCCATATGATTGTAATTTGTCACGTCTTATAGTCCAATTTACTCACCAAATTTCCCTTCACGGAGGTAATTAACTAGTTCTCCTAGTTCTCCGTTAAAAATCTTATAAAGACAATAATCCACAAATGTAAAGTATGCGTGATCCACAAGAAAAAGGTCAACTGATGAGCTCCTTGCCTCCAGAACGTACAGTACTTTCACGTCCGTTTGCCCATACCGGAATGGATTTTGCTGGTCCATTTGATATTAAAAATTACACCGGCAGGGCATGTCTTATAACAAAAGGGTACGTGTGTGTTTTAGTTTGCTTTTCTACCAAAGCAATACATCTTGAGGCGACATCAAGTTTGTCCACTCCTGCATTCCTAGCTGCCTTTAAAAGATTTGTATCCAGACGTGGCTGTCCACTCCACGTGTATTCCGACAATGGAACAAATTTTGTCGGCGCCTCAAAAGCATTAACGACAGATTTCAACCGAGCTTCTCGTGAAGTGCTTGTATCCACTTATAGTAGTCAAAATCTGTAATGGCATTTCATTCCTCCTGGATGTCCTCACATGGGTGGCTTGTGGGAGGCCGGCGTTAAAAGTTTCAAAACGCATTTCCGGAAAATCGCAGGTTCCTTTAAATATACTTTTGAGGAGTTCTCCACACTTCTTTCCAAAATTGAGGCATGTTTAAACTCTCGACCTCTATCACCGATGTCAGAAATTCCAACTGACCTTTCCTCATTGACTCCAGGTCATTTCCTTATCGGTACGCCAATTCTAGCACCACTAGAACCCAATATTCAGGAACAACCTATATCCATCATTAACCGATAGCAACAACTCAGGGCTCTTCATCAGAATTTTTGTACTCAATGGAAACACGAATACTTAAAAGAGCTCCAAAAACGCAATAAATGGAAAAAGCCAGAACCCAATTTAGAAGTGAATACCATGGTCGTTATTAAAGATGAAAACCTTCCGCCGAATGAATGGCGGCTTGGTCGTGTTACCAAGGTTTATTATGGCATTGATAAACGGGTCCGAGTTGCAGAAATCCTGACCGAACGAGGCACTATAACACGTCCTATCGTTCCAGTTAATTGATAAGCTTGTAATAGTCCCTTTTTTTGTCCTCATGCAGCTAAACTTTACTATTATTTTAAACTTATCTCTAAATATTTTTTTTTGTTGACAATATGGAAAACGGATCACATGGCGTACGGAATAATAAGCGAAACTCCAAGAAAATTTCTCCTAATGATCCCAAAAAAGCGCGCCAATCCAAAAGGAAGCAATACACATGCCGCATCAGTGAAGAAAATCATGCTCTACGCTATTGCACCGTGTTCCTCGCTATGAATACCGAGAAGCGAATGCGCCTAGTTCTTCTCCACAATTACTGCTCTAACTGCTTGGCGCTTAAGCATTCGCGTGGATCTTGTCGAAGCCAATTAGGATGCCACTACTGCCACGGAAAACATCACACCCTACTTCATATGCACGAGCGCTTGAAGAACAATCGGCGTGAAATGTCTCCTGAAAGCATATCGCCACCACCATCTGTTGCTTCCATTCTCTCGCAGCATGTAATTACCTTGCTTCCCTCCGCTGTTATACAGCTCGAAGTAAAGGGTAAAAGACATTTCGTCCGAGCCTTAGAGGATCCATGTACTCCATTTAGTCGCATCGCCACGGCAACGGTGCAAGAACTACAATTGCCGACAAAAATGGTGGGTACCGAAAAAGTATGTTCCGTGATAGTCCGATCACCATTAGCTACCCACCTGAGGATCGAAGCCAGTGCTCGCGTAGACAATCGCATCACTATGCGCACTCCAACCAAATCCATCGATGAAGCGATAAAAGAAAAGTTCCATAATGTCATGCTGGCAGACCCGAAATTTTTCAAGTCAGCTCCTTTGTCGTTCATCTTAGGGGCTGATCTGTATCCTAGGGTCATTCTTCCTGGTCTGATGCACAGCACTAGCGGTCTTCCGGTAGCCCAAAATACCGTTTTCGGATGGATCCTATCTGGATCCTGCGCTGTTTAAGCACCACATCTGTTTTATATAACACTAATTGAAATGAATGAATTTAAAAGGCAAATGCCCTTATCCTTAGACTATAAGTATTTTTTTCGTTGTATATTTACTCACAACTTCTATTCATCTTTAATTATAATCCGTCTGAACTGCTGACAGACCTGCTGCTCCGCAACCATAACAGCTGACAGAATAGGATCCACTATTTATCTGCCGCTCTTTTAGTTTTAAGCTTCAATTTAAATGTATTTCTTGTTAGGTCCCTGCACAAGTGTTAAAGACTTAATCGGGCACTTTGTGAAAGACCACCAAGGTAAGAACAATTAACTTAAAATAAAGAAAATAAGAAAACTAATAATTCCTATCTGAATTCATTTTTTCCGTAACGCATTTGGAGCTGCAAAGATTTCTACGACTAAACAATTAATTTTTTATTCATTATTAATTTTTTATTCGTTATTCATTTTGTATTCAGTATTCATTTTTTATCCATTATTCATTTATTGTTCATTATTCATTTTGTATTCATACTATCGCTTTGTGTTAATTTTTTAACCAAAGTAGAATGTTTTTAATTTGTTTACTATATGCATTGCAACTCAATAGAAAGAAGAATTTAAAAAACGATTGAAATTTACTTTTTGCGCATAAATTATTTTAAATTTATGAATATTTGAGAAAATAACTTATATACATACTTTCATGTAATAATACTTGAAAACAAAATTTAAATAATATTCAGTTATTTAGATGGGACCTTTTTTTAAGTTCCCTGAGCCAACCCTGAGCATAGGACAAGCCTCCGATAGCTACACTGCTGCACCAAAGTAAAAATATACTACTTTGGTTGAAAAGTTTACACAAAGCAATGGTGTGAATAAAAAATGAATAATGAATAAAATATGAATAATGTATAAAAACTGAATAATGAATAAAAAATAATAATGAATAAAAATTAAAAATAATGAATAAAATGAATAATGAATAAGAAATGAATGCATGAATGCAAAATGAATAACGATTCCTTGTAAATTGCATTCTTTGTGAATAGCATTCTCTATGAATAGCATTTATTTGAATAAAAAAATGAATGCATTATTCAGAATAACGAAAAATGAATAATAGAAATTATTAATAAATCAATTTTTTAAAATTGAATGTGAATTTAAAATTTTATTCATGGATCAATTTTGCATTCATTGAATGCATAGCGCAGGATATATCTGATACTTTAGTATATTTTTTATGTTTGAACGATGAATATTAAAGGATGTACGTATATCCTAAAGTATAGGTCACAAAACGTTCCATGACCTTAAAAAAATTTGTTAATACGACCCCATACAAACTGTAAGACGTAATTCTACGACAAAAAAACCGAAAATGCACTTTTTGAGATATGAACAACTTACTTTTTTTCAATAAAGTAGGCAACTCTAGCAAAAAAAAATCCAAAAATATATAATTTTTATTAAAAATCTCTTTTCAATTGCTGTCTAACGATACTTCATTTATAAAAAAAGGGTTAACAGATGACAGAGATATGATTTATTGAAAATAACTCCATTTTCAAGATTTTTCCTTAAATCAAAAATTGCTATCTCGATAAATGTAGAAAAAATGGCGACATAAAAAAATTATTTCTATTCTTATAAGTGGAAAAGGAGCATGAGTAGGGTTCCCAACTGTCCCGGATTTCGCGGGACGTCCCGCATTTCAGCTAAGTTTTAAGTGTCCCGCGACGACCCCTTGCGGGACGCCTTTTGTCCCGCATTTGAGAACTTAAGATTGTTTGTATCTAAATTTCCAATTCGACATGAAACATAGTTTACTAAAACTGTTTAATTTTATTATCAAATTGAATTTATCATTTATTTTTTATCCATTTTATTTATCAAAACGTTTTGTATTTATTTTTTGATGTTTTCATGAATTGGGCAAGAGTTGGAAAGAGATCTAAACAATATCAAGGAACCAATGCGATGGTGTAAAGCCATCGTGATACCCTTAATTCCTCAAAGAATAAAAGAAAATATTTAATAAAAAAAAAATTGCATATATTGTTGTCCCGCATTTTTGAGCCAAGTCCCGCATTTTTGATGGCTCCGTCCCGATTTTGTACTTTCCAGAGTTGGCAACCCTAAGCATGAGGTAAATTTTTTGAAAAATAACTTCCATTTGGCTTGGAATAGCCAGCACTATGAATAAGTAGAGTCAGAGTTAAGTTTCGTTTAGCATAAGTAAATTATCGAAATTATTTAGTATTTGTAAAGGGATAAAAAAACAAAAACCAATTTCGTTTAGTTGAAAATCGAAATAATCATAAAAGAAAAATGCATTTAAAGTTTATTGAAAAATATGATCTTATATGTTTTTAATAATATGTTTTTGATGTTTTTAATATAAAGTTGGCATTTTCGATACATTAAAAACCGTTAAACATTTCAATATACGGTGGGACTCTGAGCGGAGCTCGGTCGCCCAGGTACTAATGTCTAAAACACGTAAGCGTCTTAATTTTGGTGAAAAATTAAAAGTTATTGATGAGCTTAAAAAGGCAAGGAAATTTGTGTTAAGTTCAATATAAAACAACTTCACTATAGTTTCAACAACTCTTTTTTAACAAAAGCTGTGTGATTCAGATGGTGATGGATAAAAATGGAGGAATAATTTTAGCTTGGGGCCCACGCCCTTATTTTTTATGTATTTTGGCCTCCTAAACGCAATGGTGCAATGGAAAAAAGTCCGCTCTCTTATCTAACTTATATAGCTCTAAACAAACTTATATGATTGATAAAAAAGTTTGTTTTAAAGTAATAAGAGCCAATGGCGGCAACAAATTTTGATAAGAAATCGCCAATTTTTTTATAAAAATTTTTCATAGTTTAGCAGGCGATATAATTTTTCTAGAGTAATAAGCAGGCGAAAAATTGTTACAAAGAACCGCGCGAGTTTTTAGAAAAATTTTTCAGTTTTCCTTTTTGCAAGTGATGACCAATTGTGTTGTGTGTGTTATTAAATGTTTGCACACAATTGACCGAGAACTGGACCTACATGTTTTATGCCGACTCCGAACGGCTAAAGTTCATGTTCTCATGAAGCTTTACATGGCATTATTTACTCTCTGAGGTTTGCCATTGTCTGCAAAGAGGTGGTGACCGATCAGAAAAATTTTTTATTGAAAAAAACTTTTCGCCGCGGTTGAATTGTCACCACAATTCATATATAATACACTGGTTCATATATAATACACTCAATAAGTCAAAAAATACCAGTAAAAATAAAAAAAAAGACGAAGGAATAGTTTTGAGTTTGAGCAATAAGCGCCGCAGGCGAAAAATTGTTGTAAAAAATCGGGCGATTTTGTATAACAATATTTCAGTTTAGAGGCTATTTGGTCAAATACATGTTCAGCAAATATGTTAAATCAATAAGACCGTCAGTTGACACGCTTGTTGCGTTTTTTAAAATAGCAGGAGAGCTTTACGATCCTGTAAGAACTCACTTACATTGCCTCAAGAGCCGGAAAGTGAATCCGATTGGGATTCTGATTATATATGGCGGAACCATATGGACAATCTTCACAAATTATACGCGATTAAAAAAGTATTTATTGTCTCTTTTATTTATCATAATTTTCAATAATATCACCTCTTTATTTATTTCAGAAATGAACCAAATCCCCGCTGGTGCAAAATGTTCAAATTTCTTTTTGGAGTTGTTGCGCCTCTGTTGTTGCAGGAGCAACATGATTTATGCCAGCACCAATCAGGTATATATGTAACGTTTTGATAGCGTTGATTTATTTTTTTAACCTTAATCATTTTTCCAAAACAGGCCTCTTCCTAAAAAAAGCGGATTTCTGACAAATACAAAGGATTCTGAACGGAATCACATTAACAACCTCCAAAAATTGCACGCCATAAAAATGGTTATATCAACTAAATTGGTTTTTCATAAAAATACATTTTTTAACACTTTACTCTTTCCAGAAATCTGCCAAATCCTCGTTGGAGCAAAATGGTCAATTTCGTTCATGGAGTTGTTGGACCGCTATCAATGCAGGAGTAACTTTAATGATATCAGCATCAACCAGGTATGTTAGGATCTATTTAATAGCTTTTATTTTATGTTTTTATCTTTAACCATGTCGTCATAGAAAGACTCATCCTTGCAAAATGTGGATTTTGGAGGAATCTTAACGATTATGGACGGAACCAAATGGATGACTTACCAAATTATACGCCATCAAAAAGGTATTTATAATCTCTTTTATTTAGCATAATTTTCAATACTTAAACTTCTTTATACCAGAAATGTGCCTAATTATCGCTGGAGCACAGTCTACGACCAACATTCGTGCTGAGCGGAACTTTTTCTCTCCCTTTCGAGTTATGCGTTAACCTAGTAAATTTGTCGATTTCGTGAGTGTTTTACAGCAGCTATCAACTGCTTATATTAAAACAAACCACAAACAATAAACTTTCTGTAATTTAAAAATTAAATTAACTATATTTTTCTAAATAACTAAATTAAATTCAATAAAAGGGGTGCAACCCCAAAAAAAACAAGAAAATGACTGATCCACCGGACATATACAAAAATAAACCAAACAACCAACCCATGATTGAAATAGACAATTCAAAAACTTTACCTATACAGTCTTTTGGCCCAAAATATCTGGTTATGTCCAGGAAAAATAGCTCCGAAACTCTTGCCAACGTTTCACCTTTTTTAATAAAAAAAAAAGTTGATTACACGTGCTGCGGTGAACTGGAAACATGTAAAAAACTAAAAAATGGTACCATCTTATAAAAAACAAAAAACTTAACTCAAGCTAATAAACTAGTCAAACTCTCTGCTCTATCACCTACAATTAAAATAGAAATAACAGTGCACAACACTCTCAATTTTTCACGAGGTGTCATTTATTCCAATAACCTTCGAGACATTGATAAAGAAGAAATTCTTAAAGTACTTAAAGACCAAAACGTTTGTGACGTGTACAAATTCTTAAAAAAGACCAATAATGGTTTGGTTGAATCGGGATTAATTGTTCTAACTTTTGCTGCTCTAGTTCTGCCTAGTGATATTAGAATTGGATACGAAAAAGTAAATATTCGTCCATACGTTCGATTACCATTAAGATGCAATAACTGCTACAGATATTAGCACATTGATTAAATTTGCAAAAATGCTAAAATATGCCCTAATTGTTCAAATAATTTTCATTTAAATCCTGAACTTGAAGATAAGTGTGAATTTTCAATGAGCTCCATAAACTGTAAAGAAGCTAACTCTGATAGCAACAATAAAATAATGTGTTTGACAAGAAGTGTCCAATTTTCATAAAAGAAAAATAAGTGCAAGCTATTTGCATATTAGAAAAAATTGATAGATTAAGAGCGATAGCAACATACAAAGAGCGACATTCTCACAATTCTCCGACCTTTGCCTCCATAGTGAGCAGCGGTAACATCACAACTCTGCGATCCTCTTCAACAGCTACAAACATGCATAGCAACAATGCCAACCTCACAATTCAGCCTTCCACATCATCTACAACACGTGAAATAGTAAAGTACAGCGATTTACCTGCGGAGCAGAAATTTTAACAGCAATATCTCCAACAACACCTCCACCTATTCCCAAGAGAACAAAAGCAAATACAATAAAAATTCTTCGAATAAATACCTCAAAGAGAACAAAATCAGCACTCAAAAAGAAGTCTCTGAATGCAAAAAAAAATAAAACAAAACTCATCTAACAAACAAAACAGTGCTGGTGACTCTTCGGAGTCTATGTCTTGTGACTCTCAACTTGCATAATATAAGTTAAGATTTCTTTAATTAGTTTAAATAAAAAAAATCTTTTTTGGTCAACACGACCTTATTTTATTAGTTCTCTCTTAAGACTGCTACTTAACATTTTCTATAACTTATATGAAACCTAAAACTAACTAATACAACCAAAAGCTTGGGCTTGCATGCGCTGCAGGTGAACGGCTTGGTTTTACGTGCGCTGCAGTTGAACGACTTGATTTCACAATTGTTGTTTTTCTGGAACGTCTGGAGAAACGTCAGCAGTTTTAATTGAACGGATGCGCGTGCAGCTTTAGGTGACTTATGTTGTGTGAGAATAGTTGACATGTGGAATGTTAACACTTCCCCTCTTAAAAACGTTCGACCACGAGCGTTATTAGAAGTAAGGTATGTTGTTAAAGCTTATGTATGGTTGCTGATCTCTTGGGATATCCTGGGTTTGGCTAAGACAAGCTTTTGCTATTGGCATAGGGTTTGCATCCAGGTTTGATGCGATGATGATTTTATTTTGGTCTTTCTGCCAGAATTTGCAGAAAATTATAAGGATGCCTAAAGTGGCTGCAACTGCTCCAATTGTTAGTGTTCCATTGGATATTGTTACTGCTTTTAAAATTTCTATTTTCTGGGTATTATTTAAGTGGAGTTCCCTGAGAGCTTCAAGTGAAAGTAGGTCGATTCGATCCTTTTCGACTGGGGTTGGTTGCAGGACTGCTGGAATAGCTTCCATAGGGATTGAGTCGTAATTGGTGTAGGTTTGGCTTCCAATTCTCAATGTCATGTTGTGAAATTTTATCAGTTGAGTTCCCATTATTTTTTGGACTGTTGCGTTCGCATCTATTTATCCATTGAATCCATTAAGTAATAATGTACCAGTTTGTATTTCTTCTATTTGTGGAATGTGATGCCCATTGCTAATGGTGCAGGTTGAATTCAAACTATTTATTATTCTAGGTATGCAAGTATAATTGCTAATATTAATAATTTGATCGTGTTTACAAATTTCAATTTTCTTATAATTATTACAATGATTTTTAATTCCATAAATTTATTTACTTCCTTTTAATATTTCTTTATATTCGACATTAATTATAGCTTTATTAGCTTTTATTACAGGTCTTAAAATAATTTTTTTAAAAGTTTCTTTTATAGTTAAAGGTATTTTTACCAAGTACAAAATTGTCATATTTTTGCTTATTATATTTATCTTTGATATTTCTAATGCTTCTTCAGCATTTCTAAATGGCATTTCTTCATCTTCCAATTTTTTTAAAGCAATTTCTATTTCATATTTATTTAACAGTAATGAGTTTAATATGTCATTTTTCGCCCACTGTATGGCGAATTTTATGTTAATCAATTCTTCTTTTATTAATCTTATTCTTTTCTGTATATTTATCATGGTTTCGTTTTCAATATTCGAGTCTTTTCTTATGCTATTAAAAAGTTTGTTCACTATTTGGGTAACATTATTGATCCTTTCGTTAAAAACTTCGTTTATTACTACTTGTTTGTTATTGTTGCTATATAGCATATTTAAATTGTTATTTATTATCTCCAAATCTTCGTGATCAGGGGATCCGGCTATAAATTTCCAGGCGGTACCCAGAATATTAATTGATCTCTTTTGTCTGGATTCGTTAGTTGGTTTTAGGGTATCGAGAATTTGGATTAGCTCGTGCTTAAGGATAGGATATAGGATGCTGTCTTTTGGAATGTTTGAAGCTACAAATTTATGTATATCCATGAGGAACTGCTCATATTTGCTTAGGTCGATTAAGTGCATTAGTCTGAAGGCTCCGTTTTGGATTTTTGCTGGTCCGCCGTTTACTGTCACCAATTGTGCAGAGGTGTAGTCGTATATGTTCATAGTGGCAGTGGTTGAGTATATGAGGAGGGATCTGAAAAAGGAGGGGAATTAACTTTCTGGTTTTTTATGTTGCTTTTATGTACTTTCTTTCCTGATTCTGTCAAAACGGTTGAAGTTTTGTCTTCCTTGACTACTTCTCTTCTAAACCTTGGTGAAATTTTTGTACCTAACCTTTTATTAATTTTAACATAAATTATTTCGCCTTGGTTATATGATATTATGGGTTCCCTTTTCCTATTATGGTAAGAAAGGTCCTTTATTTGTTTATTTTTGAGTGCGGCAATATTTTCTTCTCTTGCTTTTTCAAATTGGGTTGGGTCTGAGGAGACTCTTCTCCCGAAAAATACCTCTATCGGTTTCTTCTTGGTGGTTGAATGTACGGTATAGTTATATTCATAGACTGAGTTATCGAGAAGATCGGAAAATGAACTGAAAATTCGTTCTGCTTTTAGGCAACGCATTATTTCTGAAAGGGTAGAGTGGAAGCGTTCCACTTGGCCATTAACAGAAACTGTATAGGGCGGTGTTTTAAAGATTTTGATTTTGAGAACGTCTTCTAGCATAAATTTTATTGTTGCAGAGTTAAGGGATGTTTCGTTGTCAATTACCACCGATTCGGGTACTCCGAATTGGAAAAAGAGCTCTCGTAAGGGTTCTCTGACGTGTTCTATTGCTCTAGATTTAAGGATTTTGGTTTGCGCACATTTCGAAAATTTATCTATTGCTGTTAGTACTACATTTTTGTCAGTCATATAGATGTCAATATGTAAAATTTGTCCTGGGAATTGTGGTATAGGCGTTTCGCCCAATTCTGGTTTGCTGGGGTGACGATCGTATTTTTTTCTTTGCACACCGAGCACTGCAGAATTATTTTATTTATTTTCTTCGTCATTGTTGGAAAATAAAAATTCTCAAGAATTTGTATTTTATTTTCTCTACAGCTTCTGTGCGCTCTTTTATGGGTTTTGATTATGATTTCCTCTTGCTCTTGTTCATTCGTTACATCTTGAACCTGAAGTTGCGTAAATCGAATTTTATAATTGTTGAAGTGCGTTGGATAAATTTCCTGAATTTTCCCCATGATTGATTCTTCTGCTTTAATGCAGTTAACTACAGAAGGATTCAGATATCTTTTAAGCAGGTTCACTAGTTTTCCTGAATCGAATACTGGTTCTTCTATTTCGTGCCTGTGGTAGGTAGGAAACACTATTTTAAATTGATATGTTGAGGTTACCCCTGTTTTTAGAAATATTTGGTTTTTGAATACGTTAATTGGTATATCTACGCTCGGAATTAAATTGTCTGAAGAGCTTTCATCGCTGTGCTGGGATATGGATAGGGAGTTAATTGGTTCGGGGGTGTCTTAGAAAGTCAGTCGGCTACAACATTGGTAGTTCCTGGCTTGTAGTGGAGTTCATGATTGTACTCCTCTAATATGGCCTTCCAACGTTTCATCTTCGCGTTATTATTTTTATTGCTAAGTGCATGAGTTAAAGGCTGATGGTCTGTGAATATCTTTACCTTGGCAGAGCCGTACAGGTAGTTTCTAAAATTATTCAGAGCCCAAATTATCGCGAGGAATTCTTTCTCGTTAGCGGCATAGGACTCTTCTGTTTTGTTCAGAGTCCTGGAGATAAAAGCTATTGGTGTTTTTTCTTGGGAGAGGACCGCACCGATGGCATAATTTGAGGCATCGGTGGTGAGATGAAATTCTTTGTTAAAATCGGGGTATGAGAGGATCAAATCCTCGGACATAAGTGATTTTTTTATTTTATTGAAGGCATCCTTACCTTCGTCATTTAAATGGATTTCTATTTTTGCGGACTTGTTTTTGGATATACGTCCTTCTTCCCCTCTTAAGAGTGAGGTTAGGGGCTTTGCTAGCGTGGCGTAATCCTTAATAAACCGTCGATAGTAGCCGTAGAGGCCCAAGAATGAGCGAAGTTGTTTAATGGTTTTTGGGTAAGGTATTTTTGTTATCGCTTCCACCTTAGCAGGGTTCTTTGTTATTCCTTCGGATGAAATAATGAAGCCTAAGAATTCTACTGAGTCTTTGAAGAAGTGACATTTGTCTAGCTGTATTTTCATGTTGGCATCGTCGAGTGTCTTAAAGATTTGTTTTAGGTGAAGGGCGTGTTCATGCTCGGATTTGCTAAATACCACTATATCGTCTATATAGACGTAGCATATTTTTCCGATATGGTGGCGAAGGATATCATCAAGGGCTCGCTGAAATATGGAAGGGGCGTTTTTGAGTCCAAAAGGTAGTCTCGTGAACTCGTATTTACTGTTATTTACCGCGAATGCCATTTTTTCTATATCTGCTTCTTTGAGCAGGATTTGGTGGAATCCGCTCTTCAGATCTAAAACTGAGAAAAATTGGTTTTTTCCTAGTTGGGATAGTACTTCGCTTCTTTGGGGTATTGGGTACTGGTCGGCTTTGGTTATTGCATTTAATTTTCGGAAGTCTATTACAATTCTATATTGTTTGTTTCCTTGGGAATCTGGTTTTTTTGTAACTACCCAGACGGGTGAGTTATAGGGTGACCTTGACGGTCTAATGATGCCATCATCTAACATTTTTTTATATGAGTTTCTACTTCGCTTTTTAGCGACATCGGGTAAGGATAGTATCTTGTATAAACTGGGGTGTCCTTGTTTGTACTTATTTCACCTACGACTTTCGTGGTGTACGTAAGTTTGTCGTTGGGTTCCGAGAAGAGCCTATCAAAGTTTCTGACTAAATTATTAATAGCATCCCGCTGGTTAGCTGACATATGATCTTCTTTGATATTAAGTGTATTCACGGTTTTTGACGCAAGTTGTTTTATTCTTATCTTGGTACGACCTTTAATCGTCATAAAGTCATCTTTGACGTGGATAACTGTTTCAAGTTCCTTGAGGCTGTCGTTTCCAAGGATACCATGGAATGAACGTAGTGTAGGGAGAAGGTAAAATTTGAGTTTCGAATCTGTGTTAAAAAGGCTTAAAAAGGCATGTTCTTTGATTTCGACGTCGCCGGCTATGGATTTAGCAAAAACGTTGGTTTCATTTTTGGTGGGGTTTGGAACTATCGAGGGTTGAATGTAATTCTTTGTTGATCCTGTGTCGATGAGGAATTTAACTATGGTTCCACTCTTCGTCCTGGCTTCAAAATATGCCAACGAAGAGTGCGTCAGTCTAAAAAATGCATGTCGGTCATGTCGAGAAAATCGTTGTCCTGTAGTTCTACGTTGTGAGGGTTTAGGCGATGAGTAGAGTTTTGTTCGAAGCACTCGTCATTGTCAGTCGTAGTTTGAAACTGTTCCTCTTCATTGAAATATTAGGCGTGTTTTATTCGTTCTGGTTAAACCAAAAAGGTTCAAAATTACATGCAGAACACTAACAAAGAGATGAACTAGCTCAGTCGCTGGTTCATCTCGTTGAACTGGTTTTTGTTTCGCTACGGCCCCATAGATGTCGCTATTTTTTATTTTTTCTTTGATTCATAGTCACCCATTACCATCAAATGAAAGAGCTGTGCTTATTTATTTACAATAAATAAGATGAATGAATGCGAAAGAATCGTAAGTTTATTTTTTAACATTTTTTTTTTTTTTAACTCAATTAAAAATCAAATAAACTTTTTGTTAGCGGGCAAAAATGCACGAAGAAGGAAATGCGTGCATTGCTTAATGCCTATGGCAGCCGTCTAGAAGACTTCAAGCATCCTGTTTGGAAGAAATATGGAATGGCGGCAGTTATGTAAGATCTCATGAGCAGAGGAATCTTTGTAACATTCAATTATAAATTTTTAATTATTTTATTGCATAAATTGTTATTTTGCTAGGTCCAGCCAACAAGCGTTATGCAGGCTTCAAATCAGCGTTTTTGTGTGGCATACGGCAGCCATATACACACAAGTTCGATAGTTAAGAAGCTAGTTCGCCAGGTTGGCACACAAGTTGGCTTGTTGACAAAATTTTTTGATTTTCTCTGTCCAACAAAGCAAAAAAAAACATTTCTATAGTCATTACGAAACCAGGGTTGTATTGAAACATAAGTGTAGTACTATGTGGAGTACATTTTAATGATTTAAGTACGATATGAGAAATGTTTGGTACTTTTTGTTTTCTATTTGGTAGTACTCTATGTAAATTGCATACTGTATACGTGATAACTTTGTTAGGATTCAGTAAAAAATTTGTATCGAAAAAAGTTAGCAGGTGTGGAAGACTTGGAAAGCATTTTTGCTTTATTTTCCCCACACAAAAATAATTTTATTTCGAAGCAATAAATACTTTTTTAAGAGAACATTTCTCCTCTTCTCAAATGTAACCGTGTGTGTGCCAAACAAATTCCGTAATTTGAACGCTCGCTTTCTCGAACACATACAAGCCGCCATATTGTTTGCGAACACGAATTCCAGATGTGAAAGCCACATTAATATGCTGCTAAATCAATTGTAATAATTGTTTTGGAACCAGCTGTTTGATGTCATCATCGCCGACAATACCCCAAGCGGTCAGAAGCTAAACTTAAAAAAGTTTAACCAATGCGATCTATTCGTTCATTAGGTTAAACCAGAACGAATAAAACACAGCTATTGTGTCGTATCGGAATCTATATGGAAGTTTCTTTGTATCTTATTCGGGGTTTGTTGCTAACTGTTCGGTGGTCTTTTGCCATAGAAATCATTGGGACGTGGTCTATTCATTTATTTATTTATTTATTTATTTATTTGGATAAGCTTAATACAAGCAGTTTAAATACTTAAAACATAAACTTAAAAACTAAAATTTATAATTAACAGGGAGTATCTTAATTTACAATTGTATTATATCATGTACTGGAAGAATACATTAGAGAGGCGTAGCTGTGAAAGATGTTGAATTGGAAAATCTAAAGATGACATTATAACTGCGTTCTTCGAGATAAGATTTAATCCATGTTATAAACGGATGTAGAAAGGATGATAGTGTGTGAGATTTTGTCAAACGCTTTACTAAAGTCGGTGGAAACTGCATCAACTTCGTAACCATTTTCCAACGAGCATAACGCGTTTGAAACAAATTCTGTGAGGTTGGTGGTAGTCGATCTACCTTTGAGGAAGCCATGTTGACTAGGGGAAAGATAGATTTGCAATGGAAGAAGAGAATGTCGTAGATAATACTTTCAAAAAGTTTAGGAGCACATGACAGTTTTGCGATAGGTCTGTAATTAGAAATATCATTTCTAGGTCCTTTTTTATGTAAAGTTATTATGTACGAGTTCTTCCATAACTTTCGAAAAACAGAGTTAGAAATAGAAAGTTGAAAGAGAGTCAAAAGGGAATAAGCCAAAAAGTTCGCGAATTTTTTGATGACAATAGCAGGCAACTCATCGGGTCCAGGAGAATAATCATCTTTAAGATTATGTAACTTTGCTTAGACATCAGCTAATGTTATATCAACAGAAATCAGTGACGTTTGAGCACAGTTCCTTAATGAAGAGAAGTATTCATAGTCTAGTTCATCGTTATGACTTGTGAATGACTGACTGTAGAAATTTGCGAATAGGTTTGCAATTATTTCCGGGTTGTCTGAGGAGATATCTGAAAAAGTAAGGGTTGATGGGTAGTTGTCAGATTTTCTTTTGATATTAATGAACTTGTAGAAGCTTTTAGGATCCAACAACAATTTAGTTTCAATATGAGGAAGGTAAGACTCATATAGGTTTTCACAAAGTGTAGAAAAAATATTATAGACGTGAAGATAATTTGTGAGGTCAAGAGAAGAACGAGAAAGTAAATAAGTACTCCAAAGTTTGTTCCTCTTATTACGAAGTGAACGTAGTTCTTTATTGTACCAGGGAGGAGATGACGAAAAGTTCTTTTGCTTAGTACAGGGGACTGATTGTGCGAAGCAGTCAAAAATTTTGTCATAGAAGAGAGCAACAATATTATCAACACTGCCATGCGCATTATCGAAAATATGTTGAAAATCGATTCTAGTCAATAACATTTCAAGTTTTACAAAATCAGTTTTACGAAAGTCGAAACTGTACGCGTGCTCAAAGTGTATGTTTATTGTGTTATGTTTGAAACAAAATTCTAAAAGGTATCAATTATTTAAATGTAAAATCATTTTCCGTTTCAAGGCATCCACCGAATCACAAAAATTAATTAAGCTGTAGCTATTGTTGAAATCACTACACATACATCGTAAAGGGTCATGAAGGGCAAAATTTGAAGTGCACTGGCTCAACTTAAAAAGCACAAAATGTCTAGATACTCTTCTTGGGATGTTAAAGTTAAGAGATGAGAGAATATATTGGGAGTCAATTTCACCACAAAGTAATTTATATAGGAAGGTGACATTAAGCACCATCCTTCTGCTTTTCAGGGAAGGCAGTAAAATTTGCTTAAGGCGGGTTTCATACGAAGGAAGAATAATATCTGGGTTCCAACGATGATGACGTAAAGCAAAAAGTAAAAACTGTTTTTGAACCGATTCTATTGCATCAATGTGGACGTGATATTGAGGGTTCCATACTACGGAAGCATATTCAAGAATAGGTCTTACGAGAGATATATATAGTAATTTGGTTGTGAAGGCATCATTGAATTCTTTCGCCCATCTTTTAATGAAACCAAGAACACCTCTAGCCTTATTTACAGCCAAATTTACGTGGAGATTGAAGCGAAGTTTTGGATCCATAATTACACCAAGATCAACAAAACTATGAACAATTTCTAAATGGATGTTATTTATAGTGTAATTTGTGCTATGAGCAGTTCTACGTGAGAAGGTCATTGATTTGCATTTTTTTAAGTTAAGGTTTAATAGGTTGAAGTTACACCAATCCACTAGTCTGTTTAAATCAGATTGTAAAAGGTGTTGTTCGTCGAGTGACTTGTAGGTAAGAAAAAGTTTCACATCGTCAGCAAACATTAAGTCGTCACAATGTTTAATTGCCGAGGGAAGGTCATTAATAAATAGTAAGAATAAAACCGGTCCAAGATGACTTCCTTGCGGAACACCAGATGTAACCATAATATTTTGTGATAGAGAATTTTTATATAAAACTTTTTAAAAACGTCGCGATAAATAAGATTCTATCCAATTAAGCAATTTTACAGGAAACCCAATTAGCTTAAGTTTATTCAATAGAAGATTATGATTGACGCTGTCAAAAGCTTTGCTAAAGTCCGTATAAATAACGTCAGTCTGTTTTCCCAAAGTAAAACCTTTTATTACACGGGATGTAAACTCCAAAAGGTTTGTTGAAGTTGATTTACCCTTTAAAAAACCATGCTGAGTGACAGATATGGAAGATGATACGAAGTGGGTTAGTTGTTCAGTTATGATTTTCTCAAATAATTTAGGGATTGCGCTTAATTTGGCGATGCCTCGGTAGTTAGTGACATCAATTTTGGAGCCAGATTTATGAAGGGGTATATTATATGAATCTTTCCATATAATGGGAAAATGTCCACTTTGCAGGGATATATTGAATATGTTTGATAGAGGAGCACACAGGTTGCTAGCACATTCCTTTAGAATGCAATTCAGAATTTCATCAGGGCCAGTCGAAAAAGAGCATTTAACTTGACGAAGGTTATGCATAACAATAATTGAGTCTATTACTGGAGTTTCAAAAGAGCTAACTGGAGGTAAATAAGGATGCTCAGAACACATATTAAATGGTATGTTGGAGTAAGTTGATTTGAAGAAGCTTGCAAACATGTTGGAAATAACATTGTCACAAGACGATTCCTCTTGATTGAATCTCATAAGGGGTGGAAAGTTGGAAGCCTTACGTTTTGAATTAACAAAAGTATAGAAGAGTTTCGGATTATCATTAAATTGAGATTTGATGTTGGCTATATAAGCAGAATAACACTGTTTATTTAATAGCTGGTATCTGCAACGACAAGATGAATAACAAGCAAAGTCTATATTAGAACCAGATTTTTTATATTTTTTAAATAAGCGATTTTTTAAATTTTTTAGTGACTTAAGTTCACTTGTTAGCCAGGGTGGACTTAAGGGTTTAGAATTAATTTGCTTTGTTGGGACGCACAATGAGAAGCACCTTTGCAAAGTATCATTAGAAAACTGTACCGAGGTTTCGACGTCATAATAGGAATACGGTGGTTTAATAGATAGAATCGATGACCAGTCAGTCTGCGAGAGTAAGGCGTTGAGTTTAACATAGTCTGTACTTTTGAAATTATATATTTTTGTATTTCGCTTATCAGGTGTAAGTTTATTTTCATTTTCATGAGCAAGTAAAACTGTTATTTCAAGAGTTGGATGATGTTCATCCTCCGGAAAAGATACAGGGTTTGAGCGATTGAGATATACAGTAGTGCATCTATCTACAAACACAAGGTCCAGCGCTCTATGGTTTTTATTAAAAGTATTATTGACTTGTTGAAGACACAGGTCAGATAACTTATCTAAAAAATCATTAATCCAATTACTAGTGGAAACAGGTGTAAGAAATGAAGAGTCATCTGTCGAATTCCAAGACACAAAGGGAAGGTTAAAATCGCCCAACATAATAAGAACATCATTATTTTTTAACATATTATGGACTTGCTCGATGGCGTTTATATGTCTTAAGTAAATTGATATGTCACAATTAGGAGGAATGTAAGAACAGGTAAGATAAGCAATGTAATTATTTAATTTAACTGAAACACAAATAAACTCCAGTTCACTAGTGTCGAGAATTGTTAATTCATCAGATGCAAACGAGATATGAACAGCTATCAGAACACCACCACCGATCTTATTATAACGATCTTTACGGAAAATTTGATAATTTTTACACATTATTTCAGAATTTAGAATATTAGAGCGAAGCCAAGTCTCCGTGAAAATTATAATGTTATATTCGAAATCAAAACTGTTAATGAACATTGCAGAAAGTTTGGAATTAAGACCTCTTACGTTTTGGTACACAAGTTCTAATTTAGACTTGCGATTTGTTAATCGTTTTTTGGATGAGATTGCGGGCTATTTCGCGGACGAGGCAAGTGTACTACATTTACTAATCGCGGATTATTTTTGAATTCGAATTCGCGTACAATTGTATTTCGCGGCCAGAAACTTACATCAACAATAGTATTAAATAAATTTTCTGGAACTGTCAATCTAAAGGAAGTAGTTGGACGTGCGTTAACGTATTTGAATTTATGAATAGAAATAGAAAGAGTCGAAGAACATTTCAACTTTGATTTAATGAAAAAATCTATATCATTATCTTTTGTATCAGATGCTAAGCGCGAAACAAAGATTGATTTAGTTGGAGGAATAGCAATCAAAGGTTTAGGAACAGAAATGTCAGAAATAATTGCAATTTGTTGGACATCAGCAACAGTAGGAGCAAGAGAAGCAGCTTGTGCATACGATATTTCAGGCAAAGCGAGAGGTGGAGCTGATAATGGAAAAGGAGCAGACATAGACAAATTTGCCGAAGAAGAAAGAATAGGAGGAGGAGCATCCGTGTCCATGTCGTCAACGTTGTGTTGTTCTATAGAAGGTTGTGTTGGTGTCGAGTAAGTTTTCTGTTTGCTTCGAAGGGTCATCTGTTTCTTTTTTCGCTTTGGTGAAGGAATTGACTCATCAATATATTTAAATTCATTGAAAAGAGTTTGATATTTTAAAAATTTATCAGAAAGTGAAGAAAGTTCTCTACTTATTTCCGAGAAACCTTGCTTCGTTTGCTTAAAAAGCTTATAAAAGTTAATGTCGGCCAGCCTACACTTCTCACAAGACCAACGCAACCCTTTACCTTCATCAATGGCATCTGCCACTCGACCTGACACTCCTGCACAGGTACTTTCTCCTGTGTTGAAAGTAGATGGTTACTCGCGGACACAACACAATTATCTGAATCTGAAGAGAATACAAGATCTAGCTGCCTACCAATATTGTTAGTTACTCCACTCAACTGGTAAAGGCCGGAGTCTGAAAGACAGCTTGTGAAGAGAATTTCTTTTTCAGATGTGGCATTTGTAGGAAAATAGTAGCACTCGTCATCTGACAGAATCCATTGTAGTGTAGAATACCCTGTAACCGCCTGCACTATCACACTAATTTTAAACACATCACTATGTTATGATAAAACTCAAAAAGTATAACACTTTTGTTTATGTAAAATTTAAGGCTCTATATATTTATTTTAAGTTATTATATATTTAACATTTTGACTCAATTTGACTATTGTCAAAATACTGTTAATTTACTTTTTAAGGAGGTGCACCTCAAAAATAAACATTCAGTTCCAAGCATTCATCTGCTTATTATTAATTCTAAGGCCTTTTGAGCATTCAACTGCTCAGGCTAAATAATATAAATAAATAGGCCAGTGGCGTTTTTAAGCGCCGGCAAACTATTAGGCAGGGCCTATAACAAACCAATAAAAACACACCGCGTTTTAAACTCGTCAATAATTTAAATAAGCGATACAGAATTTCGCGCATCAAAGCAAATCAAATCAAACATTTAAATCCCGAACACTACATGGCGATCCTGCATAACACGGACCGATTTTCTGAGACGCTAGCAGAGTGCGTCCAACCAGGTGGCGGCACCGGCGCACTACGATTTTGCCCAACATACCCGGGTCCAAAAAAATTGACACCGTGGCGATACCAACGGCACCAGCAAGACGTTGCACCGACACAATCGTCCAGACGTGGTGACCGAATTTTCAAATTGGAACAAAAATTTGCAAATTTGAAATCCAAAATCAATGCGGAGAAGCCGCTAGATTTCCAAATCCCATCCCGAGTCTTGGGATTGATATGGGAAGAACTTGCATATGAGCTGGAGCTAGAGAAGCTGCTGGAGCAGCAAATATAAACACACACACATACACACACACGGCACATGAATTATTTGAATAACGAATTATTTATATTATTATTATTATCTACTAAAAAACTAAAACTTACTTGAAAGAAAATGAACTAAAAACAAAAAAAAACCATTAACCCATTCTTTTAATAAATTTTTAAATTTAAACTGTTTACACTTCAGCACTTTTAACTTTTCTTATTTAAGAACTCGCGAAAATTTTTTTTCACGCCCACGCGACCGGCATTGTTTTCATTCATTGACTGAAACGTCAGTCAATCACCTGTTGCTTTATGCATCTTTCGCATATATATTTGTAATAGATTAGTGCTATGATCAGAGGGTGTTTCATACATACTAAAATATGTATGACACGATCAAGTAAAATATAAAGATGGTCAATTCACATTAAACGAACATATAATTGTTGGAAAAATTTAAATTCAATAAAAAATATACAAATATCGAAAATACAGTGGTGAACACATAAAAATATACTAAAAACTTTTGAGAACTTAAAAAAAAATTAATGTAATGAAAATTGAAAATAAATAAAATTGTTGAGTTTTAAAATAAAATTAAATCAATTCATATAAAAAAATTAATATATAAGCAAAATTATAAAAAAAAATATATAAATAAAATTTTTTAAGAAAATAATTTTGAATGTAAATTTCTCCATAATAAGGGAAGAAAAAAAAATTTGCCAAAAATGTATAATTTCGATATAAATATAGTATGTAAAAACCTACAAGTTTTTAAGGGTAATTTTGATCAATTAGAGGATTTTATAACGCAATCAGAGTTATTGCATGATCTTATTAAAGATGAAGATAGACCTATTTATATAAAAAACGTCTATAATTTTAAATTATCAGCCCAAGTTCGCAGCATTCTTGGACGCTCAAATAAGCCTGCAACATTTTTAGAGCTGAAGAATTCGTTGGAAAAAGCTTACCCTAATCCAAAGAATTTACAGCAAGTTTTAAGTGAATTCAGTGCACTTAAACAAAATAGACTGAATATATCAGAATTTAAAGAGAAAATAGCGGAACTTTCAGATCAGTTAAGTTATTTCGAAATAAAATCATTAAATAATCCAAAACAATTAGAAAAAGATGTAATTTACAAAGTTAATGAGAGTATGTCTCTGAATATTTTTGTAAAAGGCGTAAAAAGGGAATATCAGAATATTTTATTGGCAAATCCGCCAAAAACTTTTAACGAAGCAGAAGAAAGATGCATGAAAGATGTCGAAAGAAGTCTAGAGACAGACAGCAACGCAATTTTTCATATTCGAAAAGAAAATAAATTTGGTATACATAATAGAAGATACCATGATGACCAAAATCAATATAATAATAATAATTATAATAATAATAATTACAATAATGATAATAATAACTGCTATAATAATAATAAGTATTGTTATAATAATACTTATAATAATAAAAGGAATGAAAATGATGGCTATCAAAGCAATAATTTTTTAAACAACTATAATAATAAAAATGGTTTTAATAACAGAAATTTTAGAAAAACCAATTTCAATAACAACAATAATACAAACAGGAATTTTTATAGAAACAAGAATTTTCAAAATAATAATTATCAAAACAATTATCACAATAACAAAAATCAGAATTTTAACTCAAATAGATATTCAAACACTGAAAATAATTTAAGGCCGGGTAGCAGAGACTGGTACCCGCAGAGGCCAAAACTAGTATACAAAATTTCAAAGAAGTTATCAAATAACATCATTTTGAAATGTAGAAATACGAACAAAGATCTAAAATTTTTAGTAGATACAGGAGCTGATATCTCCATTTGTAAAATCAATAATATAAATAATATTAATACAAAAAATATTTCAACACTAACAGGTATAACGAGTGAGGAAATTGAATGCATTGGTACAACCAATTTAGATTTGAAAGTAGAAACAGAGCAAATTCGGCATAATTTTCATATAGTTGAAGACGATTTTCCAATCGCAACAGATGGAATCGTAGGGCGAGATATTCTAGAAAAATTCATGTCAAAAATAGATTTTGAAACATTTACACTCACTTTAATAATAAATGAAAAAGAATTCATTTTACCCATTATTTTCAAAGAATCAAATAATTTAAATAAATATAAAGTAGAACAAACCACTGCCAATAAAAGCCCATTATCGCGAATAGCATTAAATTGATGTACACAAAAAGAAATGATTCCACCCAGATTGGAACATGCAAGTAAACAAATACTAGCCATAACAAGGAGTATGGATAAAAATAACCATACAAAAAACTCGGATTTTAACAACAAAAAATGTCTTTCCAGCAAAACGTCTGATCAACTAATTGCTTGGGAATGTACATCAATATCGGATGTAAACAAAATAAGAAAGCTTAAATTTATAACAGAAAAAGATTTTAAGGGAACCCAAATATATATAGAAGATAATGAAGTAATTGCAAGATGCAGCGATAATCCTTTGTTCATACAGCTGACTCTGGAGAAACTGTCGTCAAAAATGCATAAGTTAGGAATAGAAGAATTAGCATTAAATGCGAATGATATAATATTTAAAACGGTAGAGAAAGAAAAATTCAAAAAGATTTATAATAGTTTGAAAAGAGATAAAGAAAATTTAAAGATATTGATTTTTAGAGAACCGGAAAAAGTAATAGATATAGAAAAACAGAAAAGTATAATTGAGGAATATCATAATTCGACCCACGAAGGTCATATGGGGATTAGAAAAACAATTTTAAAAATAAAGCAAAGATATATATGGAAGAATATGTGTAAAATGATAAAGAAATTCATAAATAATTGCGAAAAATGCAAAATAAATAAACAAACAAAACATACAAAAGAAAAACTTACAATAACAAACACGCCAGGAACTAGTTTCGAAGTCGTATCGATAGATACAGTAGGCCCTTTACGTTTAACAAATCATTACAGATACATACTCACAATGCAATGTGAATTAACAAAGTATATAATTGCTTGTCCAATGGAGACAAAAAACGCGAAAACAGTCGCAAAAACTATTATCGAAAACTTAATTCTGATATATGGTCATTTTAAAATTTTAAAGTCAGATAGAGGTACAGAGTTTACCAACGAATTACTATCAGAGATATGCAACTTATTAGAGATAAAACAAATTTTTAGTACTCCATACCATCATGAAACACTTGGTTCTATAGAACGTAATCATAGAGTATTAAATGAATACTTATTAAATTTTTGTAAAGGTGATGAATGGGATCAATGGATACCATACTTCACATTTGCTTACAATACTACACCTCATGTTGATACAAATTACACGCCATTTGAACTCATTTTTGGCAGGTTAGCGAACCTTCCAAATGATAATTCAGTTAATTCAAAATATTACAATACAGATAACTATGCGCAAGAACTAAAAGCAAGATTAGCATATTCTTTAAAAAAGACTGAAGAATTAATAAAAATATCAAAAGAAAATCGAATAAGAAATAATGAAAATTTTAACCCGTTAAATTTAAAGATCGGTGATAATGTAATAATAAAAAAGATGAATAGAAAAAAAAATCAACCACCTTATCATGGTCCATATAGAATAGTCGATAAAAATGGAGTAAATTTTATTTTCAATTATATATTAAATTTTATTTTCAATTATAGATGTAAATGGAAAAATTAAAGAATATCATAATAATTTATTAAAAAAATGGATTTAATGAATTTAATAATCATAGTAAAAGTATTACATATATAGTACATAATACTATTATTGAATTGTATAACTAACATTTATCTTTTGAATTGTATAATATAAGAAAAATTTTGAAAAAAATTATTACCTTAAAATCAAATCATTTTTATCTTGAGGATGGGGGTGTAGAATACCCTATAACCGCCTGCACTATCACACTAATTTTAAACACATCACTATGTTATGATAAAACTCAAAAAGTATAACACATTTGTTTATGTAAAATTTAAGGCTCTGTATATTTATTTTTAAGTTATTATATATTTAACATTTTGACTCAATTTGACTATTGTCAAAATACTGTTAATTTACTTTTTAAGGAGGTGCAATCCTAAAAAATAAACATTCAGTTCCAAGCATTCATCTGCTTATTATTAATTCTAAGGCCTTTTGAGCATTCAACTGCTCAGGCTAAATAATATAAATAAATAGGCTAGTGGCGTTTTTAAGCGCCGGCAAACTATTAGGCAGGGCCTATATATAACAAACCAATAAAAACACACCGCGTTTTAAACTCGTCAATAATTTAAATAAGCGATACAGAATTTCGCGCATCAAAGCAAATCAAATCAAACATTTAAATCCCGAACACTACAGTAGGCTAGGAAGATTAAAGTCCCCCAGAAATATAACGGTGTCAGATGGATCAATAAGATCAAATAGTGAATCGATTGCGTCTACTGCAAGTTGATAACCATTCACTGGTTGAGAAGGGCGAATATAACAGCAGATAATGAATATGTTTCGTTTTGCAATACAAAGTTTGGCACAAATAAATTCAAAGTTAGCTGTATGGGAATTTTTTACAAATGTTGGATCGAAGCGATTGTGAATAGCAAGAAGGACACCACGACCTGAGGTAAGATCGATTTTATCGATTCCATCGTCTCTGAACACCACAAAATCAGAAGCAAAGACATCAGTATCCTTGAAGTCCTGGGTAAGATTAGTCTCTGTAAGGGCAAAAATATCGTAGGGAAGCTGAAGAGAGTTAAGGAACACTGTAGAGATTTTGGTGCGTAGTCCTCTTACGTTTTGGTAGTAAAGAGATACAAATAATGGGCTTGGAATAGGGTTTGGATTATGAGTTAGCTGGTTAGGAATAATATTGCTGTTGCTCTTTACGGGACTTTTGAAGGTAAGAGATATGTTTTGACCTTACGTGAGCACCATATGTGTCAAGATCCTCTTTAACTTGATGGATCGTCAAGCCAAGTTGCTCGTGGAAACTGGTGAATAGATTGCGCAATTCATTCACCTCGGTAGGTAAACCTTCTAGCTGTATCAAAACTTTGAGGTTTGTCTTGGTTTTGCCTTCAATACAAGTAGAGACCGGCGCCTTATGCATGTAAGCTAAATACAAACGCACATTGTTATAAACATTGTTCTCTCTAAGGCGAGAGAGAGCGTATCTGCTCTCATTGTCAGCACAAGAGTTCAAAGTTAGTTTTACTTTTGGTGGTTGAAGAGGGTCGATGAAAGAAATGGGGCTGCCAGGTTGGTTAGGGGCTGCATTTGTAACTGGAACAGAAGGGGGTGGATTTATAGTGTGGGAATGAACAAAATTAGGATAGAGGGTGTGGAGTATGTTGCTCTCATTTTTATTTGGTGGTGTGTCCAAGTTAGGATTTAGATTAAAAGAGACACGTTTTGAATGAGACGTCTGAAGGGTTTCGTTAGCTCGATTCGTGTTAGAAGATTTTGTATCAATGGTATGATTAATCTGAGGAGTGAAAATTGGAAAGATATTAGTTTTAAGATTCCAATTGGGATCAGATCTAGGACGGGAATTAGGTAAAGAGTCGTCGGAGGGAGTGTTGTTTGGTTTAGAATAAGTAGGGGTTTCTTTATATGATGTTTTCTTAGGATGAGAACTAAACTTAGAATTGTACATGTTAGAATAATTAGAATTATTGGAATTATTAGAAGACTGAGACCTTAATTTATCATAATTATTCTTTGGCAGCCTCCTTGCTTTATCAACCCATATAGAAACTTCAGCTTTACCATGGCCTAAGCTAGATGTTTCAGAGAATAGCCAGATGAATTTCGAAGGCACGTAAATTTTGAAGTTTCTGCTTTTTCTCCTGCGGTTTGTGGACGTTACCTGGCAATCCTCATTTGGAATCACGATGCTGTACTTTTTATTGATTATATTGCATACCCAGGAAATACTCGTTCTTAAAGACAGACCCTTAACAAACAACGCAGTCTTTTCAATAGCGTTCCCACTCGATAGCTTTTTTATCCCTTTTCCCAATCAGCTAGAGTCCATGCCGTTCCGAAATGATGAACCATTTTACGTGGTGCAGCAACTGGAGTTGTATTTGTTAGTTTCTTGTGTGTTTCACAGGGAGAGGTAGGTGAAGAAGCAGAAGACCGAACTGGAGAAGTTAATAAAGTTGCTTCTGATATTTCCTCCAAGATAGAAAATGAGTTACGGCGCGGGAAGTCAGGATTATTGTTTATAGCCTCAGGTGCGGATTTGACAACATCAGATATTCGCTGTACGAAGCGAACCTAAGTCATCACTCATTTTATTTATTTTATGACTAACTGAGCGAGTGATCATAAGTTCGTCGCTAATGTCACTAGTTTTTTGGATCAAAAACTCTAGCAAAGGATCCGGCTGCTGATGTGTTGGGTTATTCTTTTGGGTCGATGATTGCAAGAATATATCAATATCATTTCTTAAGCCTATGATATTATCCAGAGTAGTCTTTGTGAGGTCAGTTTTTTTAAGATATTCCATCTCAGACCTCAGGCTACTTTTAAACTCGCTTAACGCATTGTGTTGATTTTCACACAAACTCTCTTGAAGCAATTTTATTTGTTTAGACAAAGTATCAAATTGAAGCTTACAGTCAGCCTTTAAGTTTTCAATGGCACAGTTGTTGTCGTCTGCAGTTTTGATGACGCCATCGAACTTGGTGAGCTGTTTTGATACTTTTTTAAAAAAAAGCTTATTGTCAGAGAGAATGGCGTTATTAGAATCGTTAGTGCATTGTATTGCTAGCATCACATGCGACAATGATATATCTTTGCACTCGTCACAGTAGAATTTAAAATTGACCAAGAATTCTTGCAGGTACGTTGTACATCTCTTGGATAAGCCAACACACGTGGGGTGGAACACCTTTCCGCAGATTCCTTTGCACAATAAGGTGGGATTACTGCCTTTTGATGTACAGGAGGGATTTCCACATGAATTTTCCATTATTAACTATAATATAGTTAATGTTTCGAGTACGTGTGGATTGGTCGACGTCCATCGGTTCTGGACGTGGTTAAGGTTTCGTTACTGGTCGTGGTGGTGGGATGTTTGCTCGTTGAAGTTGTGAATGAAAATTTGGTTGAGGTGTCCATTGATATATGCGTCTTTTTTATTTGGCTGTGGTTGCTTAACGCGTAATGGGAGCAGAAATTTTGGTTCTCCAGCTTCAGGCAAAGATGGAGTGCCTGGGGAGGATCTGCGGGCTCCCTTATGCCAAGAAGTCTCGGTAAGTCGCCTCCGAGTCCTCGTACGAATGTGTCGAGGGCTTTCTCTCGGTATGTATGTGTTAACAAGTGCATGGCTTCTGCACCAACTTCCATGCATCCTACTTTGTTTAGAATGAGGGACAGGTGGGAGTACACCTGTTGATAGAACTGCTGAATCGTGGAGCTACCCTGGACCAATGACGTCATTTGGTATTCGAGAGTACCGAGGTCTCGCTTGTCAGCATAATGAAGGGTCAGACATCTTGCGATGGCCTTCCAATCCAGGGGAGTGTTATAAGACTCCAGAGCAACATCGGCGTTGCCCACAATTTTAATTCCGAATGACGTTGATTATTCCGTAATATTTTGGTGTACCCTTTTGATGTTCATATATCTGCATGATACGGTCCACGCTCTTCTTCCAGGAATTAAACTCTCCTGGATGACCCGAGAATTCCCGTAAGCACCTAACTACGTCTGGTATCTTATCGAGATCGGCAATGGCATTTCCATGGGCAGGGTCAATCGTTGCGTCCGTCAAGTTAGCAAAATTTGCATTAGGGTTAAGAGCTGCCTGAACGAGATTTCGTCCTTCGACTCGAAAAATATTACTGACTATTCTTGTGATGGTCTCCGTCAATTGGTCTGAATTAAATGAGGGCTGTGGTGAGGGCTGTAGTGGTGAAGCTGGTGGCTCTCCGGATGCACGAAGGACTGGGGGTCGGATGAGGTTATTTGGGTTTGACATGTTTAGATTTAAATTTTAGTTTTATTTAGTATGGTTTTGTTTTAGATTTCTTAACCTACTTTTGTGCAACTTGTTTAATTAATTGAATGTGTTTTTTTATACACTAGAGGGACCGGCTTTTTGGGCTACGGTTTCGCAGTGTGAGGACTTCTTATTATAAGTTTGTAAATTTATTATTATTAATTTATTTACTTTTTATTTATACACTAGAGGGACCGGCTTTTTGGGCTACGGTTTCGCAGTGTGAGTTATTCGTGTTATAAGTTTGTATATTAATTATATTTTATTTGTTTATACACTAGAGGGACCGGCTTTTTGGGCTACGGTTTCGCAGTGTGAATTCTTATTTTTATTTGTTTGAAAATTATTAATTTATTAAAGTTTGCACCTTAGCTTCTATATCTCTTCAAATAGTTTTGAATTATTTCTTATTTTCTTAATTTTTATAAATCTCTATTTAAAGATATGATCAGGATCTTTTGTTTAAAACTTTGTTTGAAAATGCCTTATCTCTTTTTTTTTGTTTTCTTATTATTTTTGTTAAAATTCGTAGCCTTTATTTTTAAATTTTTTCTATTCTTTGTTTTTTTTGTTTTAATTAATTGTTTTCAAAAAAATCTTGCAATGTAAAATTTATTCTTCTTTAGTATTATAATCACTATCTTATATTAAACATTAATTCCTTACATTAGGATCCATCTGAACATTGCGGTATAGGCGGCTGACGTCTTGCGTCTCCTGTTTGCTGCTGCTACTGAGGGACCTCGTTTCCTATGTCCGTGTTTTGCTTTGATAGGATAGCGTGATCTACGCTTTTCGATCAGTGGAGGATCAACTCGTGGATTCTGGGGCCAAATGATGCTAAGCAGTTTGTGTTGTTTCTGGCGTTTTGTTGTTAAGTTGGTTTTCCTAACGGCAGTTGCTTCTGGCGTGTAGATTAATTTCACTTAATTCTTCTGACGGCACTTTAACACATTTATAAGTTATCTTCTAATTATTTCTTAACACCAATGGCCCCACGTTGGGCGCCAGTTAAGATTTCTTTAATTAGTTTAAATAAAAAAAATCTTTTTTGGTCAGCACGATCTTATTTTATTAGTTCTCTCTTAAGACTACTACTTAACATTTTCTATAACTTATATGAAACCTAAAACTAACTAATACAACCAAAAGCTTGGGCTTGCATGCGCTGCAGGTGAGCGGCTTGGTTTTACGTGCGCTGCAGTTGAACGACTTGATTTCACAATTGTTGTTTTTCTGGAACGTCTGGAGAAACTTCAGCAGTTTTAATTGAACGGATGCGCGTGCAGCTTTAGGTGACTTATGTTGTGTGAGAATAGTTGACATGTGGAATGTTAACATATATTTATAAACATTTTTTACAAATCTGAATACATATTTTGTTATTATTTTCTTTATGTATATACAAATAGCCTTTCAAACTCCAATTTTAAACAAATCATAAAGTTATGTCCATTAAAATTATTCAATGGAACATAAAAGGATATATAAATAACTACAATGAACTTTTAATTCTAATTAAACGACATAACCCTAAACTGATTTCTCTACAAGAAACCCACCTGCACTCCGTATCCAACATCCCAATCCCAATAAATTATTCTATCTACACATTAAATACAGCTCAGACATCATTTGGAGGAGTCGCTCTCTTGATCCACAACTCCATACATCATAAGGAAATAACCTTAAACAACGACTTTGACGCGATTGCTGTAGAGTTACATTCTAAAATCAAGTTCACTATAGTTTCTGCATATATTCCTCCAAACCTAAAATTTAACAGCAATAACTTAAATAATGTTCTTATGTTTTCCAACAACCCAGTCATAATCACAGGTGACTTTAATAGCTGGCATAATAGCTGGGGCTCTCCTTATAATAACAGAAAAGTTCTTATACTCAATAAATTTATCAATCAAGGTAACTTCATCATGTTAAACGACGGCTCTCCAACACATTTCAGTACGCATAATTTTCTCACACACATAGATCTCACATTTTGTACCCCAACTATTGCAATACAATCCCACTGGTGTACTGAAACTGACCTCTGTGGTACCGGAGGGAAGATAGCAACGCATGCATATTCGAATTCGAAAGTGTGGCTGAAAAATCCGACGCTATCTTCACCCAATGGGTGAAGATAGCGTCGGATTTTTTCGAACTCAGCCACAGTTTTTAAATTCACCACAATACAACACAGCAATTTCGAACACACTGCTTGCTGAAGCCAATGTTTGCAATTATTTCTTTTAACTTGTGTATAATCGGTATGCAAGCGCTGCTGCACACTCTTAATGCTTACGTTTTTATTCATTGCTTTACAGCACTTAAAATTGTTAAATAAAATAAAAAAAATATGCAAAAAAATCAAGAACAATTTCACCAAATAATTTTAAAACTTTTTACTCACTAAAATATTTTGCAATATTTTAGTACATAGGTATTGCTTTTGGAAAATATTTCAACACTTTTCTTGCTCATCTTATAAAGTTCAGCAACGATTTTGAACTCACCACGTTCAATCCAGTGTTAAAGTATTGAAAAACAAATCAAACTCATATCATAGCAGAATAGTTAAACAAATATTTTAAACAAATATGCAGGTATTTAAGAGCATTTAAAATTAATTAATTAACTATTCTAACAAATAACCGTGAATTCAATTTTATAAAACAAACGTTGATAAGAATATTGACCACAAATATTTAAAGATGGTACTTTCGTACGAAAAACTTTTTGAAAAGTATAAATATGAATAATAATAGTTAAGTTCCTTTCGCATCAAAATAATCAAGATTATTACTTTGTAATATGCAAAGCAAAAACAAAATTAGTAGTCCCACAGACACGCCTACCTCCCATACAACCCAAAAGTTGAAAATTGTAAATAAACGTATGCCAAGTCACAAAAAGACACACAATTCCAGCAACTAAGACCTAGCAACGTAAGCCTACACTCAGAAAAAAGTGTCTCGGAATACGATAAAAAAGGCATCATATTTAGAGAAAAATGGTATAGACTTTGCTCCAGAGAATGCTATTCTCTAATTGCGATACTTAAAATTCTCTAAAAATGATAAAAATCTACCATGAAATAGAAAAATATATCATTTTTAGAGAAAAATATTTTTTTTTTTGAGAAAATATTTGTTTTTATTGAAGAAAATACTTCTCATAGTGAACTTCTAATCAAAATATAAGAAAAGTTTTTCATTTTCAATAAAATTTCTCTATAAATGAGAAATTTTTTGTGCGAGAAAAATACTTATCATTATTAGAGACATTTAAATATTTCCATTTCCTAGAAGTAAAGAAATATTTCTTCGAAAATGTGAAAATTTATTCTAATTGAAGAAAATTTTATTTGAAAAAGAGAAATTGCTATTATCAAAAATAGAGAAATTTTTTACCGGAGCAAGGTATGTGTTTTTTTCTCAGTGTAACATAGCAACATAACAACGTAACGTAATAACATAATGTAAGCGTAGCCACAAGTGTCTAGCCACAAAAGTCTAGCCACAAAACCCTAGCCACAAAAGCCTACCCACAAAAGCCTAGCCACAAAACCCTAGCCATACAATTCCAGAAAGTAAGACGACTTAATAACATAAACCGAGCTACAGAACCCTTGCAACGTAAGCCTAGCCACAAGTGTCTAGCCACAAAAGCCTGGCCACAAAAGACTAACTGCACAATTCCAGAAACTAAGACTTAGGAACGTAAGCCTACCCACAAAAACCTACCAACGCAAGCCCAGCCAAAAGCCTAGCCACAAAAACCTAGCCACAAACGATAAGCCACACAATTCCAGCATCTATACAGGCGAAAATTTGAGTTTAAATTTAAAACCCTTAAAACTCTCTTTGAATTTATGACTCGTTTTTTAAACCTAAAAGTTTATTTTTAAAAATTTTCCAGTCTTACATTCGAAAAATTAACGAATTTAAATGTTTGGGTTTCAGAAAGTAAACCCAAAAAGTTTAAAAATGTTTGTATTGTGAAAATTAAGCTCAGAAAGTTTATTATTTAAGCCGAAAGTTTATTTTTTAAAATTATCAAGTGTTTAAAATTAAGCTAAGAAGTTATGTTATGTAAAATTTAAACCAAACAGTGGATTATTAAAACCGAAGTTTATTTTTGCAATAATTTAAAACTTAAGGGTTTTAATAATAAACCCACTAAACTTCTTGCGACTTGCGACATTTAAGGCCAAAAGGGTTATTATTTAGACTTTAAGTTTAATTTTAAAACTGTAAAATTTATAAAGCAAACCCATAAAAGTTATATACACATATTTTTTTATAAATATATAATTCCTGAAGGTTTATCTATACTATTATATAAAAGGAGACTCACGGATTTGCGGCGACGTGTTCTCAATAACCGCTGAACCGATTTTTATAATTTTTGCACTATTCAATTGCTATGATTAGCGAAATTAAAATAGGGTACTACGTTTTTTACAAAACTTTTTCTTTAATTATTTAAGAATTCATGTGTTTTAATTCATGCTAATGCTGTACAAGCAGCACAACAAGCAGCAGAAAACCTTAATGCGCTGGCTGTGAGAGTAACTCAGCACACAGCACGGCTGCCATTTTGTGTCGGGAGTTGCTCTCAGTTTGGTCTCTTGACCAGTGTTGCCAACAATCTGACATCGTATTTGTTATGGTTTTCAGGCTTGAATTGTTTATACATATTTACAGTCAAAAAAATCTTTTTCCTCTTATGCCTGATATATAACCAAATTATTATTTTGTTATTTATTGCAAATGTTATTCATCGACAATAACGCAATCTCGACGGATTGAAAGCTTTATACAATAGTTCAGATTTAAAATTTGTTTTTATGGAAACACTAGCTACTTTATTTGCAGTCAACTTCTTGCTCAGAGAGAAATATAAATATATTAAAATCTTACCATGAAATGGGGGATGAAATTTTTTATTGTTGTAGTTATTTCAGTATACAAATATTCCATTGCATATGCTCAAATGCTTCTCAGAGGATCTCAGTACGATCTGAAATGTCGCATTGATATGTCATTGTTTGTGTTCATTTGCGCAGAAATTATGTTCATGCATACAGCCTTATAAAATAGATTTCCTTAAAACTTTTCAATAGGTTTATATTGGACGCATCAGAAAATAATTTTTGTTTTTATTTTCCAACGTCTTTTTTAAAATCAAATAGGTTGGTACTATGAAATGAAGTTGTAACAAAATGATGACCATAAATGTAGAGGAATACCAATATAACTTCTTAAATTTAGTTGGATTTTCGATTTGTTCCAAACAGAAGCCCAACATTTTTTTATTTCGCGTGTTAATAAATGTTGCACATTAAAAGAGTTATTGTGATTGGTGTGCAAAGCATATTTTTTATTTTAAACCGATTTCAAAAAGGAGGAGGGTCTCAAGTTGGTTGGTTTCTCTGTTTTTTTATAATAGCATTATAAATAATGCATTTGCATTGGTCTCCGGTAGTTTTAGTTGAACCTTGATATTATAATTCAACTTTTGAATGGTTTTCCATTATATTAGACAGCCTGGCATAAGCTACGCAGCGCATGTAAAACGCATCGAAAACGTATATTTGACGCAAATTTTAGTGTTTAAAGGATGCGTAAGTTAAGCATATTTTAAACAAGCTGTTAACATCTTCTTTGTATATTAAAATGATTGTATGTACAAGGAGACTTCAAAACCGCTAAACCAATTGTTATGAAATTTTCAGGGAAACTCTAGCAAAGTCTGGAGAGCGCTCCTGTGAAGTTTGGCACCGATATCGAATAGCTTTAGAATTACATGTTGCACAGCTCCAAAATTCTGTGTATTCTGTGAAATATTCGACCTCAATTTTCACGTGCTGTTTTACTGGTAAAATTAAAAGCCGTTGCAGAAGGGGCGTGACACTTTTAAGGCATTCAAACTTTTCAGTATAATTTAAGAAACATAAGTCACAAATTTGTGAAACTCGGAAGGAATATAACATTTAGTCGTGTCCATCCACTGGAAAAATTCAGCAAGCATTGGAAAATGGGGCGTGGCACCATCATCATAGTTAAAATGTTTAATATCGAATAGCTGTGGTACTTAATGTTTCATAATATTTAAACTCAGTATAAATTTAATTTTTGGAAATGTCTTTCGACAAGAAATATAGCACGGGCATTGGAAATAAAAATCGCTGATCAGTGAAATTCCGAATGGAGTTGCCATTTGGTAATGTCCTTCTAATAGAAAACTGGTCTGAGCTTTGGTCAAGTGGGTGCACCTTCCCCTACAAGCTACATTTTTGATCGAATAGGTTCTGAAGTCACAGATGAAGTACATGTGTTTGTCTAAGGCTGCGTGCATTTTCAACGCCGATTCAGACAGACAGGCAGGCTGAAATCTGTGTGAACAAATGAGATACAAATACCTATCTATCTCGCTTTTTCACACACTCTGCGCACACAGGCAGGAAGTCTGAATCGGCGTTTACTATGCACGTGGCCTAAGGCGTAGCAACGCGCGCCGGGTATTGCTAGTTATTTATACTTAAGGTTTACTTTCGAAATCATAGCACGTAGAACACTGTACAATTGTTAACAACAGAAAAAGCAATAGATTAGCCCGGGTTAAAACTCGCGACTCTAATGCGATGGTTACCGCAGTCCGCGGTTCGATACTAGGATGTGACAAAAAAAAATGTTGCTCAATTCAATTTTTTCATTAATTAAATAATCAATAATATAAGATAATTATATAAAAATAACAAAAAAAAAATACGGTTTTGCTGAGGATCGAACCAGGGCCACTCCATTCATCAAATCAAATCAAATCGATAAAATCAACTGCTTAACCAACTGAGCCACGGAATAGAAATTTTTTGCCTGTGCTAATTGTGTACTTAAATATGAAAATGACTGCATTGACAAGCAGACGCATAATATTTAGTTTAGCATTTGACCACTTTCGTTTATGGTCAAAATCTTGTGTGTGGTGAATTTTTGGTTAAATGTTTTCGAACTTCGAAACGTGTGGATGGGCGTGCGTTGCTATCTTCACTACGGTTCTATTGTTTGGAACCCGTACTATATTGAAAATTCAGACCGAATTGAAAGAGTTCAAAAGCATATGAGTAAATATGCGCTCAAAAAGCTTTATTGGCCTGATGGTCTTCCAACATATGAAGCTCGTCGTAAATTACTTGGCTTGCAATCCTTAAAAGACAGACGATCGTTAAGTTCTCTACTTTTCGTCTACAACGTGTTTTCAGGTAAAGTCAATTGTATGGAACTGTCAAATCTCTTCCAAATTTATGACGCGCCAAAGGATTTGAGACGAGCCCGTTTGTTCGAGGAAAATCTTCACAGGACCAATTATGCTAATAATGAGCCAATAGCAAGATGCATACGCTTATGCAACAGTCTCTCACACATTTTATAATTTAATGTGTCAGAACATCAATTTAGACTAATATTGTTCACTGTTTTTAATTAGCCTCTAGCGTAGTTTTAAGATATAAATATATGTATAGTCTGTAAGATTTTAATAAATCAGTAGACTGAAATAAATAAATAAATTTGTGTTTTGCAACTGATAATTATTGTTGTTTTGGAAATTATTATTATTATTATTAAATCGGTAACTGTAAAAGCTATTGACTCTGTTATTGTTTCTGTTAGAGTTCGATCTGTATCTTGTGGCTAAATGTACATTATTCTGTGTTGGCCTTGTTTCTGCTGCTGTAGCAATTTGTACTGCTTCATTAAACTTTGTGGCTCTTGAAGCTAGAACAACCGATTTAATATGGTCATTCAGTCCGTTTTTAAATGCACTCAGAGCGAGTTGGTCATTTAAAATTACTATTAGCTCTCTATTTGTTTCACCCTGTTCTTCTATCTGAATTTGATTTAAAGTGGCTATTAAAGGTTCTATTCTTTCAACAAAAACATTGACACTTGCGTTCCCTTGATATACTCTTGATAATTCAACGTGAATGTTTAATGAATTTTTGTAAGATTTGTAATTCTTAATCAAGATTGCTTTCAAACTTGCAATATGTTCAGGTTTGGAATCTGTAAGTAATTTATTCTTAACTTTGTCTGTTAGTTTTGTTGACAAAACAAATTTAACCAATTTAGCCTTTTCGTTATCATCCTTAAGCGAATCTCCGTAGAATTCTACCAAATTTAAAAAATTAGATAGATTTTTCTGTTCTCCGTCAAATTCTGGTATTAACTTTACCGCGGTTGATAAATCAAAGTTTGCCATTGCGGTTTCTTTTATTTTCAAAAATCTTAGTATCTCTTTTTCTATATTATAAAAGGTTATTATGTCCTCTTTCAGGCTTTTGATGCTAGTTTCTTCTTCTCTTGTATTTAAACTGTTTTGTAGTATTAGTCTGATTTTGTTTATATATTCATTTGTGTAAGTTCTATTTGGACTCTTTTTTAAAGTAGTTAATATTTCTTTTCATTTTATTATTTCGTTACTCATTATGCACAATAGGGCGTATCGAATTACATTTTTTTTTCGAATTTCACATTCTAAGTGGTCTCAAAAGTTTCATGTGGTTGTCAAGATCTGCCAAAAAAAATTTTATGAAAATAAAAGGACATCTTCCTGCCCCGCAAGGACAAAGTTGTTTTTTGAGAAAAACATTAAAAAATAACGATCTTAAAATGCTTTGATTTTTGTAAAAAAATCTACATTTGTCTAAAGAAAAAAATTTAAATGCAGTTTAACTAGCAATATTTTACCGAACACGATGTTACTCACAATTTTTACCTACAGTATCCTGTTTGCAGGATTTTCGAAGCGAAAGTTATAATCGAGATGGCACATAACTTTTGATTGTAACCATTGAGTCTAAATTTTGATGGCTTTGATTATAGTGTTGGCGTATTTCTTAAATATGATGAATTAATAATTTGCATAGTTTTTGCATATGAATTCTCTTTGTTTAGAGATATGTATACTAGAACGCAATTTTTTAACTTTTTCAAAAAAATTTATATTAGATTTTATATCACGGGCATAAGAAGTGGTGTCGAAGATAATTTTCTCAATTTGGATTTTTCAAATATTTCTATACATGACCCTACCTTAAAATATGTATTTATTATGCCAGGCTTAGGCCACGATTTTTTTTTATATTTTAATTATTAAAAAAATTTTACTTCGTAACATCAAATTTCTCAATTTGAGTTATATCTTCTTTATGGTTATAATATCGTTAAAATACATTTTATGCCATTCAGTCGGTCTCAAAAGACTAAACAATTGTTTTTAAAATGTGTTTAAATGAAATTATAACCATAAAGGGGACATAACTCAAATTGAGAAATTTGATGATAGGAAATAACTTTTTTTTAAAATATCGAAAAAGAAAAAAAAATCGTGGTCTTAAGCTGATATACTAAATAAATATTTTTAGGCAGTATTTTGTTCAGAAATTTTTCAAAAACTCAAATTAAGAAGATTATCTTCGACACCACTTCTGAATCACTTGACATAAATTCTTATTTTCATTTTTTTGAAAAAGTTAAAAAATTGCGTCCTAGTATACATTTCTCTAAAACAAGAGAATACAAATGCAAAAACTGTGCAAATTATTAATTCATGATATTTATGGAATACACCAACACTCTAAACAGTTCCACCAAAATTTATAACCAATGCTTACAACCAAAAGTCTTGTGCTAATCCAAGTACAACTTTCGCTTCGAATATCCTTCATATAGGACACTGTTGGTAAAAATCATGAGTAGCACCGTGTGTGGCAAGAAATTGTTAGTTAAACTGCATTATTACTTTTGCTTTAAGACATGTGTGGATTTTCTTAAAAAAATCCAAGCATTTTAAGATCGTTATTTTTTATTGTTTTTCCCAAAAAACAACTTAGTCCTTGCGGGGCAGGAAGATGTCCTTTATTTTTTATAAAATTTTTTTTGGGTGATCTTGACAAGCCTATGCAACTTTTAAAACCTCCAAGAATACGATCTAAATTTTTCGATACGGCCTAATGCACAAAACTTACATTTTAATTCCGGCTCCTCAATTAAGAAACCTGTTTTTACTAAATTACAATTACATTTGCTACATTTAAAACACTGTGAATGCCAGCTTTTCTTGTTATACTTAATATAAAATACTTTTCCTATATCTATTATTTTTTTCTAACAGTAAGCGCAATTTTCGCTGAACAATGAACCATAACATCCCTGGTACTTTGCATTAGTTCCAAATTTAATCATATTTAAAATTGTTTTTATGTGAAAAAAATTTTTTTGTGATTTTTTTTTTTTTTTTTTAGACAGTGTTGGTAATACTTCTAGTTAATTGTTTTTTGAGATAGTTCTTAAAATATGTTATTATCCACTTTATTATAATATTATTATATACAAATTATTCCTATCAAAGTGTTTATATCAGCGCTGTTACTGCTGCTGCCGTTGTTATTGTTGTTGTTGTTGTTGTTGGTGGTACTCATTATTGTTTGTTTTGCCTTTGGGAGCACAATTGTCCATACCATTCCTTAGCTTTTTATCTGTTGTCTGGTTAACTTGATTTCCGCTTGTAGTTTCTTTTTGTTTTCACCAAAAGCTATTCCAGCTAATCTCCGGAGTTCAGCAAGCTGCTTTTTCAGTCTTCTCTGCTTTCCTCCACGCTTCTTAGGCTTATAAGTTTCTGCTTGAGTCGGTGCAGCAGTTGTTGGTGTAGGTTTTTTTGTCCTTTTGATGTATTCTTCTAAAGAAATTGACTTCGGACCAGCTGTTAGAGGCGTTGGAACGTACACTGGTGGTGTAGCTGCTTCAATGGATTGTGTTGGCTCGTATTCTTCTAATAACAGATCCAGCTCTTCTTTGTCATATTTGTACATTTCTTTTTTTTTTATTTTATTTCTATTGGTCCCTGTGTTAAATTTTATTTCTATTGGTCCCTGTGCCGATTTGGCAGGATCGCCATGTAATATGTTTGTATGAGGGTTGGAAAATTTGCCTTATTTATTTAGCGCAGCAAGACTTTGCCGACAATTCAGAGCATCAGAATGCCCCACTTGAGAACTCGAAATAAATCAACAGCGACTAGCGCATTATTTTAGGTTTAAGTCAAGTCTGAATTCTTTATTAAAAAGTACTGGTATTTATACCAAGATTTTTGGCATTCTTGTTCTTACTCTAGTTAATGATACATATCTATAATTCTTAATACATATAAATATATTATTATAAAATATGGAAAAGTGTGACATGTGCAAATGGACTATCGTTGACCGATATTTTAAATAACTGCAGTTGACCGATATTTACAAATAGATGCAATGTAAACAAAACATTACATCAAACAAAAAGACAGTCATTGAGCCACATACCAATTCTGCTGTATTCAGCTCAAATTGCAATTCGTCACATTTAAGGTTGACGCTGCTAGTGTGTCATAACTATAAGCGCCGGTCTTGGTTAGTCAGCATATGTTAGCTGCAGTTGAGAAGCATTTATACATTATGAATTACATGTTGCCTATATGCACAATACATCATTATTCATTTTGTATTCATACTATCGCTTTGTGTTAATTTTTTAACCAAAGTAGAATGTTTTTAATTTGTTTACTATATGCATAGCAACTCAATAGAAAGAAGAATTTAAAAAACGATTGAAATTTAATGTTTGCGCATAAATTATATTAAATTTATGAATATTTGAGAAAATAACTTATATACATACTTTCATGTAATAATACATGAAAACAAAATTTAAATAATATTCAGTTATTTGGATGGGACCTTTTTTTCAGTTCCCTGAGCCAACCCTGAGCACAGGACAAGCCTCCAAGCTTCCGATAGCTACACTGCTGCACCAAAGTAAAAATAAACTACTTTGGTTGAAAAGTTTAGACAAAACAATGGTGTGAATAAAAAATGAATAATGGATAAAATATGAACAATGTATAAAAAATTAATTATGAATAAAAAATAATAATGAATAAGAAATTAATAATGAATAAAAAATGAATAATGAATAAGAAATGAATGCATGAATGCAAAATGAATGAAACGATTCCTTGTGAATTGCATTCTTTGTGAATAGCATTCTCTATGAATAGCATTCATATGAATAAAAAAATGAATGCATTATTCAGAATAACGAAAAATGAATAATACAAATTAATAATAAATCAATTTTTTAAAATTGAATGTGAATTTAAAATTTTATTCATGGATCAATTTTGCATTCATTGAATGCATTCTTTTTTTTGTTACTCACTGATTCAAATTTTTGTTAAAGCAATCAAATTAAATGCATGTTTTTACAGCTCTGCAACAGCTAATGATTGATTTTCTTATATAAAAATATAGATTTTTCTTCTAAGATGTCGCAATTTTGCTAAATAATCGTTAAGCGCAGGATATATCTGATACTTAAATATATTTTTTATGTTTGAACGATGAATATTAAAGGATGTACGTATACCCTAAAGTATAGGTCACAAAACGTTCCATGACCTTAAAAAAATTTGTTAATACGACCCCATACAAACTGTAAGACGCAATTCTACGTAAAAAAAAACCGAAAATGCACTTTTTGAGATATGAACAACTTACTTTTTTTCAATAAAGTAGGCAAATCTAGCAAAAAAAATCCAAAAATATATCATTTTTATTAAAAATCTCTTTTCAATTGCTTTCTTACGATACTTCATTTACAAAAACAGGGGTAACAGATGACAGAGATATGATGTATTGAAAATGACTCCATTTTCAAGATTTTACCTTAATCAAAAATTGCTATCTCGATAAATGTAGAAAAAATGGCGACACAAAAAAATTATTTCTATTCTTATAAGTGGAAAAGGAGCATGAGGTAAATTTTTTGAAAAATAACTTGCATTAGGCTTGGAATAGCCGGCACTATGAATAAGTAGAGTCAGAGTTAAGTTTCGTTTAGCATAAGTAAATTATCGAAATTATTTAGTATTTGTAAAGGGATAAAAAAACAAAAACCAATTTCGTTTAGTTCAAAATCGAAATTATCATAAAAGAAAAATGCATTTAAAGTTTATTGAAAAATATGATCTTATATGATGTTTTTAATATAAAGTTGGCATTTTCGATACATTAAGAACCGTAAAACATTTCAATATACGGTGGGACTCTGAGCGGAGCTCGGTCGCCCAGGTACTTAATTTTAAAGCCATAACACAACATTTGAGCACTACTCATTTTCAGAATTCATAAATATTATGAAAATCGACACGCCCTATTGTGATGTATTTGGCGTTTATTTGTAGAAATTCGGTATTTTTTTTCAAGGACATCAAAGTTTCAAACTCTTCGATACTTAAAAATACTAATTTAATTTAATTTCATTTGTTAAAAATAAAATTTGCTTTCAATTACTTACTTATGAAGTAAATATAAACTCAATCTTAACATTGAATCGATTATACCTTTATACTAAAATAAGAATATGTTTTACAGTAGACCTTAGTCCTTGACATTTAATTTTCATTGAAATCAAAAATAATAATGGATATTTTATACTCAAAGGCATTGTTGCATGCCTTATCGGGATTTTAAATATAATTTGAACTCACCACGCAGCAATTTTGCATCAGAAGTACAAGGTCCAGTGTATTCCAAGCATTTGATGTAGTTTGTTAAAAGGCGGTCTTGCTTTAATATATCATTTATATCAATGTCATCAAATTTGGTATCGTACGTATTACCTATAGAACCTCTTTCCTGATTTAGAGTACGAGTTGAATAAACATGGTGATGATAACATAGCACAACTAAAGTCAATGCGATAAATATTCCATTCATTTTTATTGACAACTAAAGTTATACTTTTGAATTAAGTTTTTATCTCAAAAATAATTATATCGATATAAAAAAAAGTTAATACATGCAGTTTCTTTAATAATTTCGCGTTATTACACTAACACTGAACAAATTGATCATAGAAATTTAACTTAATACAACAGATAACGCAATGAAAACACTGAAAAACAAATCCATACATGTATAATTATCCTGATTTACCCAGCTTCACACAGGTGGAAGAAGAAATTTCAGTTGTAACTTTAGATTGGTAGATATATTTGAACTTAAAACCAAACTAGTAAACCTGTTGCCCGAATTCGAGCAATTCAATAAAAATTAAGTGTTAGAAACATTATAGACGTTTAATATATGATATTCTATTAAATTAATATGATATTCTATTCTATCTATACAAGAAGCTATTATACTCAATAACGATGTATTCAGTCTCAATAATGATATAAAAGATCATTATCTGAATGGTTTGACTTGAAACGTATGATCTGCACTAAATTTTTTAATGTAACTATCAAAATACGAAGACGGACTTACACTAATATTACTACTGAGACAAACATTATTACTATTCGAAAACATCGCAGCTTAACTCTTCCAGCTATAAAACATAACTAATGTAAAAAAAAACGCAGTAAAAAATAGACTAAAAGGTACTTACAGAACACCTACAACATCGATTTATAACACATTTAGATGAAAAAACGCCAAAAAACCCAAAAAAAAAACCAACGGTTTTTTGAAAACCGTTAAAATTTGACTGAGTTGTTTGCTCGGAAAGTGGAATTTTTGATTTTGGAACTGAATTTTCTGACATTTGAGGAATGCATAAAAGATAATTTTGGTTAAAAAATTTTTAGTTTTGAAAAAAATTCAAATTTGATCAATTCATAAGCTTTTCTCAAACTTAATTTCAAATCGATAAAATAACGCATTTTTGTACAAAAATTTTATTTCTGTTTTAAAAGGTTGGGAACCCCCTGAAGCGAAATCATAATTTTTAATAGTGGTTTGCACATCTACAGTCTAAACCTGATTTAATGACATCTGAATCGATAAAATCGGTCCATTGGTCTGGGAGGAGTTGAAGTCACAAAAAAAACCTTTGCCTATTAATTATACAGATAGGCAGGATGATTAAAACAGATTCGTGGCTATAACTTTTAATTGGTTGTAGCTATAATGCAATTTTTTTCAAATATATTGTTTTTGAAGCTTGTTGAAGATTTAAAAAATATAAGAACAACATTTAAAAAAAAAAAATTTCGAGCCTTGTTTTTTCGATGACACATAGTATTTATTAATTTTTCTGTCAAACAAAAACAAATTCGTCTTAAATAAACTATATATAATGAAAGAAAATAAAAAATGCAAATTTTAAATTTTTTTATTTTTTACAACAAAAACAATTTTTAATACATTTTTTGAGAAAACATTAATTTTATTGGACTCTTTTTAAAGGCAATGATTAAAATATAAATAATGCAGTAAGGATAAAAACTTTGTTATTATTTTAAAGTCAATTAATTGCAATTAAATACAAAAAAGAAATAAATGAAATTTTTTAAAAAGTGGCAAAGATATTCGCTTCCAAATATAGAACTTTAAATTTCAGAGAGTTTTTCTCTGCCTTGGCGTTTGATAAAAATACAGGTTAAACAACTAAAGACAATATTAAGAAAATTCATTAAAAATACATTTGGCAAGATAATTACCGTAATTGCCAACACATTTCAAAGAAAATTAAACAAACATTTAGAGAAATAAAAAGAATTTGAAAACCGTTAAAATTTGACTGAGTTGTTTGCTCGGAAAGTGGAATTTTTGATTTTGGAACTGCATTTTTCGGACAATTGACGTTTGAGGAATGCATAAAAGATAATTTTGGTTAAAAATTTTTAGTTTTAAAAAAATTCAAATTCGATCAATTTATAAGCTCTTCTCAAACTAAATTTCAATCCGATAAAATAACGCATTTTTGTACAAAAATTTTATTTCTGTTTTAAAAGGTTGGGAACCCCCTGAAGCGATATCATAATTTTTAAAAGTGGTTTGCATATCTACAGTCTAAACCTGATTTAATGACATCTGAATCGATAAAATCGGTCCATTGGTCTGGGAGGAGTTGAAGTCACAAAAAAAACCTTAGCCTATTAATTATATAGATTTAATTTATTTATTTCTTAGGTTTTATAGTTAAAAAAACCAGTGATTAAATTGCTGCAGTCAAAGCAGCAAAAGTCGTGAAATTGTTGCTTTTTTAAGTTCTCACTGTTTTCATCATTTCAGAAATGACTGCTGCTTAAGCTTGTGCTTGCGAAAAATCAAACAGTCGGAGTCCATGGTACAAAAACACAGGCAGCATTGACAAGTGTTGATTTTCACATCTACAAGTAAATGAGTTCCTGTCAAAAACAGCTGTTCGTTGTAATATGCGTTGGCCACATTCAGCTGTGTCAACTGTTGTGGGAGCGAGACATCGGGGAGCGCTGTTATCGGTAGTGAAGTGTCAGAAAAATTGTCAACTTGATGAAATATCAAGCTTTGTATGAAATAACAATGGAAATTTTACCGACAAATAAAAAATTTTCTAATTTTAAATGCATTTTAATGCGCAACTTCATATTTATGTGCATCAAGTTATGACTTAACAGTTGCCAACTGTTGAGTACGCTGAATGTGACCAATGAAAATTAATTGTATGCAATGGTGGATTGTTAGTGCTCTATTCTTTGTTATATTTTTTGACAGATGGTAGTTTCCAACAGAAACGTCAACACTACCTTGTAGTTATTATATCATGGTCGGAGTCGAAGCTAAAGCAAAAAGCTTCGCTGACAGACTGCAAAGCATTTCAGCAGTCGACAACTTCGACAGATCTTGTGTTAACTGACTGAAATTTGCGCTTAATTCTGAAATTGAAGCAGCAGCATAGTTTTCGCTCCGGTAAATTTTGTCACCGCAGCAGTAGTCGCTTCAACAAGTTGTGAATTTGTCACTTCATTCGCCCACTGACGGCCAATTGAAAAATGCTAAAACTTTTTGTTTTAAGACCGATCTAAAACATTCGTAGAGTAAATTTCATCTTAATTCATTTCGAATTTTTATAAGGCATTTACAATTTTGTAAACTTGCTACAAATAAAAGTGAATGAAACTAATAGCGTTTTCTTATCTCAACGAAAAATTCTGCCCTCTAAAGATGCAAAATTTTTTCCATTTTGACCTGGACCCACAGAATTCTGACTTGATTTAAGCTGAGAATACATCACAAAAAAAGCAAAACTTTGTTCACTGCTTGGTGAAGCTCAAAAAAATAAAAACCATTAAAGAGCATGGCGGGAGTCGAACTCATTACCTATATACTGATAGGCCGAAGCTCTATTCACCGAGTTATCACAACCATATACTAATAGTAAAATTAACATAATATATTCGGCAGGAAAATAAAAAAATATTCTACTTTGGTTAAAAAATTAACACAAAGCGATAGTATGAATACAAAATGAATAATGAACAATAAATGAATAATGGATAAAAAATGAATACTGAATACAAAATGAATAACGATTAAAAAATTAATAATGAATAAAAAATTAATAATGAATAAAAAATGAATGCATGAATCCAAAATGAATAACGATTCGTTAATTGCATTCTTTATGAATAACATTCAATTGAACAAAAAAATTAATGCATTATTCTGAATAATGAAAAATGAATAATCGAAATGAATAATAAATCAATTTTTAAAATTGAGTGTGAATTAAAAATTTTATTCATGAATCAATTTTGTTTAAATTGAATGCATTCTTGTGTCGTTATTCATTTGTACTTAAAATTTTGAATATGAATGAGAATTTTACAGCTCTGGCGGCTTGCATGTTGTGTCTGTTGCTTTCTTTGTTTTTGTTTTGTTGTTTTTGCTTGTGTTGGTTTTGTACGAACTGATTCGCAGTACGTGTTCTCTACTCCACGTTAAGAGGGTGATCCGATACGATTTAACTCTTATGAAAAAAACTACTTGCATTATATTTCGTTGTATGCTATTACCCAATAGATGGCGCTTTCTATTCGGTTGACATGATTTATGCATCTAAAAGAGCAAGCGTTTGTTATTGCGTCAAGTAGAAAGTAGCAGAACTAAATATGTGAAATGAACAATCCAGTTATTATTTAAGAAATGAACCAGGTTTTGTTCCGGATAAATTTTTGTTTTTGTTTTCAATGCAAATTAATTTTGATGATCAACCATATACATCCCAAACCATTTTAGTGCAGATTCAAAGTGTACATCGGACAGAGAGAAAACTGGCACCCGTGGAAGCAAATAATGTATTTCGTGGCTTAGTTGGTTAAGCAGTTGTCAATTAGATTTGATGAATCATATGAGCCTGGTTCGATCCTCAGCCAGACCGTTTTATATAATTTTTATAATATTCTTTTTTAATTTTATATTATAACCTTATTTTATGAATTATTTAATGTAAGAACTGCATAGAGCAATAGTTTTATTTGTTGGCACATCCTGTTTTTTGCTATTATTACCCTATTATACAGCTATTATTACCCTTTTAGTTATTTTGTAATCAATTTTTAACTGAAGGTACTATAATTCTAATTTTATTCCCAATTTATTAAATTTACGTACAGCTTTGAGTAAAAAAAAGTCTAGTATTTTTATTCGTATCAATTCTAATAAAAAAAGGATTACAAAATGTATAAGTCCAATGTAGGGTAAACTGGGGTACCCTTGACTTTGGGGCACATTTGACTTTGACGTTTTCGGTATGAACGAACCGTTATTTTTCAATATTTTGTTTTATAAATTTTACATCATAGTATTTTAGTATTCGTCACGAAGTTTGACGATTCTTGCATTACATGAAAAAAAGTAACAGATGTTTTTGTGTTTTTGCGCGTGTAACTGTTATTTTCCGGCATTGGTACGTAAGGACCTACTGGTCAAGTTATAAAATTTAATCAAAGTATCTTTTGCAAAAGGTAAAAACAACTATTTATGTTTTTGAAAATATAAGTGATTTTCAATAAAACTAAATATAAACTAAAAAAAATTTAAAAAAAAGAAGCCGAGAGCGTTTGGGGTGCATTTGACATTTTTGAGTGGGGCTCTTTTGACATTTGTCAAAAGTGTCCCAACACTTTGACATTTTTGGGGCCTCGGTAGTCGAGTGGTTAGCGTGCTCGACTGCTAACCCAGATGTTCCGGGTTCGAATCCCGGTCCAGCCATGGTCCTACGCTTTTACCTTTTTTTAATTCGTTCCTCATTTCGAATCAACAGAAATTAAGAATTCTTCAATATATTCGACTTTGGGAGTTGTAGTTGGTGGTGGAGATGTTTGTGGAATGAGATTGCTTAATAAATCGAAATGACTGAGGTAAAGCCTCAGATTCAAATTCGCATGTTGATATAGCGCTCCGCCACACATTCAACATTCTACACTTGTTGTCTTGATTCCACTTTCCCTCTTACTTATGTATCTCCCCATTTACGAACCAAGGCAGACTTGACTGAATAGGTTTGACACCTGAAATCCTTGGTTCAGAGCTAAAAAAAATCATTTAACAATTTTTTTATATATATCTAGATTGGTTTTAATAAAAAAAAGTGGTTTCAAACGTCAGAATAGGACTATCATTAGCCGAAGAAATAAAATGACATGAAGAGAACAGAACGTTGGTTAACGAATGAAGAATGAAAGTCTACACGCAAAGAAATTTTTCGTTTACCGTAACTGAAAAATTCACCAACTCTACTTCGTTTGCGAATTGTATTTGCTGCAAACGAGTATTCAGTTGTCATCAACTTAAAAAATTTCTTGCTTGAAACGAAAAAACATCGAATTTAATGAAATTTTGTCATTGGTTTGAAAGTTCAAGTTTAGCCGAGCGTGCTGGCGTTCGAGTCTAGGAACGTGAGTGACCTGGATTCAATTCCTAACAGGAACACCAAATAATTTTTTTTTTTAAGTAATGTTTTTTATTATTTATTTTAATTGTTCTTATTTTGACGGTTATTTTTGACGAAGCAGTTAATGAAACAGAATTAGAATTTCAATAATTAAATTCAAATTTTTGATACTTACACAGCCAAGATTCGAACCCACGTCTTCCGCTTGACAGTCTAGCATGCTTCCATTGAGCTATTGTGAGATATTGTGTGGGATGATTTTTTTAGATTACAAATGTGTATGTCATAAGAAATGGATCTTTTTTCTACAAATGAAGTTTTCAGTTGAACAATACAAATTTTTCGGTTGCTGAAATTTAAAAATAACTTACGTTAATGGCAATCGACATTAATTTCTTGCAACTAAATAACGCGTTTCCCGAAACTGACTATTATTATAACAACAACAAACCTTTTTGTTAAGACAAAGTGCAAAGGTAAAAGCGAGATGTCATTTGTGTGGCTGCGCTTACTTAAACTTTAACACATTCTTATTTTTTCGTTTATGACAAAAATTTAACATTTGTCAACAACGAAAGCGAGCTGTGTAGCAGTTGTGTGACTGCGCATGTGATTCACAGTTGTGTGTCTGCTTGTTCACAGTCTTAACATACTTCCTTTTCGTTGATGGCAAATATTAAACACTTTTCATCACCGAAATCAAGCAACTTTTTTTGTCAGTTGAGAACTATTCTCTTATAACCAGGGACCGAAAATAACAGTTATTATCGAAATTTAAATTCAACAAGTCAGACAGAAAGAATTTGTTTATTCGATTTTTGAATATAGCAGTGCGATGCTTGTTAGCTAATAGAATAGTAATCTTAAAAGCTTTTTATTTGTTTGAATTTTATAAAAAAAGTCAAAAATAATAGTTATTTTTTGACCGATTTTTTTTCGGTCAAAAATATAAGTTAAAATTTTACTTTTATTTTTTCAGTCAAAAATAACAGTTAAAATTTGACTTTTATTTTTTCGGTCAAAAATAAAAGTTATAATTTGACTTTTATGTTGGCATTTCAAAAATGTTAAAAGAGTATTGCTAATTTTTTAAATAAATTTGGTTCTTATCCAAATCATTCATTAAAATGAATTAATTTTACCAGTAAATAAGTGATAAGAATGTAGCCAAGGACGCCGAAAATAATTTGTTCCCATCTAGTTTTCATCTTCAAGTGGCTAAGTACCTGTTGAGAAAGTTGTGTTGCACTGCGAAAAAATTAAAGTAAAATTTTAACTTATATTTCTGACCGGAAAAATATAAGTCATATTTTAACTTTTTTTATTGACTGAAAAAATAAAAGTCAAATTTTAACTTATATTTTTGACTGAAAAAATAGAAGTCAAATTTTAACTTATATTTTTGACTGAAAAAATAAAAGTCAAATTTTAACTTATATTTTTGACTGAAAAATAAAAGTCAAATTTTAACTTATATTTTTGACTGAAAAAATAAAAGTCACATTTTAACTTATATATTTGACCAAAAAAAAATCGGTTAAAAAATAACTATTTTTATTGACTTTTGGAAAAAAGTCATAACAGTTACGGTCCCTGCTTATAACAAATTAATTTTTTTTCCTGCAAACAAAGTTTTCAGTTGGAAAAACCAAATTTTTCGGTTGCTGCAATTAAAAAATCACTGCCGTTTATGACAAACAAAATTAATTTCTTGCAACTAAATAACGTGTTTCCCGCAACTAACCATTATTATGCCAACTGTTCAAACGTTTACAAACAATGATTTGAAGCACGACAAACGAAGTTCGTTTGCAGCAAACTGGCGATAAACGTTTTTTTTTCTCTGCGTGTAGTAGTTAATAACTACCACTTCTGTTGATATAAGTAATTCTGGTAACAACTATAGCTTTGATTCTTTTGGGTTGTTCTGTGATGCTAGTCTGATTTTTTCCAAGTATTCAGCCGCTTCACTTTTAAATTATTTTTTATGTAGAGCATTAACATCAGTGGAATTCCCAAAAGCGTTAAAGACTCTTGTGGTTATCGTTAACTGGCCCTAAACTACCTAACCTGTTATCTCGTATCCATAACATCTTTGCTTGCAATGTTTATTCCTAACTTTGGCAGTTCGTTAAAGAAAACTGTTGCTCGCTTAACTACTCGCTAACTGAAATAATAATAAAGTTTATAGTTTTTATTTAAATCGAGTGACTTTTACTATATTTAATTAAGACATCAATTGTTTCGAACTGATCTTGTTACATTCGATATTTTAATTCTATTTTACTCTTACAAACACGAACTGAAGAGATATTGAATTTTTGTATGAATAAGGCTGGTTTTTCGATTTCTTAAATAGTGTAAATATTCATGTCAAATGTGCCCCTTCAAATATCAAGGGTGCCCCGTGGTAGGGGCAGATTTGACAAAACGACTTTTTTTAGAAAATGTATAATGTATATATAATGTATATATAGAAAATTTGTTGATTATAATTCTACATTGTTATTGTACTATTAAAAGATCTCATTGCATTTTATTGTACTAATATTGTCTAAATAAATGTAAATGTAAATGTGAATGTAAATAAAAATTATATGTTAGGATGTTTATAATACAATTTCCTATTTAAGTTTGAAAGTCAAATAATCAACGCTTATAGGGAATAAAAAATTTTTAGAATCGGTCATCAATTTTTGGAGCAATAACACTTTGAAAAAAAGGTGTCAAATATACCCCAGTAGAGGTGTCAAACTATCGATGGCACTATCGATAATATCGATAGTTTCATATTTTTGTGACTATCAATGAGTATTGATAGTTTTTTTTTTTATTATAAAAATTATCGATAGTTCAGTAGGACTATCGAACATCTCTACTGAACATTAAAAAATAATCAAAGCGCGGGAAAGTTGTTTTGAGTAGGAATAATTAATTCTGCATTGTTAAGTATATCGAAAGTATTAAGTTTTAAAGAACATATGCTGTTATTTTAGTTGGTTTTTGTTATTTTTAATTGTTTCCTTTTTTATACTGTTACCAGCGACTAAAAATCCGATAGTGCCATCGATAGCGCTATCGATGGTTTCCTTTTTTTGAGACTATCGTGAGTATTGATAGTTTTTTTGAAAACGATCGAAACTATCGATGGTGAGACCATCGATAGTTTGACACCTCTATACCCCAGTTTACCTTATTGTTAAAAAACTAGTCTAAGATTTTTAACCATGTAGTGGTTTTACTATTGTGGGCTTTTGTTGCATTTTTTGTATAAACTCTATAAATAGGTTTATATACCTAGAGCTACAGATATCAAACTTGGTATGTCTGTTTGTTACATCAAAACTAAGATATGTACAAGTTGTGAATTTGTCACTTCAATCGCCCACTGACGGCCAATTGAAAATTGCTAAAACTTTTTGTTTTAAGACCGATCTAAAAAATTCGTAGAGTATATTTCATCTTAATTCATTTCGAATTTTTATAAGGCATTTACAATTTTGTAAACTTACTACAAATAAAAGTGAATGAAACTAATAGCGTTTTCTTATCTCAACGAAAAATTCTGCCCTCTAAAGATGCAAAATTTTTTCCATTTTGACCTGGACCCACAGAATTCTGACTGGTTTTTAGCTGAGAATACATCACAAAAATAGCAAAACTTTGTTCACTGCTTGGTGAAGCTCAAAAAATAAAAAAAATTAAAAACGGCTTTTCCCAGAGATGAGACCTAGCTGGATCGATTTTTCACCCCCCTCTTCATCTATATTGAAAATTTTATCGAAATCGTTAGAGCCGTTTTCGAGAACGCTATTGCAAATATATATACAAATATTGCTCGTTTAATAGAATAAGATAAAATAAGAACATAAATACCGCAGGAACATCAGGCGATTAGCTTCAATTAGAGCTTCACTTAAATGAAATGATCAGTTGGTGACAGATTAGTGAAATGAAAAGAAGTCTTAACGGCCTTCGAAAAAAAAAAGAAAAAGTTAATAAGTCAAGGAAAAAACACGAGAAAAGTTTTTTTATTAAAAAAGCTACGCTTACGTGCTTATTCGGAAGGAAAAGAAGGAAATTCGGGCGAGTTTCTTTTGGAAAAGCTAAAAGAAGATTTAATATAATATCGAAGCAGGTCTTATTCTATTAAACGAGCAATATTTGTACATATATTTGCAATTGCGTTCTCGAAAACGGCTCTAACGATTTCGATAAAATTTTCAATATAGATGAAGAGGGGGGTGAAAAATCGATCCAGCTAGGTCTCATCTCGTTTGTAAGAAATCGTGGTTATGCTTAAAATTTCTTTTAGGTATAGGGCTAGAACTGATCTGTTAATGGTGGCAATATATTAAGTGGATGTTGATAATGCATCAAGAGACGTAATGAACATAAAATATGATGTTTTGAAGCAATGTGGCTTATCATGTTTTTACAATATGCATCTCATATAGATCTTAGCAAGTTTTATGTGAAGATAAAACCAAAAATCCGAAACGCGGCATGGAGCTTCTGCACTATTAAATAAATTTATAAATCTTTAAAACGCTTTCATGATAGTTTTCTGGAAATGAATTTTGAATCGCTTCAATACAACCAGCCAATATTTGCAAAAAGTAGATATTGATTTTATAGCTGCTTACGATATGTTTTCTTCTCTTATCGAATTCGTAACACATTTGCGAAGTGAATTTTCAGGGTTTGAGAATAAAAAAAACCTGAGTCAATTTGTTTGTCAAGACTATGAGAGAAGAATAACTAGAAAAAACAGCTGAAGCTAAAAGGTAATTTTTATGCATTAAACCTGAACGGTCAGGGTATATTCATTTTGTCCAAACGTTTTAACTAATAGAAATGCGAGTCCGGTATAAAAAAAATTATATATTCTTGATCAGAGTCACCTCGTGAGTCGAGCTATTAAATTAAAACTCAATAAATAAGCTCATGTTCAACCTACAGAAATAAAATTTGGTACGCATATATTCTATATCAAAACAAAGATGTCTGCGAAAAATTTGTGGGATTAAAAACTCCAAAAACTCCAAAAAAACAACCAAAAATTAAAACTCAATAAATAAGCTCATGTCTAACCTACAGAGATAAAGTTTGGTACCTATGTATTTTATATGAAAACAATCATATTCATACCAAAACAACATATTTTAAGATACAACATGGTTTTGAAAACTGGATGTCATTCAACCATGGACACGCCCTCCCATGCAATCTAAAATTAAAAACTCAATAAATAAGCTTATGTTTAACCTACAAAGATAAAATTTGGTATGTATCTTATTCTATTAAGGGGACGTGACACCTTCAAAAAATTTTGTAATGTTTTAAAATTCGTTTAAGTTGAATAAAAAATAAGATATAATTTTAAAAAATTACAAATATATTTTCGAAAAAAAAAAATACGGAAAAAAAATGTTTTTTATTATTTTAATCACATACTCTGCTACTGGAATTTTTTTAAAAAATTATTAAAAAATCATTGCGGGCGTGTTACACAAAAACTACTCGACCGATCGCACTGAAATTTTAATATGTTGTTTTATACTTGTCGATGCATGGAATAAACTACGGACAGAAAAATCGGTTGTATAATTTTGAGTTTTTGGCCTTTTTTGTCCAAAGAACTTGACAATAATCGAAAAAACGCCGCCATTTTGTTATATTTCAACCAAAATTATTTTTTCTAGTTTATTCCATGGCGGTTTTGATGCTGATAAAAACCCCGTGCTTTGTGTTTTTTCTGATGTCCCAGTGAGTCGTAATCACGCTTGCCATGGTTTTTTGAGGTTTTTATACCCTAAACCTGAAAGGTGAGGGTATATTAACTTTGTGCAAACGTTTGTAACGCATAGAACGAAGCGAGTCCGGTATAGAAAAGTATATATATTTTTGATCAGCGTAATCTCGTGAGTCAAGCCATTCATGTCCGTCCTTCCGTCCGTCCGTCCGTCTGTGTGTTGTCCGTAAGCACAGGATAAGAAGAAGGAGTTGAGATAATTAAATGAAACTTGGTACATATGATCACATGGACCCAAGGATCTGCACTATTTAATATTTTTTTAATTCGCCCACGGACACGCCTACCTCCCATACAACGCAAAAATTGAAAACTGCATAACTCAGCTCATAATTACCCTACAACAATAAAATTTGGTATGTATGTATTTTATATCAACACAAAGATGTCTTCGAAAAATGGACGTCATCCGCTCACGGACACGCCCACCTCCCATACAACCCAAAAATTGAAAACACAATAAATAAGCCTTTGTTGAATTTACAGAAATAAAATTTGACACGTATATTTTCTATAACAAAACAAAGATAGTTTTGATGTCCATCATCCGCCCACGGACACGCCTACCTCCCATACAAAGCAAAAATTGAAAACTGGATAAATAAGCTCATAATTAAGCTGCAACAATTAAATTTGGTGTGTTTGTGTTTTATAGCAACACAAAGATGTCTTCGGAAAATGGGTGTCATCCGCTCACGGACACGCCCACCTCTCATACAAACCAAAAATTGAAAATGAAATAAATAAGCTTCTGATTAACCTACAGAGATCAAATTTGGCAAGTATGTTTTTTATGACAAAATAAAAATGGTTCTGAAAAATGGACTTCATCCACACACGGACACGCCTACCTCCCATACAACCCAAAAAGTTTAAAACTCGATAAATAAGGTTATGTGTGTCATAGAGAGATAAAATTTGGTATGTATGTATTTTATACCAAAACTAAGTTGTGTTCAAATTTTAAGAGTAAATTCGGAATAATCCGTCCATGAACACGCCCACCTCCCATAGCGAAAGCACAATAAAGACATTAACTGTGAGCTACAGGAATAAAACTTGGTATGTGTAAATTTTTTATCAACATTTAAATGCATAAAATATAGACTTCATCCAGCCACGAACACGCCCATTTGCAATAATATGATTGTATTTTGAAAAATTAGGTTTAGGGTATTTCATAGTCGGCCTAGACCGTCTTTAGACTTTCTTTACTTGTCTTAAAATAATTCCAGTAGCCTTATATGTAAATAAAAACAAAATAAACATTTTTTGATGTACTTTTTTTAATTAAAAAATATATATATAATTTTTCAAAATGATATCTTGTTTCTTTTCAACTTATAACCATTTTAAAACATTAAAAGAAAATTTTTTTGAAGGTGTCACGTCCCCTTAAACAAGCAAAATTTTTATACCAGCACGCGTACTGCGTAAGGGGTATATTAATTTTGTCACGACGTGTGTAACGCCCATAAGGAGGCGTGGTAGGTATAGAAAAGTATATATATTCTTGCTCAGCATCACCACCTGAGTTGATTTAACCATGTCCGCTTTTCTGTCCGTCTGTCTGTCTGTCTGTCTGTCTGTCTGTCTATCTGTCTGTGGACACGATAACGGCCGTAATTTTGAAGCTATCGTAATGAAATTCTATATTTAAGCTTTTTTCTCAAAAACTAAGATCAAGTTCGAGAATGGACTAAATTGGATGAAAACCACGCCTACCTACCATACAACCCCAATAATGAAAACTCAATAAAGAAGGAAATATTTGGGCTACAAAAATTAAATTTGGTATTTGTAAAATCTATGTCAAAACTGAAGTGTGCTAGAAAAATGGGCGTCATCCACCCACTAACACGCCCACGTCCCATACAACCCCAAAATTGAAAACTCTATAAAAAGGCTTCTCTTTAAGCTATAGTAAAAAAAGTTGATACGTTTGTATTTAATATCAAAACTAAATTGTGGAAAAAAGTGGGCGTCATCCGCCTACAAACACACCCACTTCTCAAACAACCCATAATAGTGAAAACTTTATAAAAAGGATAATATTTAAGCTACAGACCTGAAATTGGGTATTTGTGTATCTTATATCAAAATTGAGGCGTGTTAGAAAATTGGCATCAACCACTCAAGAACACGCCCACCTCCCATGCAACCCCTAACTGAAAACTTTATAAAGCGGTTTGACTTTACTTTGTAGGAAAACAATTTGATATGAATGAATTTTAGGCGTCATCAAAATAGTAAAATTTTTTGAAATCTCATATAAAAAGAGCTGCAATTTAAGATTTTGTACCATAACGAATCGGCCGTGGGGGTATTTTAACTTCGGCCAAGTCGAAGATATACCTTACTAGTTTTATATATATTTGCAAGTGCGTTCTCGAAAACGGCATAACGATTTTGATTTAAAATACAGATGATGAGGAGGCTGAAAAATTGATCTAGCTAGGTCTCATCTCTGGGAAAAGTCGTTTTTCTGAGTTTTCACGCATTTAATATAAATCAAATTTTCCTGCCGAATATTTATTTATTTATTTATTTATTTTAAGCTAAGCCTTTGAGGCTTTATAGCTTTTAAAATTTAGCAATACACAAAAAGTTATTATTATTATACATATTGAGTGAGGAAAATAAATAGAACAAGATATGATGTTGTCACGTTTGTTGATTTTATTAGACTGATTGAATATGTAATAGATAAAGAGCCAAGAACTATAATAACATGAGAGTGATATGATCGTATACGAGATTATACAAACTGAAATTGAGGTGGTAATTTTAATGAGTTATTATCGATTAATTATTCAACTACTCGTTACAATTCTGATTTATTCAAATTATAAAGAAAATTACAAAAATAAAATTCATATATTTTTTTAAATAAAGTAGTAACAACAAGAAATAAAAATACGGCTGATTAAACATTAATTCAAAATATTTATAAAAAAGAGAGCAATTGTTCCTCGAACATACTGCCCCCGTTGAAAGGACTAACTTTCAAAAGTTTTCAAGCGTTGGTAACGGCGCCACCTTATGGATGGCACGTCGGAAGGTTCCCTTGGATGTTTTCAGGTCAACCACTCGAACTCGTCCATCCTGTCCAGGAATCACATGTGTAATGCGTGCGAGTAGCCATTGTTCCGGTGGTATGTTCTGCTCGTGGACGATGACGATTTGACCGACCTTGATGTTAGCTTCGGGTTTCAACCATTTGCTGCGATGTTGCAAGCTCAATATGTAGTCGCGTGACCAGATATCCCAAAATTTTTGCTTAAGGAAAGTGACTTGTTGCCATCGGGATAAATAAGAGGCTTGGCGTATGTCGAATTTCTCATCAGGTATTGCTTGCAATGACGACCCGATGAGCAAGTGTGCGGGAGTTAAAGCTTCGCCATCGTTCGGATCATCTGATATTGGTACTAAGGGGCGCGAATTGAGAATGGCTTCTACTTCAATGAGAACGGTTTGTAGCTCTTCAAATGTCAAATAAGCGTGTGCAACATTCTTAGTCAACAGAGATTTGGTAGATTTGACCGCTGCCTCCCACAGTCCTCCAAAGTGGGGAGCGCGGGGTGGAATGAAACAAAATTCAAAGCCGGTTTGACTGCTGAAGTTTTGTACCTGGTCGATCATCGTCTGGTTGAAAAATTGTTTTTGAAATTCCAATAATTTAGTTTGTGCTCCAACAAAATTGGTGGCGTTGTCACAGTAAAGTCGTTGTGGTATTCCACGTCTACCAACAAATCTCTTGAGACAAAGTAGGAATGCGTTGGTTGACAATTCGGAAACCAGTTCAGTGTGAATTGCTTTCGACGTAAAACATACGAAAATGGCCACATATGTTTTATATTGTGGCTTTCCACGAATCCGATACGAGGTGAAAAATGGTCCGCAAAAGTCGACACCACTGATCAAGAAAGGACGTTGCGATTTGAGACGGTCTGCTGGCAAATTGCCCATAATTTGGCCCATGAGTTTCGGTTTGTAGTGGAAGCAGTGTACACAATTGCGAACTACCTTTCGCGCGACACTCCTAGCGTTGACTATCCAGACCTTCTGCCTAATCAAGCTAATTCGAGTTTTAGTTCCAGCGTGAAGATGCTTTCTATGAAGAAATTCGACGAACAGCAAGGTAAAACGATGATCGTTGGGCAGCAATACGGGAAATTTTGCGTCATACGGGATGGGTGCGGTTGACAACCGACCACCGACTCTAATGATATGAATAACTTTGTTATCAATTGTGACTTCATGCAGAAAAGGTGTAAGCTTTTGGAAAGAAGGAGATATTGGTGCATTTGTTTTCAAACGCTCAATTAAGTCATTGTTTGAGGGCCACTCGGTGGACGGTTTTAGCAGAAACTCGGGACCGGAGAACCAAATGGTGTTTGACAACAACCATGCGCTGCAACCACGGGATACAATATCGGCGGGATTGCTTTTCGTTGGCACATGCCGCCATGAGATATCTTTAGTTTTTTCCTGCAGTTCTGATACTCTATTAGCTACGAAACATGTGAGTGTAGAAAAGTGCAATTTGAGCCACTGCAGGACGATTTTTGAATCCGTCCAGAAATATACTTGAGTGATATATTTAGATAGTTTATGCTTGATTTTATGCCACGTATGACATAATAAGAGCGCCGCACATAATTCGAGTCTTGGTACAGATTGCGCTTTAATTGGTGCAACCTTTGACTTGGCGATGAGTAATGCTGTTTTCATGGTGCTACCGATAATTTTTCGCACGTATAAGTAACAACCATATGCACGCTCAGAAGCGTCGGCGAATCCATGAATCTCGCAAGAATATTCAGTTGAAGTTAAAACAAAACGCGGGACACTCAAATCGTTAATATGTATTAAATCATCCCTAATTTGAATCCAAAGGTCGAAAAGAACAGGAGTTAGGGGTTCATCCCAGTTGATTTGTTTAATCCACATTTCCTGGAGAAGTATTTTACATTGAATTATGATCGGACTTAAAACCCCTAGCACGTCAAAAATGCTTGCCACTACCGATAATATCGAGCGTTTAGTCGATGGGGAGATTTGTGGCATCTCAAAGCGGAAGCAAAATGTGTCTTCTCGTGGCTTCCAAGCCATACCTAATGCCTTTGTGACGTTTTCACCGAAAACGACTCGTAATTTGGTAGTGACACTCTCTGGTTTAAGGACACAATGATGCGGTATGTAATAATGTACACCAATGAACTGGTTTTCAACTGGCGACATATGTCCTAATTTCTCATATTCGGACATAAAGTCGACATACATATTCTTCAATAAATGATCGCGTTGTAGACGTCGCTCTAAAGATAAAAATCTTCTACGCGCCATTTCAAATGAGTGCCCTAGAGATTCTGGCAGCTCTTTAAATGGGAGGCGCACTTGTATACGACCATCAGAGTTGCAAGTTACATTTTTAACAAAGTGATTTTCACATTGAAGCTCTTCTTCTGAAAAGGTATTAGGTTGCACCGCATATTCTTCAACCTCCCAAAAACGTTGTAGCATTGTATCGAGCCTAGATGACTGAGGCGAACTTAATACAGCGTTGCTTATGACTCTTCGGGGGTTAGCATTTGAATCGAATTTGTCCCCTACTATCCAACCAAATTTAGTATTGACAAGACAAGGGAGGCCATCTCCCAGCGATATCTTGCCATCGAGTAATAGATCGAAAAACATTTCGGAGCTCATCAGCAAATCAATTTTCTGTGGTTTATAAAATTCCGGATCGGCTTAGTCTATTTCTTGGGGTATCTTCCAATTTTTCGTACTGATGTGTTCACTTGGCTGTTGGGCCGATATAGTTTTTGTAACGACAAAGTTTGAAGTGCATTCAAATGTGCCTAGACGAGATTTTACTGTAGCCAACACAGCGTATTTGAATTCAGTGCGAATGTCAGAGATACCAAAAACTTCTTGATCATTTCGCTGGAATCGTAGTTGCAATCTCTTAGCGGTTTCTTCTGCAATAAAATTTATTTCGGAGCAGGAATCTAGTAAGGCTCGCACAGTTTGAAAAATACCATATTTATCCTTGATAAGAATCAATGCAGTTGGTATTATGCTTCTTTTGTGTGTGCGACTGACAAGTGACGTTGCTGCCGCCTGCGTAGATTCCTGCGCCTCTTGAGTAAGTAGTAAATTGGAAGGATTTGTAACCTGAGCCGAAACTGTATACACATGTAATATGGTATGATGCGCTAGGTGACATACCCGACAACGAGATTTAGAGAGGCATTTAGAAACTGTATGCCCTTTACGCAGACAATTGAGACACAGGCCAGACCTTTTCGCGAAATCAAATCGTTGCGAAACTGAGAGTGATAAAAATGTAGAACAGTTGCCAATTAAATGTTCAGTATTATTGCAGTGTGTGCACAATGCTTTGGAATTTAGCAGTGTATAAGAACGTCCCTTGACTTGTGAGTTTCTCTTTTTTTCCGGCTGATTTTGTGTGACATCAATTTTTCTGGTGCGGCTTTCTAAAAATTGGCATCGTCGGCTCAAAACTGTGTAGCAGTCTTCCCAAGATGGAAGGCAAGTAAATTCTTGTTTTTCATCGTATGCAAGCTTTGAGTCTATGTCCACCTTTGAGAGTACAATGTGAATTATAATAGCATTCATCACTTCCGTTTCAGACCCCAGCGATAGTAATGAGCCACGTAGGGCAGCAACTGTGTCAATTACGTTCCGCAACGACACTGGATCGGCTTTCTTCATTTTTTCCATGTCAAAAATTGAGTTGATATGATCAAGGAAGATCAAAACTTTGTTGTCAAAACGTGCCTTTAATTGATCAAGGGCTTTTGAATAGTTTGCTTCGGTAATTTGGAACGGTTCGATGACGGCTAACGCTTGATCAGTTAAGCATCCCTTTAAATATTCGAATTTATCTAGGGTCGACACAGTAGGATCATTATCCACCAAACTTTTGAATGCGTTAATAAAGCGATTATATTCTGCGTACTTGCCACTAAACTTGGGTAATTTTAAATTAGGCAGCCGATGACTGTAAGCGGGCCCTACTGACGATGACGCATTCAAAAAACTTTGATCACCCATACTAGTGCGGCGTTTACTATTCAAAAGAGACATAATTTTTGCTTTGACGTAAATAAAAGATTCTTCAATGTCGCTTCTGTTAATATCTTCAGTATCTAATTTTTCAATCTGATTTTGAATGTGACATAGCTGCTTAAAGTAAGATTCTAAAATCTGTAAACGGCATTCTAAAATAGTGGAGTCAACGTTTTCGCCTTCTTTATCGACCTTCAACTTCATGTTGGCGATGTTTCTCTTCATACTTGAACGTTGCTGTTTAAGAGAAACAAGAGATGCGGATGTGTTTGAACCACTCGCCTTATCAAACTCATCTGTCGAGTTAGTCATCGTAAAAATACAACAAAAATTAGTTATGATGTTCCAGAAATCAAATGTAGTAACAGCAGATTACAACAACAAATTATGTGTTCTTCTATGGTAATTATCGATAGCGGGTTAAATTCAAAGAAGTACAGCGTTTAATCGATGCACATGAAAATGAAACAGCGGTGCTTGCTCGGTTTCGACGAAGATTATGTGGGCTACCAACAATGCAGAATAGCACACCAACGAAAGAATAAAAAAAAATATATGCTGAGTTAACGGAGCAAGACTAAGCTGAGTGCGTTTCAACGAAAAAATGCAACAACATACGACAAAGTCATGTGTACTCTTTGACCTTCGACGCCTTCTGTTTTCCTCTTTAATCTGTGTATATAATATGTAACGTATATATCAGAAATACCAAAAATTAAGCTTACGGACAGTAGTTAGAGACGGTGGCGTGACGTCCTTCTAGCAGCTGCGTCAACGATTGCAGAACTGCAGTAGCTCGGCGCTTCGAATGAAAGATGTAGTAATGATGTTGCTTTACGACAACGACGAAATCGAAAAAATGCAGCAGCGACGGCGAGAAGCAGCAACTTCGCAGAACAGAAATCCAACCAGCAAACGATGCAGCAACTACAGCAGCAGAAAGCAATGACGAAGGCAGAAACTTGCCGTTGACGAAAACGCCTTTTATTCTTTTATAATTTTGCAATATAAGCCTTGTTTTAAATTGATTAAATTATAAAAGAATAAATCAAATTTTATATTGATTAAATTTGCTTGTCTCCTTAAGCACTGACCGTCCTGTCACGGTCGCCAACAAATGTGTGAGGAAAAAAAAAAATAGAACAAGATATGATGTTGTCACGTTTGTTGATTTTATTAGACTGATTGAATATGTAATGGCTAAATCGCAATACTGCGTTAGGTCGGTCTTGCGTTGACAGCTCGAGTAGAGATCAACGTGTTCTTATGGTGCAAATCTAAATTCGACCTCAAGCGTTGGTCGTACTATATATCGTAAAACAAGAAGAAGAGATAAAATACGACCAAAGTACGATCTAACGAGATAAGTAGAAAAATGTTCTACTCGGTCGTGCGTTTGACATTTCTTCATATAGCAGAGTTGCATTTTCGTTGAAAGCGCTTAAAATGTGGGTGTTTTATAGTTTCACTGGCAAAGATAGATTTTCGTGGGATTTATTTTATTATCGCTGGAATTTATGTTTTATATAATGATTTTTAATAAATCATGCTATTTGAGCAATCAAATGAAAATTATGATAAAGTTAATCTATTTGTATTATTTTTCTTCAAATTATCTTTGTATAAATATGCGTTGGCGAAACAGGTAAGAACAACTTTTGTGGGCATTTTTGTATAGCTGCTTTTATTGGCATCGCCAAAATTACAGACGCATGATCTGTCAGCGCAACATTGAGTTTTGTTAATTTATAGGTCGTGCGTTCTGACAGCTCATCTCGTAAAGTTTATGCAACGTCGACATAAAGTACGATCGGCGCACGACCGACCTAACGCAATATTGCGATTTCAGCATAATAGGTAAAGAGAAAATAACTATAATAACATGAGAGTGATATGATCGTATACGAGATTAAACAAACTGAAATTGAGGTGGTAATTTTAATGAGTTATTATCGATTAATTATTCAACTACTCGTTACAATTCTGATTTATTCAAATTATAAAGAAAATGACAAAAACAAAATTCATATATGTTTTTAAATAAAGTAGTAACAACAAAAATAAAATAACGGCTGATTAAACATTAATTCAAAATATTTATAAAAAGAGAGCAATTGTTCCTCGAACACATATATAACAATATAAAATATAAAACGACACCAAAAATAAAATAATATATGTAATTAACGTTAATTTTATATTCAATATTTTAATATTATACAGATTATGGCCTAGAACGGTGAGAGGTATCTAGACAAACAAGGTCCGTACGCCCCACTGATAAGTATAACCATATATATAATACATATTGCTCACAGCGAGGTGGTATTTCGACAAACAAGGTCATATTTACCACACCATTTTCCTTAGAAGCAAAGAAATGGTTGCTTTCATATTATTATATATGTAATACAAATCGTTCTCGCATGGTTGAAGGAAAAAGTCCAAAAAATACAACCAGCACGGCACGACAGCAAAAATGCGTTGTTCAATTATACGCAAGCATGTTCAACTATATTAATTTAGGAGATCCAAAACAGGCTCAGGTCCATTCAGATGTATTTATTGTTTATATCCATATTCAGATGAAAAAGATGTGTCCTTGGAAGAGCATGATCAGAATCACTGTCGGTACTGCAGATAATCTATAATTTTAAGTTTAAGTGAGTACATGGATTCATTTAAAGATTTAAATCTGAAACGAAATTAAAGTCTCCGCAAGCGCTTCTTTACGGTTCATTTTGCAAGTAATTAGTTCTACAAAAGTTCATAAAAAGTAGCTCAAAAGATCTTCTAGGACGAAGTGGAATATGAAAGTAAATTTTACTTAATAAATATGGACTGTCATATCCATGTAAAAGCTTAACTATCCAACTTACATTAAGCATTACTCTCCTATTATTTAATGTAGGAAGATTTAGTAGCTGTAACCGATATTCATAAGATGGTAGACTAAAGTTAGTAGTACCTGGGCGACCGAGCTCCGCTCAGAGTCCCACCGTATATTGAAATGTTTAACGGTAATTTATCGAAAATGCCAACTTTATATTAAAAACATCATATAAGATCATATTTTTCAATAAACTTTAAATGCATTTTTCTTTTATGATAATTTCGATTTTCAACTAAACGAAATTGGTTTTTGGTTTTTTTATCCCTTTACAAATACTAAATAATCTCGATAATATACTTATGCTAAACGAAACTTAACTCTGACTCTACTTATTCATAGTGCTGGCTATTCCAAGCCAAATGCAAGTTATTTTTCAAAAAATTTACTTCATGCTCCTTTTCCACTTATAAGAATAGAAATAATTTTTTTATGTCGCCATTTTTTCTACATTTATCGAGATAGCAATTTTTGATTTAAGGAAAAATCTTGAAAATGGAGTCATTTTCAATAAATCATATCTCTGTCATCTGTTAACCCTTTTTTTATAAATGAAGTATCGTTAGAAAGCAATTGAAAAGAGATTTTTAATAAAAATTATATATTTTTGGATTTTTTTTGCTAGAGTCGCCTACTTTATTGAAAAAAAGTAAGTTGTTCATATCTCAAAAAGTGCATTTTCGGTTTTTTTGACGTAGAATTACGTCTTACAGTTTGTATGGGGTCGTATTAACAAATTTTTTTAAGGTCATGGAACGTTTTGTGACCTATACTTTAGGATATACGTACATCCTTTAATATTCATCGTTCAAACATAAAAAATATACTAAAGTATCAGATATATCCTGCGCTTAACGATTATTTAGAAAAATTTCGAAATCTTAGAAGAAAAATCTTTATTTTTTATATAAGAAAATCAATCATTACCTGTTGCAGAGCTGTAAAAACATGCATTTAATTTGATTGCTTTAACAAAAATTTGAATCAGTGAGTAACAAAAAAAGAATGCATTCAATGAATGCAAAATTGATCAATGAATAAAATTTTAAATTCACATTCAATTTTAAAAAATTGATTTATTAATAATTTCTATTATTCATTTTTCGTTTTTCTGAATAATGGATTCATTTTTTTATTCAAATGAATGCTATTCATAGAGAATGCTATTCACAAAGAATGCAATTTACAAGGAATCGTTATTCATTTTGCATTCATGCATTCATTTCTTATTCATTATTCATTTTATTCATTATTTTTAATTTTTATTCATTATTATTTTTTATTCATTATTCAGTTTTTATACATTATTCATATTTTATTCATTATTCATTTTTTATTCACACCATTGCTTTGTGTAAACTTTTCAACCAAAGTAGTATATTTTTACTTTGGTGCAGCAGTGTAGCTATCGGAGGCTTGTCCTATGCTCAGGGTTGGCTCAGGGAACTTAAAAAAAGGTCCCATCTAAATAACTGAATATTATTTAAATTTTGTTTTCATGTATTATTACATGAATAAATTGCGCATAAATTTAATATAATTTATGCGCAAAAATTAAATTTCAATCGTTTTTTAAATTCTTCTTTCTATTGAGTTGCAATGCATATAGTAAACAAATTCAAAATATTCTACTTTGGTTAAAAAATTAACACAAAGCGATAGTATGAATACAAAATGAATAATGAACAATAAATGAATAATGGATAAAAAATAAATACTGAATACAAACTGAATAACGAATAAAAAATTATTAATGAATAAAAAATTAATAATGAATAAAAAATGAATACAAAATGAATGCATGAATCCAAAATGAATAACGATTCGTTAATTGCATTCTTTATGAATAACATTCAATTGAACAAAAAAAATAATGCATTATTCTGAATAATGAAAAATGAATAATCGAAATGAATAATAAATCAATTTTTTAAAATTGAGTGTGAATTCAAAATTTTATTCATGAATCAATTTTGTTTAAATTGAATGCATTCTTGTGTCGTTATTCATTTGTACTAAAAATTTATTAGAATTTTACAGCTCTGGCGGCTTGCATGTTGTGTTTGTTGCTTTCTTTGTTTTTGTTTTGTTGTTTTTGCTTGTGTTGGTTTTGTACGAACTGATTCGCAGTACGTGTTCTCTACTCCACGTTAAGAGGGTGATCCGATACGATTTAACTCTTATGAAAAAAACTACTTGCATTATATTTCGTTATATATTACCCAATAGATGGCGCTTTCTATTCGGTTGACATGATGTATGCATCTAAAAGAGCAAGCGTTTGTTATTGCGTCAAGTAGAAAGTAGCAGGACTAAATATGTGAAATGAACAATCCAGTTATTATTTAAGAAATTAACCAGGTTTTGTTCCGGATAAATTTTTGTTTTTGTTTTCAATGCAAATTAATTTGGATGATCAACCATATACATCCCAAACCATTTTAGTTCAGATTCAAAGTACACATCGGACAGAGAGAAAACTGGCACCCGTGGAAGCAAAAAATGTATTTCGTGGCTTAGTTGGTTAAGCAGTTGTCGATTAGATTTGATGAATCATATGAGCCTGGTTCGATCCTCAGCCAGATCGTTTTATATAATTTTTATAATATTCTTTTTTAATTTTATATTATTATTACCTTATTTTATGAATTAGTACCTGGGCGACCGAGCTCCGCTCAGATTCCTACCGTATATTATAATGTTTTACGGTTTTTAATGTATTGAAAATGCCAACTTTATCTTAGAAACAACATATTATAGACTGGATCGAAATTTAGATTTCGCCGGTCGGGGTCTCAAAAGTTAAAGGAACTCATTAAAATGATTACTGCATACTTTTTTTCAAATCGGAGAAAACCCACCGAAGCAATTTTGATTCTCCTGAAGGTCCTTTTTGGTAAAAAAAACATCTTTTTTGCTTGTAACTTTTTATTTTTCACAGAACGCATTCCCACACCTGCTAAAATATCAAATTTCTTATATATACCAATATTCTGATATTCAAAATATTTCGAAATTATGTTCCATTATAACTCTTATTGACCACCAAAAATTGAATTTTTTGATATTTTTAAAAACACATTTTTTTAATACCGCATTAAAAGACACATTTTTTTTCTAAATTTACGAGAAAGTGTTATGGCTGGAAAGGTATGAAGTTCTTCTTTCTTTCTGTGTATCGCTTTAATCAAAGCTGTGTGCGAAAACTGACAGAATGTGCGATATCGACTTTAGAAATCTGATAAAATTAAATATTTTTTATTCATACAAACAATTAATTTCATTTCTTCACTGCTTTATCGTCCAGTTTTCGATAAATTTTTTTTTTAATCACATAGCTTTGATTAAAACGATACACAGAACGAAAGAAGAACTTAATACCTTTCCAACAATAAAAATTCCACGTTAATCTAATAAAAAATGTGTATTTTACAGCGGTTTCAAAAATATGCCTTTTTAAAAATAGAAAAAAATTAAATTTTTGGTGGTCAATAAGAGTTATAATGAAACAAAATTTTAACAATTTTTTTATGTCAAAATGTTAGTATGAGTAAGAAATTTAGCATTTAAGACGATGTGGGTATGCGTTGTATGCAAAATAAAAAGTTACAAGCAAAAAACATGTTTTTTTACCAAAAAGGACTTTCAGGAGAATCAAAATTGCTTCGGCGGTTTTTCTCCGATTTGAAAAAAAAGTATGCAGAAATCATTTCAATGAGTTCCTCTAACGTTTGAGACCCCGACCGGTTGAAATTTTTTTATCCATATAAAAATTATCCGGTCTAACATATAAGATCATATTTTTCAATAAACTTGAAATTCATTTTTATTTTATGATAACTTCGTTTTTCAACTAAACGAAATTTGTTTTGGTTTTTTTAACCCTTCACAAATACTAAATTATTTCGATAATTTACTTATGCTAAACTTATGCCGGCCATTCCAAGCCTAAGCAAATTTTTTTTCCAAAAATTTACCTCATGCTCCTTTTCCACTTTCAAGAATAGAAGTAATTTTTTTTTATGTCGCAATTTTTTTTTAAAGTTATGGAGATAGCCATTTTTGATCAAAGTAAATTTTTAAAAAGGAGTCATTTTCAATAAATCATATCTCTGTCATTTGTTACCCCTATTTTTTTAAATGAAGTATCGTTTGAAAGCAATTGAAAAGCGATTTTTAATAAAAATTAAATACTTTTGGAATTTTTTGCTAGAGTTGCCTACTTTTTCAAAAAAAAAATAAGCTGTTCATATCTCAAAAAATGCATTTTTGGTTTTTTTTTACGTAAAATTACGTCTTACAGCGCGGTGTGTATGGAGTCGTTTTAAAAAAAATTTTTAAGGTCATACCTACATCCATTAATACTCATCGTTCAAACATCTTAATATATAAAAAACAAGCGTCCTGCTCCGTGCTCTATATTGCTCAAACTGTTATAGTTGTTATTGCTATGTATAAGCTGAACATGCCAGCCAGGGTCAGAACCTGTTTTGCTATTACAGTGCTTTTTATATGAAAAAATTGTTAGCCTAAAAGTATGCACACAAAATTTATTTGATATATATCAGTAAGGACACATTGACGACGACTGGAACAAAATAACATTTGAGGTGAATGAAAAATTTCATATCGTCTGCTACTTAATTATTTTGAATACGACCTGTCGTATGACGGGCTTCTATACTAGTCATATATATATACTAAAGTATCAGATATATCCTGCGCTAAGCGAATATCTAATTTTGGATTTTGTTACTACTATATTAAAGTCACAAAATAGCAAAAGTTTAGAAGAATAATCTAGATTTTTATATCAGAAAATCAATCATTAGCTGCTTGCATGTTGTTTCTGCTGATTTCTTTGTTTTTGTTTTGTTATTTTTGCTTGTGTTGGTTTTGTTTTGAACGAACTGATTCGCTCTACTCCACGTTAAGAGGGTGTTCCAAGTTAAGAGGGTGTTCCGACTAGATTTAACACTTATGAAAAAAACTATTGCCATTATATTTCGTTGTATGCTATTACAAAATAGATGTCGCTTTCTATTCACTTAATATGTTCTTTGCATCTAAAACAGCAACCGGTTGTTATTGGGTTGAAGATAAAGCAGCAGAGCCTTGGCTCAGTCGATTAAGCTGTTGTCGAGCTGACATTTTGAATCAAGAAAGCATGGTTCGATCCTCAGCCTGATAAGTATATTTTTTTTTAATTTTATATTATTATAATCTTATTTTATTAATTGTATAATGTAACAATTGCATTATTTTTTGTCACATCCTGTTGCTTGCGATAGCATGAACAAAATGTAAGCAAAATACAGCTTTTATTACTCTTTTAGTTATTTTGTTCAATTTTTAACCTAAGTTACTATAATTCAAATTTTATTCCCAATTTATTAAATTTACGTACAGCTTTGACTAAAAATATGTCTAGTATTTTTAATCGTATCAATTCTAAAAAAAAGTACTATGTGGTCTGTTCACACTAAGTTCACACTTTAAGATACGTACAAAATGTAAATTTGTCACTTCATCCGCCCCAGACGGCCGATTTAAAAATGTTAAAACTGTTTTGTTTTAAGACCGATTAAAAAATTCTTAGAGTAAATTTGATCTTAATTTATTTCGAATTTTTATTAAGCATTTAAAATTTTGTAAACTTACTGCAAATAAAAAAGAAGGAACTTAAAATTTTGTTGCAGCTTTTTACAATTTTATGGTCCAAGATTCCTTTATTATATTCAAAATAATTATTTGACCTAATAGAAAATAATTTTTGCTCCAGATTTTAAAACAATATCTCAAACAGTATAGAAGTTATGAACGATTAAGTGAAATGTATATAAAAAAAATTGAGATTACGAAAAGCATATCATATGGCCATTATAATTTTATTTTGGTGGAAACTTAATTTGTTTCTTAAAATTACAAAAAAAGTGCACTTTTTGAGAAGTGAGCAAATTAGATTTTTTTTCAAAACGTAGGAAACTCTAGAATAGGAAACTCTTACAAAAATATTTTTCTTTTTAAAATTTGTTTAAGATTTGATGTAAATTACTCTATTTGTAAGATTTCTTCTTATATCAAAAATTGGTGCATCAAAACTGTACTAAAAACGCTTCTATAAAAATTAATGAAAATCACTGTTTGGTGAAGCTTAAAAATAAAAACAAAATAATTAATGTGCACGGCGGCGGGACTCGAACTCACAACCTCGATATTATTGGACAGAAGCTCTATTCTGTGAGCTATGACTGCTATATCATCGTAAGCAAACTTAACATAACATATTCGGCAGGAAAATTAACGTATTTATTAAATGCGCGAAAACTCGGAAAAAAAGCTTTTCCCAGAGATGAGACCTAGCTGGATCGATTTTTCAGCCCCCTCTTCATCTATATTGTAAATTTCATCGAAATCGTTAGAGCCGTTTTCGAGAACGCAATTGCAAATATATATACAAATATTGCTCGTTTAATAGAATAAGATTTAATGTCAGAACTGCATAGAGCAATAGTTTTATTTGTTGGCACATCCTGTTTTTTGCGATAGCATGAACAAAATGTAAGCAAAATACAGCTATTATTACCCTTTTAGTTATTTTGTATTCAATTTTTAACTTAAGGTACTATAATTCTAATTTTATTCCCAATTTATTCAATTTACGTACAGCTTTGAGTAAAAAAATGTTTAGTATTTTTATTCGTATCAATTCTAATTGTTATGTTTAACGTCCGATGGTCTCCGTGCTTTCACGAGGAGAAGAGTGACCATGGACGGAAAGAAAAAGACGTTTATTCGATTTTGTTGAGTATGGTTGATTTATATTTTATTTTGTTTAATTTATATCAACAATGGCCCGCTGTCTAGGCGTGGCTGCGACCAAAGTTTGATTTTTATTTTATAATTTTAATCTAAAAAGGTCCGCTGTCAAGGCGAGGCTGCGACCAGTTTAGATATTATAAGCTTAAAACTATCTTTCTTTCTTCGCCGTTTCTACGCCGGTCGGTGGTTTATAAAGGAAAATCCTCAGTTTTCGAGGGCGTTTCCTTATTCCAATTATTCCAATAATTTCCAATAAGTGGAAATTCAAATCGATACCAACCAATCAAAATCAATACATAAGCTACATATATTTAGGAAATATTTATCATAATGTAAATTTACATATCGTTCTACTTCCCCTTGGTAGGATCACGTACACTTTGCATGTTACGCAGTTGCAGGCAATGCACCTTACAAGCAGCGCAGTAACTAGGGTAGGTAAATGAACGGCCTTTGCTGACCGTGCAAGCCAATGCCGATGCACCCAAACAGTCAGTTGCTTTGTTTTTGTTGTCGCCGACGTTTAAGTCGGAACCACTTGACAATAAAAACAAAGCATTGGTTTTGTTTATTTTGGTAATTTAAGCATATGCGCTTAAATTAGGTCAGTATGTTTTTCTGTTCTTGAACGCCGGCAATTTTAGTCGCTGTACTCAAATTGGGTTGTTGTCGTTCGTTGTATTATATTTTTTGTTTATTATTTATGTCGAAATGCAGATCGCTGCATTTTTGATATCGACATCTGGTAATAATATTTATTGAGTTGGTTCTTTGGAATTGGTGTGAGGTCGGGTGTACAAAGTGTACATGCAATGTTGTGGGATACAACATCCCTCCCCCCTTATAAAAGAAAATTTTTCTCCTTGAAGAGGTTGAAAAATTTTCTGTCGTATACCACCGATCAGTGAGCAGAAATGAGGATTACATGAATTTCTATAAAGAAGCATAATTTTTTTTATATACAAATACGTTTTAAGAATTTTATACAAGTTAAGTAGTACATGAATATTTACTTTGTAATCTTTATATACAAATATGTTTTAAGAATTTTAAATGAAGTTAAATAAAATATATGGAGTTAAATTTATCTTATAATATAGGTATGATTATAAAAACTGACTGATTATGAAAAAAAAAACATTATTAACCCACTTGTATATATTATTTTTGTGTTTTAGTTTTTTTTTCTTATTAAAATGTCTTGCACATTATGTTTTTGTTTGTTTTTTTTTAAAATATAAAAATGTCTTATACATTATGTTTGTTTTTAAAATATGTATTTATCAATTTTGTTTTTTTTTTTATACATAATTATGATAATATTTGATGTTTTCGGCCTTTAATTGGTATTAAATTGTTGTAGGCTTTGGCCGTATGAAAATTAAAACGCAAATTTTAATTTTTAATTTATATTTATGTCAATATTTCGACTAAAAATATTAGTCATCTTCAGGATAGGACCTAGAAGAACATGAAAACATTTATCACACACTATTTTAACACAATATAAACAAATTTAAAACAATAAATGAAAAATACAAGTATTAACTAATTTTAACACAATATAAACATATTTAAAACAATTAAACAATGAAAATTAAAAATATAATTTTTACCAGTAACAATCAAGTCTTGTTGTTTAAAGTTACTTTCGTCAACTAATGTTTTGTCTGATTAAATGTTTATAAATATGAGCGCAGTTATCGGTGTCCGTTTTATAGTTAAGTCTCTTTTGTATGGGTGTGTTAATTATGTGGAGCATTTCTATTGTGTAACACGGCGAAAAATTTCATAAACAGGGTACTTAACATTAGTGACGATATTTTTCACATTAAAAACAAAACAATAATTAAACATATATTAATAAAAAATGATTTTCCAAAATCGACGATTAGCCGGATACTTAATGAAACCAAGACTCAAAACAACAATTACCAAACCAATAAAACATTAATATACAAAGCAGTCACATATGTAGAAGGCTTCACCGAAGAATTCAAAAAAACAGACTTATACAACAAAAACAATTTTCAACTCGCACCTAGATCTCACAACACCTTGAGAAATATCTACAGCAACACAAAATCAAAGATTGAAGACATGGACAAATCAAATCTAATATATAAAATTACATGCAAAGGAGATGGAAACAATATATGCGAAAAAGAGTATGTTGGAACGACGAAATCAAAATTAAGGACACGATTATCAGCACACAAATCAGATATAAACAACAAGAATGACAACAAAACAACACTTGCGGCCCATTGCGTAAAATGGGGCCACTCTCCTAACTTTGAAAAAACAAAGATTCTGCAACAAGAGAACAATTACAAACGACGATACACAATAGAAATGCTCCACATAATTAACACACCCATACACGCAAAGAAATTTTTCGTTTATCGTAACTGAAAAATTCACCAACTATACTTCGTTTGCGAACTGTATTTGCTGCAAACGAGTATTCAGTTGTCATCAACTTAAAAACATTTTTGCTTGAAACGAAAAAAACATCGAACTTAATGAAATTTTATCATTGTTTTGGAAGTTCAAGTTTAGCCGAGCGTGCTGGCGTTCGAGTCTAGAAACTTGAGTGACCTGGGTTCAATTCCCATCAGGAACACCAAATTTTTTTTTTTTTAGAAGTTTTCAGTTGGAAAAAATAAATTTTTCGGTTGCTGCAATTTAAAAATCACTGCCGTTTATGACAAACAAAATTAATTTCTTGCAACTAAATAACGTGTTTCCAGCAACTAACCATTATTATGCCAACTGTTCAAACGTTTACAAACAATGATTTGAAGCATGACAAACGAAGTTCGTTTGCAGCAAACTGGCGATAAACGTTTTTTTTCTCTGCGTGTACAAAAGAGACTTAACTATAAAACGGACACCGATAACTGCGCTCATATTTATAAACATTTAATCAGACAAAACATTAGTTGACGAAAGTAACTTCAAACAACAAGACTTGTTTGTTACTGGTAAAAATTATATTTTTAATTTACATTGTTTAATTGTTTTAAATATGTTTATATTGTGTTAAAATTAGTTAATACTTGTATTTTTCATTTATTGTTTTAAATTTGTTTATATTGTGTTAAAATAGTGTGTGATAAATGTTTTCATGTTCTTCTAGGTCCTATCCTGAAGATGACTAATATTTTTAGTCGAAATATTGACATAAATAAAAATTAAAAATTAAAATTTGCGTTTTAATTTTCATACGGCCAAAGCCTACAACAATTTAATAATTATGATAAGTAAAATTTATAAGAAAAAATTTATTTGTAACACATAAGTATTTGTTTCAAAATATGTATGTGTGTCCTATGTACATTAATATTTTCATTATATATGGACGTATTTCTAAATATTATTTTACATTTTAAAAATTTGTTTTTTTTTTATATATAGTTTGAAAGTTTTTGCGTTATTGCCCCATAATTTCAATTTGTTAATTTCAATTTTGTTTTTGTTTCAATTTGTAAGCGGAATATATTTTTTTAGTTTTTGCGTATTGCCCCATAATTTCAATTTGTTAATTTAAATTTTTTTTTTTCAATTTGTAAGCGGAATATATTTTTTTCGTAAGAAGAAAACAAAAGACTGCATATTTTAAAAAGAAAGAAGTAAAATAACATGTTTCCCTAGGCTTGTTAAAATCGTAACAAAATTTGTAGTTCTGATTTTAAGATGTGTTCGTATTAAGTTGTGGTGTTTTTATGAATGTTAACCAAATGTTGTATTTTAATCGGAGAATAATTTCAGGTTGTTATTGTGTATTACTTTAATTTTATTTCGAATTTTTATAGCAGTATTTTCGGGTGAAATAATCTTAATAACTTCAAATGGACCTTCCCAAAGAGATGAAAATTTATTTTTTCTGGTCTGGTTTCTAATCAAAACCTTTTCTCCAACGTTAAATGTTTTTGGTTTGGAACCTTTATCATACTGTTCTTTTGATTTCTCTTTTTTATATTGCAAAGTTTGGCCTGCAATTTTAAATCCGTGTTGTAGGCGTGCCTTTAACTCATTTGCATAATTTTCGTAGTTATAGTTTAATGATGGGTCTTTTTGTAAAGTGGATGGAATTCTTTTTGCAGGGTATCCATAGAGTAATTCATGAGGGCTGTAATTGGTGCTACTGTGAGGCGTGTTGTTGAAAACAAATATTGCATAAGGGATCCAATCGCCCCAAGTGAGAGGGTCATTATTGACATAATGTCGAAGATATTCCGCAAGTGTGCGATGGCTTCTTTCAAGTGCTCCATTTGTTTGTGGATGATATGGAGTTGTTTGTAATTTTTTAATTTTTAATAATTTACATACTTCTTTAAATAAATCGCTGAGAAAATTAGTACCTTGATCAGTTAATAATGAATCTGGAAATCCAAAACGACAGAGTATCTGTTCTACAAAAGCTCTTGTAACTGTGGTTGCTTCTGCATTCTCTAAAGGTATAGATTCAGTAAATTTGGTTAAATCATCTTGAAAAGTTAAGATGTATTTATTACTTTTGTAAGTCACTGGAAGTGGACCTACTCTGTCTAAAGCCACTCTTTCAAATGGTGAAGAGCTCGTCGTTGTAATTTTCATTGGCACTTTTGGAGATTTATTTAGTTTATTTTTCTGGCACGATTCACATTTTCTTATGTAATTTTGTACATCAATTTTCATTGTTGGCCAGTAGTAATTTGCTTTTAATCTTTTTAGTGTTCTATTTACTCCTTGATGTCCTCCAAGCGGTGATTCATGATATTCTCGTAAAATTGTTTCTATTTCATTTACGTTTTCCAAAATTGTTCTTTTGTTGATATGCAAATTAATTGTTTGATCGGAAAATATTTCTTTAAGCATTGTTTTAAAATTTTCTTTAAACTGTGGGTTAATGTTTGGGATTGATATGGCTATAGAATCATGATTTTGATGTTTGCTTTTTATTTTGTTTAGCGTTTTCTTTGCTAATTCTTGATCTTTTAACGTTTTAAATGGGATGGGTAATGTCGTCGCATGCAAATTTACGTTATTAAATGAGTATATTTCTATTTCACCTAGTAAAGGTTTTATAAATTGTGGAATTGATAAATTTTTCTTCTAAAGATTCTGTTAGAGGTAATATTAATATTTTTAATGCAGATTTTTTATTGAAATATATTGAATCTTGAGTTTCTATTATTTTAGAGATTGCCTCGTTCCTTGTATTTTTGGGTTCTTCAATTTTTGTATGTAGCTACGTTTTCATTTTGCTCTTTTTTATTTGTCATTTGGCGTGTCATAACTAAAACTTTGTTTACTATTTCTGTAAGTTTTTCATCTTCAGTGATTCGACTGAGTGCGTCAGCATTTGTATTGCTTTTCCCTGTTTTATATTTGATCGTATATTCATATTCTGATAGGAGAATTCGCCATCTAGCTAATCTTGACATTGGGTCTTTTAACTTCATAAGCCATTCGAGTGATTTGTGGTCAGTGTAGATTGTGAACTTTTTACCGTAAATATAAGGTCGGAATTGTTTTACAGCGAAGACAATTGCAAGCAATTCTTTTTCCGTGGTGCTATAGCGTGTCTCTGCATCGTTCAATGTTCTACTTGCAAAACATATTGGCTTATCTTTTCCAATTATACCTTGAGATAAGACTGCGCCAAGTCCTGCATCACTCGCATCCGTCGTTACTATGAATTCTTCATCAAAGTTTGGATATGCTACACTCTAAAAACTAATTGAAAAATCACTACAATAATTGCTGTGAAATTTCACGCTTACATTTGCGATTTTTGAAAAAACACACGCAACACAGCGGGATCCTTTAATTCAACCAAAAATTAAGCGTGTTTTTTCTAAAAAGTAAAATTTGCTCTCTTTTTCACGCTACTTTAGCGTTTTTTCGCTCACCAATTCTTTAAACGCTTCTTCAACGATATTTTACACTATTACAGCGGGCCATTGACGAGGAAAACAAGAGCATTTTTGAAACAGATACATTATTTTCTTCAGTTTAATTTTAGCATCACATGCGGTACCATATTAATAAGTAGGTGTAGTCAAAAGAAGTTCAGTTTTTATAATAAATATATTTAAATTTTTACAAATTTGAGTGCGGAACGCTCGAAGTTTTTTAAATTAATGTTCCAGCCCAAAGAAAATTACGAAAAAGATTTGACTATCGTGTATTGGAGAGAACAATTTAAAAAAATTAAGCCTTTCATTCAAACTAGTGCTCATAATATATTCTTATATTTGAGCTTATATAATGTTGTTATTAGTAAGATTTCTTTGATATTCAATAGTTTTAATTTTATTAACTTACATTTATTTGTTAATAAAAATTAAATATTAAATTGTGTTTCCCCAACTTAATTGTGTTTTCTTTTCTTTTTTTAATTGTAATTTGAATTTTTCAAATATATGATTTTAGTGCAATATAGATTTTAAGTATCACGCTTAAAACAGCGTCAAAAACCCGCATTAACTCTAAAAAGAGGATGATACGGAAATTCGTGAGCGATAAAACGCATTTCTGGCGTTTTTTTTATCTATTAAAGAGCGGGAGAGATATTACACTATGAGAGAGAAATTATTGCAAAAGAGAGATATCACGCATTTATAGCGTGAAATATTTCAATTTTAGTTCTGTGAGATTTAACTACAATTGCTGTTAAAGTGTTGCCAGCAATAATTGTAGTGAAATCTCGCCATTTTTTTTTAGAGTGTAATATTGGAGGGTTAGTTAGTTTTTCTTTTAATTTTGAAAATGCTTCATCGCAGAATGCGTCCCAATTGAATTTAATATCTTTTTTAAGTAGTTTAGTTAATGGTTTTGCTGTACTGGAGAAATTTTCAATAAATCTTCTATAATATCCTGCGAATCCTAAAAATGATTTTATTCCTTTCACATTCTTTGGAGTTGGATAAGTTTTAACTACTTTAATTTTTTCGGGATCTGGTTTTATACCGTTTTCAGAAATGATGTGCCCTAAATACGTTAATTCTTGTTTGAGAAAATTACATTCGTCAGGTTGTAGTTAAGGTTGTGTTGACGCAATCGGTCAAAAATTTTAATTAATTTGTTGTTATGATCCGATAAATCATAACAGTACACAACGATGTCGTCGACGTAGACAAAACATTCAAATCCCTGTAAACCCATTAGTACGTTGTTCATGAGCCTTTGAAAAGTTGCTAGAGCGTTTTTTAAACCAAATGGCATTCTGTTATATTCGTAGTGTCCAATAGGTGTGCTGAAAGCAGTTTTACATTTGTCAGATTTTTTAACGGGAATCTGATGAAAACCTTTGGCTAAATCCAGAGTGCTGAAATATTTTGCTCTTCCCAACTGGTCAAGTATGTCAGTAATATTGGGCAATGGGTATGCGTCACCGACAGTTAAGTCGTTTAATTTTCGAAAATCAACTACAACTCTCCAACGTTTGTAACCTTCGGAATCTGCCTTCTTTGGAACAAGTAAAAGTGGCGAGTTCCATGGACTTGAACTTGGGCGAATAATACTATCTCCTAACATTTCATTAACTTGTTTATGAATCTCTTGTCTTTGACTTTCAGGTAGTCTATATGGTCTAACAAATAATGGAGGTTTGTTTGCTTTAGTTATAATTTCATGTTCTGAAGTTTCTGTACAAGTGAGGTGGTCTCCTTCAAAATAAAATAAATCGTTATAATTCCTACAAATTTCTAAAATTGATTTCTTTTCTTCTTTATTACAATGTATTAGTTCAATGTTTGTTTCTATCTTTTTTAATCTATCCTTTATTAAATCTTTTGTTTTATCTAATTTGATTTCATTGAAATTTTCTATATTTTCCCACTCATATTGAATTTTATTTAAATTTATTTCTTTAATATCTTCTGTTGTATTCATAAAAAGAACTTTAACTTTATTTTTAATTGGGCGTACCAGGGTTTCCGCCAAATATACTCCTGGGTTTATTTGTTTCTTGTCGATCACTGCGTCTTTTGAATAAGCAAATGGGATCTCTATGGGATCTTGAATAAGCAAATGGGATTGCAGCCCGTAGACATCAGGTTGAGTTGACTCAATCCTGTTTTTACAATTCCTTTCATTATCCAAGAACAATGCCTAAGTTTCCTCTTTTTTTGCCTTCACATTATTTATTATAATTTTGTTTCTACTTTGAGGTGACAATGTGATGGATTGCGGCCCGTAGACATTAGGTTGAAGATTCTCAATATGACTTATGCCATTCGGCGCATCTCCTGCTCTTCATTCCTATTTTCACAATTCCCTTTGTTACCCGTAGGCAACACATTGTTTCCCTTTTCTGCGTTTTTACAATAATCTACAATATGTGATTTTAATATTTTATTTTTACTTAGTGCTGTGTTTGAGCAGTCTACTGGTATTTCCAGTTGTTTATTCTTGAAATCTATTTTACAGTTAAATTTGGTGAGAAAATCGCTTTCTAAAATTCCATCATAGGATAAATTAATATTTTTATTAAGAACATGAAAATTGTGACTCAGTGTTATCATCTGGTCATTATATGGAACATTTATTGTTTTTATCTGTTCACCTAATGTTTGCATTGAATTACCTGATATGGTTGTAACTGTGTGTTTACTTTGTTTGTTAATTCTGTACTTTTGTTCTGTGTTTTTTAAAAGACTAATTTGTGCGCTTGTGTCCACTAAAAGTGAAGTTACATGTTTGTCTGAAGGTTCGAGTTTAATACGAAGCACTGGCTCATCGTAGCCTTCGCAAAAAGCCTTGCATAATTTACGTGGTGAGTTTGATTAGGAGGATTGTATTGACCTCTGAATTGGTTGTTTTCTCTAAACGGATTTGGATATTGTCTGAAAGCTCTATTATTTTCTAAGATTCTGTGATTTTGGTGTTCTTTATATTCTTGCCTTGACCGCAATCTACACTCTTTGTACGTGTGATTCAACCGTTTGCAGTATGAACAAAATAAAGATTGTATTTCTTTCTTTATATTATGATGTTTGTTTTGATAAGAATTTTGACTATTATAATTAGAGTAGACATGATTATTTTTGCGATAGCACGTATTTTCTGTGTGCCCTGACTTTTTACAATATTGGCATGTGGGTTTAAAAGGTGAGGTTTGGTGTTGCGAATTTTTTCCAGCCGTACTGAATGCTCCTCGGCATACATGATGGCTTTCTTCAAGTCCCGCTCATTGTGAGCTTTAAGAATTAATCTTAAATTATGATTCCGCAAACCGCAAACCATCCTCGAATACCCGTATTGCCAAGTGATCGTTTTCGCGTTTTAAATATGTGCGAACCGAAACTTCGCTAGTGCTAGAAAATGTAGCTGAATTTAGTGAATGCAGTAATTTTCCAATTCGTTCATCGAACTCCTTATAAGTTTCTCTCAAATTTTGTCTAGCTGTAATAAGTTAGTTTTGAGCAGAGGCTCGCGTTTTTTCTTCTTTGAACTCATTCTCCAAATCTTGTACCAAATCATTCCATTTGGCAAAAGATTTAAATTGGATGAGCTCAAAAGCTGAGCCTTCTAGCCGTGATTTTATGACCTCTAGAATGAATTTATGTTCTGCGTCGGTCTTAGCAGAAGAAAAAAGTATATTACCACATGCAATGAATTTATTTAATTCGGCTGGGTTGCCGTTAAAAACCGGTACGATATTATAAATATCGTTCAATGAAAACTTGAGATCCATATTAAAGTACTCAGGATCAGAATCCGCGTCAAAACAAAAAGAATTTTCGAAAAATGGTAGAGAAGCAAAGTTCTGTACCACCTTAATCGCGTGTTGACGAGTAAAAATTTTGAAAATTTTTTTTTTTATCAGAGCAGAAAATTATAAAAATATATTGTGGTTTTTTTGTACGTTGTTCAGGCTTTAGGTCCGTTTTGTTTTTATATAAAAATATCAGTTTTTATTATAAACTAATTTGATTTTATATTTCAACCAATATTTCGACTTCCATCGGAAGTCATCTTCAGGGTTACTAAAATACATACAATAATATTAACAAAAATATTCACAACACTTTAACAATTTTGAACTTACATTTAAAAATTATTATTAGTTAACATTTAGATACAAATATTTTTAAACACTTTTACAAACAATTAGAACATAGAATATAAACATGACTAATCCAAACATTTAAACACTGTAGACTAAAACAGATTATCTCCTCTCGTCGTCGGTTTTCCTTTGGTTTTCCACACATCGTCTGTATATGTGAGCGCATTTGTCCGTGTCTGTTTTGAAGTTTAGTCTTTTCTCTGGAGGTACATTTATAATATGTAGCATTTCCAGTGTGTACCTTCTATAATAATTGGCCTCTTGTTGCAGGATCTTCACATTGTCAAAGTCAGGTGTATGTTTTAGTTTTTCGCAGTGTGCCGCTAATGCTGTTTTTTGCTCAACTGGTCTTGAATGGGCTTTTTGGTCCGATTTGTGAGCAGATATCCTTGTCCGAAGCTTGTTTTTTGTTGTCCCCACATATGCCTGGTCACATACGTGGGACCCTTCTCCTTTACAAGTTATCTTGTATATCACGTTCGCTTTATCTAGTTTGTTTATTTTCGTCTTCATGTTTCTATATAGTTGTTGTACTGTATTGTTCGTCTTAATCGCAATTTGAATTTTCTGCTTGTTATATATGTCAGATTTTAAAAAACGTTCTGAAAAACCTGGGATATATGTCATCGATTTATACATTTTTGTTTCTGTGGTCATTTGTTTTTTAAATTTTCCCTTCCTGTAGTTCTTAATTAAATCCTCTGTTGTTTTCTTCGGGAAATCATTCTTGCGCAAAATTGTTTTTATTTTCTTTACGTTTACTTTGTGAAATTCATCATTACTTATGTCAAGTACTCTTCTTATAAAGTTGTTTGCTGTGTTTAGTATTATTCGTTTTGGATGTTTTGAGTAAAAGTTTATTAGACGTCCGGAGGCCATAGGTTTTTGAAACCAGTCAATTGTTAAGAAGTTTTCCCTTCTTATGATAATTGTGTCCAAGTATGGTAGCTTTCCGTCTTTTTCTTCTTCTTTTGTAAATCTTATATTTTTGTGGAATTTGTTTCACGCTTCCAGTGTTTCGTTTATTTTGTCAGTTCTTACAATCGCAAAAAGGTCATCTACATATTTGGTTAAAAGTCTAGGTTTTATTTCTAACGTCTCTATTGCTGTGTCCAAAAGTTCTTCCATAACTATGTCAGCTATTACCGGTGATGCTGGTGATCCCATTGGCATTCCTTTTTGTTGAGCATATATAATGTCTTTTAGCTTAAAATATCGATTGTCCTTTATGCAGAATTTTAACATGTCCATAAAATTTTTCTTGCTTGTTTTTGTGTACTTTTCAATAATTGTCCATTTTTTATCAATTATTTTAAAAGCTAGGTCAATTCGAATACTTGGAAAAAGTGATATTACGTCAAAAGAAATTATTGTTTCATCATCATATATATATGTGTTCGAAATTCGGTTTTTGAAGTCTGTTGCATTGTTAATGTTGTATTGGGAATCCTTGGTCAAATTTTTTAAAATATTGGTTATATATTTGCATAGTCCGTATGATGGCGTGCCAATAGATGAGCATATTGGTCTAAGTGGCATGTTTTCCTTATGTACTTTTGGAAGTCCATATATTCTCGGTGCCGTTGCTGTGTTAGTGCTAATGTTACGTTTGTCTCGTATTGTTATGTCTTTGTTATTAAATAGAATTTCAGCAAATTCATTATTTTTCTGCTGTAGTGTAAGTGTAGGATCTCTTTTAAAAATTTTGTATGTTGCTATATCCCTGACTATGAGCCTCATCTTTTTGTCATATTCGTTTTTATTTATTGCAACTGTAACGTTTCCCTTGTCTGAATTTAATATTAAAATATTGTCATTTTCTTGTAAAAATTTTATTGTGGCTTTTACTAAATGCAACACTGTTTTATCTCTCTCATTCCTTTTTGTGTTTTTCATGTGTCTTTCTATAAGCGTTGTAAATTTTGGTCTGGCTACGTCTTGCTCTTCTCTTTTTGTTATTGTCTGAATGCAGTCTTCTCCCTCTGCTATGCACTTATACAGTGGTAATTGTTGTGTTGTTGTTGGTAGTGCATGTTTTGGTCCAAGTGACAGCAGCCACTGTATGTTTGTCGGTATTGCAGTGTCGGTTTTGTTGATGAACCAGTCTTTGTTGTGTTGTATGTTTATAATTTTTCAATGTTTCTCTTTGAGCTGTTTGTATATATTTATGTGTATGTTTTTTATACGTGTCGTCAAGTTTTCGTGTAGTTTGTTTTCGCTTATAAAAAACAAACTTGCATGTTCTTCTCTTATATTTGTTCTTATATGTCTTTCTAAGCTTTTCAGCTCTTCTTCGTTTTGTTTTAATTCTTTATGTTTCACTGTAAAAAGTAAAGCGTACTTTAACCACTGCCTTCAAATCAACCTGTGCCTGAATTTAAGTATGATTTGCATTTTAATATTATAAATGCTTAAAAACCCAAAGAACAATATTTGAAGTCAGCTTTTGCAAGTTGATTTTAAGACAAGCTAGCTTAATTTAAACAAATGCATGTGTTTTTATATTAAAAATGGCTACAATTCATCATATGGATCTTAATTTATGATCGTTTGCATTGCTTTTCAAGCCAGTTTGTTTACGATAAGAGATGAAATTCAGCAAAGATAAGGCTGCAATTACCATTTAACTTCTTTAAGTAAGACATTATTGAATGCTGTTTTACAGTAAAAAAAGGCAAAAGCAATTTCAGCAAAACCTGTCTTAATGCTGTTGCAGCTTATTTTAAGACAGTTTTTCACCTTATATGAAGATTTATTTTTTAGAGTGTTATGTTGGATAAGTAGATTCATTATTTTTGTTTGAAAAGTTTGTATGTGTTTTGAAAGTATTTTTTCCGTGTTTGATATCATTTTGTTATTGGTTTCAAATATGTTGGTTACTTTTTTTGTTGCATTTGTCAGAAAGTTTTGCACATTACCTGACTTTCTGCATCTTAATAAAAATCTTATGGAAGTTTTTAAACTTGCGTGCGATCTTTTTTTGTTGATATATTTGCAAAATTGTTAAAGTGTTGTGAATATTTTTGTTAATATTATTGTATGTATTTTAGTAACCCTGAAGATGACTTCCGATGGAAGTCGAAATATTGGTTGAAATATAAAATCAAATTAGTTTATAATAAAAACTGATATTTTTATATAAAAACAAAACGGACCTAAAGCCTGAACAACGTACAAAAAAACTACAAACTAAGTCAAAGGTCGATAAAATAAAGTAACAACTATTTAAAACGGACGGCACGCCGAAAATTGCAGCAGCAAAAATGAAGCTCTACAAAGAACTTAAAAAAACCTACGATGGTAAAACTAATAAAACTATTCACAAATATATCAACAAAAAAAGATCGCACGCAAGTTTAAAAACTTCCATAAGATTTTTATTAAGATGCAGAAAATCAGGTATTGTGCCAAACTTTCTGACGAATGCAACAAAAAAAGTAACCAACATATTTGAAACTAATAACAAAATGATATCAAACACGGAAAAAATACTTTCAAAACACATACAAACTTTTCAAACAAAAGCAATGAATCTACTTATCCAACACAAACATAAAGAATTAAAACAAAACGAAGAAGAGCTGAAAAGCTTAGAAAGACATATAAGAACAAATATAAGAGAAGAACATGCAAGTTTGTTTTTTATAAGCGAAAACAAACTACACGAAAACTTGACAGCACGTATAAAAAACATACACATAAATATATACAAACAGCTCAAAGAGAAACAACGAAAAATTATAAACATACAACACAACAAAGACTGGTTCATCAACAAAACCGACACTGCAATACCGACAAACATACAGTGGCTGCTGTCACTTGGACCAAAACATGCACTACCAACAACAACACAACAATTACCACTGTATAAGTGCATAGCAGAGGGAGAAGACTGCATTCAGACAATAACAAAAAGAGAAGAACAAGACGTAGCCAGATCAAAATTTGCAACGCTTATAGAAAGACACATGAAAACACAAAAAGGAATGAGAGAGATAAAACAGTGTTGCATTTCGTAAAAGCCACAAAAACATTTTTACAAGAAAATGACAATATTTTAATATTAAATTCAGACAAGGGAAACGTTACAGTTGCAATAAATAAAAACGAATATGACAAAAAGATGAGGCTCATAGTCAGGGATATAGCAACATACAAAATTTTTAAAAGAGATCCTACACTTACACTACAGCAGAAAAATAATGAATTTGCTGAAATTCTATTTAATAACAAAGACATAACAATACGAGACAAACGTAACATTAGCACTAACACAGCAACGGCACCGAGAATATATGGACTTCCAAAAGTACATAAGGAAAACATGCCACTTAGACCAATATGCTCATCTATTGGCACGCCATCATACGGACTCTGCAAATATATAACCAATATTTTAAAAAATTTGACCAAGGATTCCCAATACAACATTAACAATGCAACAGACTTCAAAAACCGAATTTCGAACACATATATATATGATGATGAAACAATAATTTCTTTTGACGTAATATCACTTTTTCCAAGTATTCGAATTGACCTAGCTTTTAAAATAATTGATAAAAAATTGACAATTATTGAAAAGTACACAAAAACAAGCAAGAAAAATTTTATGGACATGTTAAAATTCTGCATAAAGGACAATCGATATTTTAAGCTAAAAGACATTATACATGCTCATCAAAAAGGAATGCCAATGGGTTACCAGCATCACCGGTAATAGCTGACATAGTTATGGAAGAACTTTTGGACACAGCAATAGAGACGTTAGAATTAAAACCTAGACTTTTAACCAAATATGTAGATGACCTTTTTGCGATTGTAAGAACTGACAAAATAAACGAAACACTGGAAGCGTGAAACAAATTCCACAAAAATATAAGATTTACAAAAGAAGAAGAAAAAGACGGAAAGCTACCATACTTGGACACAATTATCATAAGAAGGGAAAACTTCTTAACAATTGACTGGTTTCAAAAACCTATGGCCTCCGGACGTCTAATAAACTTTTACTCAAAACATCCAAAACGAATAATAATAAACACAGCAAACAACTTTATAAGAAGAGTACTTGACATAAGTAATGATGAATTTCACAAAGTAAACGTAAAGAAAATAAAAACAATTTTGCGCAAGAATGATTTCCCGAAGAAAACAACAGAGGATTTAATTAAGAACTACAGGAAGGGAAAATTTAAAAAACAAAGGACCACAGAAACAAAAATGTATAAATCGATGACATATATCCCAGGTTTTTCAGAACGTTTTTTAAAATCTGACATATATAACAAGCAGAAAATTCAAATTGCGTTTAAGACGAACAATACAGTACAACAACTATATAGAAACATGAAGACGAAAATAAACAAACTAGATAAACACCTAAAAACACATAAAAAAACTAAAACATACACCTGACTTTGACAATGTGAAGATCCTGCAACAAGAGGCCAATTATTATAGAAGGTACACACTGGAAATACTACATATTATAAATGTACCTCCAGAGAAAAGACTAAACTTCAAAACAGACACGGACAAATGCGCTAACATATGGGCATCTCCCAAAAAAGGTCCACCAAAATTGAAGAAAAACATTAAAATAAAGCACTCTAACAGCTTTAAACTTTATTTTTTTTTTATTTTGATTAGTATTACTGCTATGTAACTTGAATTGAACTTATTACAAATTATTTTTATTAAAATTTATAATGAACATCTTTACTTTTTTTTACTACTGTGGAAAAATTTGTCGCGTCCATGATGTCGCGTCCGTATTCGTGCTATATCTATTTAAAAAAAGGTAAGAGATAATTCTCATATTTCAAAAGTCTACGAAGAAAAGTTATCCTTTGACCTCCATTATAATGTATATTATATATAAAACAAAATTCTCAAAATTAGCTAAATTTTGCATATTTCTATACCAGCTTAAAAAAACTTCTGTTTTTCGTCGCGTCCGTTTCATTGTATGATTGCTTATTACTTTGTACTAATTTGTACTAAATCTTGCCAATATTTTTATAAAATGTAGTACTCTTTCATAGCGTTAGAACACTAAAAATACATATCGGCTCTTTTTGTTTTTTTCTTGTTTTTCGAGTAATTAAAACCGTGCGAATGTCGCGTCCGTGCCACTGGGAGATGCCCATATACAGACGATGTGTGGAAAACCAAAGGAAAACCGACGACGAGAGGAGATAATCTGTTTTAGTCTACAGTGTTTAAATGTTTGGATTAGTCATGTTTATATTCTATGTTATAATTGTTTGTAAAAGTGTTTAAAAATATTTGTATCTAAATGTAAACTAATAATAATTTTTTAAATGTAAGTTCAAAATTAGTTTAGTTTAGTTTAGTTTAGTTTAGTTTAGTTTATTCAGAAGTCTTTGGAATACAATTTCCTTACAGACTAAATTCAGATAAGTAATTCATAATTAAATAACTTAAATAAGTAAACATAGATTATAGGTATAAAATAAAGTTACGTAGTACTATGTTAAGAAAAAACTATTTACAAAGTTTTTAAAAGTGTGTTTAGGAACAATTAAGTCGAAGTCATAAGACATATTCAATTCGTTAAAGAGTATCAACGCCCTTGTTATAGGCTCATTTAATGAATAATTAGTTCGACAGTATTTTATATAAAACAGTTTTGATTTTCTTAAATGTCTTGAAGGAAAATTGAAAGTAATGAGCTCAAGAAGTGATTGACAGTCAATAGAACCAGAGATGATATCATGAACTAAAAGTAGAGATGCAATTTTGCGTCTAGACTCAAGTGATTTTAGTCCTAAGAGCAATAACCGAGAATTATATGGTGGTAACGGGTCATGAAAGTTAAACGACCGCAAGGCGTACCTGGTAAAATTTTTCTGAACCCTTTCCAGTCTAAGAGAATTTGAGGAGTAGAAAGGACTCCAAATAATAGAGGCATACTCCATTCTCGACCTCACAAAAGCGTTAAATAACATATTTAGGGTGTGTGGATCCGAAAACTCGGAACTATTTCTTCGAATAAAAGCAAGAAGGGAGTAGGCCTTCGGAATTAAAAAGTTTATATGATCAAGAAATGTAAATTTTGTGTCAAAAATAACTCCTAAATCACGATATGTAAAAACAGTATGAATTTTTGTGCTTGTTAGAAAATAAGAATTGCACAATGTATACAGAGAACGCTTGGAAAAAGTGAGGTGAAAACATTTGGAAAAATTCAAATGAAGGCCATTAGATACACTACAAGATACAACTCTTGAGATATCAGATTGCAGATCGGTAACATCCGCAGAACTTGAAATTTTTTTAAAAATTTTTAGGTCATCCGCATATAATAAAAAGCGAGAGTGCCAAATGCATTTGGAAAGATCATTAATAAATAGAATAAAGAACAAGGGTCCGAGGATGCTACCTTGTGGAACACCTGAGGATGCAACAAATTCATAAGACTTTACATTATTTATACAGACAAAACATATCCTATCAGACAGATATGATTTAATCCATAACCAAAAATTAGAATGAAATCCCATTTTAAAAAGTTTTCGGAGTAACAAGTTGTGCGAAACTCTGTCGAACGCTTTAGAGAAGTCTGTGTAAATCACATCAACTTGATGTCCAAGTTCGAAGGAAGATACACAGAACTCAGAGAAACTAGTAAGGTTTGTGACTGTAGACCGCCCAACAACAAAACCATGTTGTTCGGGACATATATAGCGTTTAATCCAAAAACTCAATTTTACCTTAATAATACTCTCAAAGAGCTTAGACACGATTGATAACTTTGAAATTGGCCGGTAATTAGCAACATTGTTTTTAGAACCCGATTTAAATACAGGGGTGATGGAGGCGATCTTCCAACATTTAAGAAAATTGCCTTCAGATAAAGATTTGTTAAATATTTCACAAAGAGGAACAGCTAATGCTTGTCAACAATTAATGAAAATAGGTGAAGCAAAACCATCAATATCTTCTTTAAATGAGAATTCCATATCTCTAATAGATTCAATGACATCAGTAACTGAGACTGTAACAGAGCCAATATCAGTAAAGTCATCAACAGGGTATTCACTTATAATATCAGGAAGGTCATTATTAATAACAAAGTTGGACTTGAAAAAGTCTGCGAAGATATCAACAGTATCAGCAATATTTACTGAGAACTTATCATTAAAAAACATTGAGGTGGGAATTTGAGAGCCTCCTCTCTTAGACTGGATGAAGTTCCAAAAAGATTTAGGATTAGATTTAATGTTTGATTCAAATCGCAATATATATTGTTTGTATAAGAATTTATTCAAAAAATTAAATTCACGCATATGGCGCACATAATTCATTTTATGGGTGGGATCATTTGTAGCCTTATAAAGCTTTAAAGACTTATTCCGCTGGTTTTTAATTTTCTTCAGTCCCTTTGTGTACCAGGGAAGCTTATGAACGATTTTAGGTACGCGCGGAATGGAAGAATCGCATATTTTCAAAACATTATTTTTGAATAAACTAAAACACGACTCTGCATCGTTACCACCAAATAATTCACTCCAATTCAAATTAAAAAATAAATTATTTAATATGTTGAAATCACATAAATTAAAGTTAAACTTCTTATTAACTGGTTCACTCTCAAAAAATTCAAAAAACTCAATAACTAATATGAGTGGCTTATGATGCATACACGGATTAGAAATTGGAAAATAACATTCAGAGATGTCATGTTTAATATTCGAAGATAAATAAATAAGATCTAACAATTTGTTTAAATTATTATACACATGATTAGATTGATACAAATCAATACTATAAAGACTATCAATAAAATATATATCACTAGTCTGGATGATATATGTGGGAGTTAATTCAATATATGTCCAGATTATTCGCGATAGATTAAAATCACCCAAAACACAGAGGTGAGATTTTTCATCAATGGAAGAGTTGATATCCATTATGTTGTCAATATGTGCCGCATAGATTGAGTCAGTACTATTCGGAGGAATGTACGAAGCGCAGATGTATAGAGATCCATTAGCTGTATGTAATCCCACACAAATTTGGTCTAACAAAGAGTCAGAGTTAGTCAGCGTTAGAAGAGAGGAGTTATGTACCCTTTTGACGGCAATAAGAACACCGCCACCACGACTTAGTCCAGTTTTTGCAGCATCACGATCTTTGCGATAGACAATAAACATATTTGGGTCGAAAAATTCTCCATCATAAAATGCAGGGTTTAGCCATGTTTCAATAAGAATATATACATCAAAATCTTCATGAGATGAATAGTTGAGAATCACATCGGACTTAGTTCTAATTCCAGACATATTCTGGAAGTAGCATTTCAAATTATCACTAACTTTTTGAACCGATTGGTTGGTAAGAGTTAATTTACTCGCTTTTTCAGTTTGGCTCTCTGAAAATTCGTAAACATTGAAACTCTAATATTTTGTTGCCATAACGACGGGTTGAAAATAGCATCAATATAGCGTTCGACGACACCAAGCTTGAATGTAACTCGCTTTAAGTTATCCATAACAGAACCTTTTTTAATTAATTTGTAGCAGACAAGATCTTTTTCATCTATAGATGAGTGTTTTACAACATAGTTGATAATTTCTTGCTCAGAAACATTCGGGTTAAAGGAACCAATATGTACAAATGCCATTTTTGGGATAACATTTAGATCGCAGCAAACATTTTGACCAACAACACATTTATTACGTTGAGCAGGTCTATTATTATGGACTTGATTTGAGTCTGCATTATTTTGTTTATTATATTTAACAGCAATAACATCTGAATTAGAATGCGAATGACCAGAAGCAGCAACTGAGGCAAAACTGGGCTCAGCAATAACAACATCATCAGCAATAACAACAACATCATCAGCAGTCTACGATTCAACAGTAGAACGAGCAGAATTGCTAGAAGCCACCTTAGCAGTGGGAGTAATAATAGCAGGAACAACAATAACTTCAGCATCTTCAACACTAACACCTGCACCAACAGCAACAGCAGGAGAGCCCAAAGATGGAATTGCAGAAGAGACATTCGCAGCTTTTACAGAGGCAGCGCTGCCACCAGAAACAGGTTTTCGAGACCGTGAGCGGGACTGAGCATTGTTGACTGCACTTTTGATTGGCACTGCAGGCTTACGGGAACGGAGACGAGGCAATTCCAGAGAAGCAGCAATAGAATTAGAGCATTGTGAAGACACATCTGATTTATTATCATCAATGTCACTTCATGGGGGGTCATCGACCTTATTACCAAGCGACTGAATTAGCAGAGTTTTTATCTCGCTTACTTCGATTATTAATTTATTGATAGTTAGCACGAAATTAACGCGTTCAACCAAGCAATTATCACAAGTAAAAGTTATGTTCGAGTGATAAGCAATTAATTCATATTGTGAATCATTTAAATTGACACAAAGTTTATGAAGAATAGTGTTACAAGAATTGCACACAATTATATTGTCACCACTTCCAACAGACTTATTGCATTTAATGCACACCATAGCTAGGAATGTCTGATCAGACTCGCGACTAAACAGAGACTGACTGAGACTGGTTAACCTGGGCTTTTTTTTCCCTTTTTTTCACTTTTTATTCACAGCTTTTTTTTCACTGCCGCTGTTATAGCCTCTGCACGCTTTTTTTTTATAAAAAAAAAATTTTGTTTTATTATTTTTTTTTAATATTGAATCATTGTTATTAAAGGATTTTTCGTTTTGTTGATTTTTGGGATGTAGCGTATCCCTCCGCTGCCACCAATGTTATGTTTAACGTCCGATGGTCTCCGTGCTTTCACGAGGAGAAGAGTGACCATGGACGGAAAGAAAAAGACGTTTATTTGATTTTGTTGATTATGGTTGATTTATATTTTATTTTGTTTAATTTATATCAACAATGGCCCGCTGTCTAGGCGTGGCTGCGACCAAAGTTTGATTTTTATTTTATAATTTTAATCTAAAAAGGTCCGCTGTCTAGGCGAGGCTGCGACCAGTTTAGATATTATAAGCCTATCTTTCTTTCTTCGCCGTTTCTACGCCGGTCGGTGGTTTATAAAGGAAAATTGTTAAAGTGTTGTGAATATTTTTGTTAATATTATTGTATGTATTTTAGTAACCCTGAAGATGACTTCCGATGGAAGTCGAAATATTGGTTGAAATATAAAATCAAATTAGTTTATAATAAAAACTGATATTTTTATATAAAAACAAAACGGACCTAAAGCCTGAACAACGCACAAAAAAACCACAAACTAAGTCAAAGGTCGATAAAATAAAGTAACAACTTTTTCTTTTCGCAAAAACTTTCAATTTTATAGTCTACTTAAATATTATAAAAATATGTGAATATATATATGTATATAATTATTTATTTATTATTTTTTTTTTTTCTTAACTTACTATTCATGTTTGTTATGTATACTGAATAGACGTGTTTTCACTGGCGTCTGCAATTTTAACGTTATCGCCTGGTAATTTCGTTGTCAATATCGCCAATACTTTCTAAGCGAGATATTCAATGTCGTTGTTTCCATCGGGCGTATTGTTTTTGAATTCCTGTGTTTATTTTTTGCGTTGATTTAATAAATTTATAAAAATAAATAATTCAGTTTTGCCGCGCTTCATAAGCAACAACAAAAAAATCTACGAAGCACATCAAACAAAATCGCTTCGAACAAGTGAGGGCAGAGTTATGGAAAGGTTTGGTGAACTATCAGCTGAGTTCTCGAACTTAAGAGAGACTTTGCGATCTGTTGCTGAGAGGGTATCAGCTGTTGAAGCATTGTGTGGTGATATTAACATAATGAAAAATGAGATAGAACAACTGAAGCAACAAAATGAATGTAGCTTTAACAACTATGCAGGGTCATCTCAAGCAAAGAACGAAATTGAGGTGTTAAAGAAGCAAGTGGAAAGATATGAGAGTGATGCCGTTGCTTCTGACATCATCATACATGGAATTCCTCTTGCAAAAAATAATGAGAATCTTCCTAATGTTTTTGCTCAAATTTGCTCTGTTGTTAAGAGCAATGCTCCTAAGCTGCGTGATGTTTTTCGGCTAAGGGCAAATGCAAAAAACAGAAACAAGCCTGCTATTGTTGTAAAACTATCATCAGCTTATGATCGGAACCAACTCTTTAAAGCTGTGGCAGCGTTTCGTAAAAATAAAAAGAGGCCGCTTTTGCTGAGTGACATTGACTGTGGGCGTGATGAACCTTTTTACATGCATGAAAGTCTCACTAAGGCGAATCGGCTTGTAATGATCTATGCAGAACAAAGAAAGAAAGAAAATAAGTTGTCTGCTGTTTTTTCTCTTCGTGGGAAGGTGTATGTGAGAGCGGATCAAAATAAAGAAGCAATTTGTGTTGATAGCAGAGATAGCGTTGATTGTGTCGCTGGTATGAGAAGTTAGAATGTGTTATTTAAAAGCTTAAAATATTTTATCAAATTGTATCTTTTTATGCTGTACTGATTGTCAATTTTATTATTGTTTTGATCTTTTTATTATGTTTAAATTAATTATGTTTAAATTATTACTTAGTTCTAGGCTTATTATACTTAAAATTATCTTGCTTTCTTGCTCAATCTCTCTTTGGCTAAGACGTATTGCCACAATTTTTAGGTTCTTTTACAATATCTATTTTCTTTCGTCTATTCTATTTATCTATCTTTCCTCTAATTTGCTTGCTTACGATTGTAATTTAACTATCTGCAAGCATTGGTTACTTCTTGTATATTATTGTGTGAAGTTATATTGTTTTGAATCTTATATATTCTGTCTAAGCGTTCTTTTCCATCAGTATTTCTACTTCGATGATGTCTAATGAAAATTTTGATGGCGTTAACGGAAATCATAAAATCTTGATTAAAGTTCTCTGTGCACAGCATTGTGGTCTTAAAGTTTTACACTTCAATGCTAGGAGTTTAAACTATGATAAGCTGGACTATCTTAAATATATTGTTGAAAATTCTTCTGTGGATGTCATTTGTGTCTCTGAAACCTGGTTCTGTAATGAGGATTCTGTCTATAATATTGATAATTTTAAGCTATTGAGAAATGATAGAGTGGGAAGGAGAGGTGGAGGTGTTGCTATTTATTGTCGCAGTAATTTAAATGTTAAACTTGTATCTAAATCCAATTGCAATAATAATGTTGAGTATTTGAATGTGTGTTTATTTGATAACCATGTCAAAGTGTTCTTGTCTTGTGTGTATAATCCTAACAAGTGCAATAACCTTGATTTATTTTTTTTCTGAGATAAATAATTATATTATTGATTTTGACTTCTTTGTTATATGTGGTGACTTTAACGTAAATTTATTATGTCGTGATAACACTTCTAAATCGTTTTGTGAAAATGTTTGCTCCACAGGTTTGTCATTTGTCAATGAAACTGTCCCAACGCGCTTTGCCAGTAATGCTAGCCCCAGTCTTCTAGACTACTTTATTGTGTCGGACCTTGCATCAGTTATGTTATATGATCAACTTTATTTTTTGTCTGATCATGATCTATTGTTTTGTTGTTTGAATGTTAATTTGTCTCGTAGAGGTAGCTCTAATGCTTTCACCTATCGGGACTTTAAATCGATTAATTTTTGGGCTCTCCATAATGACCTTTGTTTCACTCCTTGGAATGATGTATGGCTTGTTGAATCAGTTGATGAAAAATTGAATGTTTTTACCAATATAGTTAATAGTCTCTTTGAAAAACATGTTCCTATACGCTCGATAATGGTAAAGAATACAGCATGCCCTTGGTTTACTAATAATGTACAAAAATCTATTAAAAAACGTAACAAACTTCACAATTTATGGAAAAGGTGTCCTACCGCTTATAATTGGGAAAAATTTAGAATTGCTAGAAATGCGTCAGTTCAGCTTATTAGACAATCTAAACTAAAGTTTTGCTCATCGAAATTAAATACTTCACTTCCCTCAAAGGTACTATGGAGAAACTTGAAAGCAATGGGCATTGGTGAGAAACGCTCTGATGAATGTAATGTTGATCCGGATATTTTAAATGATTACTTTCTCTCGAACTCAGTACCTACTCCTAGCAACAACTTTGATTTTTCTGATTATGCTGAAAATGAAAATTTTCAATTCTCTACAGTTAGTGTGAACGATGTGAGAAAATCGTTAGTAAAAATTAAATCTAATGCAATAGGTGAAGACCTTATTTCATTAAAATTCATAAAGCTTATTCTATTTCAAGTCCTTAGCCCCCTTACGCACATCGTTAACCACTGCTTTACTACGTCTACTTTTCCTTCTTCTTGGAAAGTTGCCCTTGTTATGCCGGTGGCAAAAAAACCAACTCCAAATGGGCTTAATGATTATAGACCTATCAGCATCATTTCTTGCTTGGCCAAAGTGTGCGAGGCACTTATGGCAGATCAAATTGTAAATTTTTTTAATGACAACAATTTATTATCTCCAATGCAATCTGGCTTCAGGGCTTCTCACAGCTGTGCCACTGCCACTGTGAAAATATTTGATGACATAAGGACATTTTATGATGAAGGAAACATATCCCTTCTTTGCTTGCTTGACTTCTCAAAAGCATTCGATACTGTGAATCATTCTTTGTTGTGTTCGAAATTAAAGTTTATGTATGGTTTTAGTGAAAGTGCTATACGGTTTTTGCATAGCTACTTGTCAAACCGGGTCCAACGAGTCAAGGTTGGTAATAAATATTCGGAGTACAAATTTCTGACTAGTGGTGTTCCCCAAGGTTCAGTTCTTGGTCCTCTGCTGTTTGTTATTTTTATCAATGACATATTTAGAGTCTGCAAGCATTCAAAAATGCATGCCTATGCAGATGACGTGCAAATTTATCTTTCGAATAGAGTTGGTTCCTAGATGATTTAGTGTACAGGCTAAATGAGGATCTGGACTCTATTAATAAATGGGCAATCTGTAACTGTCTTAAGCTCAATGCTCTTAAATCTGTTGTGATACCTATAGCTAAAGGCAAAGTTTTTCATGAAGACATTCCGGATTTATTCTTAGGTGCTGAAAAGCTGAAGTTAACTAGCAGTACAAGAAGTCTTGGCTTTTATATAAATTCCTCTCTGACATGCACTGAACATATTAATAGAGTGGTGCAAAAAATTTATTATGTTTTGCGCAACCTTAGAGTGACAGCTGAATTTACACCCACTAGCACTAGAAGAAAACTAGTAGTTCAACTTATAGTTCCCATAATCTCCTATTCGGAGCTAGTCTATAGTAAGCTAGACTCTAGTTCCCAACTAAAGCTACAGCTGGCTTTCAATCATGCCATCCGATACGTATATGGACTTCGCAAGTTTGACCATATATCTGAATTCAACAAAAGCATCCTTGGCTGTGACCTAATAAACTACCAAAATTTCAGAAACTGCATTTACTTACACAAGCTGATACATTCCAAAACACCATCTTATTTATACGAGAAGTTACAGTTTAGTCAACAACAAAGAAGTCGAATGCTTATTATACCTAAATTCAACTATTTGAATTCGTCAAGATTATTTTTTGTTAACGCCATACGATTGTGGAATAGTTTGCCAACTTTTATAAAATCTATTGCTGGAGTCAGAATGTTTAGACAAGCTATTATTTCCTATTTCTCTAATTAATATACTTTGTAACCATCTTTTCGCCTTTTTCTAAATTATTAATTTATTTCTCCCGATGTCCCCTATACGTTCATTCTATTCTATTTCTTATTGTTAACTTTACTTTTATTTTCCGTTTCTTACTCTTCATTTCATTCAATTACTTTAAGTGAATTTTTTAGTTTTAAGTTTTTATTTTATTTTATAAGTTTTGAATTTTGTTAAACTTAAGTCAGTATGCTTGTTTTATTACCATCTGTGATGTATTATAAAAGAACTTGTTCTTATTATACAAATTATGATATAATCAATAAATTACAATTAAAAATTACAATTACTATTGTTGTATCAATTCCTCCTTTTGTTCCTGGTGTTGTTGATGCGTTCTTGGTGTTGTTGATGTGTTCTTGGTGTTGTTGATGTGTTCTTGTGTTGTTGGTGTTGTTGCTGTTGGCTCAGTTCTTTTCCTGCTTGACGTTGTTTTTTTTTTTCTCTGATTGTTGTTGATGTTTTCCTTCGTTTTGTTGATGCCAGGAGGCTCTTAGTAGCCCTATAGCTGGTTATCCTGGTCTTCGTTTATAGATGGGCGAGGAGACTTCACGTCTTAAAACTGGTTAACCTGGGCTTTTTTTCCCTTTTTTTTCACTTTTTATTCACAGCTTTTTTTTCACTGCCGCTGTTATAGCCTCTGCACGCTTTTTTTTATAAAAAAAAAAATTTGTTTTATTATTTTTTTTTAATATTGAATCATTGTTATTAAAGGATTTTTCCTTCTGTTGATTTTTGGGATGTAGCGTATCCCTCCGCTGCCACCAATGTTATGTTTAACGTCCGATGGTCTCCGTGCTTTCACGAGGAGAAGAGTGACCATGGACGGAAAGAAAAAGACGTTTATTTGATTTTGTTGATTATGGTTAATTTATATTTTATTTTGTTTAATTTATATCAACAATGGCCCGCTGTCTAGGCGTGGCTGCGACCAAAGTTTGATTTTTATTTTATAATTTTAATCTAAAAGGTCCGCTGTCTAGGCGAGGCTGCGACCAGTTTAGATATTATAAGCTTAAAACTATCTTTCTTTCTTCGCCGTTTCTACGCCGGTCGGTGGTTTATAAAGGAAAATCCTCAGTTTTCGAGGGCGTTTCCTTATTCCAATTATTCCAATAATTTCCAATAAGTGGAAATTCAAATCGATACCAACCAATCAAAATCAATACATAAGCTACATATATTTAGGAAATATTAATCATAATGTAAATTTACATATCGTTCTACTTCCCCTTAGTAGGATCACGTACACTTTGCATGTTACGCAGTTGCAGGCAATGCACCTTACAAGCAGCGCAGTAACTAGGGTAGGTAAATAAACGGCCTTTGCTGACCGTGCAAGCCAATGCCGATGCACCCAAACAGTCAGTTGCTTTGTTTTTGTTGTCGCCGACGTTTAAGTCGGAACCACTTGACAATAAAAACAAAGCATTGGTTTTGTTTATTTTGGTAATTTAAGCATATGCGCTTAAATTAGGTCAGTATGTTTTTCTGTTCTTGAACGCCGGCAATTTGAGTCGCTGTACACAAATTGGGTTGTTGTCGTTCGTTGTATTATATTTTTTGTTTATTATTTATGTCGAAATGCAGATCGCTGCATTTTTGATATCGACATCTGGTAATAATATTTATTGAGTTGGTTCTTTGGAATTGGTGTGAGGTCGGGTGTACAAAGTGTACATGCAATGTTGTGGGATACAACATAATAAAAAAAGGATTACAAAATGTATTAGTCCAATGTAGGGTAAACTGGGGTACCCTTGACTTTGGGGCACATTTGACTTTGACGTTTTCGGTATGAACGAACCCTTATTTTTCAATATTTTGTTTTATAAATTTTACATCATAGTATTTTAGTAATCGTCACGAAGTTTGACGATTCTTGCATTACATGAAAAAAAGTAACAGATGTTTTTGTGTTTTTGCGCGTGTAACTGTTATTTTCCGACATTGGTACGTAAGGACCTACTGGTCAAGTTATAAAATTTAATCAAAGTATCTTTTGCAAAAGGTAAAAACAACTATTTATGTTTTTGAAAATATAAGTGATTTTCAATAAAACTATATATAAACTAAACAAAATTTAAAAAAAGAAGCCGAGAGCGTTTGGGGTACATTTGACATTTTTGAGTGGGGCTCTTTTGACATTTGTCAAAAGTGCCCCAACACTTTTGACATTTTTGGGGCCTCGGTAGTCGAGCGGTTAGCGTGCTCGACTGCTAACCCAGATGTTCCGGGTTCGAATCCCGGTCCAGCCATGGTCCTACGCTTTTATCTTTTTTTAATTCGTTCCTCATTTCGAATCAACAGAAATTAAGAATTCTTCAATATATTCGACTTTGGGAGTTGTAGTTGGTGGTGGAGATGTTTGTGGAATGAGATTGCTTAATAAATCGAAATGACTGAGGTAAAGCCTCAGATTCAAATTCGCATGTTGATATAGCGCTTCGCCACACATTCAACATTCTACACTTGTTGTCTTGATTCCACTTTCCCTCTTACTTCATTTAACAATTTTTTAATATATTTCTAGATTGGTTTTAAAAAAAAAAGGTGGTTTCAAACATCAGAATAGGACTATCATTAGCCGAAGAAATAAAATGACATGAAGAGAACAGAACGTTGGTTAACGAATGAAGAATGAAAGTCTACACGCAAAGAAATTTTTCGTTTACCGTAACTGAAAAATTCACCAACTATACTTCGTTTGCGAATTGTATTTGCTGCAAACGAGTATTCAGTTGTCATCAACTTAAAAAATTTCTTGCTTGAAACGAAAAAACATCGAATTTAATGAAATTTTGTCATTGGTTTGAAAGTTCAAGTTTAGCCGAGCGTGCTGGCGTTCGAGTCTAGGAACATGAGTGACCTGGATTCAATTCCTAACAGGAACACCAAATAATTTTTTTTTTTAAGTAATGTTTTTTATTATTTATTTTCATTGTTCTTATTTTGACGGTTATTTTTGACGAAGCAGTTAATGAAACAGAATTAGAATTTCAATAATTAAATTCAAATTTTTGATACTTACACAGCCAAGATTCGAACCCACGTCTTCCGCTTGACAGTCTAGCATGCTTCCATTGAGCTATTGTGAGATATTGTGTGGGATGATTTTTTTAGATTACAAATGTGTATGTCATAAGAAATGGATCTTTTTTCTACAAATGAAGTTTTCAGTTGAACAATGCAAATTTTTCGGTTGCTGAAATTTAAAAATAACTTACGTTAATGGCAATCGACATTAATTTCTTGCAACTAAATAACGCGTTTCCCGAAACTGACTATTATTATAACAACAACAAACCTTTTTGTTAAGACAAAGTGCAAAGGTAAAAGCGAGATGTCATTTGTGTGGCTGCGCTTACTTAAACTGTAACACATTCTTATTTTTTCGTTTATGGCAAAAATTTAACATTTGTCAACAACGAAAGCGAGCTGTGTAGCAGTTGTGTGACTGCGCATGTGATTCACAGTTGTGTGTCTGCTTGTTCACAGTCTTAACATACTTCCTTTTCGTTGATGGCAAATATTAAACACTTTTCATCACCGAAATCAAGCAACTTTTTTGTCAGTTGAGAACTATTCGCTTATAACAAATTAATTTTTTTTCCTGCAAACAAAGTTTTCAGTTGGAAAAACCAAATTTTTCGGTTGCTGCAATTTAAAAATCACTGCCGTTTATGACAAACAAAATTAATTTCTTGCAACTAAATAACGTGTTTCCTCATCTAACCATTATTATGCCAACTGTTCAAACGTTTACAAACAATGATTTGAAGCACGACAAACGAAGTTCGTTTGCAGCAAACTGGCGATAAACGTTTTTTTTTCTCTGCGTGTAGTAGTTAATAACCTTCTGTTGATATTAGTAATTCTGGTAACAACTATAGCTTTGATTCTTTTGGGTTGTTCTGTGATGCTAGTCTGATTTTTCCAAGTATTCAGCCGCTTCACTTTTGAATAATTTTTATGTAGAGCATTAACATCAGTGGAATTCCCAAAGGCGTTAAAGACTCTTGTGGTTATCGTTAACTGGCCCTAAACAACCTAACCTGTTATCTCGTATCCATAACATTTTGCTTGCAGTGTTTATTCCTAACTTTGGCAGTTCGTTAAAGAAAACTGTTGCTCGCTTAACTACTCGCTAACTGAAATAATAATAAAGTTTATAGTTTTTATTTAAATCGAGTGACTTTTACTTTATTTAATTAAGACATCAATTGTTTCGAACTGATCTTGTTACATTCGATATTTTAATTCTATTCTACTCTTACAAACACGAACTGAAGAGATATTGAATTTTTGTATGAATAAGGCTAGTTTTTCGATTTCTTAAATAGTGTAAATATTCATTTCAAATGTGCCCTTCAAATATCAAGGGTGCCCCGTGGTAGGGACACATTTGACAAAACGACTTTTTTTAGAAAATGTATAATGTAGTTATAATGTATATATAGAAAATTTGTTGATTATAATTGTAGTGTCATAGCCCAGCCAGCTATTTGGTAACAAAATATATTTTCGTTGTTTTTCTTTCATTCATTCTTTCGATCGTGTGACGCTTATCGAGTGTCATTAGGTCACTGTGTTTTTGCGTCACAGCCAATTGTAAAGAAATGCGCTCACTGGTGTTCGCTAACCCTATTAGCTGCACAAGTGCAAGCGCAGCAAAAATTCCAAGCTGGGGAATCAAAGAGCAAGTGAGAGAAGAACAATTATTAAGAACATAATTGAACTAAGAAACAATATGAGAATAGAATAATGGGGAGGAGTTTAAGAATATTTAAATAGAATTAATACTGGTATTTTTATTATAAATATTGAAGATCTTTGAAATAAAGAAGGAGAATGAAAACTTGACTTAAAACATCTAGTTCTTATTTTTTTGCTGTCAAACAGTACGGCAAAATTGGCCATCAAAACTTTAAGCCTTATCTTTGGCATTTTTAGGAACACAAATCCAAACCTATTACATGGCGATCCTGCCAATTTAATCCTGCTTTCTGATCCTGTCAAACTGATCTGATGTCAAAAGAAGATAATAACGAACAATACGAGATCACCAGAATCTTCGAAAAGTGGGAAAAATACGCTTTCCACGAAGAATACACACCGGAGCCCGTGACAATCCAAACCAAAGCTGCACCAACATACGCACCGACACCGTGCAACGCCGGTCCTAAAAGGATAACAATAGAGGACTACATAAACAGAACTGAACGGCAAAAACAAACGATCGCGCAGTACAGAAGCGAACAAGCTGCCGAAAATAAACCTTCGAAAAGACCCAGAGGAGGCCGAAGAGTAATTGCTAGACGTCGCGTTGCGGAAATACATAGTATTTTACCGTTGGTAACTGATGCAAAGTTAAAACGGGCATTAATACACAAAATACAAATAGAAAAGTTAAATTACGGCAACCATGGGATGGTTCAGCAACAAGGAAATCGTAACAACTAACAACAACAACAGCAGCAGCAGCAGCAGTAGTAGTGAAAGCAGCAAATTCAATGATCTTATTCTAGCACTTAGCTTAATATTTATGATTGCAACAATTTTATATATAGTTAATAGATATTACAAAAATTATGGTAGGAAACAAATGCTGCGAAACATCAGCAACTCTGTTTAATAAAATATTTTAATATTCACAATAAATACGAAAATACGAAATAAATACGCACTTTTACATACGAAAATGATAAGGTTTGGTACCAACTGTTTCTACCAAGGATGCTTTGGTCAACTTTTTGACAAATATTGTGAAAATTGTCAACAAAAAATCATAGACATAGGAAAAATTAAATATATGGCACACAAAAACAAAGCATGGCATCGTGAATGCTTCAAGTGCAAATATTGTCACAAAAATTTAATCAAATCAGGCTTCATAGAGCATGAACCAAATTTAATGTGTCAAAAATGTTTTAAGAACAATAAAACTTTTTAAATTAAAAGTAAATACAATGTTCCGTCGATATACATATAAATGGAAATAGATGCAGCAAAAGAAATATTAAGGAGATTAAAAAAGGCACCAGGTAGGGAATATACAAAGAAATACATTAATGAAATAAGGAACAAAATAGGTGAGCTAAGAACCTCAATAGATAAGTCAGACAACCCTAAAAGAAAATTAGACTTAGAAAATTTCGAAGATATAGCTAGAGCAATAGAACAGTTTTTAATAGAAAAAAGTGAGTTAACAGATAGCCACAACACTGAAAGTCAAAGTAATACACCAGAAAAGAAGACTATAAATCGAAACAATATAGAAATGTCAACTTTTAATATAGAAACGGCTATTAAAGCCATACCTACCTTTAATGGACAACACAGCGAATTAGAACCATTTTTGAAGATAGTAGAATTATTACACAACTCATATACAGCTAATGCTCAGAAAACATTATTAGAGTTTGTAGTGAGTGTAAAACTTAGTGCGGTAGTTCGAACAGCGCTAGAACATTCGTAGAATTTAAAACAAGACTACAAGAAATATATAAGAGCAACGTAACAATAGCTCAAATACATACACAACTGTCCTCAACCACACAGAAGAACAAAACGGTAAACAATTTTAAAGACAAAATTTTAAATTTGATGTCAGAACTGAACAAACTACAAATAAACGATTTAGGTAATAATGCAACCAACGAACAGAAAACAGTCATAGAAACAATGAACGAAAAATATGCCTTGACCATATTCAAAAACGGGTTAGATGACACCATCAAACCAACACTTTTTGCAGCCCAACCCAAAGATTTAAATACAGCAGTAAATATCGCACAAGAAGTGGAACGTGATAACCAAAACAACGGTCCGCGGATCTTAAACTACAATGCAAGCACAAACAGAAACCAAAATTATCAGCATCATAACAACTTTAGCAGAAATAACTATCAAAATACATACAGAAATAATAACAATTTCAGGAACAACAGACCCATGAACAACAATAGAAACAACTATGGCAATAATAGAAATAGAGGCAGGTACAACAATAATATAAACGCTCGAGTCAAGATGGAAACAGACATTATGTACGAATAGTTAACTATCAGGGAAACATGGAAGGACCGGAGGACAAAAATCAAGAGCCTCCGGAAGGCCAAATGTAAAAGCAAACAAAATTTGCATGATATCAGAGAATCTCACCAATTTCATCACACTTAAATGTGCGCAAACAAAGCGTGCCTTGACATTCATATTAGACACGGGTGCAGATATTTCGATATGCAAAACGAACACAAATTTTGAAATTGATCCTGACAATAAATGTAGATTATCAGGCATAACTCAAAATGAGGTAGACTTTTTAGGAGTTACGGAAATAACATTGTGCCTCGGAGAGCACCGTTCCAAAAATAATTTTCATGTAGTGAGTGAAGATTTTCCCATTTCTACGGATGGAATTTTAGGTAGAGACTTTTTTATAAAATATACATGCAAAATAGACTGCGAAACATTCACAATAACAATTGCAATCGGTAACACCGATTATATAGTACCCATAGTAACAAAACTTCCGAAACAGACAAATTATAGAATACCTCCTAGGTCAGAAATTATTTTTCCAATAAACTTAAACATTGCAGAAGACAGCGTAGTATTTAATCAAGAGCTCGAAAAAGATGTATTTTTGGCAAACTGTCTAGTACCTTCTAAAGGCATTTGTCACATAAGAGTTATAAATATAAACGATAAAGAGGTTATATTAAACGAAATAAAACCGAAACTAAAGTATTTGATCGAATATACAGTTATGAAAACTTACAACAAACAGAGTACAGAAATGAATGAACAACGATTCAAGAAACTGATGACTGAACTGAAATTAGACCACAACACAGAAACTGAATTAAAAGACATATTTAAGAAACATCAATCAATTTTCCACCTTGAGGGAGAAGTTCTTACAACAAATAATTTTTATACGCAAAAACTGAATCTATCAGACACAACACCAGTATACAGAAAAAATTATAGACTACCTCACACTAAATATGACGAGATAGACAAACAAGTAAAGAAGCTAATAGAGAACGACATAATTGAACCTTCAATAAGCCCATATAACGCACCATTGTTATTAGTGCCAAAGAAAAGTAATGATGACAATAAGAAATGGCGCTTGGTGGTTGATTTTAGAAAACTCATCGAAAAGATGGTTAATGACAAATTTCCATTAACAAGACTGGAAGACATCCTAGACATGCTAGGACGAGCCAAATACTTTTCAACCTTGGACATGACAAGCTCTTTCCATCAAATACCATTAGACAAGAATTCACGACCACTAACTGCATTTTCTACACAAGATGGTCACTACCATTTTAAACGTTTACCTTTCGGACTTAAAATTTCTTCAAACAGTTTCCAAAGAATGCTCACAATAGCTTTAAGTGGTTTAAATTCAGAAGCTTTCCTCTATGTAGACGACATAATAGTTTTTGGATGTTCTTTGAAACATCACAACCAAAACTTGATAAAAGTATTTGAGCGGTTACAAAAATACAACTTAAAATTGAATGCGAGCAAATGTCAATTCCTAAGATCAGAAGTGGTTTATCTTGGTAATTTAATAACAGACAAAGGAATTAAGACAGACCCAGCAAAAAATCAGGCGGTTTCAAACTACCCTACACCAGCAAATACAGATGATGTGAGAGATTTGTGGCTTTCTGCAATTATTACAGACGGTTCATTCCCGATTTTGCAGCATTGGCAAAGTGTTTAAACTCTTTATTGAAGAAAGGGACGCCTTTCATCTGGTCACAAGAATGCGAAAAAGCATTCAACACTTTAAAACAAAAACTACTTCACCCACCAGTTCTGCAATACCCAAATTTTGAGGAACTATTTATCTTAACTACTGACGCATCTGACTTTGCATTAGGAGCAGTACTTTCGCAAGGCGAAATTGGACACGATCTTCCAATATCGTACGCTAGCAAGTCGTTGCAAAAACATGACATAAACAAACCGATCATTGAGAAAGAACTATTAGCTATACATTGGAGTATAAATTTTTTTAAGCCTTACCTTTATGGAAGAAAGTTTATAGTAGTCACCGACCATAGACCCTTAGTTTCGTTGTTTTCCCACAAGAATCCATCATCTAAAATGACGAGAATCAGACTGGACTTATCTGATTACGATTTTGAAATTGTCTACAAACAAGGCAAGATTAATACAAATGCTGATGCGCTATCTCGTATAAAAGTCGATAGCAATATACTCAAAAGTTTAATTCCCACAAATAAAGAGAAAGAAGAAGTATTAGTAGTTACAAGGATCAAAGCAAAACAAATTAACAAAGAAGAAAGGAGCAAAGAATTTAAGAACAATGCGAGTGAAAATAACATTGAAAATGGTACCCACCACCCGAGTCAACACCTCCAAGGAAGTGATATATTAAAAGACACATGTCCTAATGAGTCTGGCCAACTCTATATATGGGAATGCACATCTTTTAATGACGTAAGGAAATTGGTGAAATTGAAATTCAACATTGAGAATAATAGCAAGCTTGCCATAAATATATATAATAATAAATTGCGCATAACGTGTAGCGATGACCCTTCGCGCCTAGGTGAGATGTTGGAGAAGCTACATCGTTTATTAAGAAAATCACAAATAAAGGAGCTAGCCCTTTGTGATAAAGATTTTATATTTAAAAATATCGATATAAATATGTTAAAAGAGAAATACAATGCATTGAAAGATAATAAAGCCTCGCCAATACGAATACTAATATATAAAGCTCCAATACAAATAAACAGCATGCTCAAACAATACAAACTAATTGAAGAATTCCACAACTCAAGCACATCAGGAGATATGGGAATTAGAAAAACGATTTCAAAACTAAAACAAAGATATATTTGGAAAGGGATGAGAAAAATGATTAAAGAATTTATAAATAGCTGTGAAAAATGCAACAAAAACAAAACCACACAACACATTAAAGAAGGTTTAGTATTGACAAACACACCAGCGACAAGTTTTGAGAAAATATCAATTGACACTGTAGGTCCTTTAAGAATATCAAACGGATATAGATATGTTTTAACGATGCAATGTGAGCTAACAAAATTTGTAGTCGCTCACCCAATTGCAACCAAAGACGCCAAGACAGTCGCATCAACCCTTGTCGAACAATTAATACTCAAGTACGGTTGTTTCAAAACACTTATGTCCGATCGTGGGACAGAATTTACAAACGAGCTAATGTCAAGTGTTTGTAAATTACTAGACACTCGTCAAATTTTTTCAACACCTTATCATCACCAAACAATCGGTGCTCTTGAAAGAAACCATAGAGTTCTAAATCAATACATACTTTCCTTCACAGACGATTATGAATGGGACAAATGGATCGCCTATTACACTTTTGCATACAATACGACACCCCACGTTGACACAGACTATTCTCCGTTTGAGCTAGTCTTTGGAAAATTGCCGTCACTACCAAGTGATACACTTAGGCAAACAAACAAAATTTATGACTTAGACAATTACGCTAATGAATTGAAACTAAGATTAAGAACATCAATAAGTAAAGCTAAAGAAATAATAAACAAAGTTAAGGATAAGAGAAAAATAGATTACGATAAAGATATGAGGCCTCAATCATTAGAAATAGGAGATTTAGTTTTTGTAAGAGTAGAAAATAAGAAAAAACTACTGAGCCCATATGAAGGACCATTTAGAATTATTGATAGAAAAGGAGTAAATTCAGTTGTAGAAATAAACGGCAAACCAAAAGAACTCCACAACAACTTATTAAAGAAATACAAAAACTAGCTAAAAAAAAAAAAAAAAAAAAAAATGTTTACAAAATATAAGAATATATAAGAAGAATAGATAATTAGATAAACATAAAAATAAACTTATCAATTGTATATCCAAATATTTCACTAAATTAATATTATTATATTATAAACTTATACACGCTAAAGACATTTATTTAAATATATTAAAACCAAATAGAATTATATAGAAAAACAAATATTTTGCATATACATATATACACATAATTCAAACATGTAATTTAAATAAACCATAAATAAATATAGAAAAATAATTTAAGCTTTATAAATATGTAAAATATTCTTAAAATCCTCCATTCTTTAAAAATCATTTCAAGAAATAATTTTTCGCTTAAGGGTAAGGGTGTAGTGTCATAGCACAGCCAGCTATTTGGTAACAAAATATATTTTCGTTGTTTTTCTTTCATTCATTCTTTCGATCGTGTGCCAACGCTTATCGAGTGTCATAAGGTCACTGTGTTTTTGCGTCACATTGTAAGGAAATGCGCTCACTGGTGTTCGCTAACCCTATTAGCTGCACAAGTGCAAGCGCAGCAAAAATTCCAAGCTGAGGAATCAAAGAGCAAGTGAGAGAAGAACAATTATTAAGAACATAATTGAACTAAGAAACAATATGAGAATAGAATAATGGGGAGGAGTTTAAGAATATCTAAATAGAATTAATACTGGTATTTTTATTATAAATATTGAAGATCTTTGAAATAAAGAAGGAGAATGAAAACTTGACTTAAAACATCTAGTTCTTATTTTTTTTCTGTCAAACAGTACGGCAAAATTGGCCATCAAAACTTTAAACCTTATCTTTGGCATTTTTAGGAACACAAATCCAAACCTATTACATAATTCTCCATTGTTATTGTACTATTAAAAGATCTCATTGCATCTTATTGAACTAATATTGTCTAAATAAAAGTAAATGTAAATGTGAATGTAAATAAAAATTATATGTTAGGATGTTAATAATACAATTTCCTATTTAAGTTTGAAAGTCAAATAATCAACGCTTATAGGGAATAAAAAATTTTTAGAATCGGTCATCAATTTTTGGAGCAATAACACTTTGAAAAAAAGGTGTCAAATCTACCCCAGCTTACCTTATTGTTACAAACTACTCTAAGATTTTTAACCATGTAGTGGTTTTACTATTGTGGGCTTCTGTTGCATTTTTTGTATAAGCTCTATAAATAGGTTTATATACCTAGAACTACAGATTTCAAACTTGGTATGTCTGTTTGTTACATCAAAACTAAGATGTGTACAAGTTGTGAATTTGTCACTTCATTCGCCCACTGACGGCCAATTGAAAATTGCTAAAACTTTTTGTTTTAAGACCGATCTAAAAAATTCGTAGATTTAGTTTCATCTTAATTCATTTCGAATTTTTATAAGGCATTTACAATTTTGTAAATAAAAGTGAATGAAACTAACAGCGTTTTCTTATCTCAACGAAAAATTCTGCCCTCTAAAGATGCAAAATTTTTTTCCATTTTGACCTGGACCCACAGAATTCTGACTTGTTTTTAGCTGAGAATACATCACAAAAATAGCAAAACTTTGTTCACTGCTTGGTGAAGCTCAAAAAATGAAAAAAATTAAAAACGGCTTTTCCCAGAGATGAGACCTAGCTGGATCGATTTTTCACCCCCCTCTTCATCTATATTGAAAATTTTATCGAAATCGTTAGAGCCGTTTTCGAGAACGCAATTGCAAATATATATACAAATATTGCTCGTTTAATAGAATAAGATTACAATAAAGATTATTTAGGCAGAACAAATGAAATTTTTTCTGAACGGATTCAATGTCATCGATGTAACAACCGTATCGTGGGCACCATACAATTGAAGCATATTCTAAGGTAGGCCGAACTAGAGAAGTGCATAAAGTTTTCGTAAGAAAAGGATCATTGAACTCTTTTGCCCAACGTTTAATAAATCCTAGGATACTATTTGCTCTATTTACTATTTTATTTATATGAATATGAAATCGTAGTTTACGATCCATGGTAACTCCAAGATCATGAAAATTATCTTAGGATTCTAATGTGTAGTCACAAATTTTGAAATTACACTTTAAGAATGGTTTTCGCGAGAAGGTCATGTGCTTACATTTTTTCATATTAAGATTCATGAGATTTATTCTAAAGAAGGATAGGAATCAATCTTACGTTTTGTATTTACAAAGCTTCAGAATGATTTTGCAACAGACTTAATGTTTAATTTTACTTTTGTTAAGACTATGTTATAGGATTGCTTGCACAACTGCTGGTAACTGTATTTAGTAGAAGTATAACGGCCAAAATCGATTAAGCTATGTGTTGTTTGGTTTCTTTGCGGAATATCCCTAAGGAAGTAATCAATGAGTCTTGTATTAAACGCACAGACCGCAGCATCCAGATTCTGTGATGATAAAACTCTTGTATTAAGTAGCAGTATAGATGACCAATTTATATTGGACAAACTATATTTCAAAATAACATAGTTAGTTTTTTTTAAAGTTGAAATCAATGAACGATTGACTAGCAAGGTTCTGCATAGATGGTTTACGAAAATTAAGACTGATTTCAATGGTTGGATGGTGAAAATCTTCAGGAGTAACCAGAGGATCGGACCTTGAGACTGAAGCAATGTTGCTCTCATCAAATAATACCAGATCGAGCAAACGGTTATTCTTGTTCAAGTGATAGTTTAGTTGGAAAAGACCTTGGCTTGAAAGCTCATTTAAAAAGTAATTATCAGATGAACTATCAGACGATGGTAAATAATTTGTAGGATTCTCAGAACAACAATTCCAAGAAACATTGGGCAAAATCACCAGTAATTAATATATGATCATAAGGATGCAGCAATAGGAAAACTTTACTAATAGAAAGCAAATGTTTGCTTTACACTAAGTATATTTTCTAAGCTGGAAAAGGGAGGTATATATGAGCACGTAATGTACAAACTTACAGAACCGTACTTTGCATGAACACAACAGAATTCTATGTCTGCAGCTTCTAGCATAAATATTTCTTGAGAGAATGTGTTGATTTAACCGCAATAAGTACGCCCCCACCATTAGAGCAATTACCAGGAATAGAGTCTCTATCTTTACGATATGTATTAAATTTGTTACACATAATTTCAGAATTCAAAGTGTTAGGCCTAAGCCAAGTCTCACTGAAAGCATTTATATCATATTCAATATTGTGACTCATAATAAATAAATTAATCAATTTTGTGTTAATACCACGAAAGCTTTGATATAATATGAGAAACTGAAGGCAGCAATCTAGTTTTTGTGGTTCATATCACGAACAGGTAAAGTAGCAAGAAAAGTTCTAGGTTGTGACCTGGGAACAAATTCATGAACCACAGTATATTCTGGCCAAAAACTCTGATCAATAACTTTACTGTAAAGATCAGCTGGCAAAGATATTTTAAAGGAAGACGTGACCCGTTCATGAGAGAACTTAAATAAATACACAGAAATATTTTTATGTAAAATATTTAGATTATTTAGATTAGAGTTAATAAAGAAAAGGACGTCATCTTCTGCAGGTTCTTGTGAACTGGTTGATTTAAGCTGCTTTCCATGATTCGTTTTGGAATTGCACCTGTGGAATTAGCATTGAGAACAGGAGAAGAACTAACATCACTTAATGAAGCGCACGTCTTAGCACAAGTCAATTTAGCGCCCGAAGTAGACGGAGAATCAGTGGTTACATTTATGATAGGAAAAACAGTAAAAGCCTCACCTAAAATTTAATTCTCATCAACTGATCCAGGTGCCTTGGAAGGAGCTATATCATCATTATTTTGAACATTAGCTACACTTTCAATACCAGTTGAAAGAGCGTCACCGGAAGATTTTAAGTTTGGTGACGGCTCAAATGTGGTGACCGTGGCATGCAGGTTAAGTGTGTGGCTTAGCATGCTCGGAGCCCGGGTTCGATCCCCAGCCGCGGCGAAAAGTTTTTTTCAATAAAAATTTTTCTGATCGGTCACCACCTCTCTGCAGACAATGGCAAACCTCAGAGAGTAAAAAATAATGCCATGTAAAGCTTCTTGAGAACATGAACTTTAGCCGTTCGGAGTCGGCATAAAACATGTAGGTCCAGTTCTCGGTCAATTGTGTGCAAACATTTAATAACACACACAACACAATTGATCATTAGAAGCTCGGTCAAAGTCCTTTCAAGGGCTGAAATGGCCAATTTGTTTTTTTTTTTTTTTTTACGGCTCAATATTAGAATGAGTACTAGGCTGAGCCTGAGGAGACACATTTGTAGACGGGGTGGCTGCTTTTGCGTTAGAGTTGGCAAAGCTCCGAAGATTTTTTTGCTTCCTTTGCGCTTAGAAGAGACAAAAGCCTCATCCATGCACTTAAACGATTTAAAGAACCCTTCGTATTCCACCCATCTATTCTAAGCCTCTTCTAGATCTTTCGAGACCTCTAAGAAGCTTTTCCTAGACTGTCTAATAAGCTTCAAAATGTCAACATCCGTTGATCTGCAATCTTCGCATGACCAACGTAAACCTTTGTTTTCGTTAATTGCATCGAAGACACGCGCATTTAATGCTACACACTTAATGTGGAAAAAGTACAACACGGTCGGATGCACCTTTTATAGCACAATTGCGGAATTTGCAGTACATTTTAAGTTGATTTTATTTAAAAGTATTTTTTTAAAAATTATATATAAAAAATTTTTTTATTAAGTTGAAAAATAGCCTTGGCAACCCTATAAGATAGTTTGAAAGGCACAAGTATTGTGATGCTAGCTAAACAGATTGAGGAGCTGAAATAAGTGCACAGCTGACAGAAAAGCTGCGAAAGAAAAAACCAAAAGTTTTGCTCTCACAAAAAAAAAAAACAACATTGTGATGCAAGCAAGAAGCAATAGAAAATAATGATTGTATGAATGTATGTGTGTATGTAAAAATAATTAAATCAGTTGAATATTTTCTGAAAAGGATTTTAGCGCTTTCTTTGTTTAAAGCTGAGGAAATCCAAACGATGGTATTCACCACAAACGGCAAATTTATTAAATTTTATTTTTCCGCGGGCGTTAAATTAAATTCGATAAAATTAAGAAAAATTTAGAAAAACTTTTACGAGCACACAGGAAAGCGTCTTACGGCAGGCAGTTTGTTAAATTAATTTTGCCGTATCATGCAAAAAGTGAATATGATGACCGCGGTTCAATTCCGTGTGTGCTCATTGTTTTTTTTTTGTTTTTATTTTTAAGCTTCACCAAACAGTGAAGATACTGGCTAAATGCAAACAGTTGAATAAGCAAACAAGCAGCAACAACACCGCACTCTGTTGCCACAGTCGCTAAACATCGGTTTGTTATATTTCTCATTTAGTTTATGATATTAAAACTATATAGCTTAGATGTTGAGCCAAATTTGAATATTGCAAGAATGCAATGAGTATCTTTTGCAATTTCAAGCGCGTTGCACTTGCATTCAATGCTCGAGGCTGTTGCACACCTAATGCAAGTTTTGGAGACACAAAGTTTGGATAGAAGTAAACGTCATGAAATTGAAGTATCCAATAAATCATTTCTTTGTGAATTTGTTCAACCAAAATAATAAAATTACGATAGGTGCATGATACATTTCTTCTCACTCTCAAGTTTTTCTGACATACTTAATCTTTCGTAACTTCTATACCGTTCAAGATAATTATTGAAATTCATCTGCAAAAATGTTTGTCTAATGAGGACCAATAATTATTTTGTTAATTATACACGTGACCTTAGACCATAAAACCGAAAAAATTTTTAAATTTTAATTTTTAGTTGTTTTTTTTGACACATATTTGACGTACAAATTATTAACTTTTTCCATCAACCGAAACGCCCACAAAGCATTATTGTGTAAATCAGAGGTGTTGTGGCAGTGAGTTGAAATTTAAACTAAAAAAAAACATAAAAAAATTGTCACAAAAAATAAAAAAACATAAAAAATCAAAAACTTTGATATCAACGCGAGCAAGCAACAACAATGATATGCAAATGCCCAATAGGCAATTAAACCAGCGCTCCTCATACGAAGCCCTGCATTGACTGCTACTTTTGAAGACTAAACACATCCGTTCCTCGCTGCTCTTACGAGCACTTCTTGAAGGCCTTCCTTTTCTGCACAAAAGGCTGCACAACAAATTTGTTTTCCCTACAAAGTCTGACTTTTCATATACTTCAGGGCAACTTTTTCGTTAAAAGTTAGAATATATATCAGTTTAAAAATATGACGCAATAATGGCCCTTCTTACTGCTATATCAAAGATTATAGATTGAAATTAATCTAACTTAAAAAAACATAGGAGAAAAGATAAAATCATAGAATGTATAAATCAATAGAAAAAGGTTTAAAAGAAAAAAATATTTTTTCAACACTTTTTGTTTACCCCTACTTTAAGCCATTCTAAAGAAGTGCTTCTATCAGGCCTCTTTTGAGCTATCGGAGCGGAAGGCCTGCGAATTTTTCCCACTTCATATAAAAAAGAAAGTGTAATTGTATATGAGTGCGGCAGTACTACAAAATCCACAGGAAGGCCTGCTAGCAGCGATGTCATTGTCTACTGGGTGTTTTTTCTTATTGTAGCAGCGCGATGCGCCGTCGAAGGCAATTCTCAGAATTACAACACACACGAAAATATTTAAGTTGTTGTAAGTGAGCAAATTGAGCAAATAGAGCCATGGGATTTACAACTCTGGTGTAAATTGTATGTTTAAGGCCGAATGAAAAATGCTGTAACTTTAATGTTTAAAAACCGATTTAAAAAATTCTCGGAGTAAATGGCTAACTACAATAACCACATGTTGGCAGACTGATCTATCGAAATGAAAGCGAGCTAATATAAATATATGAGTAGAAGAATAGACTATGAGAGAAGAATAACTAGGAAAAACAGCTGAAGCTGAAAGGTAATTTTTATACATTAAACCTGAAAGGTCAGGGTATATTCACTTGTGCAAACGTTTTTAACTCATAGAGTCCGGTATAGAAAAGTATATATATTCTTGATCAGAGTCACCTCGTGAGTCGAGCAATTAAATTAAAACTCGATAAATAAGCTCATGCTAAACCTACAGAAATAAAATTTGGTGCGCATACATTCTATATCAAAACAAAGATGTCTGCGAAAAATTTTGTGGGATCCGCCCACCTCCTCCTCCAAAAATTAAGAACTCAATAAATTAGCTCATGGTTAACATACAGAGATAAAATTTGGTACGTATGTATTTTATATCAAAACAAAAACGTCTTCGAAAAATGGATGTCAACCACCCACGGCCACTCCCGCCTCCCATACAACCCAAAAATTTAAAACTCAATAAATAAGATCATGTCTAACCTACAGAGATAAAGTTTGGTACCTATGTATTTTATACGAAAACATTCATATTCATACCAAAACAACATATTTTCAGATACAAGATGGTTTTGAAAAATGGATGTCATCCAACCACGGACATGCCCTCCCATGTAGTCCAAAATTGAGAACTCAATAAATTAGCTTATGTTTAACCTACAAAGATAAAATTTGGTATGTATCTTTTTCTATTAAGGGGACGTGACATCTTCAAAAAATTTGTTATTTTAATGTTTTAAAATGCGTATAAGTTGAATAAAAAATAAGATATCATTTTGAAAAATTACATATATGTATATTTTTCGAAAAAAAATTATGCAAACAAAAATTTTTTTACTATTTTAATCACATATATTGCTACTGGAATTTTTTTATAAAATCATTGAAAAAGCATGGCGGGCGTGTTAAACAAAACCTACTCGACCGATCGCACTGAAATTTTAATATGTTTTTTTACACTTTTCGATGCATGGAATAAACTACGGATAGAAAAATCGGATTTATAATTTTGAGTTCTTGGCCGCTTTTGTCAAAAAACTTGACAATGGCGAAAAAACGCCGCCATTTTATTATTTTCAACCAAAATTGTTTTTTCTAGTTTTTTCCATGGCGGTTTTGATGCTGATAAAAACCCCGTTTTCTGTGTTTTTTTCGATGTCCCAGTGAGTCGTAATCACGCTTGCCATGGTTTTTTGATTTTTTTTTTAAATAATTCCAGTAGCCTTATATGTAAATAAAAAAAAAATAAAATTAAAATTTTTTTGTGTACATTTTTACTAAAAAATATATATATATATAATTTTTCAAAATGATATCTTGTTTTTATTCAACTTATAACCATTTTAAAACATTAAAAGAAAATTTTTTTTGAAGGTGTCACGTCCCCTTAAACAAGCAATATTTTTATATATATTTGCAAGTGTGTTCTCACGGCACTAACGATTTTGATTTACAATATAGATGAAGAGGAGGCTGAAAAATCGATCTAGCTAGGTCTCATCTCTGGTAAAAGTCGTTTTTCTGAGTTTTCACGCATTTAATATATGGGCATTTCCACAGAAAGGTATACCGGGACCGAAAAAAAAAATGTTAAAAAAATAAACAAATAATTTTTTTGTTATTATATAAAAAAAAATGCTTGAATTTTTATAATTTACTGCATTTACAACTAATTTCAGTTTTTATTCTGAGAAAATTGGCCTGATATCTGAGAAATATGTTTTTCTTGCTTTTAGCTTCTTTTAAGGACTTTTTCTTTTTAGTATTTTTCGTTTATTTATTAACGTTATGCTTGCACTCTTCTTATAAAATCCATCTATAAACTACAAATAAACAATAAAAAATAAAAAGATACCAAACAAATCAAGATTAACGGTAAATTTTTTATATTGCTTTAATTACTATTTATTACAATTTTTACTATATTACTATTTTTTATATTGCTTCAATTATCATTACGACAACTTAATAATAACGTATATAATTATAACATGATAACAGCATGTCAACAGATAGGGGTACATACAAAAACAGTGATGCCATGGTTAAAACAACTTAGAAGGTGATACTGCAGTACAATAGGTGCACTTTTCTATATCTACCACGCCTCCTTATGGGCGTAAAAAGTCTTCATAAAGTAAATAACCACATACGTAGCACGGGTGGGGTTACAAAAAAATTTCATAATTTTTCTCACTAGCCTCATATGTATTTTTTTATTTTTTTATTAATATTACTTATATAAAACTCAAAAATAATATTTGCGATGTTTTTGGTAGGTAATGCAATATTTAGCTGAAATTACTTTAACTAATTCTTATTAAAAACGTGTTGAGAAAAAATGTCGCGTGCTTGATGTCGCGTTCGCGATCAGTCTTAAGCACAATAAAAAAACAACGAATGGAAATATGTCAAAATGACAACTATTTCTTGAAAGTCACATTAATCTTATTTAATTTACAATTATCCGCTTTAAAATATTATGTTACGTTTCGCAGATATCTGCATTTTTCTAGATGCAGTCAAAAACGAGTTCCATTTTTTGTCGCGTTCGCGATGCTATGTTTATTGCTAATATTTTGGAAACATAAAATCTAGAGTACTTTTCTCTTTTTTTTCTAAATACAGTCCTAATAAAATGCTATATAAAACTTGAAAAAAAAAGAAAATGTGTTTTGAGATTTCTTTATTATTTTGCTTCTCAAAGGCGTACGAAGGTCGCGTTCGCGACTATGGAAATGCCTATATATCGTATTCTTCTGCCGAATATGTAAAATTAATTTTGCCATATCATGCAAGAAGTGAATGGCTCATTGGTTAGAGCGTCTGTCTATAAATATGATGACCGCGGTTCAATTCCGTGTGTGCTCATTGTTTGTTTTTTTTTTTTTTGTTTGGTAAGGTTCACCAAACAGTGAAGATACTGACTTTATGCAAACAGTTGAATAAGCAGACAAGCAGCAACAACACCACACTCTGTTGCTACAGTTAAGAAATGTAGTTTTTGATTCTTGCTTGTCGCTAAACATCGGTTTGTTATATTTCCCATTTAGTTTTTGATATTAAAACTATATAGCTTGAACATTGCAAGAATGCGATGAGTATTAGTCGCTCATCCGATCAGTCGTGTTTTCAAGTCAATACTCGTTGAATTAAGTAATTTTAACACGTTGGAACAAAAGTGCAACAAATGCTGTCGTTCAATATCTGAACAAGACAATATTCAGTGCAGTTCTGGTTGTAAATTAAACTTTCATCAAAAATGCGTTGGAATCGATAAAAATTTATTAAAGATTGTTAATATTAATTCAAATATATTTTGGGGTTGTAACTCATGTGCAAGTATTTATAATATTGGTGTCTTGTCAAAATTAAGTGCCATAGCCGAACAAGTGACGAGCATCTCAAAAGAAGTAAAAACAATTAAAAACAATTTCGCTCTTAACTCAGCTCAAGATTCGTCATGCAGTTCAATAACCGCATCAAAACCGGTCTTTGAGAAAGTGCAAATTGAAAATAAAAACAAAAAACATGTTCAAAAAACTAATTCTAGTTCGATAATCACTCAAAATGAAATAATAAATAACTCTCAACAACATCAAATCAGGAAGAATATACTAAATTAATTGAACAGCAAACTCAACTAGAGTATAAAAATAAACATCAAAAACGTAAACAGCAACAAAATAAAAATGTAAAATAGTAACATCAACAGCCTATTGCTGGTACTGCATGTAAGGGCACTACACTTCGTGCCGCACCAACAAAAACTAGTGTTCATGTATCAAAATTAAATTTAACTACGACTTGTGATGACGTTTCGTCGCACATAGTAAAAACTTTTTCTGTGCAAAATGCTGATGTTCAATGATACAGCCTTACAAAACGTGATGCCGATATATCTAAGCTAAAATCTCTTAGTTTTCTGGTCATTGTACCATCAAATCTATTTAATGATATTATAAATATTAAATATTGGCCTTCGGGAGTACGAATAAAAAAATGTAATCACAAAAAAAAAAATGAAGTAGCAACATCTGTTGCAGCAACAGCCTAACGTCATTATCTTCTTCATTTCATCAACATCAACAACAACAACAACGTGCTAAGCGTGCTTGGTAAGGGGGGTTGTCATAGCACGGGTAAAGGAGAGAAAAATTGAGCAAAGAGAGAGCAACAGAAGTAAGTCGTTACCATTCCGTGATGGAAATCATGATATAACGAAAAGAAGGTAGCCGTGACAGTTCTTTTCGCTGCCTTCCGCGATTGTCATCTGTCAAAAACAGCTGATCAATTTTTGCAACGAAGAGAGAGAATGAACAAACAGAACATAAGGCTGTGTGCCAATCGGAAATTTTTCACTCGTGGTAGGAAAGAAAATTCTGAGTTGAAAAATTTCTGTCTTTTGAAATTGAGTTGTCAATTTTGCTGTGCCAAATGAAGCATGAAAAGTTATTCAGTTATTTGACAATAAAAGTACACAGTTTCCTACATATCATACTTTTTCCTAACAATATTACTGAAGACGCATTTAACTGCTGCGGTTTCTAATACTTTTATTATTCAAAATTATATATGAGCTTTAATAAATAGTGCTTTTTTGCGTAAAATAACATGAAAACAGTAGTTGTGTAAAATTTAGACAGACAGACATTGCACAAGGACGGCAGCAACGCGCCGGGTACCAGCTAGTATATATATATATATATTTATATATTAGACCGATTTATTTTGTAAAACTGCTAAAATACTTTAGTGCGCGTCAACTTTCTTAAAGTTCAACCCTAAAAGAATACGAAAATACCTACAGATCAAAAATATTTGACCACCTTTGACCTTTGAAGATATCGCTAAGAGGTTGTTTTGAAAATATACAGGACCTGAACCACCTTATAAAATATGGTGTCCAATAATCAATTCTGATTATTTTTGGTGAAATTTTGATCCTGAAATTGAAAAAAAAAATGTTTTTAATTTTTTATCATCATATTTTTTTTCTTATTTTGCTCTACCGATATTATGTTTGTAATTTGTGTATTTTTGGGCAAAGGTTTAGGTTTACTTCAGTATATCATATTTTTTTCGGTGATCAAGAAGTTTTAAAAAAAAAAAAACTTGATACACAATTGTTATTCAAATTTTTATTTTTAAAAAAATTATTTTTTTAATATCTTTTAAAGTTTTCCTGTGATTATCTACCACTTGCAACACATATTGTTTTTGCTCCTCATTTTATGTAATTGAATTCTTGAATTCGGTAATAAAAGCCACACTCTTTCTGCAGTCATTAAATACTTTAAGCTATGTGACTATTTTTAGAGCACTTAGATAAGCTTAGTTATTACGCCACTTTGCAAGGTAATTTTGTAAAAACTCATAAGAAATATTTAGTTTTTTTAAAAAATGTAGAGTTTTCTGTTTGACGTATTCCTCTAAATTGGCACTCTAATAATTATTAATGGGTGAAGTCTTCCTCCAATAAGTATTGGTTCCTGGTCTGGTTATTGCCTCTGCCATTTTTTTGGGTGTTTGTTGTTAAAGTTTGATCAAAGAATGCAAAACCAACCAGCCCTTCTCCAAGGTACCACAAATGTTGCTCAAACTTTTTGAGCGCAACTTCTGCTATATACAGACTAACACGTTTGTAGCTTTATGAGACAAAATTATTCACCAAAAAAGGTTAACCAAAAGGAAGTTAATTTGATAACCTTTCTAAGCACCGAAGAAACCCCAAGTCGTTTTGAGACCACCTTTACGTTTTTGAATCCCGTACTCCAATGCTCGAGCACTCACAAACTCTTATTTTTAAGCACTTGCACGCAAAGCATGCCGTGTCATTCAAAAATCACGACACGAACACACCTCCTCTTTTTAACATATTTCTTAACATAAAACAACAGTATTTATTAAAGCTCATACATATATAATTTTGAATAAAAAAAAGTATTAGAAAACGCAGCACTTAAATGCGTCTTAAGTAATATCGCATTAGGAAAAAGTATGATATGTAGGCAACTGTGTACTTCTATTGTCAAATATCTGGATAACTTTTTATGCTTCATTTGGAACACCAAAAATTACAACTCAATTTCAACAGACATCAATTTGTTCAAAAAGTTTCCAATTGGCACACAGCCGAAGTATACATTTCGATTTCACTTCTTATTGCTTCGTTGCATGAACAGCTGACTTTTTGACAGTAGCCAATCGACTCTCGTGAGAAAAAAGGCAGTTGTCAAGGCTACCTTCTTTTCGTTATATCATGGATGGAAATGTGCTAGTACTTTGAGAAAACCATAATAATGACGCATTATTTACATGAATTGGCATAATAATGCTTATTTTAGAATAATTAATTAAAAAAAAATGTATATAGTTATAAGGGTTCCCAACTGTCCCGGATTTCGCGGGACGTCCCGCATTTCAGCTAATTTTTTAGCGTCCCGCGGCGACTGCTTGCGGGACGCCTTTTGTCCCGCATTTGAGAACTTAAGATTGTTTGTATCTGAATTTCCAATTCGACATGAAACACAGTTTACTAAAACTGTTTAATTTTATTATCAAATTAAATTTATCATTTTTTTTCACACATTTTATTTATCAAAACGTTTTGGATCTATTTTTTAGTTTTTTCATGAATTGAGCAAGTGTTGTAAACAGATCTAAACAATATCAAGGAACCAAGCGATGGTGTAAAGGCATCGTTGATATCCTTTATTTCTCAAAGAATAAAAGGAAATATTTAATAAATAAAAAATTGCATTTAATGTTGTCCCGCATTTTTCAGCCAAGTCCCGCATTTTTTATGGCTCCGTCCCGATTTTGTACTTTTCAGAGTTGGTAACCCTAATAGTTATATTGATTTACTACAATTAGCCCTCAAAATAAAAAATATAATCATTACCAACATCCAATTTCGCTATTAGTTGGAGCTTTTTTCCTAGTGGGGTTGCTTTCTTTAATGCCGGAGAGTGATAATAAAAAAACCCGCCTTTCCTGTAAGTTTGTTGACAAGGGGTACTTAAAATAGCGTTGCCCTCGCAGCTGCAAAAGTGCAGCTCTGCTGCCCGTCCCTACACTACATAATAAACATACTTCCAAAAAAATTAGTTACAAAACTTATTACCAAAACGTCAGCGGAATGCGAACAAAATCCTCTCAATTTATGCTTGAAATGTCATTACATGAATATGATATTGTAGCATTAACAGAAACGTGGCTTCACAACAACATTTCAAGCAATGAATTTTTCAACCCTTTTTATAATGTTTTTCGTTTTGATAGAAATCAAATTTCAACTGGAAGACAAAGAGGAGGTGGAGTTATGGTAGCGGTCCGGAGTGATTTATGTAGCAGAATTGTATCTCTTAATAATAATATTGAACAAATTTTTGTAAATATTGAATTTTTAGATAGCCACTCGGTATTTTTCTTTGTTTCATATATTCCACCTTATAGTTTTATAGATATTGATGAAAGTCATATGAATAACAATGAGTATATTGCTAATAATTTAACTCAAAAGCAACAAATGATTGTAGTTGGAGATTTCAACCTAGGCAATATAACATGGATTGAAAATGGTTAAGTTCTTTTACCTTGTAATATTTCTTCAGAAATAGAATCAACTGTTACAAGCTGTTTTCTTTCTAATAGTTTTCATCAGTTAAATTGTTTTAAGAATGATATTGGTAGAATATTGGATTTAGTCTTTGCTACTGATGAACTGAAAGCATCTTGAAAACTTTGTATTAGTCCAATTTCTTAAAATTGTGTGCATCATAAAGCACTTCTTTTTAAATTTGAGTTTTATGATTTTGACAGAAAAAATCCATTTGAAACATTAAATTTTTCTAAAGGAAATTTTTCAGCTATAAATGATTTTCTAGATTCTATTGATTGGTCAGTGTTAAACTCAGAATCTTGTTCTGAGGGCATTTATTCTTTCATTGCAACTAAATTTAAAGTTGGTATTTCAAAATTCGGTCCGATACATAATCGATCGGATAGAATGAAATTGCCTTGGTTTAATGCCAGATTAAAAAATCTTAAAAATATTAAAAATAAAGCATACAAAATATTTCAAAAAACAAAATGTGAGGTTGGAAAAGCTTTTTTTGTACGGATTAGAAAAGAGTTTGATTTCCTTCAAAAATTATTATACAAACAATATATTTTAAACATAGAATCAAATCTTTAAACAAATCCGTTGGTGTTTTGGCATTTTATTAAAGATAAACGAAAAACAAATGGATTCCCTTGTAGTATGAAAAAACATCAAACAATACTTTAGAAAGTTGTAATTTATTTACAGAATACTTTAAAAATATGTATGAAACACATATTAATACAAATGTTTTAACTAATTTTGATAGCCCTAGCATTCAAAGCATAACAAATTTTGATTTGAATGAAGCTGATATAGAAACAGTAATTTTAGATTTGAAAAATTCTTTTAAAATTGGAATAGATGGATTCCCGCCTGTTTTCTTTAAACGATGTTCCAAAAGCATTATCAAACCTCTTTTGATTCTCCACACCAGAGGTGTTGTGGCAGTGAGTTAAATTATAAATTTAAAAAAAAAATAAAAAATTATTATTTAGATCGCATAAAAAAAAATAAAAAATAGCAAAAACAACAACATGTGTCTTATATGATTCTTAAACAAATTTCAAAAATTACAAGAAAAACTAGCCACCACATTGAGTGCGAATACCAACAAAATACACGCAGCAGCAAAAATTTTGCAACAACAATGCTATGCAAATGTTTTTTCTTGCTGTAGCAGAGCGATGTGCCGGCGAAGTCAATTCTCAGAATTACAAAACACACGAAAATATTGAAGTGGTTGTAAGTGAGCAAATTGAGCTATGGAATTTACTACTCTGCTCCACACAGCATGCCTTAAGATATGTGCTTACCCATCTTTAAATCAGGAAATCGTTGTGAAATCACTAATTATCGAGCTATCGTGAAGCAAGGTGTCTTTGTAAATATATTTGATAACATACTTAAAACAAAACTATACTTACACATATACTGATTTTTCAAAAGCCTTTGATAAGATTGATCACGCTATTTTAATGTACAAACTTAAAAAATTCGGGATAAAAGATGCGCTTTTAAAATTTTACGGTAGTTATTTATGTGACAGAAATTATTTGTTCAAATAGATTTATATCGATCAAATTTGATAATAAATGCAACATCTGGGGTTCCCCAAGGCTCCCATTGTGGACCCCTTCTCTTTTTGATTTTTATAAATGATCTACCACAATTCATAAAAAACTCACAATGTCTTATGTTTGCAAACGATGTTAAGATATTTCGTCAAATATTTAATATATCTCACTGCTTAAAGCTTCAAAATGACATTACTAATCTGCATAGCTGGCAGGCGCGGATACAAGGGGGGATAAAGGGGGTAATTACCCTCAAGAACTTTTAAATACTTTACTTTTTAATACTTTATTTGGAAAAGATAATTTTGCCCACAGCTTAAGGGTACTTTTATGTATACATAAGCGATTCTGAAGGCATTTTGAAAGAATACTACAAAAAAATGGTCAGTGACATTGTTAAACTCTAGTTTTTTTATTAATTTAAACAACTATTAAAGTATTTAAAAAGAAATATTGTGTTTTTTTTTTTTTGTGACGTCATTTGCGTGTAGGTGACGTTTTTATGAAGCGATGCGAGAAGAGTAGGACCATTTTGCTTGTAGATTAACACAATCTGTAGTAATCTTCAAAAAACATAATATAATTATATGTTAAGCAAACACTTAAGTCGAGGTAGTGTAACTTCGCCTTTTTTTAAAAATGAGCCTGAAAATAAAGTTACAGCTCGTTATTTTCTCAAATTAACAGCCATTTTTTAAACAATCAGCTTTAAATAAGCGTTAAAAATTAACAAAAAAAACCTGAAGTCCTACTTCAGCGTAAGTGCTTTATAGTAATTATATTTTTGCAAAATTTTAACGATTAGTTTAAAAATGCTTTTTATATGAAATCATTGAAAACTTTGACTTTGAATTGTAATGAGCGCAAGGCAGTCCAGAGTTGCCACTTAAAATATTTTATTCTTCTAAATTTTGACTGAAAACCTGCCAAACATTTTTGCAACCTATGTGCCAACAAATTTTACCATAAAAAAACAATACGTGCATTGTTACTTTAAGTTTTCACTTTATAAATTTTCAAAAAAAAAAGTTCAAACAATGTAAAATCTAATCGTCTGATTTAACTTCAATTATTTCATCATCAGTTAAAATATTTTTCAGAAATATTTCAGCTATAGTCCTTATGAAAATATTATATACATCTGTAATACTTTTTGTCATATATGATATTTTTATAACAGGGTTGTTTTGAAGTGAATTAATGTTAGGTTAAAGTTGCTAAAATTGTATCAACTGCGCAAATAATTTGTTGCATACACTTATTTTTGTTTGAGTTAATTCTAAATTGTTTGGAATTCTGAAATTTTTCAAGCCTACCTAAACTTCATCTTTATATAAATAGGCGTAGGGAAAACAGTTAAGAACCATTTTCTCCCGTGTTTTTCAACCGATTTTGATAATTCTTTTTTTAAATGAATTAGAGTGCGGAGAAGGAGTGCACTGACAACTTTATAAAACTATAAATAAGCAAACAAAAATTGGTCGATTTTCGACCCCAGGCGGTACTAGAAATTATAATTGCAACAAACCAACCAAATTACCACATCCGACTTTCATGAAATAAAACTGCTACTTTTAGTCCACTTTTAGTAAGGAAATAATTCAAATTCAATTATTTCATGAACTTCAAATTTGACAGTGTAAATAGGCGAGTGAAACTAAGGTTAATGATATGGACGCAGTTTTAACTCTTTGTAATAATTACATTTTTCCACTAATTTCTAAAACGTTTGCTATCTTTGCCAAGCTTCCTATCAGTGTAGCAACAGCTGAGCGAAGATTTTCTACACAGCGACGATTAAAAACATGGTTACGTTCAACTATGCAACAATATGATTGAATGGCCTCGCATTATTGTATATACTTATGAACATTAAAATAAATATTAACGAAGTTATTGAATATTTTGCGATAATTTTGTCATGTAATTTTTCTCTATCTAATGACTATCTTATAATACAGAGTAACAAAATTAAGCTTTATGAAAGGTGCAGAGATCTCGATAAACAATCCCGAATGAATTTTGGCTGCTGATTTCAAATATGGACTTCGTTTTTCTCCATCAGCTCGAGTTTTTTAGTTATAGGCAAAAACATGAAAATCAGTTAGTTTTCTGATAATTTTCTAATATCTTTTATATTGATCTTCCGATTTGTATTACTATGACTGATTTCAATGAAGAAGGACTAGAATTTTCAATTTTTGCACATTCAATAACAATATATTCGACAATTTCGAGGATATCAACGTTTAAAGTCGAAAAATTTCACAATTTTACGTAGGCTGCTCTTTTGAAACCCTGCATCTTTGATATTTTTCAACGAATTTACAAAAACCTTTTTTTTTTCGTGGTAGAAAATCTCTGGAATTTTTACAAACATTTTAGTTGTTTTTATTATCTTGCATATTTTCAAGGAAATTGAAAAAAAAAACAGTTTTGTGCGTTCAATTTTATTAAAAGCTGAAAAATCTCCGGCACCAAAACATCCGCCTCGCAGTGTAATAAGTATTCATTTTGTATTGCTCATTTATTTTTCAAAGTGTAGCATATCTTAGTCGTAACGTCAGAACAATAAGTTTCAAACTCCTTTAAGCTTTTTTTATTGAAAAGAACTATGTTTTTTCATTGCACATACGTGAAAATAAACTTGTGGAATTTTTTTTATAATGGAATAAATGAGAAAAATTTGAATAAATCAACCTTAATTCTAAAATAAGATAAATTTAGAGTTTTTATTCACTTTTCGCTTTAGATATTATTCCAGAATAAGAGTGAAATAAATAAATACGGTAATGTGCGTGTATGTGTCTGGGAAAAATACTTCTTAAACAATTCAATAATTTCAATTCAAAAAAGTACAATTTGTCTATTTTTAAAAAGACAAAATTTTCTCAAATCGAAAATGTGCGTCTTTGATAATTTACCCCCCCCCCCCAAGATTTTTTCCAGATCCGCCCCTGATAGCTGGTGCAATAGTAATAATCTTTACTTAAACAAAAATAAATGCAATGTAATATCATTAACCATGAAGTCAAATCCAGTTATTTTCGAATAGAACATATATAACTACTGTTTAAATCGTAAAGATGCAATAAAGGATTTAGGACTTATATTTGATGTTAAACTTAATTTTAACGCTCATATAGATTTCATTACTTCAAAAGCTTTTTCAATGTTAGGTTTTATAAATGTTTCACTTGTGCGAAGTGGATTGGATTATTGTTCAATTGTATGGAATCCATACTAAAATATTTCTTCAAAACGCATGAGCGAATTCAAAAAAATTTTACAAAATATACCTTTTCAGGCGCAAGCTTCTTGGTTTACAATCATTAGAGGATAGAAGATCATTTTCTCCATAATGTTTGTGTATAAACTTTTAAGTGGTAAAATGCTTTGTTCTGAACTTTCTGACCTCTTCAAACTTTATGTTGCTCCTAGGGATTTGAGAGTAAACCGTCTGTTTTGTGAGTCAACGCATGCGACAAATTATGGCATATAATGAACCAGTTGCAAGATGCTTATGGTTAAGTAATACTATCTCTCCAATTCTTAATTTTAATGTGGATGAAAACCGTTTAGGATTAAATTTATTTATACTTTTTAATTAATTATATAATATATGAAGTAATTTTGTAATAGTCTGTAAGATGTAATCAGTAGACTGAAATAAATAAATAAATAAGTATCTTTTGCAATTTGAAGCGCGTTGCACTTGCATTCAATGCTCGAGGCTATTGCACACCTAATGCAAATTTTGGAGATACAAAGTTTGGATAGAAGTAAACGTCATGAAATTGAAGTATCCAATACATCATTTCTTTGTGAATTTGTTTATGCTAAAGTAGCCAACTTTTTGATTTTCTCTTTTTTTGTGTTAATTTCATTTAACTTTCCACCAAAATAATGAAATTACGATAGGTACATGAAACATTTCTTCTCAATCTCAAGTTTTTCTGACATACTTAATCTTTCATAACTTCTATACCCTTTAAGATAATTATTTAAAATCATCTGCAAAAATGTTTGTCTAATAAGGACCAATTTTTATTTTGTTAATTAAACACGTGACCTTAGACCATAAAACCGAAAAAAATTTTAAATTTTAATTTTTAGTTTTATTCACTTTTATTTGACCTACAAATTATTAACTTCATCCATCCACCGAAACGCCCACAAAGCATTATTGTGTAAATTGTATGTTTTAAGGCCGATTGAAAAATGATGTAACTTTTATGTTTAAAGACCGATTTAAAAAATTCTTGGAGTAAAGGGCTAACAAAAATAACCACATGTTGGCAGACTGATCTATCGAAATGAAAGCGAGCTAATATAAATATATGAGTATACCCATAATTGGAATTGAGTTTATCAATATATAACGAATTTTCATATGGCATTTAAAGTTTTGTAAACTAAAATTTTAAAAAAAATAAGAAAACAAAAGTGCAGTTTTTAGATATGACCAAATTAAATCGTTTTCAGTAAATTGGCAACTCTAGCATACAAAATTCTTTGTTTTTGTTTTAACGCTTTCAATACCTTTTTAACCCATTTCTGGCCGGTACCCGAAATACTGTAATTTTTTTAAAACCGTTTTATAGGTGTTCTATTGTAAGGTCGAATAAGGTTTTCCAAGTGGAAAAATTAAAATTGGTTTTCCCGTTTAGCTGGAAAAATTTGTTGCGTACACGCAACATTAGCGGTGAAGCAGTATAAATTAAAACCATTTTTTTGTATTTTTCTTTGAAAACTGTAAATGAAATTTAGATTTGCATATGTATTAATTTATTTCTTCATATCTATGTGAAATTTTTCAAAATAATTTTGTGGGTAGAGGAATACATCACATTTGAAGCAACGAAAAATTAAATTGCTTTTGCAAACCTTGCAGCGCATTCGCTTTTTGTTTTGTCTTCAACGGCAATCTGATGTGGCTGATCGAAATTAGGTAGGTTGGGATGAAAATCTTCATCATCATAGACTTCATGGGAATCAGTGCTGTTTTCAGGCTGCTGGGTGAACATTAGATGACGAGCGATTTCCGCTTTAAAATCCAATTGCGGCAAATATTTTTTATTATCTATTTTGCAGACCATAACGTGTACTTTCCAGGCATTCACAACCGTGCTTTGATAGCATTCGTCCAAAGTGGCCACCACCATTTCTTCCCACGAACCACTACTCTGTAGTTAGCAACTCCATTATCGTGGAGGTCAACGCCACCCGCAAATTTATTAGATTTGGCCATAACGTTAGGCATTGGTATGGACACATTTGCCTTCTTCTTTTTGACGTATCGTTGAGACATTGCTAATGGCTTGAGAGGAACGTGATTGGTGGCAATGGTAACTTCCGCATTGTCCTGCCAACGAGCGACTAAGATTTTGTTATTCTAATCGAACATGAATTCGAACTCGAGTTTCTTCAAATTTTTCCCACCTTCCAATTTGTCATCCGTGCCACCCATGCCATTTTTTTCGGATTGTTCCCGTCGCTCGAAAACATCGCTCTGTGAGTAAGCACATCAAATAGTAAGACGTAAAAAAGTTGTCAAAATGGACTGAATGGTTCTCAGGATTCTTAAAATTTTGCAGTAAATTTAATAAAACCGATGCTCCAAGACCGATTTCCTTGTTATGCGCCACAGAACCGCCTCCATATGGCATCAGGCAAAACAGATAGCCATCCTGTAAACACAAGCACCAAAATATGAATCCGAATCTGATAGGCTTTCCACTTATAAACACCTTGCATGAATGCCTACCAAAATATGGGATCGTGTACACTCAAATAAGTTGAAAATATACCCCATTGCATATACAGTGCCTCCAACGAATAATCGGACAAACTCTTAAGTTTAATTAAATATATTATATATAACGAAAAAGCCGAAGTAAAAAAAAATTGTTATGTCATTTATTAACTTCATTTGGCACTCGCACGATCATGTAAAAAAAAACAACAAAAAACTTTATTCCGACTTAACTGGTTTAAATTTAGAGAGAGAGTATGGTTTTTTTGTGTTCAACAAATAATCGGACAAAACAAAAAGCAAACGCAAAAACACCGTTAGAATTAAAAGTAATGATTTTTTTTGATTGATTGCTTTAATTTAAAGGTGCTTTATACAGATGAGAGCAAATTTAACCTGCACGGATCGGATGGAAAGCCGCATGTGTGGCGTCAAACACGCACTGAATTCGATCCGAAAAACACACGTGCTACAGTTAAGCACGGGGGTGGCTCTGCAATGGTTTGGGGCTGTATGTCCAGTGCTGGGGTAGGCAACCTATGTTTTATAGATGTTAAAATGGACCGGTTCGTCTATCTCAATATATTAAAGGAAAATGTTAAACAGAGCGCAGAAAAATTGGGCATTTTAGACAACTTTGCGTTCTACCAGGACAATGATCCCAAGCACACTTCGCAAGTTGCGAAGCTTTGGTTGATCCACAACTGTCCCAAACTGTTGCAGACTCCAGCTCAGTCACCGGACTTAAATGTAATTGAGCATCTGTGGGAAGAACTGGCGAGAAGAGTTTACACTCGCCGATACAACTCCATGACCGACTTCAAAGATGCTCTATTGCAAGCTTGGACTTCAATTCCACCTGAGGTTTGCAAGAATTTGGTTGAGTCAATGCCCAGGCGCCTCCAGGCAGTACGCCAAGCCAAAGGATTTGCCACAAAATATTAAAATATTTGCAATCTTGGTATTATTTCTTTAATTAAAATTTTGTCCGATTATTTGTTGAACATCAGAAATTGAGTTTTTTCTTTAATATGTATTTGTTTTAGTTACAAGAGTTTTTGTCTTGGTTTTCTTTTCAATATTTTGTAATAAAGAGAAATCTAGAAAAAAAATGGCGTACCAATTTTTTTTTATTCCAGCTCCCTCGTTATATTTTTTATATTAAAAAAATAAAAAAGGTTGTCCGATTATTTGTTGGAGGCACTGTATCTTTCGTTTAGCATGATCAAAAGAGGCATAACTTTGGCAAATCAATCAGCTGCATCTATGTTATCGTTATCTGCCAAAAGCAAATATTTTTTTAAGTAACGGAATCTGTTGCGAGATAACGACAGATCAGACCAATACAGATCCCATCTTGGAACTGTATGAAACCTAGTGAACATCAAAATACCGATGAATCTGTGCATTTAATAGCTGGAGGCAGACCACTGGACATTATTTTGAGCTGCATATAAATTCGTTTGATCTAGCAACAACTTCATGACGTCATCATCGAAGAAGCAACGGAACAATTCGTATGGAGTCTTTGTAGATAGTTTAGCTCGACTATGAAGATGAAACTCTCCTCTTAAAGTGCGCTTCCACTTTGGAACGCCGAAGTCCTTCTATTTTCTATAAATTGGCCCGCCAATCACTTCATTTAGTTCTTGTGATGGACCGGAGAAGTCTTCGTCATTTTCAAAATGAATTTCGACCTCACCTGCAATTGCCATTGTTGGATCGATGTCACCAACCATTTCATCTGCGTCAAATCCTTGCTTTCTTCATCGCTTTCCGCGTCAAAAGCTCCAGGTGGAACATAAACAATGTCAGGAACACCGGACCGGAAATAATTGTTTTGGCGTTCCTTATCACTACTGGAATCATTTTCTTCTAAGATTGCCAACATATCTGCCATAGTCAAAGTTTTTCTGAGTGCCATCGTTCTCTGAATTAACGCAATTATAAAGAATTGTATTCCAAATATGACAAAAACGGATATAACGCCGATAATACGTACCAAAACTATTCGATAAGAATTAAAACACTGAGGATGTAGATTTCCAATCAGATATCAGCAATAGATTTGAATTAGTCAATTTCCAATCAGTAATTTTCAAAGCTGTCAATTTCAGTTTCAATTTATTGAAACTTCCCAGCTAGACAGCTCTAACAAGTTTACAAACACATCGAAAAGAAATTTGTTGGTTACTAACACACTCTTACATTGTCATTTGATGTAAAACAAGGAAAGTTATATATGTATATATTTCTTGCTCTGTTTAACCAGCAAAATAAAAAAAATTAAAATTCAAAACAAAGCAAGCTTAGGAACATTTGTAAAATAAATAAAATTAAATTAAATAAAATAAAACAAAAATTACGTAAAAAGTGATAGTGTATTGTAATAATAATAGAAGTGGTTGGCATATTGAAACATTAAAGAAGTGATCTGCACTCCTTTCGCTCCTTTTTTTGTAAATTTAATTTTGTTTAGTATTGTTTTGTGTGCTTTTATTTTTATTATGTTTATATGTACTTATATTTCTGCGTTATAAATGTTTTAAATAAAATTAATTGTATTGTCGTTTATTCGATACAATTAAAAATTATTTTAGATTAGTTTTAAAAATATTAAAAATAATAAACGACAAAAAATATAAAATGCAAAAATGCAAAAAAAAAATTTTTAAATCTGTTTTTGTTTTATTCGACGCTCGTACCCGAGCATCTTTTTATGAGAGGTCAGAGCTCTATCCACTAGGCTATTTTGGAGCAGTGTTGCGCATGCACTAACTGCGTACTTAAGTAAACAGCTGAGTTTGTATTGAATCTTTATGGAATTTGTCATAGGTGTGAGCAGAGCAGCTTCAGCTTTTTTAATGCACAAAACCAATGTGGCAGACAGGGATGCCAGATCACACAGATAGGAATTTGACCACAGAATTTTCACGACGCTAGAACAAACCTAACGTATTTTGTATGGAGAATTTTATACAAACCTAACGACTTATACGTTATGTCTATGCCACATATATGGCATATCTAGCAGTTAGGTGTCTAGCTGGGTTTGCTTAATAATGACATTTTCAAAGCTGTTATATGTGTCAAATCAGCAAATCAGCCCAGAGTTGTTTGAATAGTATCCTTTTTGGAGCTTACGTATTTTTGCTCTTTTGTTCGGCTATTATGGAGTGGGTTTGCTATTAGGGTCTATTCACTATTAGATTTTAGCCAAATATTAAAATTATAACTAAATAAATATTTTTGAAAATTTTTTAAGAAACATATTTTTTTGGGATTTTTTTTTCCATTTATCTATTAGCAACATATCAACCTTAACTCTTTACAAAAAAGTGACATGGTTTCTGTTCTATAACAAATTAATATTTTAAATTAAAATTGATGTTGCCATTTCAACCATGGCAAGAAATGGGTTAACGATACTTCATTAACGAAAATAGGGCAACAGATGATGGATTCATTGCAAATGACTTCATTTTCAAGATTTTTACTTTACCCAAAATTGGTGTCTCCATAACTAAAATGGCGACAAAAAATCTAAGAAATTATATTCTTATACATTGCATTAGGCTTGCAATGGCCGGTACTAAGAATAAGTTTGAGTCAGAGATGCACAACGGATTCAACATTTTTTTAAGTTTCTTGTGGCAATTTCTTTCAAATTATTGAAGTATTTGTGTTGGGATACAAAAACCAAAACCTATTCGTTAGTTAAAACAAAATTATCGCAAAATAATAATGCGGTTCAAGTTAATTGAAAAATATTATCTTATTTGGTATTTCTATTAACAAGAGGCAATTAACAAGGCATTAACAAGCTACAGGAATAAAACTTGAAATTTTTATAAATTTTTGTAAATTTTCATCAAAATTGAAATGCTTATAAAATATGGGCTTCATCCGTTCACGAACACGCCCATTTTTAATACTATTATTATATTTTGAAAAAGTAGGTTTAGGCTATTTCATAGTCGGGCTAGACCGACTTTAGACTTTCTTTACTTGTAAGTATTAAAAAGAATAAAAAATGTAGACCGATCTTCTATGTTACATGAACGTTTGTCGCCAATAACGCAACTTTGTATTGAAAATGATTTGTTGTAAACGATTAATTTTGACGAGTTGATTTTTTTTGTTTTTGCCACAGTTACATCAATCGAGAAAAAAAGTTTTAAATAAAATTTCAAGAGTAATTTTTTTCACTTTAAGGCATATGTAAAAATGCGTAAAAATTAATTTTTTTATTATTAAAAGATCCAAGCTAAATGCTCTGTCCTTAAGAAGGCCCCGTGTCGATTTACGCCCCAGGCCCCGCTATGTTTTAATCCGGCGCTGGGTGTGACATAATAAAACATTTCAGAATTCCTATTTGGTTTATCACTGAAGACGCACTAGAGGCCAGACATAAAGAATTCCGAAGATTTCCATTAGATAACTCTAGAAAAAACCTTAGACAATCGAGTAATAGTAACATTTTGTCCCATTTATTACTATCGTCTAAGCCACTTATATCAGCAAAGCGCAAAACGTGCTCTAGCAAGCAGCAGAACGATAAAGATATACACTAAGATAGATACAGAGACTGAACTCGAAGTTGAAAATAATATCAGAAATTGATTTTAATGACCTCGTTTTATTAAGTTCATCCAGTTACTATGATATAAAAAGTTGTGAATTTTTGTTTAATTTTATTATTAAAAATTATTACATAGATGAATTATATTATGTTAATATTTTGAATTGTATTTAATAAAGTTAATTCTCAATTATTTTTTTCCCCTACGTGGATAGCCATAATGTGGTGCAGGGGCTTAAGTTGCAATGACTCAATGGGCTACGATGACTGGAGCTTCGGCTCCTGACAGGGTCACCCATGTCATATAGGTCATCGAGGAGCAATGTACTAAGAGCTATTCTTTCCCTAATTCAAGGTGTTATGCGTTGCCGTGCCTATTGGATGGCTTACAGGCAGGGAGTATAATATCCCCCTGCATTAAAACGGAGCCTGCCTTTCTAATACCTGGCCGCCTCAGAGAGTATCGGAGTTAGGGCGCGGTGTACTTCTTTTCCCCTCTTTTTTTATTGATCACCGTGCTAGCAGACTGCGAACCAAGTCTCGGGCTAGATCGGGACTCCACGCGAAGTTGCCTTTAAGTAGTCGAATGCAGCACCGATCCCGTTCGAGGATAGGTCTTGGAACCTGCCCGTTTAAGGCTACGATTATAGTGACCGCAATTCAGACAGGCAGGCAAGCAGGCAGGCTAAAATCTGTGTAAAAAACGTGATGCAGATAGCTATCTATCTCCCTTGTTCACATTGCCTGCGTGCCTGAATGTCTGACTCAGCGTTCACTTTAACCGCAACCTTACTCTCTCCGTCTAACGTGGGGAGGGTGACTGCAATAACCGGTTATAAAGTCAATAAAAGAAAAAAATTCAAAAACACAAGACGGGCCGTCTTTAAATGCCAACCCGATGCAGCTCTCAGCAGCATTAGACACGCGGTCTTTAAACGCTTCACCAGGCACGTGGTCTTTAAGTAGCAATCCAGCCCCGGCTAGAATTGTGCCGGTCATCGATGGGGTGGACAAAGTTACGCGGAAATCATCGCAACGAGTAAGAGTATTGGAAACCTGCGTACCGCGCAGCAGAAGACATCCTTGAAGTGGGCAGTGGGCATCATAGCAGAAGCGAAAACTTCCCAAAAACCGATGCCCACGAATCGGAAGAGATCCCTAGAGGAGGTTTTTCAGCCTCAGCCGGTGGAAAAAAAGTTTGTGGCAATAAAGACACTCCTAAGCTTCTCACAATCGCAGTAATAGACAAAAGGGATCCGGACGCAAGCATATCGCCTGAAAAATGGAGGAAGGTAGTAGTCAAAATGGCTACTATCTTCATTTCGATAATGAAGGAGTTTCCCAGCAAGGGCCCATCCTGACGCAACAGTGAATGGCATCAGGGTCACGTGAAGCTGATCGCCTGCGCCGACCAGAGATCAGTTGATATCTACATGATCACGATCTCCAGGATAGGGGAGGTATGGTAAGAGCCAAAGGGAGAATTAAGATCGGCAACTTTTGTCATAAATCAAGAGTCCCTGGCTATCTTGTCATCCAAAGGCTATGTGGTAGACAATGGTTTCACCTCCATGGAGGAAGACGCGTTATTGGAGGAAGAGCAGGCTTCCAAACCAATTTACGACGACCCAACTCCCCAATCCTGCTCTTCTGCACCAGACGTCGCTCTGATACGGAACTGGCGCAGTCTCTTTGGAGGACGACCTCCTCAAATCGGATGATGATCCTGACATCACTGTCGTGGAGGTCAGTCTGTCTACTACCAGCCTTGATGCTGAGAGAAGCACAGATTAACCTCCACCACTCTCAGACTGCGTCCGCCAGTCTTATTCTCCACCTCACCCAAAACGGAGAAGATATTGTCTTGATCCAGGAGCTGTGGGTAGTCTGCGGCCTGGTATGCGGACTCAAGACTCCAACATATACGCTTATATATACCAGTAGCTCGTTTCTGCAACTTTTGTCACCGCAGTTCTCACAATATTTTCTCACTTTGACGCCATAATGACGTCATTCTCACTTGCACCGTCTCTGTAATAAAATGAGAAAAGGCGGTGACTCGTCTCGATTGTTTCAATTTTATTTTCGTAGGAATTCAATAGCCAAAGTGTTTCCGTAAACTAAAATATGCGACTCGAGTCGGCTGAAGTTGTCACTATGTTCTGATTAGGTGAGAACAATTTTTGGTTGATAGTGCAACTTTCGATTTCAATGAAGTGGTTACTAATACTTCTACCCGGTACAAGGTATCAACTTAAATTTTTCATTTAGACTATAAATATATAATATACACAATATTATAAGTATTACAATGCATAAATTATTAAATATACAAACTTAAATATTTTATTAATGAGATTTATTCGATGATAAAAATTTGTATCACTGTATTAAGCAACCGCATGAAAAGAATACTCGGATCTCAACGCATGGATAGGGTTTGTTTTATAAATATCAACATCACTAAGTGTCAAAACATGAACAAATTGTTTTGTTTATTTTTTTATTTTTGAAAACATCAAAACAAAAAAAAATATCAATTGTTTCAATTTTATATATTCCCTATCACTTGTGTATCTTTCTCATCACAGAGCAATATTTTCTCACTTATTAATGCAGAAACACTAGCTTTCGTAAAAGTGAGTATTTTGGAACGAAAAAGTGTGACGACAGAAAAAGTGACTATTTGTCGCAAAAGTTGCAGAAACGAGCTACAGATTACAAGTTAAACCAAGAGCGTGTATTCTCATAAAAAATAATTTGAGTGCTTAACTCTCTCTTATTTCAGCAACAAGGACACTGTGGCTCAGGGATGATATTTTGAGTGGAATAGTACTTTTTTGAGTACTATTGACTCTACAAAATACCCGAGTATCTTCTTGCCGAAAAAAATACTCTGGAACTTTTATATTTTATACTTTTATAATTAATTACATATTAAACTCCTTTTATCACGTATAGCTTTCACAATGCACAAGCATAGCACACACAAAACAAGAAGTAAACAAATTGCATCATCACCTTAATCTTTATTGGGATATGACAATGTCTTGGGTTGCGTAGTGGGTTAAGCATACCAAAAATGTTTAACTTGGACATTAGCTTATTTAATTTTGACAATGACAATTGAGAAGGTATCAGGTGATGAAGTTGCTGAGTTTAAAACTGATATTAAAGAATTTTACTTGAAATTTTGTCAAGAGTTGAAAAAAAATCAGTTTTGAAAATGAAGTCATAAACATCTGGCCAAAATCTTGCCGTTGATTTAAGAAATGTTCCCAGAACAAGAACTATAAAAAAAAATGAAACATTTTCATTAAAATTCGCAATATCTTTCGTCAGGCGGCAAAGATTTGAAATTTTTGGATCAGATAGTAAGATCTTCTTCAGTATTACTATTTCCAATCATTTGTTTATTTGTAACTACGACACCAGCTTATATTTTTACGAAAAACATGGATTTTGGATGTTTTTTCAAAATGGTTTAGCTCACTGGCGGCTATCGTTACAGCCAAATAATATTGTGCATTCGTCTTAGAATCGCTCAAGGCTAATTTTAAGTCAGTGGCAATGACAACTTTTTTTCCCCCAAAGAGGTCGAGGCACCCTAATATACATATTTAACGGGTTCTAAAAGAAATCCTGATTATTTTTTATTCCTTTATGTGATATATATAATAAAATAAAAAAGTATTGGTTTTAATATAATTATTTATACACTTTACTTAATAAAAAGTACCCTAAACTATAAAAAGTACTTTTTTCCTTTGTAAGAAAGTACTCTCGAAAATGATCTGATATCATCACTGCTGTGGCTATAAGCGTAGAGATGGGCCAAAGCAGTCTGTGGGTCGCATCGGCGTATATGGCCCACGATCACGATGTCCTTCCAGAACCCAGCTTAGTAGAACTGGTCGCCACAGCGGCAGCAAAAGCCAAAGACCTCATTATCGGATGCGATGCGAACGCTCATCATGTGATCTGGGGAAGCTCAGACACCAACAAACGGGGTGAGTCTCTTTTCGATTACATCCTCTCTACTGATCTTATTATAAGTAATATAGACAATGAACCTACATTTATCACTTGTAACAGGCAGGAAGTTTTAGATATTACTCTTGTCTCTGAATATATATCAAATAGGATCAGGAACTGGAGGGCTTCAAAAGAACACTCCTTTTCAGATCATAGGTATATTCTTTTTGACACAGATGACTATGTTCCGAGATCGCACAGTTTCCGTAATCCCAGACAAGTCAAATGGGGTCTCTACTTAGATACATTAAAAACAGATCTCAGTAATGGACCCACCTGCAAAAAATCTTTAGACGATCTAGAAGATAATCTTACCACATCAATTAATAAAGCTCGCTAAGCAAGCTACCAACGGATCACGAGTACTTTTTATCAGGGTACTACGAGAAGATCAGAGGAATATCGAGCGAGTACATACATTATTTCCAAGTCCAAATGCAACGACTTGGAACAATAGAAAATACAACTCAACCAACACCTCAAGATGTTGCCAGCGATACAAATGCCGTGGGAGCTGGTGGAAGAACCACTACCGAGCAACAGAAACCAGAATCGGAATCACCATTCAGCATAGCGAGCAGCTTGCGCATTCAACGTGCGTCCTTGACATCATTGCGTCGTCTTTCAAAGGGAATAGTAGATGCAGAAGAGGAGCAATCGCAAGAATACTACGAAGGCAACATATCACGTTTAAGAAAATTATGGAGTGAAATCGAAACGTTAAACTACAAGATATGGGAAATTAGCTCAGCTCCTGAAGATCAAGGCTCCGACTACAGCGCTTATTTAGATACAGAACTACTTGTACATGAGCAAATAATAAGTCTGTCGACAATATCCAAAGGACCAAGTTCACTAAATGAAACCTCTTTAGCATGCAGGCTGCAAAAAATCACAGTTCCGAAATTCGATGGCGACTACCTAAAATGGCGAAAATTTGATGACATTTTTTCAGAAGTCATACATAAAACTTCAATACCCGCAATACAAAAAATGTTGTACTTGAAGTCAAATTTAACTGGTGAAGCCGAAAGAGTCATCAGACATTTAACACTAACCCAGGATAATTATGACATAGCATGGAAAGCACTTCAAGACAGATACTAAAATAGGAGAGTCAATTTTGCTACAACGCATAATAGGACATCCAACATTATTAGCAGATAATGGATCATCATCAGCAATTAAAAATCTACACGATACGTTGAAAGCATCTTAGCCTTGAAAAATCTAGGCATAGACACTTCATCGTGGGATCCATTATTGTTACACATACTCATAAAAAAGCTGGACAGGCAGACTCACATGCTGTACGAGCAATCATTAAAAACCCCAAGGAAATTGTCAGGGCCACTTTAGGCGTGAATACCCATGGTAAGCTAGTTAATACTAACGCCATCTGGCGTGAACCACGCAATCAGCGTCAATCTGATATGGCAATCCCGTGTCTGGGTTGTAAAAAAATGTATACACACCGGATACTTTGGAAAGATCGTCAAAAACAATATGGCAAAAATTTGCTTGGTTCCGCATCAGCCAATTGGAATTGACTTTCTATTCCAAAGTATCCCGGAAGTGGCACGAGCGTGGATCATGTTTGGATGGCTTGATGACGTGTCAACCCACGGTAGCAAAAAAATTACAGATCGCATACCATCGGGTACGTTCAGACTGCCGATAAATGGCGACTGTGCAACCCTGGGCGCATACGACCCACAAGTGGCACCACTGACGCAACGAAAAGAAAGACAAAGAAAACGAACAAGACTGCACGACAAACAAGAATCGACGAAAGCGATCGTTCCTTTTAGTTACCAGACGCCGGGCCGGCTAGTTCACTTTTTCTCGTTCGCTTTCTGAATCGTAGTATAATAACCTTTTGTGCAAGGTTAAAAGTGTGGAACTTGTAAAAGTAATCCAGAAAATTCCAATTAATCATACTAGCTAATGAATCTTTGGTGGTATAACCCTTACTGGACAGCATAATACATTGCCCTGGGATGTGTTCTCCAATGACGAAGACTACCAAAGGGCCCAGAAACTGCTTATCAAACAAATTTTGTTGGGAGCCGAAGCCAAGGATGAGGAACTGCTAAAGAAGCAGCAAATAAATTAAAAAAAAAAAATGCAAGGAGAAGGCCGCATATCTCAGAAGCAGTTGGATTTTTTTGTGTTCATCGGAGTTGCCAGTACATCAGCCATTGGACCCTACGAGGTAGAGATCAATTTAAAAGATGCGCTGCAGCAACCAAAATTCAGCAACGACTACGAACGCAACGGCACCGGCACCGACACCAGCAGTGCTGCCATTGAACAACAGCAGCAACGCGTGGAACAGAGGCTACCCAACCAGTTGCTCATCCACAAGCCTTGCAAGTTACGCAACCACAACTGCCACACAAATTAGCTACGTCCCAAAGAGGCAGCTACGACACCAACAGCGCTGCCAATGGAAAACACCCAGCAACGACAACTCCAAGCAGTCCAATGCGTGTTGAGCAGTTCACGTGACAGAGTTTCAAAGTGGTCATCCAATGATATCAGCCGACAACAACAACATCATTACTGTAAACATCTTCGGAACAACAAGCCATACGAACGCAACAAAATCAATTAAAATCAATAGCCTGGCAGCGACGACGCTGACAGCGCCTCAATACAACCACCGCAGCTAGAGGCTTCTCCACTAGTCTGGCCAGTTGCATCGCCATAGCAGCACTGGTTCAAAAGGACAGCAACTAAGTGTCATACAAAAAATTATAAAAAAAAAAAAAAAAAATAGAAAAAAAAGGACAAAAAAAAGAAAAAAAATAGAGCACAATCGCCAGAAAACGCTCCGTGAGTGAAATCAAATCTTCTAGCTAACTAATCGGGAAAAAAAATAACAAAAAAAAAACATGCAACACATTAAAATTAAAAAGCAACTAAATACAAGTGAAGTACCTCGATAAATAACACATCGATAAATACCAAAAGAAACGTGAAAAATAAGCATTAAGTGTTTTTTTTTTTTTCTCTACTAAACTAAACCTTAAAAACAAAAATATAAAAGCAAAAAAAAAAATGTAATGAAATACGAAAGAAAAAAAAAAAAAAATCGATTAAATTTTAAAATTGAAAAAGAAAAAAACATCGAATTGTATACAAAAAAATTTTAAGTGAAAAACTTAAAGTGAACGAAAAAAAAAAAACAGAAAAATCGATTAAATTTTAAAATTAAAAAAGAAAAACACATCGAATTGTATACAAAAAAAATTTTAAGTGAAAAACTAAAAGTGAACAAAATAAAAATCGGATAAATTTAAAAAAAAAAAAAAAATAACAAAACAATCACACAAAAAAAAAGGGAAAAGTTTTAAGTAAAATACTGAAAGTAAAATAAAAGGAAAATAAAAACAAACCTAGAAACCTATAGTTAAAAAGGGTACGATAATACGAAATAACAGAATCAGCAGCAAACGAGCCAGGGATGATGTGAGAAAACCTTAATGATATTGTATTGTTTGCGTACCTATCTAATTAACTTATAGTAGATTATAATAGTTTTAGCTGTAGTTTTAGCAATTGCATTTTTATTTCGTTATCGTCATTTTGTTAGGACCTGCGCCAAAGCAGCAGAACGAACAAAAATTATAGAAAGGGAGATCAATTGAAACGTAAATCGAATTGCAATTAATCGATATTTTTGTTTTTGGAATCCGAAGCAGTTTTCACTTTTCGTTTATAATTTAGACTTACATTTAAATTCTAAAATCGTACCTCCCTATCTACGCCTAAATTCTGATCTTACGTTAAAACCTTGTATATATCCTAAGTTAGATTAAAGCTAAAAATAAATTAAAACTTAAACCTAAGACTAAAAATAAAACCTTACACTGAATTTCAATATATAAGATTAAGACTTAATTTTATTACAGATTTACAAAATAACCTATAAAACTAAATTTAATATAAAAATTTAAAACTTAATTCTTAATAAGAATTTACAAAATAAATATAAAACTAAATTAAATCTAAACATTTCAAACTTAATTCTAAATTAATATGACAAAATAAATATAAAACTAAATTATATATAAAAATTTAAAATTAAATTCTTAATAAGAATTCCAAAATAAAATATGGAACTAAATTTAATCTAAAAATTTAAAACTTAATTCTAAACAAGAATTCCAAAATTAAATATGAAACTAAATTTAATCTCAAAATCTAAAACTTAATTCTAAACAAGAATAACAAAATAAAATATTAAACTAAATTCAATATAAAAATTTAAGACTTAGTTCTAAATTAGGATTCCAAAATAACTTATAGTATAGAAGTAAAAAGACAAAAAAGTTAACTTTATTGCCTCGTTAGTTAAATTAAGGGTATTATATTTACATATATAACGATAATGTTAAAAAAAGGGACACTTACTGAAACGAGCATTTATCATTAAGCCAATAAAATAAAAGGTAGTTTTGTAATGATTTGAATTTTTGTAAATTATTGAAGACATTAAAAAAAAAAAAACAAAAAAAAAATATATTTTTTTTTTAAAGAAAAGAACAAAAAAAAAAATTAAGAATTATGATCGGGTAAAACAGCAAACAAGGGTGGCGTAAACAGTACGGTTGGCGTAAGTATGTTTTTTTTATTGGGGTGACGTAAAAATATTGAGGCAGAAAGGTCACCATGGTTGGCATTTAGCCAAAAAGGGAGGGTAGCCTAGGTCGATGCAATGCCATCGAGGCATCGACCACTACAGAGGCCAGTGATGGTTCCGATGGAGGAACTATTTACTTCGGGGTTCCGGTTCCGGTTTGGTCTGTCGCGTTTTCGTTTCGTTTTTTTGTTGAAATGTCAAGTCTGGTACGACTTTTTATTCTTGTCTAGCCCTTCTGTCAGTCGAGTCTGGCAAGAACACCACCCCATATCCGGCGAGCCTTAGCCGCGCATACGCCAGCGTACCAGCAAGGCCAGAACGAATGGCAGGGTGTGTACATCATAGGATTGGTGTACACGCACAGTAGGTGCACATGACAGAATTGGCGCCCAACGTGGGGCCGAAGTGGGTCTGAATAATTTGAGTTTTCTAAATTGAGCCAACGTGGGGCCCGAAAGGGTCAGTATATCTTGGAGGTAAACATGACAGAATTGGCGCCCAACGTGGGGCCCGAAAGGGTCAGTATATCTTGGAGGTAATCATAACAGAATTGGCGCCCAACGTGGGGCCGAAGAGGGTCCGAACATTTTGATTTTTTAGATTTGCCCGAAGTGGGTCTGAATAATTTGAGTTTTCTAAATTGAGCCAACGTGGGGCCCGAAAAGGTCTTTAGATTTTGGTTTTCATTAGATTTAGCTAATGTTAACTCGAAGTAGGTCGATACAGTTTTTTTTTTTGACTTAGCCATCACTTGACCCGATTAGGTCCTCGAAGTTTTTTTAAAACTTTTTTTTGAACATGCAGGGGCATCTTTTGATGACCATAGAAGGATTACAGGATTAACGACCCCGCGAACCCTAGTGAATCCAACTCGCGTCTGATCCACAGTGGGCGGCGTGTTGGTCAGCGTCTGTTCCAGATTGGACGGCTGTGTTTTCTTCACCGAATGGTGACCATCAATATGACTGAGGCAACTCATCATATAAAAAAAATGTTTACATTTCTTAGTCATGCATAAAACGTACAAATTTCGTTTTCATTTTGGAATTAACGAATTCAAAGGGACCATGGAAGTTTTTAAAGACGCGTAAGTCCTGTAGCGATAAGGTCTGTGAACCACGACTACTGTTGCGACGTGTTTTTTTAAATGGAAATGTACTCTCTGGAAAGTAAATTCAATGTATAGTGATCTAATGTCTCTAGAGACAATGCGTAAGTCCTGCAGCGCTAAGGTCTGAGAACCACGAGTTTCTAGTTTTTATAGTTATGCCATTTATTTATGTATTTATGATTTATTTAAGTTTTTGAGTATAGCTCACGGGGGAAGGGGGTTATAGCAGATCAGATTTATCTAGAGATAATGCGTAAGTCCTGCAACGCTAAGGTCTTAGAACCACGACTGTTGTTGCGACGTATTTTTTTAGATAAGTTTGCCTGCTGGTTTAGTTCTAGTTTTTTGAGTTATTTAAGGTATATCATTATAGATTTTTTTTTTCAAGCTTCTGGTTTCTAGTACATTCTATTAGTTGACATCACGCGTAAGTCCTACAGCGATAAGGTCTCAGTACCACGACTGTAGTTGCGACGAGTGTTTGGAGATTGATAGGATTTTTGTTTTTGTTTTATATTTTTGTCTAGTTTTATAGATTTTATATTCTTATAAATTCTTTTCAATTGCAGGGGCATTCTCTTAGGGCTTTAGGAAGATGACGGGATTAACGACCCCGCGAACTCCAGTGAATCCAACACACGTCTGATCCACAGTGGGCGGCGTGTTGGTCAGCGTCTGTTCCCAGATTGAGCGGCTGTTTTACCTCACCACATGGTGAACCCCAAGTATGACTGAGAGGGCTCAGCATACTATCTATGTCATTAATTTTTTTTTGAGTAACACTCCGTTTCGTGGAGAACACCGGATGCCAGACCGGGAGATATTGGGTGGTCGTCCGGGTGTTGCATAGCCGCTCCGATTCGAAGGAGACGATGTCGCCATACGGAATGGTGAACCTTAGTATGACTGAGAGGACTCAGCATACTATCTATGTCAGAATATTATCTTGTCGTTTTTCTTTTGTGTAACACTTTGTTTCGTAGAGATCATCGAACGCCAAACCGGGAGATAATGGGTGTCGTTCGGGTGCCGCATAGCCGCTCCGATCCAAAGGAAAAAGACCTCACCAGAGAGTGAATCCTAAGTATGACTGGAACGGCCCAGCATATGAAAAATATAATTATTGTTTTGATTTTTTTAATAACACTCCGTATCGTGTAAGAGCCACCGAACACCAAGACAGGAAATAGCACGAATAGTCGTTCGGGTAACGAAAAGGGTGCTCCGATGCGGAGGAGAATCTCCGGAAACGTCGACATATTACTAATAATTATTTTGATTTTTGTAGAACACTCCGCCTCGTTTAAAAGAGCAAACATATTATCTAACAACGATCTAAAAAAGGTTTATGTTTTCGAAAAAAGCTCCGAGTCGGTGGAAAAATCGCTGGTCTCTTTAAATTTTTTTTGTATTTTTCTTCTTACGCCACTCTCAATGTTTAACGCCACCATTTAAAATTATAGTTTTCCGCAAATTTTTCTACCATTAATTCAACAATAACTTATTTTTGATTTTTTTATGTTTTCCTTATTTTTATTGTTTATACCTTACGAAAATATTTCTATTATTTATGATTTACAGTTTATATACAAAATATTTCTACTATTTAGAATTTACAGTTTATATACAGTTAATATACGATATTATATTATCAATTAAAAGAGACTTAACTAAAACGCTAAGTGTTTCTTTGAAGTTTTGGATTTTTTTTATTTTTTATTCAGTATTTCTAGCAATTACCCCTGGATAGTTCCAGGTAGGAGATTATCTGTTAATTTTTTTTATGCATATTATTTTATTATTTTTTCCGAATTCACCACAGTTTCATTTTTTTGATAAACTTATTTCATTATTATTTTATGATTTAGTTTTGGTTACATTATTTTTCCTTTTTTATATTTTTTTTATATACTATTTTTTTATATAAATTGTTTTACACCCGAATTTTCATTGACATCTTGCTGATTGGTACCACACCAACATTTTGATTTTATTTTTTTGGTTTTCTGATTTTTTATTTTTGACCGCGTTACGGCAAATAATGGTAAATACCCGTAAACAAAGACAAATGGCAGAAAACAGCGAAGCCAACTCTTTTGCCATATCCAACTTAAGTCAGACTCAAGCAACAACAATGGAGACGGGAACAATACCTAAAGTTACTACAGCTAGACCTAATATTCCAATTTTAACTACAACAATAGCCACCACCACCAGTCCAACCGCTATAGGTATGCAGAATTTGCAACAGCCCGCTCGTAGAGTTACTTCGGATGAACTCGATTTGTCAAATAGTAGCACAACATCTCCAGAACTCAGTAGCTTAACGGCCCTTAACGTCAGAAGGGAATTCCAGCAAAGTACAGGAGTGCAGGGAAATGTTAGAGACCGAACGTCAGTTAGGACACAAGGTCAGTACACCGCAGGTAGTATGAACACCAACATCAGGGATTACATCAAATCAACGGTAGGATTAGCTCAGGTGAATCTGATGAGTGGAGTGGAGGAACGGTTACGGGTTTTGGTACCTCATCTGATAGCTGAAAGCTTAGGATCCATGACGCCTCAACATTCAGAGAGTCGACCAGCAGCGTCTAACTTACCGAGCGTACCACCACCACCACCTCCTTCTCTAGACTCACAAGCATGGCCAGGTCGCCTGGACGACATTTAGCTACTGGAACACCTGATAATAGGAACCATCTGCAGCAAGATCAGTATTCTTCGCAACCGCACCGGCAACAACCGTCAAATGGGCAGCAGCCACAAATGTTTACTCAGCCTACAGCTAATACAGCTAGAATTCGAAATCATACACAAGAACCTCGAACCGTACCACCTGTCCAGTATCTAAACGACTTCGTGTATTCACAACACATGCAATTGCCAACGGTGCAGTATCAACAGTCAGAGTCACCAAGGCGAGTGGAAATGGATAAATGGGGGTTCAAGTTCAATGGAACCACTAAATCCATAACTGTGGATGAATTCGTTTTCCGCGTAGAAACTTTGTGCTATGACTATAGAAATCCTTGGCCGGAGGTGATCCGTAATTTTCATAGTTTGTTAACTGGAAACGCAGCTCAATGGTTTTGGGGATTCCGTCGTTTAAATCGAATACCAAGTTGGCACGTACTGCGTGAGGCTTTGGTGGCCCAATTTAAGAGAAATGAAAGCGACTTTGAAATCCAACGACAAATAATGGATCGAAGACAACAGCGTGAGGAAACATTTGATGACTTCTACCAATCGGTATTGACGTTGAGAAATCAGCAGCGTAGTCCACTGGCAGAGCAGGATTTGGTTGAAATAATGCTAAGCAACTTGCGGAAGGAGATGGCTCAGCTATTATTCGCTATGCGCATAGATGAATTGACAGAGTTTTGTTAAGCATGCAAAAAAGCCGAAGCTCATCTGAATTATCAGCGCCAAGCATACCAACAGCCATCGCGTCAACACGTGCCTCGTACCGCTCAAATACATGCATTAGAATTAGATCCAGACTACTCAGAACAAAACTTCGATATTGATGCGGTAACGTCTTCATGAATCCTCCAGTGTTGGAACTGCAAACAGCCTAGTCACAACTTCATGGAATGTACGTTGACCACCAGGCGAATTTTTTGTTTTAGATGTGGAGCGGATGGAGTAGTTACGCCTAAGTGTCCGAAATGTCAGGGACACGCGAAGCCAATGAATACAAACGCTCGACTCGAATCACGCTCGATTCAAACATAGGCCTTGGAAGATTCCAATTGACTAGGCGAGGACAATAAGACCGAGAATGTAGAAAAAATTAGAGTATTAAAAAATCACAATGTACTGAATTCAACTGAGGTTAAAGTTAAAGAAATCCGACCATTTCATGTTAGGCTACAAGCATATCAAGAGGCTAGGCGAAAAATTTTCTCAGACAAACCAACTAGAATTGAGAAAGCAAGGTGTAGATATTGTAATAGAAAAAGACAGATTAGGGAAGTTTCCGCTTCAGAACTGTATGAAGGCGAAGATAGTAGGTTTTATACCAAAATAGAAATAAATGGTCACAGCATTGAAGGATTGTTAGACAGTGGAGCCACGGTGTCATGCTTAGGAAAGAACTGCGTTGAGTTTGTAGAAAAGTGTATATTGCCAATTTTTAAGTTTAAATCTTTTGTTAAGACTGCAGATGGACGGATGCACTCTATAATAGGTAGAGTAAAAGTAAGCATTAAATTTGACAATAGAGAACAAGAAATTACTTTTTATCTAACGCCATCACTGAAAAGAGAATTGTTTTTGGGAGTCGATTTTATAAAAAAATTTGGTCTGATGCAGCTCAATATCGATAGTATCACAACAAATAATAACGCGTTAGAGGAAGAAACACTAAACACCGTGCAACCTAAAATGCAGGTGCTGACATCGGAGCAACGAAAACGGCTCGACGCCGTCGTAGAAAAGTTTCCGTGTTTTACGAAGAAGGGTCTAGGGAAAACTCCTCTAGAAGAGCATTATATAGACACTGGTAATGCTGTACCAGTTAAAGATAAACATTATCCTGTTTCGCCAGCAGTACAAAAACTCATGTTTGCGGAGCTGGATAGGATGCTTTCACTGGGAGTCATTGACCCGAGCGAAAGTCCGTGGAATAATCGAGTAGCCTTTGTGCGAAAAGGCGAAAAATGTTGATTGTGCCTGGATGCTCGCAAGCTTAATGCACTCACAGTGAAAGACGCCTATCCACTTCCACACATTGAGAGCTTGCTCAGTCGTCTCGGTGATACACACTTTATCTCAAGTGTGGATTTAAAAGATGCCTTCTAGCAGATTCCACTTGCCGCCAGCAGATGGGAAAAAAACTGCATTCACAGTGCCTGGTCGACCACTTTGTCAATTTACCGTCATGCCTTTTGGGCTGTGCAATGCTGCGCAAAGGTTGTGTCGGTTGATGGACAAAGTGGTGCCAGCTAGTCTTCGTGAGAGTGTCTTTATCTACTTGGATGATCTTTTGGTTGTTTCTTCTGACTTTGATAGCCATATAGCAAAATTAGAACAGGTAGCGCAAATGTTAAGCACGGCCAATTTAACTATAAATGTGGCTAAATCAAAATTTTGTTGTCGAGAGCTAAGATATTTAGGGTATATTGTAGGTGAAGGTAAATTGAGGCCAGACCCAGAAAAGGTAAAGGCCATCGAAAGGTACACTTACCCAAAGACCCCAAAACAAGTTCGTAGTTTCATGGGAGCCACCGGTTGGTACCGACGTTTTATACAAGACTACGCTACTATAGCCGCCTGTTTTTGACACCCTGAAAAAAGCGAAGACTTTTACTTTTGGTGATGAAGCAAAAATAGCTTTCGATAAATTGAAATCCGCTTTGATTTCAAGTGCAGTTCTCGTGCATCCTGATATTTCTAAACCTTTTTACGTCCAAACTAACGCTTCGGATATTGGCATAGGGGGTGTATTGTTCCAAAAAGATGATGAGGGCGGTGAACATCCAATCGCGTATTATTCAAAGAAACTAACACCCGCACAGAAAAATTACTCTGTGACGGAACGCGAATGTCTCGCTGTGGTCATGGGTATAACGAAGTTCCGAGCTTACATCGAATTGATGCCATTTAGCGTTTTAACTGACCATTCAAGTCTTAAGTGGCTTATGTCGCATAAGGACCTGACGTTTATATTTACAAAGTTTTAGTTTTGATATAATACATCGCCAAGGGGCAAAGAATATAGTTCCAGATACGCTGTCACGCTATGACGAAATAAGTTGTCAGGTTAAATCATTGATCGACCTCGAGTCACCGCAGTTCCAAAGTGAAGAGTATAGGGATTTGTTAAGCACCATAAAATAAAATCAGACCCAGTTACCAGACTTAAAGGTAATCGAAGGTTTCGCGTATAAACGCACTGTGCCCTATGATGGTACACCTGACGGTGAAGATTTCGCCTGGAAGTTGTGGATTCCAGCTCAGCTGACCCACACGATAATTGCTAACGCTCACCAACCGCCTCAAGTAGCACACGGTGGTTTTACGAAGACTTTAAAAAGGATTAAAGAATATTTTTATTGGCCGAATATGAATGTACAAGTACGAAATTTTGTGAATAGTTGTCAGGTATGCAAGGAATATTAAGCAGCGCAAATGGTTTTAAGGCCACCTATGGGTCAGGAGGCGCAAGTCGAACGCCCGTTTCAGAAAATCTATATAGATCTAATACGAAAGGATCTAATACGAAAGAAGATTCGCGAGCAATTACACCGAAGTTATGAAAAAAATGTGAAGGTGTATAACATTAGGAGTAGGAAAGTCAATTTCAAACCGGGAGAAGAGGTATATAGACGCAATTTTCAGTTAAGCGATTTCTCGAAGCAAATTAGCGCCAAACTATCGAAGAGGTTTTTGAGATGTAGAGTAGTTCGTGCGGTCGGGAATAGTCTCTATGAATTAGAAGATTTGAACGGTAAACCATTAGGTATTTTTCATGCGAAGGATTTAAAACAATAGTGGACATTTTGAGATTTCTCAAGCTTTTGATTGGTTTTTTTTGAACTGGAAGGAGTTGCCACCTGTTCCCATTTATCTCTCAAGCAGAGAGGCTTTTCGAGATCAACTGGGTTTGTCAGGGCCACTTTAGGCGTGAATACCCATGGTAAGCTAGTTAATACTAACGCCATCTGGCGTGGACCACGCAATCAGCGTCAATCTGATATGGCAATCCCGTGTCTGGGTTGTAAAAAAATGTATACACACCGGATACTTTGGAAAGATCGTCAAAAACAATATGGCAAAAATTTGCTTGGTTCCGCATCAGCCAATTGGAATTGACTTTCTATTCCAAAGTATCCCGGAAGTGGCACGAGCCTGGATCATGTTTGGATGGCTTGATGACGTGTCAACCCACGGTAGCAAAAAAATTACAGATCGCATACCATCGGGTACGTTCAGACTGCCGATAAATGGCGACTGTGCAACCCTGGGCGAATACGACCCACAAGTGGCACCACTGACGCAACGAAAAGAAAGACAAAGAAAACGAACAAGACTGCACGACAAACAAGAATCGACGAAAGCGATCGTTCCTTTTAGTTACCAGACGCCGGGCCGGCTAGTTCACTTTTTCTCGTTCGCTTTCTGAATCGTAGTATAATAACCTTTTGTGCAAGGTTAAAAGTGTGGAACTTGTAAAAGTAATCCAGAAAATTCCAATTAATCATACTAGCTAATGAATCTTTGGTGGTATAACCCTTACTGGACAGCATAATACATTGCCCTGGGATGTGTTCTCCAATGACGAAGACTACCAAAGGGCCCAGAAACTGCTTATCAAACAAATTTTGTTGGGAGCCGAAGCCAAGGATGAGGAACTGCTAAAGAAGCAGCAAATAAATTAAAAAAAAAAAATGCAAGGAGAAGGCCGCATATCTCAGAAGCAGTTGGATTTTTTTGTGTTCATCGGAGTTGCCAGTACATCAGCCATTGGACCCTACGAGGTAGAGATCAATTTAAAAGATGCGCTGCAGCAACCAAAATTCAGCAACGACTACGAACGCAACGGCACCGGCACCGACACCAGCAGTGCTGCCATTGAACAACAGCAGCAACGCGTGGAACAGAGGCTACCCAACCAGTTGCTCATCCACAAGCCTTGCAAGTTACGCAACCACAACTGCCACACAAATTAGCTACGTCCCAAAGAGGCAGCTACGACACCAACAGCGCTGCCAATGGAAAACACCCAGCAACGACAACTCCAAGCAGTCCAATGCGTGTTGAGCAGTTCAACAACAGTTCAGTTCAGCAGACAACAACAACATCATTACTGTAAACATCTTCGGAACAACAAGCCATACGAACGCAACAAAATCAATTAAAATCAATAGCCTGGCAGCGACGACGCTGACAGCGCCTCAATACAACCACCGCAGCTAGAGGCTTCTCCACTAGTCTGGCCAGTTGCATCGCCATAGCAGCACTGGTTCAAAAGGACAGCAACTAAGTGTCATACAAAAAATTATAAAAAAAAAAAAAAAAAATAGAAAAAAAAGGACAAAAAAAAGAAAAAAAATAGAGCACAATCGCCAGAAAACGCTCCGTGAGTGAAATCAAATCTTCTAGCTAACTAATCGGGAAAAAAAATAACAAAAAAAAAACATGCAACACATTAAAATTAAAAAGCAACTAAATACAAGTGAAGTACCTCGATAAATAACACATCGATAAATACCAAAAGAAACGTGAAAAATAAGCATTAAGTGTTTTTTTTTTTTTTCTCTACTAAACTAAACCTTAAAAACAAAAATATAAAAGCAAAAAAAAAAATGTAATGAAATACGAAAGAAAAAAAAAAAAAATCGATTAAATTTTAAAATTGAAAAAGAAAAAAACATCGAATTGTATACAAAAAAAATTTTAAGTGAAAAACTTAAAGTGAACGAAAGAAAAAAAACAGAAAAATCGATTAAATTTTAAAATTAAAAAAGAAAAACACATCGAATTGTATACAAAAAAAATTTTAAGTGAAAAACTAAAAGTGAACAAAATAAAAATCGGATAAATTTAAAAAAAAAAAAAAAATTAAAAAACAATCACACAAAAAAAAAGGGAAAAGTTTTAAGTAAAATACTGAAAGTAAAATAAAAGGAAAATAAAAACAAACCTAGAAACCTATAGTTAAAAAAGGGTACGATAATAAAAAACAACTACAACAACAATGCACCAATAGCTGCAACAACTACAACAAAATAAACACATCTATAAAAAACAACAGTTTCACCACAACACCAACAACTACAACAAAAATAAATATAAATGATATTGTATTGTTTGCGTACCTATCTAATTAACTTATAGTAGATTATAATAGTTTTAGCTGTAGTTTTAGCAATTGAATTTTTATTTCGTTATGGTCATTTTGTTAGGACCTGCGCCAAAGCAGCAGAACGAACAAAAATTATAGAAAGGGAGATCAATTGAAACGTAAATCGAATTGCAATTAATCGATATTTTTGTTTTTGGAATCCGAAGCAGTTTTCACTTTTCGTTTATAATTTAGACTTACATTTAAATTCTAAAATCGTACCTCCCTATCTACGCCTAAATTCTAATCTTACGTTAAAACCTTGTATATATCCTAAGTTAGATTAAAGCTAAAAATAAATTAAAACTTAAACCTAAGACTAAAAATAAAACCTTACACTGAATTTCAATATATAAAATTAAGACTTAATTTTATTACAGATTTACAAAATAACCTATAAAACTAAATTTAATATAAAAATTTAAAACTTAATTCTTAATAAGAATTTACAAAATAAATATAAAACTAAATTAAATCTAAACATTTCAAACTTAATTCTAAATTAATATGACAAAATAAATATAAAACTAAATTATTTATAAAAATTTAAAATTGAATTCTTAATAAGAATTCCAAAATAAAATATGGAACTAAATTTAATCTAAAAATTTAAAACTTAATTCTAAACAAGAATTCCAAAATTAAATATGAAACTAAATTTAATCTCAAAATCTAAAACTTAATTCTAAACAAGAATAACAAAATAAAATATTAAACTAAATTCAATATAAAAATTTAAGACTTAGTTCTAAATTAGGATTCCAAAATAACTTATAGTATAGAAGTAAAAAGACAAAAAAGTTAACTTTATTGCCTCGTTAGTTAAATTAAGGGTATTATATTTACATAGATAACGATAATGTTAAAAAAAGGGACAGTTACTGAAACGAGCATTTATCATTAAGCCAATAAAATAAAAGGTAGTTTTGTAATGATTTGAATTTTTGTAAATTATTGAATACATTAAAAAAAAAAAACAAAAAAAAAAAAATATTTTTTTTTTAAAAAAAAGAACAAAAAAAAAAATTAAGAATTATGATCGGGTAAAACGGCAAACAAGGGTGGCGTAAACAGTACGGAGTTGGCGTAAGTATGTTTTTTTTATTGGGGTGACCTAAAAATATTGAGGCAGAAAGGTCACCATGGTTGGCATTTAGCCAAAAGGGGAGGGTAGCCTAGGTCGATGCAATGCCATCGAGGCATCGACCACTACAGAGGCCAGTGATGGTTCCGATGGAGGAACAATTGACTTTGGGGTTCCGGTTCTGGTTTGGTCTGTCGCGTTTCGTTTCATTTTGTTTGTTTTTTAAATGTCAAGTCTGATACGATTTTATTCGTGTCAAGCCCTACTGTCAGTCGAGTCTGGCAAGAACACCACCCCATATCCGGCGAGCCTTAGCCGCGCATACGCCAGCGTACCAGCAAGGCCAGAACGAATAGCAGGGTGTGTACATCATAGGATTGGAGTATACTAGACCGTCTCGCCTTATAGGCGAAAAAAAAAATGTAGCCGCACACCATCTAATCTGAAGCATTATTGAAAGGAGGTTTCGAAACAATTTTTTTTTTTTTTTTGACCGAACGTAGGGGTCGCGCATCGACATATTTCTTTATAGCTTCGTTATTTACCGTCCGATCTTGAAGAATGATATGTTTTTATTTTTGTCTTAGGAAGACCTATTTTTTGTTTCTAGAACTCATTGACCTCAGTTGACCCCTTATAGTACTGACCCACTGGACCTCAGTTTCTACCATCTTAACGTGCCATTTTGGATTCAGAAGTGGAAAGCCCATACAAAATCATTAAATTTTTATGAAAGAAATTTTTCGCTATTTTCACTAGAAATATTTTAAAAATTGTTTTATTTAAAGTTTTTGCAAATTTTAAATTCTTTGTCAAATCGTATTATTTTTATAAAATATCCACCGAAAACGTTCTTACACCGAGAAAAAAACCATAGTAAAATTATCTAAGATGGCTTTTGTGAATAATAAATGTACTGAATGAAATAATTATCTATAATAACAAAAGTTTTTGTGTGAGCTGAAAATGGTTATAAATTATGAAAAATTTCATAATTTATACAAAAAACAAAATTTTTAAATTCACAAAGCACAACTTTGTAAAAGTAACTAAATTCATGTATAAAGTACTCAAAGTATGGCTGGTAGCTAAAAAAGAAAATTACACAAACACTGCGAACAGGGAAGATGCAAATAGTTATCAATCAATAAATGTTTTACATTTTACAATGTTAATCATCGGAATGTATAGATAATACTTCCCAATCAATTGTATTACTTCCCAAGAGTGCAATTCTACTTGTGAAAATGTGCTTACAACTAATGGTTTTCACCATTAATTCACCATAAATATAAAATTCGATAAATAAGCAGATTAAACTTTGTTGTCATATCCAAGAACTTTGTAGGCTTAAAACAGACCAAGCCCTTAGGTAAACTAACATGGATTTTGTGTTAATTTTTCTTAAGTTTTTTTCTAGGTGTATCCGAATTATCTGCAATTGTTGCCGTTATTTTAAACTTCGACAAACCTTTAACATTAACAGCACGATCTTAAAGAATAAAATATAACGTTTTCGGTTGATATTTTATAAAAATAATACGATATGACAAAAAATTTAAAAATTTGCAAAAAAAAATGACAACAAAAATTTTTCATATTTCTAGCGGAAATAGCGAAAAAATTCTTTTGTATAAGTTTAATGATTTTTTAAGGGCTTTCTAATTCTGATACTAAAATGGTACGTTAAGATGGTAGAAACTGGGGTTCGGTGGGTCAATACTATAAGGGGTCAGCTGAGGTCAATAAATTTCAGAAAGCAAAAATAGGTCTTCCTAAGACAAAAACAAAAACATATCAAGCTTCAAGATCGTACGGTTAATAACGAAGTTATAAAGAAATATGTCGATGCGCGACCCCTACGTTCGGTCAAAAAAAAAAAACAATTTTTTTTTCGAAACTATCTTTCAATAACGCTTTAGATTAGCTGGTGTGCGGCGAAATTTATTTTTTCGATACGGTCTAGTGTACACGCACAGTAGGTGCACATGACAAAGTCCAGACCATCAGTGACTTCCTGTTGTTCCTTAAAAACCGTTTTCAATCATTGGAGGCTCTCGGTGGAAGAGAAAAATCAACACCATCAAGGGCAACATGATCCATCGCAGCAGCTTCTAATAAGAAAGGATGCAGTTTTTGTTCGATCGGAAATCATCCAATATATTACTGCGATGAATTCTTGAAGTTATCTGTAGCGGACCGTTTAAACTGGGTGCAAGAGCAGAAGTTATGTTGTAATTGCTTCAAACATGACCACAGCACAATAACATGCAAAGCAAGATCCTGCACTAAGTGTAATGACAAACACAACTCACTTTAACACTTGAACCCTAGAGCTCAGGCCTCTTAGGAGAGAAAGTGTCAAGAAATCCTTAAAAACCAACTTAACAGGGAAGTAGGGGTAACTTCATCCAAGGCTTTAGTATCATTAGCCGCAGCCGAAGAAATGTCGTCCCACAGAAACTATGTACTTTTAGGTACAGCCAAAATTAAAATAACAGCAACCAACGGACAGTCTGGTGAATTCAGGGCAATCCTAGACTCCGGCTCTCAAATCAACATTGCGACCGAACGTTTTATCAAAAGACTGCAAATTGTTCCGTCTAAGGCAGCGTTATGCATTGAAGGTATTGGCAAACGAACAAAAAGTACAACACAACGCATCAATTTCGAACTTCAATCAAGAACAACGAATTTTTCATCCAGAATAGAGGCTTTTATTCTACCAAACATTGTTCCAGATCAACCGGCTCGATCATAAGACGTTTCTTCATGGTCAATTCCTAGTAATATGCAGCAGTTTGAAGCAGAGTTTCACCATCCAGGAAGAATTGATGTACTTCTGGGTGCAGAGTTCTACTTTAGCTTTATGTCAATTGATCGAATCGAGCTTTCACCAGAACTACCAATCTTATAGAAAACATTGCTGGATTGGATCATCAGCGGCAAAATTAATAATGATTCAGCAACAGATACTATCACTTGTGCAATCTTAATTCATGAAGAATTATCATCCAAAGGACTAACACAAAAATTCTGGAAACTTGATGACATCGATGGAGCCGAAAGCAGCCTCACCTTAGCAGTCAAGCACTGTGAGACCCATTTCAACCAAAACACAATTAGAAACAGTAAGGGTCAGTTTGTTGTGAAATTACCACTCTCGAATCACCCAAGCGGCTTAGGGGAATCAAGGTCTCTCGCATTAAAGCGATTTTTGGCAATATAGAGCCGTTTGGAAAGGGTTTCACAACTGAAAGCACAATGCGTCGAATTCATGAAGCAATATATAGAACTTGAACACATGAGTGAAATCAGTTTAAATGACATGCCATATCCTCACTACGATATCCCTCATCACAGCGTTTTAAAACCATCAAGCACAATCACACAGTTAAGAGTTGTCTTTGATGCATCCGCTAAAACTGAATCAAGATTTTCGCTTATTGACATCATGTACACTGATCCAACAGTTCAAAGCGACTTATTTTCAATACTTTCGCGGTTTCGACTACCAAGATTTGCCTTCACAACAGACATCGAAAATATGTACAGACAAATTTTAGTTGACACAGCTGACCGTAAACAACAACTCATTATGTGGAGAGAAAAAGAAAATGATTCTCTAAAATATCATCAACTAACACAAAAACAGCAAAAAATATTTGACCAATTAGGTCCAGCAGGTCCAGTTGTCATCACGGCAAAAATATTTATTCAGCAAATATGGAAACTAAAATTATCATGGGATGATCCCTTACGATCAGAATTGGAGACAACTTGGTCAACATTCAGACACGATTTCAGGGCATTAAACAACACATGTTTTCCTAGGCATGTTTTGAACGGTCAGAAACCAACTTCAATTCAGATTCACACATTCGTGGACGCTTCCGAAAAGGCATATGGCGCTGCAGCTTATCTTCGCTTATAACAACCAGATAACAGATTAATCGTCAGATTATTATGTGCAAAATCAAGCGTCAAACGCTACCTCGCTTATAACTATGTACTGCAGTGCTTGGGGCTGAATTAACATCAAGAGTGAGGAAGGAGCTGCAATTAACAACGGATATTTCTTATTTTTGTTCAGATTCAGAAATCGTTCTTTCGAGGATAAACTCATCATCGTCATCACTGCGAACATTTGCAGCTAATCGAGTGAGCAAGATTCATGACCTTACCATTAAAACTCAATGGCGCCTGCTGACGTAATTTCACGTGGACTCCTGGACAAGGAATCCGTGGAATCATCAAATTGGCCTAAGCCATTCTCTAATGATGATCATACCACAACCTATTTAGAACTGAAACAAAAGGTTCAGAGTTTATTAGCAACCACGTCCACTGGACTAGAAGACATCGTGTACAACGTGAATCATAGGAATTCTTTCAAGGTACTGCAAAGAGTAATGGCATATGTATTGAGATTCATCAAAAAACTCAAGATAACGAAGGGAGCACGGCTAGTACAAATGGCAATCAGCGTTGAGGAATTGAAAACCGCGCTCACAGTAATCGTGTCAGCTGTACAAGCGTCTGACTTCAGCAAAGAAATCAAGCAGATTAAGACCCATCATGGAATCGACAGTTCCAGCCCACTTATCACCCTTCATTGATGACAAAGGCGTTCTATGAGTTGGTGGACGATTGGCAGAATCTACATTATCATTTGACTCCAAGTACCCCATGTATCTGCCATTCGTGGGCCTCGGTAGTCGAGTGGTTAGCGTGCTTGACTACCAACCCAGAGGTTCCGGGTTCGAATCCCGGTCTAGCCATGGTCCTACGCTTTTACCTTTCTTTGATTCTTTCCTCATTTCTAATCAAGTGAAATTAAAACTTCATCAATATATACACTTTGGAAGTTGTTGTTGGTGGTAGAGATGTTTGTGGAATGAGATTGATTGATACCTCGGATTGACTGAGGTAAAGGCATAAAACTTGCCTCAGATTCAAATTCGATTGATGATATAGCACTCCACCACACTAGAACATTCTACACTTGTTTCTCATGATTTCCCTTTGTCTCCTACTTATCTATCTCCCCATTTCCGAACCAAGGCAGACTTGACTGAATAGGTTTGACACCTGAAATCCTTGGTTCAAAGCTAAAAAAAAAAAAAGTCAAGTTGCATATTGAAAATGTTAACTGCGGTCCACAGAACCTATAAGCAGCTTCACGAAAACAATTTTGGATAATCAAGAAAAAATCATGGCAAGAAGCGTCGTACAACACTGCGATCGATGTCCCAAAGCTAAACCTAAACTATTTAATCAAATAATGGGAAACTTACCTGCATCTAGAGTCACACCATCTCGACCTCTTTTGCACACTGGTGTGGACTTTTGTGGACCATTCTGGGTACATTATAAGATCTTTTGTTGCTTTGCTACGAAAGCAGTCTATTTCTTCGGATCCAAACGATTTGTCAGAACTAACTCCAGGCATTTTTTAATCGGCGAACTTTTGACTGCACAAATCGATAGGAAAACACAAAATACTACAGCTTCCTTATCAACTAGTAGGAAATTGGTCACTCAACTAAAGTGTGAATTCTGGAATCGCTGGTCCCGAGAGTACCTCAATCAACTACAACAAAGGTACTTACTCAGGTGTCCATGACAACCCGTTGTCGGGTTACGGCCGACTTCATTAGCTCTCGCCACGCGTCTCTGCTTCGCGCGCGCCGTCTCCAATCTCTTTCACCAAGCGCGGTAAGGGCTTCCTCGGCCTGGTCAATCCATCGGAGGCATGGTCTTCTTCTTCGTCGTCGACCCTCGGCTTTCGCCTCAAACAACTTTTTCGCTGGAGCTTCTTCATCCATACGAAAGACATGACCCAGCCAACGAAGTCGCTGAACTGTTATACGCTGGACTATGTCAATGTCGTCATAGAGCTCGTACAGTTCGTGGTTCATTCGAATGCGATAGTCGTTGCCAACTCGCACAGGACCAAAGATTTTGCGGAGAACTTTCCTCTCGAACACCCCAAGAGCGGCTGCATCTGTTTGAGATACCACCCATGCCTCAGCGCCATAGAGAAGCGCAGGTATGATGAGCGTCTTATAGAGTGTTAGTTTTGTCGATCGAGAGAGGGCTCTGGAACCTAATTGTTTACTTAGCTCGTAGTAGCACCTATACGCAATTGTTATTCTTCGCTTTATCTCCAGGCTGACATTGTTGTTGCTGTTAACGGCGGTGCCAAGGTATGTAAACTCCTTGACAACTTCAAAGTTATATTTGCCTGCTGTAACATGGGAGCCTAGACGCCGCGCTTCCCTATTTGCAGACAGCATATACTTTGTTTTTCCCTCGTTTACCGTCAAACCCACTTTGGCTGATTCCTTTTCGATTGCGGCGAAAGCAACAGTTACATCTTTCTTGGTTCTGCCGAAAATATCGATATCATCAGCATATGCAAGGAGCTCGACACCTTTGTAGAAAATGGTACCATTTCGATGTACACCTGCCTTTCGTAGGATCCCCTCCATGATGAAATTGAAGAGATCGCATGATAGCGGGTCGCCTTGTCTGAAATTTTTCGGTATAAATGGTTTCCGAGAGGTAATTTCCTACCTTGACGGCGCTGCGTGTATTGCTCAACGTCATCTTGCAGAGCCTTATCAACTTTGCAGGTATACCGAACTCGGACATTGTTGCGTACAGGCAATCCCGAATCGGGCTATCAAACGCAGCTTTGTTATCAACAAAGAGATGATGGGTGTCGATTTGGTTTTCGTGGGTTTTCTCCAGGATTTGGCGTAGTGTAAAAATCTGGTCTATGGTGGACTTGATAGGATGAAAACCACACTGATAAGGTCCAATCAGTGTTTTCATCATCGCTTGGTGGTGTCGGACTGCATTTTGCAAGGGTGGAATTGTTGGTATCGTCGCCTGCAAGCAGATTGGAAAAATGCTGTCTCCATAATCTCAATGCGCACTGCGTATCTGTAGCTAGATCACCATGCTCATCTCTACAAGTGGATGCTCCGGGCTTGAAACCTTGGGTTAGACGCTTAAGATTTAGATTTAGATTTATTTCAGGTTTATATTAGCATACAAGAATTGCTCTTTTAAATGCAACGAATTAGAATATTCTAAGTAAGAATTAAATATTGAAATTTAAGAATTAAAACATAAAAAATTAAGAATTAAAAGTTATAAAATAAAAAATAAATATTACAAATTACAGATTTCAAATTTCAAACTGGGATAACAACCTCTTAAACAGCTATAACAATAGAGGATAAAATAATTAATAGGATAATAATAATTTTAACTTAAATGTAATGAAAACGTTCATAGAAAAAATAGAAAAAGTAAAGTATAGTATTTGTTATAAGTAATTAAAGTAAGAGAATCAGAAAGAAAGTTTTAAGAGAAATATTCAAGAATCAAGTGCTTAAAGTTTGTTGTGTTGTTTACGCGTTTTAAGTTATTTGGTAGGGAATTCCAAAGCCTGATTGCGTTTATGAAAAAAAGACGACTAGATTCATTATATCTGAACTGAGGGACAATAAAGAACACATTTCTGGTGGATCTGCAGAATTGAAGTTTTTCAAACAGATAGTTAGGGCTTTTCGAATTGATAAGTCTGTGCATAAAAATACAGTTTCTTGCATTGAGAAAACTTATGATATTGCAGCCAAGGATACGATTACTAAATGCTGATATATGGTCGAACCTACGGATATCATAAACAAATCGAGCTGCATTGTTAAACGCCACTAATAGTTTATGTGCTGACCTTGAGTCTAGTTTGCTATATACAACTTCGGAATATGTTAATATTGGCACAATTAATTGTATGACCAGTTTTCGCCTTGTTTCAGTGGGAACCAACGAAGCAGTTTTCCTAAGATTTCTTAAGGAATAATAAACTTTGCTAACCACACTGTTGATATGGTCTACACACGTGAGAGAGGAGTTCATGACAAATCCTAGATTAACTACTTTTTCAACAAAATCAAGTCTGGTTCCACTTAGGATAATAGGGGACAGATCATCAATTGTGCAACTTGATTTCACTACGGGTAGGACATACGACTTTTGAGGATTTAGCCTGAGCTTATTTTCTTTAGCCCATCTACTGATTTCAGTCAGGTCTTCATTAACCCTGACACAAAGATCCTCTATAAGACATGTGGGTCGGGAAAGATAGAGTTGGAGGTCATCTGCATACGCGTGCATTGTGACATTGTTGCATAAAGAAAAAATGTCATTAAGAAACATAGTGAACAGAAGTGGCCCAAGTACTGAGCCTTGAGGTACCCCACTAACAATAGATTGGAAACCCGAATATCTATCTCCCACCTTAACCCTTTGCGTCCTTCCGTCTAAATAACTTTTAAGGAGTTGAACAGCAGTGGGTGAGAAGCTAAAGCAAGTTTCTAGCTTTTTACATAACAAAGGGTGACTTACACTGTCAAAGGCTTTTGAGAAATCTAAGAGGCACACTAAGGTGATATGACCCTTATCAAAATATGTTCTGATATCATCCAATATTTTAACAACAGCAGTGGAACAGCTATGCCCAGGGCGAAATCCCGACTGGAGGGGAGACAAAAGGTTGTTAGCATTAAGATGGTTAGAAATCTGCTCTGCCATAAGAGATTCGAGCACTTTTGAGAGTGACGAAAGAAGACTGATAGGTCGAAAATCGCTAGGTACAGCCGCAGTTGGCTTTTTGCCAATAGGAATTATTGTAGCTGTTTTCCAGATTGAAGGAAAGCTAGAGCTTGTGAGGCAGAAATTAAATATATGGACGAGGGGGCTAATGACATAAGGTAAAATAAGCTTGACAAACTTAATATCAATCCCATCTTCGCCAATGGCATTCGATTTTATCTTCAAGATACATCTCACAATGTCTGACTCATTTACCGCAGTAAATTGAAATTTCTGAGGCAAATTGGGGTTGAATATATTAATGAACGAGTTAGAGTTAGAAGTTTCTATTAAGGGACTAGATACGAAGTATGCATTTAGAACGTCAGGATCTAGTTGACAACCTTCATCTTTAGTGTTACCTATTCCAATTTGCTTTAAGTTATTCCACAGTTTCTTAGGCGGCAGTGATGGACTTAGCTTCGAGGCAAAGAAATTTTTTTTTGACAGTTTGACTGCAGATGTAGCTTCGTTTCTAGCCCTTCTATATGATTCCCAATTAAGCGCGGTTGGATTTCGTTTCCATCTAGTATAAGCCTTATGACGTTTTTTCAATGCTTGCTTTATAGAATTCGTGAACCATGGACAAGAACTGTTTGTAATCCGAGATGAACGAGAAGGAACATGAATGTCGTACATATTAGATATTTTGCTCAAAAAAAAGTTTAATTTATCATCAACTGTACGTGCTGGTAGAATTTTCAAGCATCCTTCTTGCCCTGGTACACCTCAATTTTTTCTCGCTCACGCATTTCTTGCTCTCTTTTCTTACGTCTGAAAAGGCATCTCTCTTCCTTCCTCTTATCGCAATAGTTTTCGTGCATGGCTCGCGTTGCAGCTGACTGCAGCGTCTTTTTATATGCAGCGTATATTGCTGCTGTCGCATCGCGACACTCCTGGTCATACCATTGGTTGCGAGGTTGTGGGCGCCGAAAACCAATGACTTCTTCAGCAGCAGTGCGCATGGAGTGGGATATATTCCTCATCGAGGCAAGAGTAAGGTTGGTGGAGCTTAACCGAGAGTTGAGCGGAGTAGGCCTCGGCGGTCCGTTGTGATAGCAGCTTATCGACATCAAGCTTTCGTTGCACGCCAGTGCGTACATTCTTCGCATTGCACAATCGCATGCGGATCTTGGCTGCAACAAGATAATGGTCGGAGTCAATATTGACCCCCCGAAATGTGCGCACATCCAGTACACTTGAAGCGTGCCTTCCGTCGATCACAACATGATCAATTTGATTCTGCGTTTTTTGATCCGGGGACAGACAGGTTGCCTTTTGGATATCGAGGTGTTGGAATCTGGTGCTACTTACTACCATGTTTCGCACCGCGGCGAAGTCGATCAGTCTTAAACCGTTGTTCGAAGTGGTCTCGTGGAGACTGATCTGGCCGAAAGTGTAGCCAAATATGCCTTCTTCTCTGACCTTCGCGTTAAAATCGTAGAGAACTAATTTTTACGTCATGGGCCGGGCAGCGATCATAAACGTCCTCTAGGCTCGCGTAGAAGGTGTCCTTGACAGCATCGTCCTTTTCCTCCGTCGGGGCATTTGCGCAAATTAGGCTGATGTAGAAAAATTTCGCCTTGATGCGGTTTGTCGCCAGCCTTTCGTTCATAGGTGTGAACCGGGAAACAATATGGAGTAGTATCCGACTTACGACGAGTCCGCATCCAAATTCACGCTTCTTCGCATGGCAGCTGTAGGAGATATCGCAGCCTGCTCTCTTAGAGCAGCCTTGTCCTTTCCATGCATCTCCTTCTGCATCTCCTGGATGGCGGTGATGTCAGCCTTTATTTTTTTGAGGGCTTCCACCAGTTGGACAGCGGCATATTCCTTATAAAGGGTCCGGACATTCCAGGTGCATATCCGTTAATCATTGTCCGTTTTTCGTTTGCGGTGGTCGTCAACGTAGTAGGGGTTTATATCCGAGGCTGATTTGGTTTTCATTGGGAAATTAGTAATGTGGTTGAGACCCAAATCCTACGCACATTCCATTTTTAAGGTCTTGTAGGAGACATCGCCAAGGATAGTCTAGAGGAGAAATCGCCGCTCAAATTAGCCGACAACTAAATGGGTGCTAATTTTCCGTTTCCAGGAGACACCACTTGGAGGTTTTGAGTCGACTTGAGACGATTTCGACATGGATAATGCTGGCCTCGCCAAGTTGAGGCAATCAGACATGAATGCAACAATAATGCATTTATACCGTTGAGGTATAAATGGAATAATGCAACAATAGTATATATGGAATAACCAATCACAGAACGATCATGAACGGCAGATGGTCATCATCAAAGAAGACAATCTACCACCACTTCGATGGCCACTTGCAAGAGTGCAGCATGTTTACAAAGAATATGACGGAATGGTACGAGTGGTGAAAACCACGAGATGTGAAAACGTCAACAGGTGTGTGGAAACAACCAATTCATCGGTCATTGCCTGTGGAAACTTTGCCTGTGGAAACTTTGTCAACCACAACTCAAATATCAAATTCAAGACACAGACCATCAAGTGATGAAGACTCGCCTTGCATACCCATGCGTGTAGAACCGACAACAAGCATAAAGAAGAATGAGGCAGATGATCAATACAGTCATGTTCAAGATATTCCATCTAAAAGAAGAAAATTCTCTGTTCAACGTTGCTATGTGTTGCCATGTGTTCTGTTGCTCTTACCAATTATTCTAGCTGAGCCAATCTCGATCTCAAAATTTAATTCAACCCCAAGTACTCATTTTGAAGGCATTGGCACAACAAAATTAGTAACAGCTGAATGGAATCCCATCGCCTTCTTCGATTAACAACCAATAAAAACTAACTTGGAGTTTGATATATCTCCATACCAACTGATCCAGATAATTTACTAACCCTCTACAAGCTCATGAAGATTATACCCGGATTACCTGAAAACCACATTTTATTAACATTCAAATTCCACTGAGCGATCAGAGAGAGTTCGAATTATTCAACTTATTAGTCAACAACACAATAATAGCAATAACCGGAACACGTATTTTCCAATGAACTCTAACTCATTGCAGCTGTGCTTGACAAAAACCAGTAATCAGCATTTGTGTCCACATATCCAGACTGTTTATAATAGCGGCTCTGGTATCAATTCTTGTGATGTAGAACTATTTAAAAATGCAACCAAGATCAACTGTGAAACAATCGAAACTCATAACATCTTTACATGGAAACAAATGAAAGGGTAATGGATATTTGGTGCTACTGTTCCAACTCGAATCAATGCAGTTTGCGGATCTGAATCGTCACAAGTCACCCTTTTTGGTTCTGGAGTTCTCTCGGTAAACTCAAACTGCATGATAAAAAAACATCCAGTTAACGGTCCACGGCCTTCAAAGAGTCGAAACTACTCAACAAATTTCAAATACGTACGAACGAAGTACGAACAATATAATTCCTATTAAACCCGAACTCGAACCAATGCACTTCACAAAAAATATGAGTCAGTACATGTTTAAAATCGACCAACTTGCCACACTTCACGAACAATTGACTAAGCAAAATATTTTCGAGTTGCCTCAACAAATCCAGAGAAATAACAAACACCACTTTGCAGTTGAATATTCAGCACTCGTCATTGGCATTGCACTTCTAGCTGCAGTAATTTGGAAATGGAAAACAAAATCGAAAACTACAACAATAAATGCACCTGAACGACTTCCTCGTCATAAAGGGGCATTCGATGTCGTTGTCAGTTGAACATCGTTCAACGGGGCGGAGAATGTTAAGAACCAAAACGGTTTCCACAATTAATGTAGCGCAAGCCTTTAGTGGAGCAAGCATTAATTGTTGAACCTATTAATGTAGGCTATGCCTTGTTTACGTTAGTACTCGCTTACAATGCTTAGCATTCATTTTATTAATTATATTATATTTTTTGCACTCTTTATTCTTTTTTTTTTTTACTATATTTTTTGCATAACAAGTAATATTAAGAGGACGTGACGCCTTTAAAGTTTATTTTAATGTTTTAAAATGCCTTTAAGTTCAATAAAAAATAAGATATCATTTTGAAAAATCATATATATATTTTTTGTCTGTTTTGATAACTATTTTTTGTAGTTTTGTTATCACGCCCGCCATGATTTTTTTAATGATTTTTAAAAAAAATTTCAGTAGCAATATATTTGATTAAAATAATAAAATAAAATTCTCTTTGCGTAATTTTTTTCCGAAAAATATATTTTTTATTTCTCAAAATGATATCTTATTTTTTATTCAACTTATACGAATTTTAAAACATTAAAATAAAAAATTTTTGAAGGTGTCACCCGTCTTCCCAAGCATACTCTCTAGGAATTTCAGAAATGTATAAATGACAATTCCTCAATGCCAGACTGGAAGACATTAGACCATTTTCTCACACACTAGTTTAAGACTCTTGAATTTTGTTGGTGATATCAAGACTTCTGCTTCCATCGCAAAGTCAAGTCAAAAACTACTTCCAACAACCCTGGGCATAAATGGGGAGAAAAGCGATACAATTCATATCATATGAATGTGTCTCAAAACCCAAGCAAACCCAACCCTTTTGCATCCGTTCTCAACAAAACTGAATCCAAACCCTCAAATGCCAAACCTCAATGGGAAGCTGATGGAGCTATATGCAGAAAATGCAATAACAGGCACAATTTTGGGAGTGCCCAAGCTTCATCTCCATGAAGTTAGATGACTGCCTAGCTGCAGTGAAGCGAGCTGGATGTTGCTTCAACTGCCTAGTAGTCTCTCATGGAGTAACCGACTTTAAGAGCGGATACAGCTGTCGATATTGTAATAAGAGACACAATTCGTTATTTCACAAAAGCATATCGAAACGAAACATGAACCCAAGCACAAGTGCTCAAGCAAAGGAAGTGACTGAGCAAACAGATCCTATACGTCAGGCATTTGCGACTCAAATACAGTCCACTAACCAAACAAAAACCCACATTACAACAAATGAGCTCAAGGATTCAAAGGCAGTTTCTTCACACTTTGCGGCCACCAGAAAAAATATCCTTCAAGGAACCGCGATCGTCAGTGTGGAACATGAAGGAACCACTTTTCCAGCAAGAGCCCTCATTTACTCCGGATCTGAGGTAACTTTCATTATTGAATAGCTGAGAAGACAAATCGGTCTTCAATTCCGATCAGTAGAAGCGCAGGTAACTGGTCTAAATCAGATAGTTTCTGAAAACCCTTCAAAATGCTGTGAACTGACATTGCGCTCCACAATAAACTCTACATTCAAACTGGAAAGTCAAGCCGTAGTGTTGAGGAATCTCACAAGTAACTTACCCACTTATTCGGTTATTTTGAAAATGTGTGAGACCCTATCTGACCTACAAATGGCATACACTGAATTTTATATGTCTCGACCCGTGGATATGATCATTGGCTGTGATGTATATCCTATGATTATCCGCAGTGGTGTACAGTAGGCCGTATCGAAAAATTTAGATCGTATTCTTAGAGGTCTCAAAAGTTGCATAGGCTTGTCAAGAACACCCAAAAAAAATTTTATAAAAAATAAAGGACATCTTCCTGCCCCGCAAGGACTAAGTTGTTTTTTGGGAAAAACAATAAAAAATAATGATCTTAAAATGCTTTGACTTTTTTAAGAAAAACCACACATGTCTTAAAACAAAAGTAATAAAGCAGTTTAACTAACAATTTCTTGCCACACACGGTGCTACTCATGATTTTTACTAACAGCATCCTGTATGAAGGATATTCCAAGCGAAAGTTGTACTTGGGATAGCACAAGACTTTTGATTGTAAGCATTGGTTATAAATTTTGGTGGTACTGTTTATAGTGTTGATGTATTCCATAAATAACATGAATTAATAATTTGCATAGTTTTTGCATATCAATTCTCTTATTTTAGAGAAATGTATACTAGAACGCAATTTTTTAACTTTTTCAAAAAAATGAATATAAGATTTTATGTCAAGTGATTCAGAAGTGGTGTCGAAGATAATCCTCTTAATTTGAGTTTTTTGAAAATTTCTGAACATGATACTGCCTACAAATATTTATTTAATATATCAGCTTAAGACCACGATTTTTTTTCTTTTTCGATATTTAAAAAAAAAAGTTATTTCCTAGCATCAAATTTCTCAATTTGAGTTATGTCCCCTTTGTTGTTATAATTTCATTAAAACACATATTCACAATAATATGTGTAACCGATATGTGTAACCGACTGAATGGCATAAAATTTGTATTTTAACGATATTATAACCATAAAGAAGATTTAACTCAAATTGAGAAATTTGATGGTAGAAGTAAAATTTTTTTAAGTATTAAAATATAAAAAAAAATCGTGGTCTAAGCCTGGCATATTAAATACATATTTTAAGGTAGGGTCATGTACAGAAATATTATAAATCATGCCCGTGATATAAAATCTAATATTAATTTTTTTTAAAAAGTTAAAAAATTGCGTTCTAGTATGCATTTCTCTAAAACAAAAAAAATTTAAATGCAAAAACTATGCAAATTATTAATTCATCATATTTAAGAAATACGCCAAAACTATAATCAATGCCATCAAAATTTAGACTCAATGGTTACAATCAAAAGTTATGTGCCATCTCGAGTATAACTTTCGCTTCGAATATCCTTCAAACAGGATACTATGGGTAAAAATCGTGAGTAACGTCGTGTTCGGTAAGATATTGCTAGTTAAACTGCATTTAAATTTTTTCCTTTAGACAAATGTGGTTTTTTTTAAAAAAATCAAAGCATTTTAAGATCGTTATTTTTTACTGTTTTTCGCAAAAAACAACTTTGTCCTTGCGGGGCAGGAAGATGTCCTTTTATTTTCATAAAATTTTTTTTGGCAGATCTTGACAACCACATGAAACTTTTGAGACCTCGTAGAATGTGAAATTCGAAAAAAAAGTGTAATTCGATACGCCCTAGTGTACAGCACTATGTAGGTGGATACCTTTTAGCGCAAGAATCCGAATTTGGATGGATTCTTTCAGGTCCTCTTCCTGAGTCCGGACCCAACAACGTTGTTGCACTGTACAAAAATATACACATAGATGATTGCTTGACTCGCTTCTGGGAAGTAGAAAAAATACCCAAATACACCTTGCTTTTCAATGCAGATAACCTTTGTGAAGAGAATAACAAGAAAACAACACGCCGAGACCCTTCGGGATCTTTTCCATTTAAAAACCCAGACTCTAACGAATTGGGCAACTCGAGACATATAGCTATGGCACAATATTTAAGAAACGAGAAGTCGTTATTAAAGAAACCAGAAGTCAAAGCTGAGTACGACCAAGTCATTAGCGAATACTTGTAACTAGGACACATGAAAAAAGTTCAATATTCAACCATCAGAACAGATAGACCCACACATTATTACGAGGATGTTCCACCACCGAATTAAAAGATCACATCCTATGGTGGAATGGTCCAACTTGGCTCAAACATGAAGAAGAAGTCTGGCCTAAGTACAACAACCCAATCGACACTACCCTTGTCTAAAAAACCCATCAAGTCATTTGCCATAGCGACCCAAGAAGACATTTTAGAAAGGTTCTCTTCACTGCCATGAGCTCTTCGAGTCATCGCCCACATGTTTCGTTTCCTTACAAACACCTCACCCACCCGTCGTTCTCAAACGAATTATACAATCTTGGATATAACATCCATTGAAATCAAGGCGATACGAAATAGGCTTATCTCACTAAGCCAGAAAAAATGATTTTCCGATGAATATAGCTCCCTGTAAGTCCGGAAACCAATCTCGTCAAAAAGTACGATTTATCTCTAAATCCCTCTGTGGACTCTAAGGGAATCATGCGTGCAAAAATATCCAACTTTGGCTTATAATGAGCATCACCCCATAATATTGCAATATGAAAGTCGAATAACACGACTTTTGACTGAAATGACATATTTAGTCACCCTACACGGCGGTTCTGGGTATTTAAACTCAAGAATCTCATTAAAACATGCATTCATAACTGCAAGACGTGTGTATTACACAAGAAAAAGCTACAAACCCAAATAATAGCTGCACTACCCGCAGAACGCACTACTTTTACCCGTCCATTCACAAACACAGGTGTAGATTTCGCAGGACCCAAAGAAATCAAAAATTACACCGGCGGAACCCGTTTGATTACAAAAGGCTATATTTGCGTTTTTGTATGCTTCGCAACAAAAGCAGTTCATCTAGAAGCAGTCAGTGATCTCACGACCCAAGCGTTCTTAGCCGCTTTCTCCCGTTTCTTTTCCAGGCGCGGATGCCCCGCTTCGGTGGAGCATCTCAGATGTTGAAAAAAGTTCGGCAAGCATTTGTGATATCACTTCAGACCCAGATCATAACAAACCAAAATCATCAAGATTTGAACAGGCATTTCATACCTCCCGGCACCGCACACATGGTTGGCCTATGGGAAGTCGGTGTCAGAAGATTTAAGGCATACATAAAAAGCAAGCCAATACTTCACCTTTGAAGAGTTGTCAACACTACTTGCGCTAATTGAAAGTTGCCTTAACTCTCGACCCTTAAGTACATTAAGTGCAAATTGTGATGATCTTACGTCTCTGACCCCAGGACACTTTTTTATTGGTATCCCGTTATTGACCCCAGCCAAACCAGATCTAAGTGACTCACCACTCAAGAGTTGCATCAGAGTTTCTGCAAGAGGTGGAAAGATGAATATTGAAAAGAGGATAAATAAAGGATATATATGAAAACACCCTTAAACCTCAAACACCCTTAATGTTGACGATCTTGTGATCATTAGTCACGAAAATTTTCCTCCAAACGAATGGAGCTTAGGTAGCATCCTGAAGGTTTACTTAGGCTCAGAGTCTAGAGCTCGTGTAGTCAACATTCGGACAACAGGAATCACTACCTTTAAACCCATAACAAAGCTAGTGGTTCTACCCTCAAATTTAACTCTACTCTACTCTTCTCTACTCTACTCTACTCTACTCTACTCTACTCTACTCTACTCTACTCTACTCTACTCTACTCTACTCTACTCTACTCTACTCTACTCTACTCTACTCTACTCTACTCTACTCTACTCTAAATTACCCTACTCTACCCCACTCTATTGCGTCTATTTTACAGTTTCAATGGCACCCAACAGCAACAAGCGCTGCACAAACAAACAGTGCAGCCTTTAAACCCATAACAAAGCTAGTGGTTCTACCCTCAAATTTAACTCTACTCTACTCTTCTCTACTCTACTCTACTCTACTCTACTCTACTCTACTCTACTCTACTCTACTCTACTCTACTCTACTCTAAATTACCCTACTCTACCCCACTCTTGTGCGTCTATTTTACAGTTTCAATGGCACCCAACAGCAACAAGCGCTGCACAAACAAACAGTGCAACAACAACAGCAGTTCCAGCAAGAAACGGGAACCGAACAAAAACATATGCTGCAGCAATACCATGAACACCCACAACAAGGTCATCAAGAAACGCAACTACACCAGCGGCAACACTAACACCATTTACACCCACCCACCTGCTTGTGGTCTTTGCAATCAAGACCATCGTTAAATGATGTGCCCAAAGTTCCGCAATATGAACCTGACGGCTAAGAACGACGCAGTGGCCAGGTTAAAATATTGCGAGAACTGTCTTGCACGGTCTCATCGTTCCGATGCTTGCACCAGCCTCCACAAGTGTGCAATTTGCCATGCCAAGCATCACACGAGTTTGCATGGCCACCCACGCTTAAGACAGGTGGACTCTTCCAACCTAAAGGATCTTACCAATTGCTCCAAGTTCTATTGTTAGCTGCAGAAAGTGGTTCTGGTACCGACTGCGATGGAAAAGCTACATCACAGCAACGACTGACAATGCCTCTTATCGCTTGGGATCTGGTGGACAAGCTGAAGTTGGACACCATTACGATGGCTAGCTAAAGCTGTTGCCAGTTCGTGGTTGGCTCTCGCTATGATGAGAGCTTTAAATGCGAAGTTCAGGCTCTTGTCACGAACAAGCTTCCTCGTAAGCCGTACGACGATGACCTAGACCCTAAGGTGAACTCAGCAAAAACCATTTTGTTGGAGCTAGGAGCTGATGTGTTCCCACGAATAGTGAGAAATGGCCTATTTGCTGTGGCGAAAATGGCTTAGTTATTGCTCAAAGCACTGCATTCGGTTGGACACTATCTGGCGCATGTGGACTTTGAGCACCCAACCCAGGGTAAACTCGAACGTATTCATCATTCGTCAGCAAATATCATCGTCATATTCATACCACATCATAACATCTTCATAATTTTCAACGTCATCAATCTCTTCAAGGTATAAAAACACGTATATGTACATTAGAGCGTATCACCAAAACTAACCTATTTTTGACCCCGCCTCAATCGTTAGATATTTGAAAGACATTTTCGAAAAAAATATTTTTTTTTTTTTTTAAAGTGGTCCCTATGGTGCTATTTTGATTTTTTCGTTATATCTTCGGTGTTTCTTGTTCGATCCGGAAGATTTTATGTCTGTGTGTTTGTTGGAGTTATCCAAATATTTTCTGATGTTTTTTTACCTCAAATTTTTTTTCGACTAATTACACAGTCGATCTTCGTTCCTACCATATTATCCTGCTCCAAAAAGTCCAAAAAATTAAAGCTTTAAAAAAATCATTATAACCATGGGAAGAAGTGAAATCGAAGAAATGGATTTTAGAAGCACTTCCGACCTATTTTGCAAAGAATAACACTTTGGATCATTATAAAATTTTTTTTGAATTTTCGAAATCTTTTCGGGATTCAAGGTGGCTGTAACGCTCGCAACTGTCAAGTTTCGCGAAAATGTGCCCCAATCAATTTTCGTCAGTGACTGCTGTGGCCGACTTATGTACTATTTGAACGAAACGCTCCGTGTATTTCGAGTGGCAAAGATAATCTGTCGAAAATGAAACGTGATACAAACGGATTAAATTAAGACGTCAACATTACATCAATCAATTATTTAACTAATGTTTTCTGTGGTGCTCACCTGGAATTTTAATTATTTCGTCTGAATACTGTGGATCCGACAGTTGGTCTTGCTTGTAAAACTGGAGACATGGCGGCTCAGTGATCTGAACTCTTGACCAGTCGATCATTTCAGTGTAAGTTGTGCTGCTACAGTTGATGTGGGGTTGGTGGTTGGGACCACGAAATTGCCGACTTTGGCTTCGATTGTGGGTTCTCGACACTATTGGTATTTTTGCGCCATGCCACAATCTTGAAATTCGTCGCATATATTTTCTGCGAATGCACTGCGTTTGACTTTTTAATTATGCTGAAGAAACAACGCGTATTCCACCACATTTCGTTTTGTTGGTAATTTTGTTCTGTCCAAGTCGCACTTACGGAAATGTATTTTGTTTAAATCGAGTATTTTTGCACGTTTCATGCGAACTAAAGCTCGATTTTATTGATCACTGATAAATACCGATTTACTTTTTGATATGAAGTGACCGCTACAGCCGCCTTAAATCCGAAATCTTAAATCTTAAATCCGAATTTCTGATTTCGAAAATTAAAAAAAATTTATTATGATCCAAAGTGTTATTCTTTGCAAAATAGGTCGGAAGTGCTCATAAAATCCATTTTTTCGATTTCACTTCTTCCCATAATTATACTGATTTTTTCAAAGGTATAATTTTTTGGACTTTTTGGAGCAGGATAATATGATAAGAACGAAGATCGCTTGTGTAATCAGTCGAAAAAAAAAATTTGAGGTAAAAAAAACATCAGAAAATATTTGGATAACACCAACAAACACACAGATATAAAATCTTCCGGATCGAACAAGAAACACCGAAGATATAACGAAAAAACCAAAATAGCACCATAGGGACCAGTGGAGATGATATCCCGGAAACCCCAATTATGGACGACAGTGTTGAAGTTCCGCTGCCCGATTATAACGAAGTCTTAACAGCTATAGCTCGGCTTAAAAACAACAAAGCCGCAGGAGCCGATGGCCTACCGGCTGAGCTGTTTAAGACCGGTGGCGAAGCTCTGTTTAAATGCATTCACAGACTTCTATGCAGAATATGGTCGGAAGAATGCATTCCAGATGATTGGAACCTCAGTGTGCTCTGCCCAATCCACAAGAAAGGCGATCCCACCATTTGCGCCAACTACCGTGGGATTAGCCTTCTTAATATCGCATATAAGGTCCTGTCGAGCGTATTGTGTGAAAGACTAAAGCCCATCGTCAACCAACTGATTGGACCTTATCAGTGTGGCTTTAGACCTGGAAAGTCCACCATTGACCAGATCTTCACGCTCCGACAAATCTTGGAAAAGACCCTCGAAAAACAAATCGACACACACCATCTTTTTGTCGATTTCAAAGCCGCCTTCGACAGTCCAATAAGGAGTCACCTATATGCCATCATGTCTGAATTTGGTATTCCTGCGAAGCTAATACGTCTTTGCAGGATGACACTGAACAACACCAGAAGTGCAGTGAAAATCGGGAAGGACCTCTCCCTTCCGTTCGATACCAAGCGAGGTTTCAGACAAGGTGATTCCTTATCGTGCGACTTCTTTAATATAGTAATGGAGAAGATCATCCAAGCTGCTGACCTGAGACGCAGCGGCACAATTTTCTATAAGAGTGTTATACTGCTGGCGTATGCAGATGATATTGACATCATTGGCCACAATACGCGCGAAGTCAGTGCAGCATTCTCCAGGCTAGAAAAAGAGTCGAGTCGAATGGGTCTTGAAGTGAACGCAGATAAAACGAAGTATCTTGTGTCAACAAACAAACAGTCCCAGCGTCTTGGAAACCACGTCACTGTTGATAACACCTCCTTTGAGGTAGTGAAGGACTTTGTACACCTGGTATCCAGCATTAACTCCTCCAACGATATCAGTATTGAGATTAAACGAAGGATAACTCTTGCCAACAGGTGTTACTTTGGTCTCAGTAGGCAATTGAGAAGCAGAGCTCCTTCTCGACGAACAAAACTGACGCTCTATAAGTCAATAATCATGCCCGTCCTACTATACGCATCACAAACCTGGACGATGAGCAGCTCCGATGAAAGGACTTTGGGAGCGTTCGAGAGAAAAATCCTTCGCAAGATCTATGGTCCAATCTGCGTCAATGGCGAGTACCGAAAACGATGGAACCACGAGCTGTATGAGCTATATGCCGAAATCGATATAGTCAAGCGTATTAAAATAGAGCGGCTTCGCTAGCTAGGTCATGTTGAGAGAATGAACGACGAAGCTCCAGCGAAAAAAATATTGGATTCGGTACCCAGCGGTGGCCAACGCAGACGAGGAAGACCGCATCTCCGTTGGAAAGACCAGGCATTGGATAACCTGACAACGCTTGGAATTTCCAACTGGCGCCAGCAAGCACACGACAAAAGAGGCTGACGCAAATTCTTAGACGAGGCCAAAACCGACCAACGGTTGTAAGAGCCATCTAAACAAAAACAAACAAACAAACCATAGGGACCACTTTAAAAAAAAAAATTTTTTCGAAAATGTCTTTCAAATATCTAACGATTGAGGCGGGGTCAAAATAGGTTTATTTTTCTGCCATACAAGGTGATACGGTCTAATGTACATATAATTTAGAACAAATATATGTTTGGCAATATGAATTATTATTATAATAAACCCAACCCATATGTAATTCTTCCATTCTCTTTCATTGCTAATTTGAGCCAACTCTTGTTTGAAAAGCATAAAAGCATTTATGAAGGTTCATACGTTCTTGAGAGCATCGACGGAGTTAATTTAACTATTTTTAACAAAATATAAAAAAAACAAAAAACAATACATAAAAATAGAATAAGAAAGATGTAATTATGGTTATTATATGTATATTAAAAAAATAAACAAGCTACCTTGTCTAGTAGTTTTGGAAGTGAAACATCTTTGGCGGCGAGTAAAATTTCAAGGTCTCTTATTCGTGACGCTTGGCTAACGTTTTCAATAAATATGAAAATTTTCAAAAATGTTAGTGTCGCAAGCGGGAATTGAACCCGGACTTTGTCAACTATGAGTCGGAAGCGCTACCATTGCGACACATAGGTACATTATAAACAGGCAAACAATATGAAATTAATATTGAACGGGTTTTGGTCCGTATCAAGTATATCACAGACACAAACTATGTCTTTTAATTTTCATCCTAAAAGTATGCACGGAAAATTTATTTCTTTAAGCTTCGAACGGAAATATTTAGGCATATAATTCCACACTTTTTGTGTGGAGAATCACTTAGAGGAAAATTATACTGCCTGTTCGCTGCATACTGAGATTAAAGGTTAATTTGAAAGAGCATATCAAAACGTTGGTACATTGGTCGTTATCATAAACTTGACAGATGATTGACAACATGCAAAACAGTTAATACAATAAAAAACTAAAAACAAAAGTGTTAAAAATGTAATAATTAAGACTGGCTAAACTTTTTTGCCATGCCAAAAAACGTTCCGAAGCTAAGAAAAGTAGCTAAAAATCGAGTATAGCGGGTTCGTAAGCATAAACACCGAATTAGAGCTTTTAAGAATGCAGCCGCAGCTGGTTCTGCAACTAATGATGAAGGTATGGTGATTGCAACATCGGCTGAGTTCCAAAATACATTTTTACGAAGCATCAGTGTGTTTTTCTTTGGATTGGTGCATAATAGATTCACTAAAACTGAGCAACTAAAGCGTACTTAATAAAAGCAATCCAGTTGTACAGTTTTGGTGAATCTGCAGAGAACCAATCCTTAGAAAACCACATTCCGATGCTTTGTAAAAATGCATTTTGTAACTCAGCATTCATCTCAACAAAATTTTAAGTAAAGTTGAGTAAACATTCGAAAGCAGCTAAAACACCAACTGAACGCGACGTAAACAGGGACCGAAAATAACTGTTATTTCACAATTTTCAAATGAAAGAGACGTAATGAAAAAATTTTCGAAGGACTTTTTTAAATATACCATTATTTTACAAATGTCCTCAGCCTCACGAATAGTAAGTGCCTTTTAAATTTTCGACTGATTCTTTAAAAGTTAAAAGTAAACTGCTATTTTTTGCTTTTTATTTTTTCGGGAAAAAATAACGGTTACATTTGACTTTTATTTTATCGTTCCAAAACAACAGTTATTTTGTGGCTTGACAGATTGAACTGTTGACACCATGTGTAAAATATCTCATCGATGAGATGAAAATAATGGTATCAATAGTTTTTTAGTTGGTAAAATGACCTTTGAAAATATACAAATTGCCTCATATTTTTGACCGAACAACTAAACGGCAGAAAATAACCGTTATTTTGACCGATAAAATAGAAGTCAAAAGTAACTGTTATTTTTCCCGAAAAAATATAAGGCACAAAATAACTTTTATTTTTGTCTGAAAAAATTAAAGTTAAAATTTCACACTAAAATCTCTCTTATTTTTTACTGTTTAAGAAGTTTCATGTATGCCACGTGTACTTGCTACACGCGCGTTTTTTTTTTTTAAAGCTGGCATTTTTTTAGGATTAAAGTTAAGTTAATAAAACCAACGAGAAAATAAGCTTTAATACTTATATTTCTTAAAAACAAGAAAACACTAATTAAAAAAAATTAGATGCTTAATTTTTTTAACCTCAAAATCGGCTATTTTTAAGTTAGGAAATATTTGGTATTTTAGGGTTAAAATTCAGTAATACGAAGTTTATTTGTTTTTTTAATAAACATTTTTAGCATTATAATAAAATATAGTACTTGTGCCTCTTTCAAAATTCCAACGCTCCTTTGGTAATATATAATTTGGCGAGGTAATATATAAGTAAACGTGCGCCAGACAGCCTAATTTGCGATATCAGCCAGCCACGCGCATGCAGGTGTAACACGATCCTCGCAGCCACGGTCACCTCAGCATGAGAACGTCGCTGAAGCGACGTCGGCAATTCAACCTGTGGGAAGCGCATCGTCAGCGAATTAGGTTAAGACAAATTATCAAATAGTTTAGCTGGTAGCTAAAATAAGAATTTGCATTCACTCTTCTTTTGTCACTTGTATTTAATGGTAATAAAATTATTTAATTTTAACTCTTGAAGTTTTGCTTATTTCCAGAAGAGGACAAGGAGCCAGTGGCCGGCTCCCAACTTTAATTTTTTCGAGTGTGCTAAGGCAACTGACTCGTTAACTGGCGCCCGAGCAGGGACCCACTTCAAATGTGGGTTCCTGGAAAAAGACTCCCTTAAATGTGGGATCCTTTTGCAACACTGACCTTAGAACAGCTGAACCTTTGCAACATCCCTGTGATAGGTGAACAAACAAGTTACGGTAAAATTTCATAAAATAAAAAATAGCTTGTGTTGCAAAACTTCCCCCCACCCGTGGTAAGAGGTTTTGCAACACAGGTAACATCAGGAAAACGTAGAGATTCCCCCCACCAGTGGTAAGGGTCTCTAATTAGTTTCCTCGATGAATAAAAAAACTCGTGCTATAAAGCTTCCCCCCACCCGAGGTAAGGAGCTTTGTAGACACGGGAACATCAATAAAACCTTGAGATTCCCCCCACCAGTGGTAAGGATCTCAAATCAGTTTCCTTGATGAGTAAATTAAAAATACACTCAAAAATTTGACGATGAAAAAAAAAAAACTAGCTGCACTCCAGCTTAATAAAATAAAAAGTTCAATCACTTTCTGCTTGTAAACATAAGAACACTAGCAGAGATCACGAAAGGAACTTGCAAAGGCCAGCTGGGGTAGTTGCAACATTTATATTGGCTGGAGGACATCGCGCACCTATACACCTAGGCCGGTGCTCCTCCACGATTCGGCCAATTGGTTAACGGGTTTGTGATCCTGCAATATATTTTTCAGTGTTCACATGGGAACACACTGAAGATTGCTTATGGTCCAAATCTCCGTTGTGAAGCAAGTCATGCCTTAGTAGGTTGCCTGCAATCTAATTGCAGACGATTAAACCGGATCACATGACCCTTCCTTGACCACATTTGAAGATGTGTGTTTGTGGCACATGTCACCGTTCCCATAAGAACACGGTACAAATTCAAAAAATTAATTAATTTTTATGTTTTTTTTTTTCATTACAGGATTATTTAAAAGCGTAAGAAGACCGAAATTATTGTGCAAAGAAACAAACAAAAAATTGTGTGCGAAAATAAAATCATAAAAAATTATCATAAATAAAAAACTGTGCAAAATTATCTAAAAAATCTATAAAAAATTGTGCAAAAACATTAAGAAAAAATTGTGAAAAAAATTAATAAAATTTTCCTAAAAAAATAAAAATCCTAAAAGACTTGTGCAAAAAAAAAAAAAAAAAAAAAAAACAAAAGGAAAATTATATAAAATTCTTGAAAAAACTTTTTGAAAAATTGTGCGATATATAAGAATAAATAAAAAATCTGAATTTGTGTGCAAATTAGAAAGAATCCCTTAAGATTGTGCAAAAAAAAAAAACAAAATAAGAAAAAAAACACAAAAATCTTTTTTTTTAAAAAAATAATAAAGTATTCAAAAGTAAAGAAAAATTGGAAATAGTAAAAAAAAATTTTACTACTGTGCTTGTGATTGTTGCAATTAAATTGGTTGCGATTAATAAAATTCAAGAAGACTAGCGTTTACAAGAAGACTAGGAGCGGACTCTCAACAAAATAAACGGTGAGTGATTTATTGACCATTTTCCTCAAAAAACATTTTAAAATATTTTTGTGCCATGGACGCCCTTACTACAAAGGTTAATGAATTAAATGGGGGTATCAATGCTCTACTAGAGCAAATTAGAAGAATCGAAACGCGCTAGGGAGGAATAGAAAACCACGGGATTGGTTTAGAACAGGAAATTCGAAGAATCGAAGGACGAGTTGGGCAGGTAGAAATAGGCTCAGAGGCGGTTCAGCCTTTGAGACCATCCGTTATAGTTTCACGTGGGCCATTGGATGAGCAGGAGTTAAGAGAGATAGGTAGACTCCCCAACTGCGTCAGGGAACTTCAAGTGTTCGAAGGCAATCCTTCACAGTACATCTCTTGGGTCCACAATGTGGAAACAATTCTGAAGGACTATGCGATTGTTAGGGAAAAACCATTGTATCGATCGATATTGCAGCATATCAGACAAAAGATTCGTGGCAGCGCTGATTCAGCTTTGGTTTCATATAATATTTTGGATGGTGATTGGTCCGAAATCAAAAGGGTTCTGTCCCTTCATTACGCTGATAAGCGAGACATCCGGACTTTGGAGCACGAACTGAATCAGTTGGTGCAGAAGGGATCGAAGCTTGATGAATTCTACGCCACAGTGAATCATCAGCTTTCATTAATAATGAACAAAATAAGGTGCGATTTCTACTCGCAGGAAACCGTAGATGTCCTGACCGAAACATACAGGAATAGAGCTCTAGACGTTTTTATTCGAGGTCTAGATGCCGATTTGTCGCGGATGCTGATAGTGCAGAGACCTCGAACTCTGCCCGAAGCGTATTCTTCCTGTCTGGATATGCAGAACCTAACTCTAAGAAATAAAATCATCCACATGAATACTCCAAATAGAGTGGTAGTTCCCGTAAGTAGCTTGACTCGTGGAGAACAGCGTCCACCCCTTCCCCCTAGACCACGATTAAACAACAATTGGGGAAATAGGCATAATAACAATAAATTTCGGGGAAATTACAGGGGATACGCGCCGCATGCAAATCGATCATTTGCACCTAAGCCTGTCGAAAGAATGGAAGTCGATGCATCTATTCAGACAAAACAGGTCAACTACATGAACCGGCCCTCGAACAATAATGTGTTCAAAAGAGAAGCCTCCTCCACCTCAGGGGCAATACCGAAGCAGCCAAGGCTTCACAACCTGCAGACGGGAAAAAGTGAAAACGAATATCAGGGTTTAGAGGCAGAAGAATCAAATTTTATGTCAGACGGCCCACCAGCATTTTTTGTATGAAAGAAAATATTTTAAGTAGTCTCCCTAGTTCTAGTATACCGTACCTCAATTGCCAGATAGGAAATAGTAAGCCACTGTCATTTTTAATTGATACTGGGGCGAATAAAAACTTCGTCAGTACTAGCTTATCAGCTGGTTCAACCCCAGTAGATCCCTCTTTCTCTGTTAACACTGCAGCAGGGCCTATATATATCACCAAAAAAGTTTCTGGTAGGTTTTTCCAAAATGTGGGCAGTGATGCTTTAATAACGATCTATGTGCTCCCAGGACTCGATTCGTTTGACGGTATAATAGGTGATGATACCTTAAAACAACTCGAGGCCGTTATTGATAGGAAAAACCACACACTTACAATACAAAATAACATTAAAATACCCCTGAAAAATATGGAAGTTGGTGGCATCCACCACCTTGAAATTGCTGGTGCACCGAAGGAAGCATTGACCGCTATCAACTCTTTGATTGGCAAATATCCGGAGTTGTTTCAGCCATTAGATGCTGGAACAGACATCAAAACCGCTGTTAAAGCGGAAATAAAAACAACAACTTCGGAACCCATATATACCAAATCGTATCCTTACCCTGTTAATATGAGGGATGAGGTGGAAAGACAGATTTCTGAATTACTCGAGGAAGGCATAATTCGTCCATCAAAGAGCCCATATAATTCTCCAATATGGGTTGTTCCGAAAAAACCCAAGCCTTCTGGGGAGAAACAATATAGGATGGTCATAGATTTCAAACGATTAAATGCTGTTACAGTGTCTGACGCATATCCAATTCCAGACATAAACGCAACTTTAGCGAGCCTAGGCTATGGTAAATATTTTACAACAATCCAGATCTCGATGAAGGAATCGGATATACCAAAAACCGCATTCTCAACTGTGAATGGGAAGTATGAATTTATGAGACTTCCGTTCGGGTTGAAAAATGCTCCCGCCATATTCCAGAGGATGATTGACGATGTACTGAAGGAGTACATAGGAAAAATTTGCTATGTGTACATCGACGATATAATCGTCTTTGGTAAGGATATGAAAGAGCATCTGAGGAATGTCGACACTGTGTTCAGAAGACTATCTGAATCTAACCTACGCGTTAATATGGAAAAAACCAAGTTTATGAGGACAGAGGTAGAATTTCTTGGATATGTGATCACATCAGATGGCATTAAACCTGATTCTTTAAAGGTTAGGGCAATTGAAGTTATTCCACCACCACAAACGTTGAAAGAATTGAAAAGTTTTTTAGGGATGACCTCATACTACCGTTGATTTATTCGTGACTACGCTAAGGTCGCAAAACCTTTAACAAACCTCACCAGAGGTGAAAATGCACAGGTGAAAATGCACAGGCCAATCAGTCAAGAAATATACGAATTAAATAAGACCAAGATGGTTTAAAGGCATTTGATGACCTAAAAAAATTGTTGATTTCATCGGATATCCTTGCATTTCCTGATTTCGGAAAAACGTTCAATTTAACTACGGATGCGTCGAATTATGCCATTGGAGGAGTACTATCTCAAGGTGAGCCAGGAAAAGATCGACCTATTGCTTTTATATCACGATCGCTTAGCAAAACGGAAGAAAATTACGCCACAAACGAAAAGGAAATGCTGGCCATAGTTTGGGCATTGGATAACTTGAGATCTTATTTATATGGGGCAAAAAAGGTAGGAATTTTTACAGATCACCAACCTCTCATTTTTGCGTTAGCAAGTAGAAATAACAACGCAAAGTTGAAGAGATGGAAAGCTAGAATCGAGGAGTATAACCACGAATTGGTTTACACTCCTGGTAAATACAATTCTGTGGCTGATGCTCTATCAAGATTGCAGTGTCAGGTAAACCATATAACGAATTCTCCAGTTTCCAATGATGATTCCGCAACCGAAACAGCTAGCGAAGGAGGCGATAATTCAAGAGTCGCAACGGCAGGTGGTGAAATAGATTCGACGACGGAAACAGCAAGTGAAATAGGGACTGTACATATTGCAGCTCAAGACGCATCAGATTTAATTCCTCACGTAGAAGTTCCATTAAATGTTTTCCGGAACCAACTTATAATCCAAGAAGAAAATGGGACCATCGTAACTGAAAATCCACATCCTGGTTTTATGCGACATTATGTTGCTGTAGCAGTTGTAGAAAAGGACATACTTACCCAGATATTAAAGGAACGCCTTAAGCCTTCGGTCATCAATGGAATTAAGATCCCGGAAAATCGTATACAGCTACTTCAAGATGTTTACCTTGAACATTTCCTACTTTACAGAATCAGGGTAACCCAGAGGGTGGTTGAAGATGTCACTAGACAGGATAGAATTTGTGAAATCATCGAGAACGAACACAGAAGAGCTCACCGCAATCCGCGGGAAAATATACTACTTTACCAAAATGACGAGCCGGATCAAGAGAATCACTACTGCATGCGAAGTTTGTCTTATGAATAAATACGACAGACACCCTCCAGTACCACCACTTAAGAACACACCAGTTCCAAGCTATCCTTCTGAAATAATTCACATTGATATTTTTGAGATACAGGGCCATAAATTCTTATCTTGCATAGATAAATTTTCTAAATTTGCGAAGCTATTCCATATAAAAAATAAATCTTCCACTACACTACGTGCTAAACTTGCAAAGGTTCTTCACTATTTTACAACACCAAAAATGATAAATACAGACAATGAGAGAGGGTTCATGAGTCCATTGGTATCTAATTATATAAGGGGCCTAGGTATAGAACTCTATCAAACTCCTGTACAAAGGAGTGAGGTGAATGGCCAGGTCGAAAAATTCCATTCAACTCTTATAGAAATATATCGTTGTATTCGCAAAGAAATTAGAGAAACTCGTCCAAAAGAACTGTTATATATCGCTGTTGACCGTTATAACAACACGATACACTCAGTAACGAAGAGAAAGCCAAGCGACATTTTCTTTAACCGAACGCAAAGGATAAACTACCAACAACTGAGCGATTTTCGTGTAAGGGTTCACAAAGAGATTAGGGATCAAATAAGAAAAAACCAAGAGACAAGAATTATCCGAGTTAATAAAAAAAGGAAAAGTGAAAGAAAGTTTCAAGAAGGTGAAGTTATATACGTGAGGGACAAACAAATTAAGGGGAAACAAAAGCCGCTTTACAAAAAGGAAAAAATCAGAAAAGATAATAGGGTAACAGTAGAGACTGACAACGGCAGGAAAATCCATAAGGCACAACTGAAAAATACTGGCACTCAATAGAAGAGTAAAATGGCACAAAATATGCTAGAAAAAGACGAAGTCTTTAAATCACAACCAACAAAATTTAAAAGGCACAAGGGTAATAAATTTGAGCACAATGAAGCACAAAATATTACAAACAATTTAATAAAAGCACAAAATGCTGTATTAAAAATATAAAAGCACAAAATATTACAAATATTAAATTGAAAGCACAAAATGTTACAAATATTAAATTTAAAGCACAAAATATTACAAATATTCAATTGAAAGCACAAAATACTATATTAAATTGAAAGCACAAAATGTTACAAATATTAAATTTAAAGCACAAAATACAATATTAAAAATATGAAAGCACAAAAATGTTAGAAATATTAAATTGAAAGCACAAAATATTAACACGCTTGAATAAACTTACTTACTTACTTAGGTGGCCATGACAACCCGTTGACGGGTTACGGCCGACTTCATCAGTTCTCGCCAGGCGTCTCTGCTTCGCGCGCGCCGTCTCCAATCTCTTTCACCAAGCGCGGTAAGGGCTTCCTCGGCCTGGTCAATCCATCGGAGGCATGGTCTTCTTCTTCGTCGTCGACCCTCGGCTTTCGCCTCAAACAACTTTTTCGCTGGAGCTTCTTCATCTATACGAAAGACATGACCCAGCCAACGTAGTCGCTGAACTGTTATACGCTGGACTATGTCAATGTCGTCGTAGAGCTCGTACAGGTCGTGGTTCATTCGAATGCGATAGTCGTCGCCAACTCGAACAGGACCAAAGATTTTGCGAAGAACTTTCCTCTCGAACACTCCAAGAGCGGTTGCATCTGTTTGCGATACCACCCATGCCTCAGCGCCATAGAGAAGCACAGGTATGATGAGCGTCTTTTAGAGTGTTAGTTTTGTCGATCGAGAGAGGGCTCTGGAACCTAATTGCTTACTTAGCCCGTAGTAGCACCTATTAGCAATTGTTGTTCTTCGCTTTATCTCCAGGCTGACATTGTTGTTGCTGTTTACGGCGGTGCCAATGTAAGTAAACTCCTTGACAACTTCAAAGTTATATTTGCCTGCTGTAACATGGGAGCCTAGACGCCGCACTTCCTTATTTGCAGACAGCATATACTTTGTTTTTCCCTCGTTCACCGTCAGACCCACTTTGGCTGATTCCTTTTCGATAGCGGCGAAAGCAGCGGTTACATCTCTCTTGGTTCTGCCGATGATATCGATATCATCAGCATACGCAAGGAGCTGTACACTAGACCGTATCACCTTGTATGGAAGAAAAATAAACCTATTTTGACACCGACTCAATCGCTAGACATTTAAGAGACATTTTCAAAAAAAAATTTTGTTTTTTTTTTTAAGTGGTCCCTATGGTGCTATTTTGATTTTTTCGTTATATCTTTGGTGTTTTTCATTCGATCCGGAAAAAAATTTATGTGTGTGCTTGTTGATGTAATGCAAACATATTTGCATTTTTTTTTCCCTCAAATGATTTTTTTTTCGACTAATTGCACAATCTATCTCAGTTCCTACTATGTCATCATGTTACAAAAATACCAAAAAACGAAAGCTCACAAAAAATCATTATAACCATGGGAACAAATGAAATCGAAAAAATGCATTTTATAAGCACTTCCGACCAATTATATGCAAAGAATAACACTTTAATATCAATAAATGAAACGAAAAATTAGTCAACTGAACTTTGTTTGCGGCATGTACTTACGGGCAACCTATAAATAGAAATATGCAATGAAATATGTAACGAAAACGAGATATACAAAATTAATTTCATTATAAGCAAACGAAAAAACTCATTTATCGAGCACGAAAAAGCTTATGTTCGTGTAATGCAATTAAATTTAGCTTTAACAAGAACAAATAAAATTTACCGCAAACAATTTTAAGTTTCCAAAACACTTTGTCAAACGCTGCAAACTTAATTCTTATGCTGTAAAAGGCCTCCAAACGTTTTATTTCTCTGCGTGTACTTAGTGTGCAAAACCACAAATCGCCGCTGTTCAAAGACTTCTTTTGGCACGTTTTTTTTTATTTTGTTCGAAATTGCCAGTTCCAAACTGCAATTGTGGATTTTTTGCAGAAAAACAATTACAATTTAGACAATTTAGTAGCGATCAGTTGTGATGGTATAGTCACAAACACTGGCTACAAAGGGGGTGCCATAACGTATTTGGAATTGTATTTGCGCAGACCATTGCAATGGTTCATCTGTCTGTTCCATTTCAACGAGCTACCATTTACTGCTCTGCTTAGAACATGGCTTGGAAAACAGAAGGGTCCTGGGCTGTAGCCAGGAGATATCGGTGTTGGAATAAATTGCTGCATGGATTTTCCTGTATGTTTGAAATTGAATTTCAATAACATTCTGTTTGTATAATTTTTATTTATGCTTTGTTTATGTTTTTTCTTAGCCGCTACCGAATTTCGAGCCAATATCAATGGGTGAAATGCCTTCAAACATTGATACGTGGCTAATACGAAGCGATCAAAGTTACTTATACCGCATGGTTCTTGCGGTTGATAGTGGCCACTGTGGTAAGAATTTAGCCAGCGAACAGCCCGGTGCTACCAGTACAGCGCGATGGCTTACAACAGCATCTCGCATCTTGCGCTGGTACGTAACGCAAGCGCAGCCGTCCCAGAAATTAAGAGATCTTCCTATGTTCGTGGTCAGAGTGTATGCGCCATTTTGGTTTTTAGTCAAAAGCCAGCCACTTGCCATTCATGGCAGCCGCAATGTCTTTAAGTACATTTCATGGATACGTGATTTGCCGAACTACGTTCAGTTAGCCATCAAACCAACCATCGAAAGCAATGCCTATTATTTTCACCATGAAAATATATTACTTTCTATGATAACTGATCCGGATGCAACGGTGCGTGCAGATGGATACAGCAAAATTTTGCAAGCACGTTTAAACGCGCCAGGTCGAATTCGGCAATTTCGTGGGCCCAAGCACCAACCCTACATCAACTACAGCAGCGACATTTACACCGAAATGATTGATTGGACACAATTTGAGATCACTGAGCCACCATGCCTTCAATTTCACACCCAAGACCAACTGTCTGATATGCAATATTCTGATCAATTGATTAAAATTCCAGGTACGCACTGCAATACACTTTTATACTTGTATAATAAATTAATCTATGCGTATTTAACTTTAAAATCTAAATCGTATATTTCATGTTATATTTTCAACAGATTATCTTTGCCACTCGCAAAACACGGAGCGTTTCGTTCAAATTGTGCACCAGTCAGCTACAGCAGTCACTGACGAAAATCGTTTGGGGCACATTTTCGCGAAGCTTGATAGTTGCGAGCGCTACAGCTACCTTGAATCTCGAAAAGATTTGGAAGATTAAAAAACAATTTTTTATGATATTAAAGTGTTATTATTTGCATATAATAGGTCGGAAGTGCTTCTAAAATGCATTTTTTCGATTTCATTTGTTCCCATGGTTATAATGATTTTTTGTAAGCTTTCATTTTTTGGTATTTTTGTAACATGATGACATAGTAGGAACTGAGATAGATTGTGCAATAAGTCTAAAAAAAAAACATTTGAGGAAAAAAAAAATGCAAATTTATTTGCATTACATCAATAAGCACACACATAAATTTTTTTCCGGATCGGATGAAAAACACCAAAGATATAACGAAAAAATCAAAATAGCACCATAGGGACCACTTAAAAAAAAAAAAAAAATTTTTTTTTGAAAATGTCTTTTGAATGTCTAGCGATTGAGTCGGTGTCAAAAAGAGGTTAGTTTTGATGATACGCTCTACTGTACACCTTTGTAGAAAATGGTACCATTTCGATGTACACCTGCCTTTCGTAGAATCCCCTCCATGATGATATTGAAGAGATCGCATGATAGCGGGTCGCCTTGTCTGAAACCTCGTTCGGTATTGAAGGTTTCGGAGAGGTCATTTCCTACCTTGACGGAGCTGCATGTATTGCTCAACGTCATCTTGCAGAACCTTATCAACTTTGCAGGTATACCGAACTCAGACATTGTTGCGTACAGGCAATCCCGAATCGGGCTATCGAACGCAGCTTTGTAATCAACAAAGAGATGATGGGTGTCGATTTGGTTTTCGTGGGTTTTCTCCAGGATTTGGCGTAGTGTAAAAATCTGGTCTATGGTGGACTTGCCAGGACGAAAGCCACACTGATAAGGTCCAATCAGTGTTTTGGTATGCGGCTTCAATCTTTCACACAATACGCTCGAAAGAACCTTATATGCGATGGAAATAAGACTGATACCTCGGTAGTTGGCGCAGATTGTCGGGTCTCCTTTCTTAAGTATAGGACAAAGCACACTGAGATTCCAATCGTCGGGCATGCTTTCCGCTAGCCATATTTTGCTGATGAGTTGATGCATGCACCTTATCAATTCACCGCCGCCGGTTTTAAACAATTCAGCAGCCAGGCCGTCAGCACCTGCGGCTTTGTTGTTTTTGAGTCGCTGGATAGCAACTTTAACCTCGTCATGGCTATATGGTGGAATTTCCACTCCATCATCGTCGATTGGTGGTGTCAGACTGCATTCTCCAAGGGCGGAATTGTTGGTATCGTCGCCTGCAAGCAGATTGGAAAAATGCTGTCTCCATAATCTCAATGCGCACTGTGTATCTGTAACTATATCACCATGCTCATCTCTACAAGTGGATGCTCCGGGCTTGAAACCTTGGGTTAGACGCTTAACGTGCTGGTAGAATTTTCAAGCATCCTTCTTGCCCTGGTACACCTCAATTTTTTCTCGCTCACGCATTTCTTGCTCTCTTTTCTTACGTCTGAAAAGGCATCTCTCTTCCTTCCTCTTATCGCAATAGTTTTCGTGCATGGCTCGCGTTGCAGCTGACTGCAGTGTCTTTTTATATGCAGCGTATTTTGCTGCTGTCGCGTCGTGACACTCCTGGTCATACCATTGGTTGCGAGGTTGAGGGTGCCGAAAACCAATGACTTCTTCAGCAGCAGTGCGCATGGAGTGGGATATATGCGCCCAAAGTCCGCCAGCGTCATCGAGGCAAGAGTAAGGTTGGTTGAGCTTAACCGAGAGTTGAGCGGAGTAGGCCTCGGCGGTCCGTTGTGATAGCAGCTTATCGACATCAAGCTTTCGTTGCACACCTGTGCGTACATTCTTCGCATTGCACAATCGCATGCGGATCTTGGCTGCAACAAGATAATGGTCGGAGTCAATATTGACCCCCCGAAATGTGTGCATATCCAGTACACTTGAAGCGTGCCTTCCGTCGATCACAACATGATCAATTTGGTTTCGCGTTTTTTGATCCGGGGACAGCCAGGTTGCCTTTTGGATATCGGGGTGTTGGAATCTGGTGCTACTAACTACCATGTTTCGCGCCGCGGCGAAGTCGATCAGTCTTAGACCGTTATTCGAAGTGGTCTCGTGGAGACTGAACTGACCGACAGTGGAGCCAAAGATGCCTTCTTTTCTGACCTTCGCGTTAAAATCGCCGAGAACTATTTTTACGTCATGGGCCGGGCAGCGATCATACACGTCCTCTAGGCTCGCGTAGAAGGTGTCCTTGACAGCATCGTCCTTTTCCTCCGTCGGGGCATGTGCGCAAATTAGGCTGATGTAGAAGAATTTCGCCTTGACGCGGATTGTCGCCAGCCTTTCGTTCACAGGTGTGAACCGGGAAACAAGTTGGCGTAGTTTCCGACTTATGACGAATCCGTATCCAAATTCGCGCTTCTCCGCATGGCAGCTGTAGTAGATATCGCAGTCTGCTCTCTTAGAGCAGCCTTGTCCTTTCCATCGCATCTCCTGGATGGCGGTGATGTCAGCCTTTATTTTTTTGAGGGCTTCCACCAGTTGGACAGTGGCACCTTTCCTATATAGGGTCCGGACATTCCAGGTGCATATCCGTAAATCATTATCCGTTTTCGTTTGCGGTGGTCGTCAACGTAGTGGGGGTTCATATCCGAGGCTGATTTTGTTTTCATTGGGAAGTTATAATGTGGTTGGGACCCAAACCCTACGCACATTCCATTTTTAAGGTCTTGAAGGGACCCCTCAAGTTGATAGTCTAGAGGAGACCTCGCCGCTCAAATCGACTTGAGACGATTTCGACATGGATAATGCTGGCCTCGCCAAGTTGAGACGTTCAGACACGTTGCCATGTGAAGATCGCCCCCTTGTCTCCCACGCTTGAATAAAAGTTTTTAGAAATTAAGCATTTATATGTAAATCCTAGTTTATCTTAACTTACCTAATTATTTATTTTAAGAATTGAAATATTTGGAGAAATTCACAGGTTTCATAAAGGTCAAAACCTTGATCTTAATTGGAAAAATTTCAATCTGCCGATTAAACTCAATAATAAAAAAACCAAGCTTATATTGCAAACAATAGACCAAGAAAAGCCTGTGAATATGTCAAAAATACTCCTTAAATAGGATTAAAACAAAATATAATTTAATAATGGTATGAAGTTTGATATAAATCTTTATCTTTTGACTGTTGTAAGATAGATTTCTCTTAGTATCCGGAGTTTCCGGCTTCAACATCTACAGCTACAATTCTCCCTTGGTGGCAATTGAGCATGGGCGTGGCTGGATCGTTAACGGACACTTCAACCTTATTCACATGATTGACCTCGACTACTTCAACACTGCCTTGATGAAATTAACTAAGTCAGCGCATTATGAGGTGAAAAACGAAGCTATCAGATCAGTACTACTATTCCATCTTAACCAAACTGGGTTGCGTCTTGACGAATTGCAGACGACAAAAACTAGAAGGGCACGCTCAATTAATTGGATAGGCTCTGCGTGGAAATGGTTAGCTGGCTCACCAGACGCCATAGACTGGGACAACATCTTAAGCAGTCAGAATGAGATCATTACCAATAATAACCAACAATATCTGGTGAACGAAAAAATCTTCAACTCCACTCGTGAGGCAATTGGGAAGGCTAACGAAATGATGGCTCACATAAATGCTATTAGTAAAAACGTAAGCGAAGAAAATCTGGAGCTGCTGGATATAAGTAAGGTACTAAGCCTGAAGGAACAGGCGAAAACTGGTATCGTCAACACGAATCTACTAGATCGAGAGGAAATCAACCGATTAATTATTGAAGAGGCCTCATTACCATACCAAAATGTCATCGAAGCTATTGAATATGGGTCAGCATCGGTCTACTCTAATGGAACAATGCTCTTGTATGTGCTGTTAATGCCTAAGGTAAAATGGGAAAGCTATCGCATGTTAATAACGCGAGCAGCTATACTAAATGGGCAACACGTTGATCTAAGTTACAAAAAAATCCTAATAAACCAACAGGAAATATTTGGCCTGAAAGAAGATTGTCCTTCCATAAGCAACACATCAATCTGCTCTACAAAATCCTTAAATAAACTCTCTGAAGACGGATGCTTGGCAAGACTATTGAGGCGGTGATGCAAGATGTCATTTTGAACCAAACAATAACAAAATAATCGAGCTGATTGACGAAACCACACTTTTCCTTACTAACTTTCAAGGGAGAATTCAAAGCGAACGTGATTCGAGGGACCTCAATGGAACATATGTCATTTTGTTAAATAACGAAACCATTTTTATAGGAAATCAGTCCTTTACCAGCAGATCAGCCAGTATGTTACAAGCATTACCACCCGCACTTGTAAATATAACGAGCAACAGTCTCAAGCTGAACTTAGACTACATTCATGGGCTCAGTATAGGAAATATCCACCATCTCCAGAAGCTTGGACGAAATTTTTGCTCATCCCTTATCGCTGATGGAGTCCTCTTGTCAATTCTTGCAGCTGTCTGCTATGTTATTTGGAGGAAACTTACTACAAGAATTAATTTTCCCAGTCTCGGCCAAACTCAAATCCAGATCAACCCAGCCAAACCAAAAAACTAGATCAAGAAGTCACCCACTCAAAAAATATACAGACGAATCTGCGGGACGCAGATTTTTAGAGGGGGGGCAGTTAACGTGCGCCAGACAGCCTAATTTGCGATATCAGCCAGCCACGCGCATGCAGGTGTAACACGATCCTCGCAGCCACGGTCACCTCAGCATGAGAACGTCGCTGAAGCGACGTCGGCAATTCAACCTGTGGGAAGCGCATCGTCAGCGAATTAGGTTAAGACAAATTATCAAATAGTTTAGCTGGTAGCTAAAATAAGAATTTGCATTCACTCTTGTTTTGTCACTTGTATTTAATGGTAATATAATTATTTAATTTTAAGTCTTGAAGTTTTGCTTATTTCCAGAAGAGGACAAGGAGCCAGTGGCCGGCTACCAACTTTAATTTTTTCGAGTGTGCTAAGGCACACTCGTTAACTTATATAACAATATTTTAACATGATACAAGAAGTACATAAATCGGCAACATGCCATTATACCGTTATTTAAACATACGACCACTATAACGTTCGTGTTCAATATTTTACAGGGTGAGGCACTATACCTCCCCTTTTATAATAAAGAAAAAACAAAATATTAAAATTATGCCTTCTGGGTGAGGCACTACACTTCCCCTTTAGTAATAATAAAAAAACTCGCAAGTAGCAGCGTACACGTGGCAGAAGTGAAACTTCTAAAATAGTAAAAAATAAGAGAGATTTAAGTGTAAAATAGAGAAAGAAAGTATCTGAAAAGAAATTCAATCAATACTAAATGGAATAATATTCTGTTTATTCAATATTTACATTCAGGGACCGTACCGGTTATGGTTTTTATCGAAAATTAATCGAAAAAATATAATATTCACATATGTCACATATGTATAATGCATAATTGTATAATGCCAGAGCTTCTTGTATCCGGTAATGGTGACATAAATCTTAAAGAGGTACATAAATTTCTCATATTCCCAAACTTACTTTTGTAATTCAAAGTCTACATATCGGTCATGTATCGATAAGAAATTTCCTCCGCCAAAGATCGAAGCTGCAGAGCCATACTCTCTCCAAAAATATCGAAAACATCCCTCTTATCAGGTTGTGAAGTGTTAACGATTGCGCTTAGAGCTTCACTGAACCTTGATGTTGAATCAGCCATTTTTGCCTTTTTAGAAGTCGTTGGTGTAGAACAGTGATGCACAGCGTTGGCAGGGCTTCCAACACAAACGCAACATTTTTGTCTAAGTATGTGTGTACAAGACAAAAATTCAACATAACAATTTGCGCATAAGATGCTTACTCCGTGAAGATCAAACGCAAACTGATTCAATGCTATCGTCGAAGAAGTTCGGCAGCTTCGCACACACGACTTGTCTGTGAAAGCCGAGGGCTCCCCGAAGCTCTTATGTGCACCTCTGGTGTAGAACTACAAAATTCTTGTGAAATGCTAATTGAATCGTCATAGTTTTCATCAAAAGTTTTTTTCTTTTCCTTTTTTTGGGATTTGGTTACAGAAGGTTTGTAGACATCGCCGTCGATTTCAGATTTATCGTAAAAAAAAATTAATTTAGAAGTTACGGAAAAATGTTCAGAAAATGTGTTTATATGATATTGATTGTCATAAAAAAAAATTAGCAATAGTTAATATGGAGATTTTGACAAATTTAAGGTGTTTTGTGGGAATAGATACACATAATAACTCGTGAAATCATACGAGTTTCCCGTTATCTCTGGGGTACCCCAAGGAAGTCACCTTGGGTCTCTTTTGTTTCTACTTTATATAAATGATTTGCCATCGGTCATAAAGCATTCTAACATATTGATGTATGCTGACGATGTCAAACTATTCCTTTATTGTAACAATGAATTCGATGGTTTATTCTTGCAAATTGACATCAACAATCTCCATAGCTGGTGTAGAATAAATCTCATGAATCTTAATATAAAAAAGTGTAAGCACATGACCTTCTCGCGAAAACCATTCTTAAAGAGTAATTTTAAAATTTGTGACTACACATTATAATCCTTAGATAGTTTTCATGATCTTGGAGTAAACATGGATCCTATTCATATAAATAATATTCGTAAAAATAAAATAGTAAATAGAGCAAATAGTACCCTAGGATTTATTAAACGTTGGGCAAAAGAGTTTAATGATCCTTTTCTAACGAAAACTTTATGAACTTCTCTAGTTCGGCCTACCTTAGAATATGCTTCAATTGTATGGTGCCCACGATACGGTTGTTTATAGCGATGACATGGAATCCGTTCAGAAAAAATTTCATTTGTTCTGCCTAAATAATCTTTACTGTAATACTTACTTCAATCTACCATCTTATGAATATCGGTTACAGATATTAAATCTTCCTACATTAAAAATAGGAGAGTAATGCTTAATGTAAGTTGGATAGTTAAGCTTTTACATGGATATGAAGAGAGTCCATATTTATTAAGTAAAATTTATTTTAATATTCCACTTCGTCCTAGTAAATCTATTGAGCTACTTTTTATGAACTTTTGTAGAACTTATTACTTGCAAAATGAACCGGTAAGAAGCGCTTGCGGAGACTTTAATTCCGTTTCAGATGTTATATCTTTAAATGAATCCATGTACTTAATTAAACTTAAAATTATAGATTATCTGCAGCACCGACAGTGATTCTGACCATGCTCTTCCAAGGACACACCTTTTTCAACTGAATATGGATATAAACAATAAATACATCTGAATGACCTGAACCAGTTTTGGACCTCCTAAATTTATATAATTGAACATGCTTGGGAACATATTTTTATATAATTCTTAAAAAACGTCTTCTTTAAGAATTATATTTTGAGCTTAATGCCAAATGTTTCATGAAGTAACAGGTTGCTACAACAACAAAAATCTCTCAGAAGAACCGAGCAGACTAGACCATGGTTTCGTCGGACGCTACTCCGACTCATCAGAAGTCTCTGTAGTTCATGCAGTCCACTAGCTTTGAGAAACTAATAAGTGCAACTGTCGCAAAACCAACATGGAATTACCCAATGCACTTTTCACTTTACCAAAGCAGTGTTTTTCTACTCTTCTGCTAGTCGCAAAATTTCAAAAAGTTGACTGCATTGCTTCTGCAAAGATTTTGTTGTTGCGCTTTTTGTTTACTTCTTTATCACGTGTCCATCTAGGTTCCAACATTTTGTTGGTATTAAACCATAGAAGGCGTGAAGAAGGTTTTTTGAAAGCAGATGTTTATTATATGCTCAAACATATAATGTTTTTATCATGTTTTCGTTGGTCGTGCTCGCACCAGTTTTAATGAGTTATAAAATTGTGGCATTTTAATTTGTTAATTTATTTTTATATAATTCTTAAAAAACGTCTTCTTTAAGAATTATATTTTGAGCTTTATGCCAAATGTTTCATGAAGTAACAGGTTGCTACAACAACAAAAATCTCTCAGAAGAACCGAGCAGACTAGACCATGGTTTCGTCGGACGCTACTCCGACTCACCAGTAGTCTCTGTGGTTCACGCAGTCCACTAGCTTTGAGAAACTAATAAGTACAACTGTCGCAAAACCAACATGGAATTACCCAATGCACTTTTCACTTTACCAAAGCAGTGTTTTTCTACTCTTCTGCTCTTCCACATAGATATAGAAGAAGCTTGCATTTAGTATACTTCGTTTGTGACCCCGGACGGACAATATGAGTTCACAAAAGCACCATTTGGTTTTTGCAATTCGCCTTCTGCCTTTCAAAGATTCATAAATACTATTTTTAAAGATCTGATAAGAGATGGCGTAGTTCTTGTTTATATGGATGATTTGATAATACCTGCAAATAGCGAAGTGGATGGTGTCGATAAGTTTAAAATAGTTTTAAAAGTTAGCGAAGACCATGGTTTATTAATAAAGTGGGAAAAGTGCGCATTCTTGGAAAAATGTGTTGAGTTTTTGGGCCAAGATGGATCTATTCGCCCACCTGAAGCAAAAACGAAGGCGGTAAAAAAGTTTCCAACGCCCAAAGACACGCACGGCGTAATGAGTTTTCTAGGCCTTACCGGATTTTTTCGAAAATTTTTACAAAGCTATGCTCAGCTGGCAAAGCCTTAAACCGACCTGACAAAAAAAGATGCAGTTTTTAGATGGGGTGAAGCCAAAAATGAAGCGTTTATTTTACTTAAAAATCAACTTAGTGTGGAGCCTGTGCTGAAACTCTTTAATCCCAACCTGCAACTTCATACAGACGCTAGCAAAGAATGATACGGAGCTGTGTTGCTGCAGAAACATGACGATTATCATCCGGTTTTTATTTAAGCTACAAAACAATGGCCGCAGTAAAAAATTATACCAGCTACGATTTAGAAGTCTTGGCGATCATCAAAGCTTTGAAAAGATTAAGAATTTATTTGTTGGGCTTAAAATTTGATATTTTTACAGATTGTAAGGCGTTTCAGTTAACCATGTCAAAGAAGGCACTCAACTGTAGGGTGGCACATTGGGCGATGCAGATTGAGGAATTCGACTGCAACGTAAAACATCGATCCGGCAGCTGCATGCGTCACGTAGATGCGTTAAGTCGACACCCAGTCTTATTAAGAGTTGAAGATGCCATCCTTCATTCCGTCAAAAAATCTCAAGCTACGGATGAGATGTGCCAGGTTATTATCAAGTTGCTAGAGAGTGGCAAGTATGATAATTTCAAAATGCGATGCGGTGTTCTCTGTAAATTTGTAGAAGGTGCTTACCTTCTGGTCATACCAAAGTCCATGAGAAATGAGCTGATCACAAAATTACACGAAAGAGGACATTTAAGTACCGGCAAGGTAGAGGCGATGATCAAGCAAGAATATTACATACCAAATGCGAGGCAGTATATTGAAAGAGCTATTTCAAATTGCATTGCTTGTATATTAGCAAATCGAAAAGGTGGGAAGCAGGAAGGATTTCTAAATCCAATCGAGAAAATTGACGTACCATTACATACTTTTCACATGGATCATTTTGGTCCATTACCTTCAACCGCGAAGTCTTACAAATATTTGTTCGTGATCATCGATGCGTTCACAAAATTTACATGGATTTTTCCAGTTAAGTCTACTACTACAGCAGAGATGCTAAGCAAGCTGGAAAAGATAAGCGAAACATTTGGAAATCCATGCCGCATCATAACCGATAAAGGGACAGCATTCACAGCAGGTGATTTCGCAGAATGTTGCAGCATTCATAACCACAGGGGTTCCCAGAGGAAATGGACAGGTGGAGCGAATGAACAAAATTATAATAGAATATTAACAAAAATTTCTCTCTATGACCTGCAAAAATGGTTTAAACATGTTTATTAAAACTATTAACAAATAATTAATTTGAAATTGTTTATTGATTAAAACCAATTTTCTTTTCATTTAATGTTTGAAAACTTCTTTTCAAAAATTAAAAATTTAATTTTCAAATGCCTTTGTTAATTTAAAAAAAAATTAATGAATAACTTTATCTCAACGCATTTAAAAAAAAAAATTGTTTTTTTTTTTTATCTCAAAAAAAAATTCAATATCTCTGTTTAATGAAACTTATTTAGTTTCGTTTGATTTTATTTTCATATTTTTGGTTTAATTTAATGTTTGATTGAATTTTTTAATGTTATTCTAATTTTAATTTAATTTAATTTTTATTTTTATAACATAATTTAATTACTGTGAAACAACTTCAGTAAATTATTATGTATTTTCTTAGCTTTTCCTCTTATTAAAATCACAGTGGTAACCGGACTTTTTATTGCTATGACCTCATATGGGCCTATCCATATTGGTAAAAATTTATTTTTTCTAGCCTGATTTTTCATCAGTACTTTGTCACCAATTTTAAATTCTACAGGATTTAAAGAGTTATCATACTGTATTTTTGATAATTCTTTTGCTCGCTCCTGGTTCTGTCTCACTAGTTGGTGAGTTCTTTGGATTTGGTATTTAAGGATTTTTGAAGGATCTTCGGTGTTATACACCGGACTATATTTACGTTTGAGATTAGTTGGCATTTCTGAATTAAACCCATATAAAGTTTTGAACGGAGTTTGTTTGGTGCTCATGTGCGGCGTGTTATTGTGCACATGCATGGCAGATGTTAACCACTGGTCCCAATTTGACCCATCTTCTTTAGCAAAACTTCGTAAGTATTCTGCTAATGGACGATGGCTTCTTTCCAATGAGCCATTAGCCTGTGGGTGGTATGGAGTTATGTGTAATTTCTTAATTCCTAACATTTTACACACATCCGAAAATAATTTCGACACAAAATTTGAACCATTATCGGTAATCAGAACTTTCGGAGTATTGTGACGAGTTATAATTTCGTCGAAGAACGCTTTTGATACTGTACTAGCTTCAGCATCTGGTATTGCGACACATGCCATGTATTTCGAAAAATCATCTTGAAAAGTAAGTATGTATTTATTTCCTGACACAGTCTCTGGCAGGATACCCACTATGTCCATGTAAACTTTATCAAATGGACGCGTCGGTGTATCTGTTAACACCATTGGCATTTTTGTTAATTTAGAACATTTATTAACCTGGCATTTGTGACATTTCTTAACATATTCCTTGATTTGCTTTTGCATCCCTTTCCATTTATATTCTTGCCTTATTCTGAAATAGGTTTTTAGAGCTCCTTGGTGCCCACCTAGTGGTAGATCATGAAAATCTCTCAAAATTATTTTAATGTCTTTTGGATCGGTTAGAATTACTATTTCTTTATTCTGTTGGTCTAACACCTCATCATATTGTTCACTAGATTTCTCTGCAGTTTCTTCCGTTTCAATTTTCTTTTCTTGTTCTTTAGCCTTTGACCTTGTTTGAACTATTACTATATCCTGCTCTTGTTGGGGTATCCTACTAAGCGCATCCGCATTTAAATTTCGTTTACCTGGTTTATATATAATTTCATACTCGTATTCAGAAAGTTTGTGCCGGAATCGTGCTAAACGCGATGTTTGGTCTTTCAGATTTGCTATTCCCCTCAATGGTTGATGATCTGTATATATCTTAAAAGGCCTGCCTAACAGATAACCCCTAAAATTTTTCGTTGCCCAGACAATTGCTAAAAATTCTTTTTCTATTGTCGAATAGCGTTTTTCTGCGCTATTTAATGCCCTACTCGCGAATGCAATTGGCCTATCCTCGCCAACTTTGCCTTGCTATAAAACCGCACCTAGTGCCTCTCCACTTGCGTCTGTAGTTAATAAGGAAGGTTTTTCAAAATCTGGATAAGCTAAAACTGGAGACGAGGTAACTGCTTCCTTCAACGTCTGGAAAGCTTGCTGACAGTTATCTATCCATTGAAACTTTACGTCCTTTTTAAGCAAATTATTTATTGGTAACACGATTTGTGACATATTTTTTATAAATTTTCTATAGTAATTTACAAAACCTAAAAATGCCTGAACTTCCTTTCTATTTCTCGGAACTGGTATATTTTTCACACATTCCAGTTTTTGTGGATCTGGCAAAGCTCCCATTTCCGAACAAATATACCCTAAATATGCTATCTCACGACGTAAAAATTGGCATTTCTCTGTGTTTAACTTTAAACAATTCTCCCTCAATTTCTGAAAAACTCTTCCAAGTTTTTCCTCATGTTGCTGTAAATTTTTACCATAGATTACAATATCGTCTAAATATACAAAACAATTTATTCCTTGTAGTCCTGTAAGTATGTGATTCATAAGCCTTTGGAATGTAGCTGGGGCTCCAGTTAGTCCAAACGGCATTCTGTTATTCTCATAATGACCTAACGACGTACTAAAAGCTGTCTTTTCCTTATCCTTGCTATTCACTAAAACTTGATGATAGCCACTAGCTAGATCTTGTGTTGAAAAATATCTACAATGACCTAACTGATCCAGAATTTCGTCAATTCGAGGAATAGGGAAAACTTGTTTGATTGTGGCATCGTTTACTTTTCTGAAATCAATAACTAATCTCCACTTTTTCTGTCCGTCTTCCCCGGCTTTCTTTGGAACAAGCAACATTGGTGAATTCCACGGGGACTTGCTTGGCCTGATTATGTCGTCATCTTAAAGTTTTTCTACTTGTCTTTGTATCTCCTCCCTATGCATTTGTGGTAACCTGTACTGTCTTCGATTAATTGGTGCTTGATCTCTTTGCATTTGAATTTCATGTTTTAAAACAGAGGTGCATGACAATTTATCTCCTTCAAGCAAGAAAATATCATGAAAAGACGTTACTAAATTTTCTATTGATGCTCTTTCTTCAGTGTTTAAACTTTTGTCGAATTTAACTGTATCTATCAAACTATTAACCCTTTCTCTTACGTCTACTTCCCTTGCACTATACGACGAGCTCGCATCCACTATGAACTCTTTAAAATTTGAAAAATTTGGTCTAAAATCTTTAGGTATGACACAGTCATCCTTATTCGCATTTAGTACTGTTGCATATGCCATTTTATTCTTCACATTTGCTAACGTTTCACCTAAATAAACCCCCGGCATAATCTCTTGTTTATGGATTACAACAACTGATATATTTGTTTTTATCGGAATTTTAACCGTTTGTATTGTTCTTGCTTTAACATTTATCTCCTTATTGTAGCTTAAAGAACTAATCTCGTTTATTTGTTTTAGAGGTAATTCCACCCTGGTCTCCATGTGTTTGCCATAGACTGTTAACGTCTTATTAATTGCATCTATAACTGAATTATTCCACAAACTATCCCGACCCAAAATACCATCTGCAGGCAACCCTTGTTCTAGTGCCACTACGTGTAACTTAAAACTTAAGTTCTTTATCTTATCGTGTTGGATCTCTACAGACCCCAATGTATCTACAAAACCCCCAAATGCTCCACTCAAATGTTTAATTTCCCTTGTATCTTTATTCAAATTTTTCTTTAATGTATTCAGTTTAACTAAACTAGCTTCAGCCCCGGTATCCACAAGTAAAATGAGTCGTCCTTCTATAGAATCCTTACAGGGAATTTCTATGAACACATCATTGACTTTGCGAAAACCAAAACTCCTAACTTGTTCGTTCCTATTTTGAAACGTAAAATTCTTATTGTGTAACGAGTTTGCTAAATCTTTATCTCTTTCCTGAGAACTACTTAATATTGCTTCTTTTTCTACTGTATCTTTATCTGTTGATACTTCCGTCTTTGACCCAGTGGTGAGGATGTTTACTATCTTTTGCGACGTCAAACCATCCTCCACTATTTTTTCTTTCTCTGTTACCTTCAATTCTTCGATGTTTGAATAAAAATTGTTGAATAAAAAATTAGCCGTATCTTCTGACGTACTATCTTCTGTCGAGGTGCTTTCTGTTATTTCATTAGTTACCAAAACTTTAGTCTTATCTATCGATGTACTATTTTCTGGTATTTTGTTCCCTATTTTCCTTGGTGTACAGATGTTTACAATCTTTTTTGACGTGAAATCATCTGTGACTACCCTACATGGCCCAGTTTTCCTTAATTTTTTGGGTTCCCAGCTCATTGGCCTTGGCTGGGCCCTCAATAGTTTCCCTGTTTCAAATCGTATTCTCTCTTTGCATCACAATCCTGCATTTTCTGTCCTAATCTTGCACACCATTTACATTTAACCTCATATTTGTTTGATTCTTGCATCATGTTACCATTGCTCTTTTGATTTATGTTATAATTATTCTGACTTCTGTCATAACTGTTTTGATTTCCCTTTATTTCATTATTATTCATATTTCTGCTAGCCGAACAGTTTAAATTATATTCGTGACCATAATGTCTACACTTCTGACAATAAACTTGATTTTTTACTTCGTAGCACTCATCTCTTGTGTGCCCTATTCTACAACAAAATGAACATGTTAAGTTAACATTTCTAGACCTTATATTCTCATAATTTCTTGTTATTTGAATTCCTGGCAGGTTCTCTGATGATGAGTAAGCCTTTTGACCTGCCTCAACGTCATGATCAACCACCCTACATGCCGCATCATTTTTACTGAAATTTATACCAAATGCCCTTTGATTTGGTCTCGTATTTTTCCCTCTTTCGATAAGCCCAAATGCACTTATCGCTTCTTCCACTACACTCTCAAATGCTCCTGTTTTAACTCTTAGCATATATATCCTCATAGTTGAATCCTGCAGACCAACTCTGAAAGTTGTAATCACAGTTTTATTTAATTCACTTAAAAGTGCGGACACACCGTCTTTGTATTCGTTATTTATTATATCTTCTGCTGTTGTTTTTAGAGCACTTAACCGTCTTGCATATTTTCGTATTTCTTCACCAGGTTGTTGTAATGTCTTCTGTATTCCTGCCATACTACATCTAATTCTTTTCTTTCCAAAAACGTTTTCTTTATAAGTATAAATAATTCATTAAGATTATTAAATTGTCTTGGTCTTACTAATTTGAAAGCATCTCCATAAAGTCTTAGTTTCACACATTGAATAAATTTTTCTAAATTCGATTCTCCTACCACTTGGGAAGCTAATTCTGTTCCAAGTATTAACTTATACACTTCCTCCTGTAGCTCAACGGCGTCTACTCCTGAAAATAGAGGCACAAGCTCCGATACTATTTCCGCTATCTCGCATATGTTCATTCTGAATTTTTTGTTTTTATTATGATTTCATTATCTTTTCGTTGCCTTTAAAATTTTCTGTGTTCTACAACAACTCTCACCCTATACTATAGTTTCTCTGGGAATTTAATTCTGTAATCTAATCTACAAATTTTTATTTTACTGGATTTACACCTTTTTAATTATATTCTGGAGGGTCCGGTCAACTACAAGGAATTGGCTACGGAGTCGCAGAATCTTTGAAAAGTTATTATTATTTATTTATTTTGACGCGGATAACCGAGTTCGAATCACTATCCTTTTTTAAAAGGGACTTCCTTTTTTTTAAAAGGACTACCGGCTGCGCCATAATGTTGTGTGCAGGCCCGGTGAAATCCTACCGGCTGCGCCGTAATGTTGTGCGCAGGCCCGGTGAAATCCTACCGGCTGCGCCATAATGTTGTGTGGGGTTCTCCGTTGAACCCACACAACTCTGTTGTGTAACGTTAAATATTACCTGTTACATCATTAAATGTATACTCACCAAATGTTTTTCTGCGCTGGTGGTACCTGAAAGTTTAAAATGACACTTCACTTCTTGATTGCTTAATTAACTCTCTTCTTTTCTTTATTAATTCTACTCTTATTTATATCACAGATTTAAATCTTAAAATCTACTTGGTCTCAAGATCATTATCATAACTTCCGTAATGAAACTTGATGACAATTACATAATAGTTACATATATACAATTAACCTAGACATTAACCCAGACATTTTTGCTAAACAACATACAAATATACATACTTCGTATTTTAAATATGCAAACAAACATATTACAAATATACATTCTTTGTTTACTTCCGCAATATAATTTATAAGCTATGGTAACAGAAGCTCAGCTCAAGTAGCTGGCCCGTGCTTACTTGCTGTTTTAAACTGACCGTTGCACTTTTTAATTGTTGGGTGCTTGACCGTAAACTTAAATTGGCAAGCATTACAAAAACGCTGATCGCTTCATTATTATTGAGGTAGGTCAGTATTTGTAGTTTATGATATAAAAACAACTCAACTTCGCTTGTGACGAATGAGTCACAACATTCCTCCCCCCTCTGACAAAGAAAAATTATTCTATTCATTTAGCAATAATTTTTCGTCACATGAATTTATCAGAATTTTGCATAATGTAAGGTTCATTTTATCATTAATACATTAATATTTAATAACTTTTTCGAATAAAGATTTCTTTGAATTTTATATGCAGTGTTTTTTTTTTCTTTTGAATTTTTTGTCTTATAATAATAATTCTCTTAATTTTGTTTTTAATAAAAATATTTCTTAATAGCAATTTGTATCTTATATTTTCCTTTTATATATTTATTTTTTCTTATTTTTTACACACTTTTCTATCTATTTTTTGTGTATTTTCTCTTAAATTTAGGATTTTTGATTATTACGTGACAAAGTTATTGTAGGTTTCCTTCCCCCATCTGAAAGAAAATTTTTACCTTGAAGAGGTTTAATTTTCTTCAATCCTAAAGTACTTATATGTGAGAAGAGACAGGCATCATTTTACAGTTAATTTTTTAAAATTCCTTGCATGTTTACATTGTTTAGTAATATTGTGTGCTAAATAAGTTTTGTATAAGCTATCTAATATTCTTTACTTTATTTATGTGTATCTGTTCGTGGGTCCTAGTAATTTTGATGATTAGTTTTTGGATTTTCGATAAAGTTGTTCTTCTTCCTGGCATTATTATGAGGACTCTGCTGATGTTCTGTTTTATGATGATCATTGATAACCGTTAGTGACAAGTATATGTCACCCCTTTTCTTCTCTATTGAAGTATTTAAACTACTTTACTTCTTGTGAAGTCTTGAAGTTGAAGTCTTGAAGTTGGTGAAGTCAAATTTCGTTTTTATTTCGTGTTTTGTGTTGTTCATATTTTCGTTAGTTTATATTAAAGTTTGCTTTTAGTTTTGACAAGCTATGTTTGCTAGTATTGTTTATTGGGAAGCGACTCTTTATATTTATCAAACACTTTGGTTTCGTTCTGGTTAAGCGTTTTCCTAGAAAGGTATGAACTAAATGCAGGTATTTCACATTATAGACGTACTTTCGTGGTTTTCTTAAACCAGAATGCATTTTGTAATAACAAATTATGCATATCCGAATTCATTTTTAATCGTTGTACTTGTAAGCCTTTCAATCATAAAGAAATCTTACGACTTAATTGATTTTCTTGTTTAAATGGAAAATTGTTTGATTCGTTGTGTATACAATCTGTCGCTGTAATTTCAAATTTTTAATAACACTTTGTAACCTTCCACAAACATTTAAAAGCCTGTATATTTTCTTGTTGTATTTTTTCTTTTTTTTTAAATGCTTTCTTATATGTTTTACTTGAAACATGTTTTGCTTCATTACTTAGCCTTTGATACTTTTAACTCATTAACGTCTGAGGCCTCGAACTTCGTCAGATTAGCTCCTTTTTCTTGTATAGCGTTGTCCACCTGATCGACTCAGTTTTATTGCTGCTACGGCCAACTCGAACCAGAACTAGGACCACGATTATTAATACGGAAAAGTTTCGTGTAATAAATGTGTAGTTTTGATTTTTATAAAAATCTTATCGTAAATATTAATTTTTATCTTGTAGTATGGTAAATTAAATTTGTGAGTTTTCTCTTGTATAATTTTAATTTAATTTCTTAAATATCTCTTACAACTTTTTAATCTTTTGTATTTTAACCCTCTATTAACATATAATTAATTTGAAATTGTTTATTGATTAAAACCAATTTTCTTTTTATTTAATGTTTGAAAACTTCTTTTCAAAAATTAAAAATTTAATTTTTCAATGCCTTTGTTAAATTAAAAAAATTAATGAATACCTTTATCTCAACGAATTTAAAAAAAAAATTTTTTTCATCTCAAAAAAAAAATTCAATATCTCTGTTTAATGAAACTTATTTAGTTTCGTTTGATTTTATTTTCATATTTTTGGTTTAATTTAATGTTTGATTGAATTTTTTAATGTTATTCTAATTTTAATTTAATTTAATTTTTATTTTTATAACATAATTTAATTACTGTGAAACAACTTCAGTAAATTATTATGTATTTTCTTAGCTTTTCCTTTTATTAAAATCTCAGTGGTAACCGGACTTTTTATTGCTATGACCTCATATGGGCCTATCCATATTGGTGAAAATTTATTTTTTCTAGCCTGATTTTTCATCAGTACTTTGTCACCAATTTTAAATTCTACAGGATTTAAAGAGTTATCATACTGTATTTTTGATAATTCTTTTGCTCGCTCCTGGTTCTGTCTCACTAGTTGGTGAGTTCTTTGGATTTGGTATTTAAGGATTTTTGAAGGATCTTCGGTGTTATACACCGGACTATATTTACGTTTGAGATTAGTTGGCATTTCTGAATTAAACCCATATAAAGTTTTGAACGGAGTTTGTTTGGTGCTCATGTGCGGTGTGTTATTGTGCACATGCATGGCAGATGTTAACCACTGGTCCCAATTTGACCCATCTTCTTTAGCAAAACTTCGTAAGTATTCTGCTAATGGACGATGGCTTCTTTCCAATGAGCCATTAGCCTGTGGGTGGTATGGAGTTATGTGTAATTTCTTAATTCCTAACATTTTACACACATCCGAAAATAATTTCGACACAAAATTTGAACCATTATCGGTAATCAGAACTTTCGGAGTATTGTGACGAGTTATAATTTCGCCGAAGAACGCTTTTGATACTGTACTAGCTTCAGCATCTGGTATTGCGACACATGCCATGTATTTCGAAAAATCATCTTGAAAAGTAAGTATGTATTTATTTCCTGACACAGTCTCTGGCAGGATACCCACTATATATACCCACTCGGTGTATCTGTTAACACCATTGGCATTTTTGTTAATTTAGAACATTTATTAACCTGGCATTTGTGACATTTCTTAACATATTCCTTGATTTGCTTTTGCATCCCTTTCCATTTATATTCTTGCCTTATTCTGAAATAGGTTTTTAGAGCTCCTTGGTGCCCACCTAGTGGTAGATCATGAAAATCTCTCAAAATTATTTTAATGTCTTTTAGATCGGTTAGAATTACTATTTCTTTATTCTGTTGGTCTAACACCTCATCATATTGTTCACTAGATTTCTCTGCAGTTTCTTCCGTTTCAATTTTCTTTTCTTGTTCTTTAGCCTTTGACCTTGTTTGAACTATTACTATATCCTGCTCTTGTTGGGGTATCCTACTAAGCGCATCCGCATTTAAATTTCGTTTACCTGGTTTATATATAATTTCATACTCGTATTCAGAAAGTTTGTGCCGGAATCGTGCTAAACGCGATGTTTGGTCTTTCAGATTTGCTATTCCCCTCAATGGTTGATGATCTGTATATATCTTAAAAGGCCTGCCTAACAGATAACCCCTAAAATTTTTCGTTGCCCAGACAATTGCTAAAAATTCTTTTTCTATTGTCGAATAGCGTTTTTCTGCGCTATTTAATGCCCTACTCGCGAATGCAATTGGCCTATCCTCGCCAACTTTGCCTTGCTATAAAACCGCACCTAGTGCCTCTCCACTTGCGTCTGTAGTTAATAAGGAAGGTTTTTCAAAATCTGGATAAGCTAAAACTGGAGACGAGGTAACTGCTTCCTTCAACGTCTGGAAAGCTTGCTGACAGTTATCTGTCCATTGAAACTTTACGTCCTTTTTAAGCAAATTATTTATTGGTAACACGATTTGTGACATATTTTTTATAAATTTTCTATAGTAATTTACAAAACCTAAAAATGCCTGAACTTCCTTTCTATTTCTCGGAACTGGTATATTTTTCACACATTCCAGTTTTTGTGGATCTGGCAAAGCTCCCATTTCCGAACATTTATACCCTAAATATGCTATCTCACGACGTAAAAATTGGCATTTCTCTGTGTTTAACTTTAAACAATTCTCCCTCAATTTCTGAAAAACTCTTCCAAGTTTTTCCTCATGTTGCTGTAAATTTTTACCATAGATTACAATATCGTCTAAATATACAAAACAATTTATTCCTTGTAGTCCTGTAAGTATGTGATTCATAAGCCTTTGGAATGTAGCTGGGGCTCCAGTTAGTCCAAACGGCATTCTGTTATTCTCATAATGACCTAACGACGTACTAAAAGCTGTCTTTTCCTTATCCTTGCTATTCACTAAAACTTGATGATAGCCACTAGCTAGATCTTGTGTTGAAAAATATCTACAATGACCTAACTGATCCAGAATTTCGTCAATTCGAGGAATAGGGAAAACTTGTTTGATTGTGGCATCGTTTACTTTTCTGAAATCAATAACTAATCTCCACTTTTTCTGTCCGTCTTCCCCGGCTTTCTTTGGAACAAGCAACATTGGTGAATTCCACGGGGACTTGCTTGGCCTGATTATGTCGTCATCTTAAAGTTTTTCTACTTGTCTTTGTATCTCCTCCCTATGCATTTGTGGTAACCTGTACTGTCTTTGATTAATTGGTGCTTGATCTCTTTGCATTTGAATTTCATGTTTTAAAACAGAGGTGCATGACAATTTATCTCCTTCAAGCAAGAAAATATCATGAAAAGACGTTACTAAATTTTCTATTGATGCTCTTTCTTCAGTGTTTAAACTTTTGTCGAATTTAACTGTATCTATCAAACTATTAACCCTTTCTCTTACGTCTACTTCCCTTGCACTATACGACGAGCTCGCATCCACTATGAACTCTTTAAAATTTGAAAAATTTGGTCTAAAATCTTTAGGTATGACACAGTCATCCTTATTCGCATTTAGTACTGTTGCATATGCCATTTTATTCTTCACATTTGCTAACGTTTCACCTAAATAAACCCCCGGCATAATCTCTTGTTTATGGATTACAACAACTGATATATTTGTTTTTATCGGAATTTTAACCGTTTGTATTGTTCTTGCTTTAACATTTATCTCCTTATTGTAGCTTAAAGAACTAATCTCGTTTATTTGTTTTAGAGGTAATTCCACCCTGGTCTCCATGTGTTTGCCATAGACTGTTAACGTCTTATTAATTGCATCTATAACTGAATTATTCCACAAACTATCCCGACCCAAAATACCATCTGCAGGCAACCCTTGTTCTAGTGCCACTACGTGTAACTTAAAACTTAAGTTCTTTATCTTATCGTGTTGGATCTCTACAGACCCCAATGTATCTACAAAACCCCCAAATGCTCCACTCAAATGTTTAATTTCCCTTGTATCTTTATTCAAATTTTTCTTTAATGTATTCAGTTTAACTAAACTAGCTTCAGCCCCGGTATCCACAAGTAAAATGAGTCGTCCTTCTATAGAATCCTTACAGGGAATTTCTATGAACACATCATTGACTTTGCGAAAACCAAAACTCCTAACTTGTTCGTTCCTATTTTGAAACGTAAAATTCTTATTGTGTAACGAGTTTGCTAAATCTTTATCTCTTTCCTGAGAACTACTTAATATTGCTTCTTTTTCTACTGTATCTTTATCTGTTGATACTTCCGTCTTTGACCCAGTGGTGAGGATGTTTACTATCTTTTGCGACGTCAAACCATCCTCCACTATTTTTTCTTTCTCTGTTACCTTCAATTCTTCGATGTTTGAATAAAAATTGTTGAATAAAAAATTAGCCGTATCTTCTGACGTACTATCTTCTGTCGAGGTGCTTTCTGTTATTTCATTAGTTACCAAAACTTTAGTCTTATCTATCGATGTACTATTTTCTGGTATTTTGTTCCCTATTTTCCTTGGTGTACAGATGTTTACAATCTTTTTTGACGTGAAATCATCTGTGACTACCCTACATGGCCCAGTTTTCCTTAATTTTTTGGGTTCCCAGCTCATTGGCCTTGGCTGGGCCCTCAATAGTTTCCCTGTTTCGAATCGTATTCTCTCTTTGCATCACAATCCTGCATTTTGTGTCCTAATCTTGCACACCATTTACATTTAACCTCATATTTGTTTGATTCTTGCATCATGTTACCATTGCTCTTTTGATTTATGTTATAATTATTCTGACTTCTGTCATAACTGTTTTGATTTCCCTTTATTTCATTATTATTCATATTTCTGCTAGCCGAACAGTTTAAATTATATTCGTGACCATAATGTCTACACTTCTGACAATAAACTTGATTTTTTACTTCGTAGCACTCATCTCTTGTGTGCCCTATTCTACAACAAAATGAACATGTTAAGTTAACATTTCTAGACCTTATATTCTCATAATTTCTTGTTATTTGAATTCCTGGCAGGTTCTCTGATGATGAGTAAGCCTTTTGACCTGCCTCAACGTCATGATCAACCACCCTACATGCCGCATCATTTTTACTGAAATTTATACCAAATGCCCTTTGATTTGGTCTCGTATTTTTCCCTCTTTCGATAAGTCCAAATGCACTTATCGCTTCTTCCACTACACTCTCAAATGCTCCTGTTTTAACTCTTAGCATATATATCCTCAGAGTTGAATCCTGCAGACCAACTCTGAAAGTTGTAATCATAGTTTTATTTAATTCACTTAAAAGTGCTTAAATTGTCTTGGTCTTACTAATTTGAAAGCATCTCCATAAAGTCTTAGTTTCACACATTGAATAAATTTTTCTAAATTCGATTCTCCTACCACTTGGGAAGCTAATTCTGTTCCAAGTATTAACTTATACACTTCCTCCTGTAGCTCAACGGAGTCTACTCCTGAAAATAGAGGCACAAGCTCCGATACTATTTCCGCTATCTCGCATATGTTCATTCTGAATTTTTTGTTTTTATTATGATTTCATTATCTTTTCGTTGCCTTTAAAATTTTCTGTGTTCTACAACAACTCTCACCCTATACTATAGTTTCTCTGGGAATTTAATTCTGTAATCTAATCTACAAATTTTTATTTTACTGGATTTACACCTTTTTAATTATATTCTGGAGGGTCCGGTCAACTACAAGGAATTGGCTACGGAGTCGCAGAATCTTTGAAAAGTTATTATTATTTATTTATTTTGACGCGGATAACCGAGTTCGAATCACTATCCTTTTTTAAAAGGGACTTCCTTTTTTTTAAAAGGACTACCGGCTGCGCCATAATGTTGTGTGCAGGCCCGGTGAAATCCTACCGGCTGCGCCGTAATGTTGTGCGCAGGCCCGGTGAAATCCTACCGGCTGCGCCATAATGTTGTGTGGGGTTCTCCGTTGAACCCACACAACTCTGTTGTGTAACGTTAAATATTACCTGTTACATCATTAAATGTATACTCACCAAATGTTTTTCTGCGCTGGTGGTACCTGAAAGTTTAAAATGACACTTCACTTCTTGATTGCTTAATTAACTCTCTTCTTTTCTTTATTAATTCTACTCTTATTTATATCACAGATTTAAATCTTAAAATCTACTTGGTCTCAAGATCATTATCATAACTTCCGTAATGAAACTTGATGACAATTACATAATAGTTACATATATACAATTAACCTAGACATTAACCCAGACATTTTTGCTAAACAACATACAAATATACATACTTCGTATTTTAAATATGCAAACAAACATATTACAAATATACATTCTTTGTTTACTTCCGCAATATAATTTATAAGCTATGGTAACAGAAGCTCAGCTCAAGTAGCTGGCCCGTGCTTACTTGCTGTTTTAAGCTGACCGTTGCACTTTTTAATTGTTGGGTGCTTGACCGTAAACTTAAATTGGCAAGCATTACAAAAACGCTGATCGCTTCATTATTATTGAGGTAGGTCAGTATTTGTAGTTTATGATATAAAAACAACTCAACTTCGCTTGTGACGAATTAGTCACAACATTCCTCCCCCCTCTGACAAAGAAAAATTATTCTATTCATTTAGCAATAATTTTTCGTCACATGAATTTATCAGAATTTTGCATAATGTAAGGTTCATTTTTATCATTAATACATTAATATTTAATAACTTTTTCGAATAAAGATTTCTTTGAATTTTATATGCAGTGTTTTTTTTTTCTTTTGAATTTTTTGTCTTATAATAATAATTCTCTTAATTTTGTTTTTAATAAAAATATTTCTTAATAGCAATTTGTATCTTATATTTTCCTTTTATATATTTATTTTTTCTTATTTTTTACACACTTTTCTATCTATTTTTTGTGTATTTTCTCTTAAATTTAGGATTTTTGATTATTACGTGACAAAGTTATTGTAGGTTTCCTTCCCCCATCTGAAAGAAAATTTTTACCTTGAAGAGGTTTAATTTTCTTCAATCCTAAAGTACTTATATGTGAGAAGAGACAGGCATCATTTTACAGTTAATTTTTTAAAATTCCTTGCATGTTTACATTGTTTAGTAATATTGTGTGCTAAATAAGTTTTGTATAAGCTATCTAATATTCTTTACTTTATTTATGTGTATCTGTTCGTGGGTCCTAGTAATTTTGATGATTAGTTTTTGGATTTTCGATAAAGTTGTTCTTCTTCCTGGCATTATTATGAGGACTCTGCTGATGTTCTGTTTTATGATGATCATTGATAACCGTTAGTGACAAGTATATGTCACCCCTTTTCTTCTCTATTGAAGTATTTAAACTACTTTACTTCTTGTGAAGTCTTGAAGTTGAAGTCTTGAAGTTGGTGAAGTCTTGAAGTTACGAAAAATATGCCAAATTTCGTTTTTATTTCGTGTTTTGTGTTGTTCATATTTTCGTTAGTTTATATTAAAGTTTGCTTTTAGTTTTGACAAGCTATGTTTGCTAGTATTGTTTATTGGGAAGCGACTCTTTATATTTATCAAACACTTTGGTTTCGTTCTGGTTAAGCGTTTTCCTAGAAAGGTATGAACTAAATGCAGGTATTTCACATTATAGACGTACTTTCGTGGTTTTCTTAAACCAGAATGCATTTTGTAATAACAAATTATGCATATCCGAATTCATTTTTAATCGTTGTACTTGTAAGCCTTTCAATCATAAAGAAATCTTACGACTTAATTGATTTTCTTGTTTAAATGGAAAATTGTTTGATTCGTTGTGTATACAATCTGTCGCTGTAATTTCAAATTTTTAATAACACTTTGTAACCTTCCACAAACATTTAAAAGCCTGTATATTTTCTTGTTGTATTTTTTCTTTTTTTTTAAATGCTTTCTTATATGTTTTACTTGAAACATGTTTTGCTTCATTACTTAGCCTTTGATACTTTTAACTCATTAACGTCTGAGGCCTCGAACTTCGTCAGATTAGCTCCTTTTTCTTGTATAGCGTTGTCCACCTGATCGACTCAGTTTTATTGCTGCTACGGCCAACTCGAACCAGAACTAGGACCACGATTATTAATACGGAAAAGTTTCGTGTAATAAATGTGTAGTTTTGATTTTTATAAAAATCTTATCGTAAATATTAATTTTTATCTTGTAGTATGGTAAATTAAATTTGTGAGTTTTCTCTTGTATAATTTTAATTTAATTTCTTAAATATCTCTTACAACTTTTTAATCTTTTGTATTTTAACCCTCTATTAACATATAATTAATTTGAAATTGTTTATTGATTAAAACCAATTTTCTTTTTATTTAATGTTTGAAAACTTCTTTTCAAAAATTAAAAATTTAATTTTTCAATGCCTTTGTTAAATTAAAAAAATTAATGAATACCTTTATCTCAACGAATTTAAAAAAAAAATTTTTTCATCTCAAAAAAAAAATTCAATATCTCTGTTTAATGAAACTTATTTAGTTTCGTTTGATTTTATTTTCATATTTTTGGTTTAATTTAATGTTTGATTGAATTTTTTAATGTTATTCTAATTTTAATTTAATTTAATTTTTATTTTTATAACATAATTTAATTACTGTGAAACAACTTCAGTAAATTATTATGTATTTTCTTAGCTTTTCCTTTTATTAAAATCTCAGTGGTAACCGGACTTTTTATTGCTATGACCTCATATGGGCCTATCCATATTGGTGAAAATTTATTTTTTCTAGCCTGATTTTTCATCAGTACTTTGTCACCAATTTTAAATTCTACAGGATTTAAAGAGTTATCATACTGTATTTTTGATAATTCTTTTGCTCGCTCCTGGTTCTGTCTCACTAGTTGGTGAGTTCTTTGGATTTGGTATTTAAGGATTTTTGAAGGATCTTCGGTGTTATACACCGGACTATATTTACGTTTGAGATTAGTTGGCATTTCTGAATTAAACCCATATAAAGTTTTGAACGGAGTTTGTTTGGTGCTCATGTGCGGTGTGTTATTGTGCACATGCATGGCAGATGTTAACCACTGGTCCCAATTTGACCCATCTTCTTTAGCAAAACTTCGTAAGTATTCTGCTAATGGACGATGGCTTCTTTCCAATGAGCCATTAGCCTGTGGGTGGTATGGAGTTATGTGTAATTTCTTAATTCCTAACATTTTACACACATCCGAAAATAATTTCGACACAAAATTTGAACCATTATCGGTAATCAGAACTTTCGGAGTATTGTGACGAGTTATAATTTCGTCGAAGAACGCTTTTGATACTGTACTAGCTTCAGCATCTGGTATTGCGACACATGCCATGTATTTCGAAAAATCATCTTGAAAAGTAAGTATGTATTTATTTCCTGACACAGTCTCTGGCAGGATACCCACTATATATACCCACTCGGTGTATCTGTTAACACCATTGGCATTTTTGTTAATTTAGAACATTTATTAACCTGGCATTTGTGACATTTCTTAACATATTCCTTGATTTGCTTTTGCATCCCTTTCCATTTATATTCTTGCCTTATTCTGAAATAGGTTTTTAGAGCTCCTTGGTGCCCACCTAGTGGTAGATCATGAAAATCTCTCAAAATTATTTTAATGTCTTTTGGATCGGTTAGAATTACTATTTCTTTATTCTGTTGGTCTAACACCTCATCATATTGTTCACTAGATTTCTCTGCAGTTTCTTCCGTTTCAATTTTCTTTTCTTGTTCTTTAGCCTTTGACCTTGTTTGAACTATTACTATATCCTGCTCTTGTTGGGGTATCCTACTAAGCGCATCCGCATTTAAATTTCGTTTACCTGGTTTATATATAATTTCATACTCGTATTCAGAAAGTTTGTGCCGGAATCGTGCTAAACGCGATGTTTGGTCTTTCAGATTTGCTATTCCCCTCAATGGTTGATGATCTGTATATATCTTAAAAGGCCTGCCTAACAGATAACCCCTAAAATTTTTCGTTGCCCAGACAATTCCTAAAAATTCTTTTTCTATTGTCGAATAGCGTTTTTCTGCGCTATTTAATGCCCTACTCGCGAATGCAATTGGCCTATCCTCGCCAACTTTGCCTTGCTATAAAACCGCACCTAGTGCCTCTCCACTTGCGTCTGTAGTTAATAAGGAAGGTTTTTCAAAATCTGGATAAGCTAAAACTGGAGACGAGGTAACTGCTTCCTTCAACGTCTGGAAAGCTTGCTGACAGTTATCTGTCCATTGAAACTTTACGTCCTTTTTAAGCAAATTATTTATTGGTAACACGATTTGTGACATATTTTTTATAAATTTTCTATAGTAATTTACAAAACCTAAAAATGCCTGAACTTCCTTTCTATTTCTCGGAACTGGTATATTTTTCACACATTCCAGTTTTTGTGGATCTGGCAAAGCTCCCATTTCCGAACATTTATACCCTAAATATGCTATCTCACGACGTAAAAATTGGCATTTCTCTGTGTTTAACTTTAAACAATTCTCCCTCAATTTCTGAAAAACTCTTCCAAGTTTTTCCTCATGTTGCTGTAAATTTTTACCATAGATTACAATATCGTCTAAATATACAAAACAATTTATTCCTTGTAGTCCTGTAAGTATGTGATTCATAAGCCTTTGGAATGTAGCTGGGGCTCCAGTTAGTCCAAACGGCATTCTGTTATTCTCATAATGACCTAACGACGTACTAAAAGCTGTCTTTTCCTTATCCTTGCTATTCACTAAAACTTGATGATAGCCACTAGCTAGATCTTGTGTTGAAAAATATCTACAATGACCTAACTGATCCAGAATTTCGTCAATTCGAGGAATAAGGAAAACTTGTTTGATTGTGGCATCGTTTACTTTTCTGAAATCAATAACTAATCTCCACTTTTTCTGTCCGTCTTCCCCGGCTTTCTTTGGAACAAGCAACATTGGTGAATTCCACGGGGACTTGCTTGGCCTGATTATGTCGTCATCTAAAAGTTTTTCTACTTGTCTTTGTATCTCCTCCCTATGCATTTGTGGTAACCTGTACTGTCTTTGATTAATTGGTGCTTGATCTCTTTGCATTTGAATTTCATGTTTTAAAACAGAGGTGCATGACAATTTATCTCCTTCAAGCAAGAAAATATCATGAAAAGACGTTACTAAATTTTCTATTGATGCTCTTTATTCAGTGTTTAAACTTTTGTTGAATTTAACTGTATCTATCAATCTATTAACCCTTTCTCTTACGTCTACTTCCCTTGCACTATACGACGAGCTCGCATCCACTATGAACTCTTTAAAATTTGAAAAATTTGGTCTAAAATCTTTAGGTATGACACAGTCATCCTTATTCGCATTTAGTACTGTTGCATATGCCATTTTATTCTTCACATTTGCTAACGTTTCACCTAAATAAACCCCCGGCATAATCTCTTGTTTATGGATTACAACAACTGATATATTTGTTTTTATCGGAATTTTAACCGTTTGTATTGTTCTTGCTTTAACATTTATCTCCTTATTGTAGCTTAAAGAACTAATCTCGTTTATTTGTTTTAGAGGTAATTCCACCCTGGTCTCCATGTGTTTGCCATAGACTGTTAACGTCTTATTAATTGCATCTATAACTGAATTATTCCACAAACTATCCCGACCCAAAATACCATCTGCAGGCAACCCTTGTTCTAGTGCCACTACGTGTAACTTAAAACTTAAGTTCTTTATCTTATCGTGTTGGATCTCTACAGACCCCAATGTATCTACAAAACCCCCAAATGCTCCACTCAAATGTTTAATTTCCCTTGTATCTTTATTCAAATTTTTCTTTAATGTATTCAGTTTAACTAAACTAGCTTCAGCCCCGGTATCCACAAGTAAAATGAGTCGTCCTTCTATAGAATCCTTACAGGGAATTTCTATGAACACATCATTGACTTTGCGAAAACCAAAACTCCTAACTTGTTCGTTCCTATTTTGAAACGTAAAATTCTTATTGTGTAACGAGTTTGCTAAATCTTTATCTCTTTCCTGAGAACTACTTAATATTGCTTCTTTTCCTACTGTATCTTTATCTGTTGATACTTCCGTCTTTGACCCAGTGGTGAGGATGTTTACTATCTTTTGCGACGTCAAACCATCCTCCACTATTTTTTCTTTCTCTGTTACCTTCAATTCTTCGATGTTTGAATAAAAATTGTTGAATAAAAAATTAGCCGTATCTTCTGACGTACTATCTTCTGTCGAGGTGCTTTCTGTTATTTCATTAGTTACCAAATCTTTAGTCTTATCTATCGATGTACCATTTTCTGGTATTTTGTTCCCCATTTTCCTTGGTGTACAGATGTTTACAATCTTTTTTGACGTGAAATCATCTGCGACTACCCTACATGGCTCAATAGTTTCCCTGTTTCGAATCGTATTCTCTCTTTGCATCACAATCCTGCATTTTGTGTCCTAATCTTGCACACCATTTACATTTAACCTCATATTTGTTTGATTCTTGCATCATGTTACCATTGCTCTTTTGATTTATGTTATAATTATTCTGACTTCTGTCATAACTGTTTTGATTTCCCTTTATTTCATTATTATTCATATTTCTGCTAGCCGAACAGTTTAAATTATATTCGTGACCATAATGTCTACACTTCTGACAATAAACTTGATTTTTTACTTCGTAGCACTCATCTCTTGTGTGCCCTATTCTACAACAAAATGAACATGTTAAGTTAACATTTCTAGACCTTATATTCTCATAATTTCTTGTTATTTGAATTCCTGGCAGGTTCTCTGATGATGAGTAAGCCTTTTGACCTGCCTCAACGTCATGATCAACCACCCTACATGCCGCATCATTTTTACTGAAATTTATACCAAATGCCCTTTGATTTGGTCTCGTATTTTTCCCTCTTTCGATAAGCCCAAATGCACTTATCGCTTCTTCCACTACACTCTCAAATGCTCCTGTTTTAACTCTTAGCATATATATCCTCATAGTTGAATCCTGCAGACCAACTCTGAAAGTTGTAATCACAGTTTTATTTAATTCACTTAAAAGTGCGGACACACCGTCTTTGTATTCGTTATTTATTATATCTTCTGCTGTTGTTTTTAGAGCACATAACCGTCTTGCATATTTTCGTATTTCTTCACCAGGTTGTTGTAATGTCTTCTGTATTCCTGCCATACTACATCTAATTCTTTTCTTTCCAAAAACGTTTTCTTTATAAGTATAAATAATTCATTAAGATTATTAAATTGTCTTGGTCTTACTAATTTGAAAGCATCTCCATAAAGTCTTAGTTTCACACATTGAATAAATTTTTCTAAATTCGATTCTCCTACCACTTGGGAAGCTAATTCTGTTCCAAGTATAAACTTATACACTTCCTCCTGTAGCTCAACGGAGTCTGCTCCTGAAAATAGAGGCACAAGCTCCGATACTATTTCCGCTATCTCGCATATGTTCATTCTGAATTTTTGTTTTTATTATGATTTCATTATCTTTTCGTTGCCTTTAAAATTTTCTGTGTTCTACAACAACTCTCACCCTATACTATAGTTTCTCTGGGAATTTAATTCTGAGAATTAATTAATTTTAATCTACAAATTTTTATTTTACTGGATTTACACCTTTTTAATTATATTCTGGAGGGTCTGGTCAACTACAAGGAATTGGCTACGGAGTCGCAGAATCTTTGAAAAGTTATTATTATTTATTTATTTTGACACGGATAACCGAGTTCGAATCACTATCCTTTTTTAAAAGGGACTTCCTTTTTTTTAAAAGGACTACCGGCTGCGCCATAATGTTGTGTGCAGGCCCGGTGAAATCCTACCGGCTGCGCCGTAATGTTGTGCGCAGGCCCGGTGAAATCCTACCGGCTGCGCCATAATGTTGTGTGGGGTTCTCCGTTGAACCCACACAACTCTGTTGTGTAACGTTAAATATTACCTGTTACATCATTAAATGTATACTCAGCAAATGTTTTTCTGCGCTGGTGGTACCTGAAAGTTTAAAATGACACTTCACTTCTTGATTGCTTAATTAACTCTCTTCTTTTCTTTATTAATTCTACTCTTATTTATATCACAGATTTGAATCTTAAAATCTACTTGGTCTCAAGATCATTATCTTAACTTCCGTAATGAAACTTAATGACAATTACATAATAGTTACATATATACAATTAACCTAGACATTAACCCAGACATTTTTGCTAAACAACATACAAATATACATACTTCGTATTTTAAATATACAAACAAACATATTACAAATATACATTCTTTGTTTACTTCCGCAATATAATTTATAAGCTATGGTAACAGAAGCTCAGCTCAAGTAGCTGGCCCGTGCTTACTTGCTGTTTTAAGCTGACCGTTGCACTTTTTAATTGTTGGGTGCTTGACCGTAAACTTAAATTGGCAAGCATTACAAAAACGCTGATCGCTTCATTATTATTGAGGTAGGTCAGTATTTGTAGTTTATGATATAAAAACAACTCAACTTCGCTTGTGACGAATGAGTCACAACATTCCTCCCCCCTCTGACAAAGAAAAATTATTCTATTCATTTAGCAATAATTTTTCGTCACATGAATTTATCAGAATTTTGCATAATGTAAGGTTCATTTTTATCATTAATACATTAATATTTAATAACTTTTTCGAATAAAGATTTCTTTGAATTTTATATGCAGTGTTTTTTTTTTCTTTTGAATTTTTTGTCTTATAATAATAATTCTCTTAATTTTGTTTTTAATAAAAATATTTCTTAATAGCAATTTGTATCTTATATTTTCCTTTTATATATTTATTTTTTCTTATTTTTTACACACTTTTCTATCTATTTTTTGTGTATTTTCTCTTAAATTTAGGATTTTTGATTATTACGTGACAAAGTTATTGTAGGTTTCCTTCCCCCATCTGAAAGAAAATTTTTACCTTGAAGAGGTTTAATTTTCTTCAATCCTAAAGTACTTATATGTGAGAAGAGACAGGCATCATTTTACAGTTAATTTTTTAAAATTCCTTGCATGTTTACATTGTTTAGTAATATTGTGTGCTAAATAAGTTTTGTATAAGCTATCTAATATTCTTTACTTTATTTATGTGTATCTGTTCGTGGGTCCTAGTAATTTTGATGATTAGTTTTTGGATTTTCGATAAAGTTGTTCTTCTTCCTGGCATTATTATGAGGACTCTGCTGATGTTCTGTTTTATGATGATCATTGATAACCGTTAGTGACAAGTATATGTCACCCCTTTTCTTCTCTATTGAAGTATTTAAACTACTTTACTTCTTGTGAAGTCTTGAAGTTGAAGTCTTGAAGTTGGTGAAGTCTTGAAGTTACGAAAAATATGCCAAATTTCGTTTTTATTTCGTGTTTTGTGTTGTTCATATTTTCGTTAGTTTATATTAAAGTTTGCTTTTAGTTTTGACAAGCTATGTTTGCTAGTATTGTTTATTGGGAAGCGACTCTTTATATTTATCAAACACTTTGGTTTCGTTCTGGTTAAGCGTTTTCCTAGAAAGGTATGAACTAAATGCAGGTATTTCACATTATAGACGTACTTTCGTGGTTTTCTTAAACCAGAATGCATTTTGTAATAACAAATTATGCATATCCGAATTCATTTTTAATCGTTGTACTTGTAAGCCTTTCAATCATAAAGAAATCTTACGACTTATTTGATTTTCTTGTTTAAATGGAAAATTGTTTGATTCGTTGTGTATACAATCTGTCGCTGTAATTTCAAATTTTTAATAACACTTTGTAACCTTCCACAAACATTTAAAAGCCTGTATATTTTCTTGTTGTATTTTTTCTTTTTTTTTAAATGCTTTCTTATATGTTTTACTTGAAACATGTTTTGCTTCATTACTTAGCCTTTGATACTTTTAACTCATTAACGTCTGAGGCCTCGAACTTCGTCAGATTAGCTCCTTTTTCTTGTATAGCGTTGTCCACCTGATCGACTCAGTTTTATTGCTGCTACGGCCAACTCGAACCAGAACTAGGACCACGATTATTAATACGGAAAAGTTTCGTGTAATAAATGTGTAGTTTTGATTTTTATAAAAATCTTATCGTAAATATTAATTTTTATCTTGTAGTATGGTAAATTAAATTTGTGAGTTTTCTCTTGTATAATTTTAATTTAATTTCTTAAATATCTCTTACAACTTTTTAATCTTTTGTATTTTAACCCTCTATTAACATATAATTAATTTGAAATTGTTTATTGATTAAAACCAATTTTCTTTTTATTTAATGTTTGAAAACTTCTTTTCAAAAATTAAAAATTTAATTTTTCAATGCCTTTGTTAAATTAAAAAAATTAATGAATACCTTTATCTCAACGAATTTAAAAAAAAAATTTTTTCATCTCAAAAAAAAAATTCAATATCTCTGTTTAATGAAACTTATTTAGTTTCGTTTGATTTTATTTTCATATTTTTGGTTTAATTTAATGTTTGATTGAATTTTTTAATGTTATTCTAATTTTAATTTAATTTAATTTTTATTTTTATAACATAATTTAATTACTGTGAAACAACTTCAGTAAATTATTATGTATTTTCTTAGCTTTTCCTTTTATTAAAATCTCAGTGGTAACCGGACTTTTTATTGCTATGACCTCATATGGGCCTATCCATATTGGTGAAAATTTATTTTTTCTAGCCTGATTTTTCATCAGTACTTTGTCACCAATTTTAAATTCTACAGGATTTAAAGAGTTATCATACTGTATTTTTGATAATTCTTTTGCTCGCTCCTGGTTCTGTCTCACTAGTTGGTGAGTTCTTTGGATTTGGTATTTAAGGATTTTTGAAGGATCTTCGGTGTTATACACCGGACTATATTTACGTTTGAGATTAGTTGGCATTTCTGAATTAAACCCATATAAAGTTTTGAACGGAGTTTGTTTGGTGCTCATGTGCGGTGTGTTATTGTGCACATGCATGGCAGATGTTAACCACTGGTCCCAATTTGACCCATCTTCTTTAGCAAAACTTCGTAAGTATTCTGCTAATGGACGATGGCTTCTTTCCAATGAGCCATTAGCCTGTGGGTGGTATGGAGTTATGTGTAATTTCTTAATTCCTAACATTTTACACACATCCGAAAATAATTTCGACACAAAATTTGAACCATTATCGGTAATCAGAACTTTCGGAGTATTGTGACGAGTTATAATTTCGTCGAAGAACGCTTTTGATACTGTACTAGCTTCAGCATCTGGTATTGCGACACATGCCATGTATTTCGAAAAATCATCTTGAAAAGTAAGTATGTATTTATTTCCTGACACAGTCTCTGGCAGGATACCCACTATATATACCCACTCGGTGTATCTGTTAACACCATTGGCATTTTTGTTAATTTAGAACATTTATTAACCTGGCATTTGTGACATTTCTTAACATATTCCTTGATTTGCTTTTGCATCCCTTTCCATTTATATTCTTGCCTTATTCTGAAATAGGTTTTTAGAGCTCCTTGGTGCCCACCTAGTGGTAGATCATGAAAATCTCTCAAAATTATTTTAATGTCTTTTGGATCGGTTAGAATTACTATTTCTTTATTCTGTTGGTCTAACACCTCATCATATTGTTCACTAGATTTCTCTGCAGTTTCTTCCGTTTCAATTTTCTTTTCTTGTTCTTTAGCCTTTGACCTTGTTTGAACTATTACTATATCCTGCTCTTGTTGGGGTATCCTACTAAGCGCATCCGCATTTAAATTTCGTTTACCTGGTTTATATATAATTTCATACTCGTATTCAGAAAGTTTGTGCCGGAATCGTGCTAAACGCGATGTTTGGTCTTTCAGATTTGCTATTCCCCTCAATGGTTGATGATCTGTATATATCTTAAAAGGCCTGCCTAACAGATAACCCCTAAAATTTTTCGTTGCCCAGACAATTGCTAAAAATTCTTTTTCTATTGTCGAATAGCGTTTTTCTGCGCTATTTAATGCCCTACTCGCGAATGCAATTGGCCTATCCTCGCCAACTTTGCCTTGCTATAAAACCGCACCTAGTGCCTCTCCACTTGCGTCTGTAGTTAATAAGGAAGGTTTTTCAAAATCTGGATAAGCTAAAACTGGAGACGAGGTAACTGCTTCCTTCAACGTCTGGAAAGCTTGCTGACAGTTATCTGTCCATTGAAACTTTACGTCCTTTTTAAGCAAATTATTTATTGGTAACACGATTTGTGACATATTTTTTATAAATTTTCGATAGTAATTTACAAAACCTAAAAATGCCTGAACTTCCTTTCTATTTCTCGGAACTGGTATATTTTTCACACATTCCAGTTTTTGTGGATCTGGCAAAGCTCCCATTTCCGAACATTTATACCCTAAATATGCTATCTCACGACGTAAAAATTGGCATTTCTCTGTGTTTAACTTTAAACAATTCTCCCTCAATTTCTGAAAAACTCTTCCAAGTTTTTCCTCATGTTGCTGTAAATTTTTACCATAGATTACAATATCGTCTAAATATACAAAACAATTTATTCCTTGTAGTCCTGTAAGTATGTGATTCATAAGCCTTTGGAATGTAGCTGGGGCTCCAGTTAGTCCAAACGGCATTCTGTTATTCTCATAATGACCTAACGACGTACTAAAAGCTGTCTTTTCCTTATCCTTGCTATTCACTAAAACTTGATGATAGCCACTAGCTAGATCTTGTGTTGAAAAATATCTACAATGACCTAACTGATCCAGAATTTCGTCAATTCGAGGAATAAGGAAAACTTGTTTGATTGTGGCATCGTTTACTTTTCTGAAATCAATAACTAATCTCCACTTTTTCTGTCCGTCTTCCCCGGCTTTCTTTGGAACAAGCAACATTGGTGAATTCCACGGGGACTTGCTTGGCCTGATTATGTCGTCATCTAAAAGTTTTTCTACTTGTCTTTGTATCTCCTCCCTATGCATTTGTGGTAACCTGTACTGTCTTTGATTAATTGGTGCTTGATCTCTTTGCATTTGAATTTCATGTTTTAAAACAGAGGTGCATGACAATTTATCTCCTTCAAGCAAGAAAATATCATGAAAAGACGTTACTAAATTTTCTATTGATGCTCTTTATTCAGTGTTTAAACTTTTGTTGAATTTAACTGTATCTATCAATCTATTAACCCTTTCTCTTACGTCTACTTCCCTTGCACTATACGACGAGCTCGCATCCACTATGAACTCTTTAAAATTTGAAAAATTTGGTCTAAAATCTTTAGGTATGACACAGTCATCCTTATTCGCATTTAGTACTGTTGCATATGCCATTTTATTCTTCACATTTGCTAACGTTTCACCTAAATAAACCCCCGGCATAATCTCTTGTTTATGGATTACAACAACTGATATATTTGTTTTTATCGGAATTTTAACCGTTTGTATTGTTCTTGCTTTAACATTTATCTCCTTATTGTAGCTTAAAGAACTAATCTCGTTTATTTGTTTTAGAGGTAATTCCACCCTGGTCTCCATGTGTTTGCCATAGACTGTTAACGTCTTATTAATTGCATCTATAACTGAATTATTCCACAAACTATCCCGACCCAAAATACCATCTGCAGGCAACCCTTGTTCTAGTGCCACTACGTGTAACTTAAAACTTAAGTTCTTTATCTTATCGTGTTGGATCTCTACAGACCCCAATGTATCTACAAAACCCCCAAATGCTCCACTCAAATGTTTAATTTCCCTTGTATCTTTATTCAAATTTTTCTTTAATGTATTCAGTTTAACTAAACTAGCTTCAGCCCCGGTATCCACAAGTAAAATGAGTCGTCCTTCTATAGAATCCTTACAGGGAATTTCTATGAACACATCATTGACTTTGCGAAAACCAAAACTCCTAACTTGTTCGTTCCTATTTTGAAACGTAAAATTCTTATTGTGTAACGAGTTTGCTAAATCTTTATCTCTTTCCTGAGAACTACTTAATATTGCTTCTTTTCCTACTGTATCTTTATCTGTTGATACTTCCGTCTTTGACCCAGTGGTGAGGATGTTTACTATCTTTTGCGACGTCAAACCATCCTCCACTATTTTTTCTTTCTCTGTTACCTTCAATTCTTCGATGTTTGAATAAAAATTGTTGAATAAAAAATTAGCCGTATCTTCTGACGTACTATCTTCTGTCGAGGTGCTTTCTGTTATTTCATTAGTTACCAAATCTTTAGTCTTATCTATCGATGTACCATTTTCTGGTATTTTGTTCCCCATTTTCCTTGGTGTACAGATGTTTACAATCTTTTTTGACGTGAAATCATCTGCGACTACCCTACATGGCTCAATAGTTTCCCTGTTTCGAATCGTATTCTCTCTTTGCATCACAATCCTGCATTTTGTGTCCTAATCTTGCACACCATTTACATTTAACGTCATATTTGTTTGATTCTTGCATCATGTTACCATTGCTCTTTTGATTTATGTTATAATTATTCTGACTTCTGTCATAACTGTTTTGATTTCCCTTTATTTCATTATTATTCATATTTCTGCTAGCCGAACAGTTTAAATTATATTCGTGACCATAATGTCTACACTTCTGACAATAAACTTGATTTTTTACTTCGTAGCACTCATCTCTTGTGTGCCCTATTCTACAACAAAATGAACATGTTAAGTTAACATTTCTAGACCTTATATTCTCATAATTTCTTGTTATTTGAATTCCTGGCAGGTTCTCTGATGATGAGTAAGCCTTTTGACCTGCCTCAACGTCATGATCAACCACCCTACATGCCGCATCATTTTTACTGAAATTTATACCAAATGCCCTTTGATTTGGTCTCGTATTTTTCCCTCTTTCGATAAGCCCAAATGCACTTATCGCTTCTTCCACTACACTCTCAAATGCTCCTGTTTTAACTCTTAGCATATATATCCTCATAGTTGAATCCTGCAGACCAACTCTGAAAGTTGTAATCACAGTTTTATTTAATTCACTTAAAAGTGCGGACACACCGTCTTTGTATTCGTTATTTATTATATCTTCTGCTGTTGTTTTTAGAGCACATAACCGTCTTGCATATTTTCGTATTTCTTCACCAGGTTGTTGTAATGTCTTCTGTATTCCTGCCATACTACATCTAATTCTTTTCTTTCCAAAAACGTTTTCTTTATAAGTATAAATAATTCATTAAGATTATTAAATTGTCTTGGTCTTACTAATTTGAAAGCATCTCCATAAAGTCTTAGTTTCACACATTGAATAAATTTTTCTAAATTCGATTCTCCTACCACTTGGGAAGCTAATTCTGTTCCAAGTATAAACTTATACACTTCCTCCTGTAGCTCAACGGAGTCTGCTCCTGAAAATAGAGGCACAAGCTCCGATACTATTTCCGCTATCTCGCATATGTTCATTCTGAATTTTTGTTTTTATTATGATTTCATTATCTTTTCGTTGCCTTTAAAATTTTCTGTGTTCTACAACAACTCTCACCCTATACTATAGTTTCTCTGGGAATTTAATTCTGAGAATTAATTAAATTTAATCTACAAATTTTTATTTTACTGGATTTACACCTTTTTAATTATATTCTGGAGGGTCCGGTCAACTACAAGGAATTGGCTACGGAGTCGCAGAATCTTTGAAAAGTTATTATTATTTATTTATTTTGACACGGATAACCGAGTTCGAATCACTATCCTTTTTTAAAAGGGACTTCCTTTTTTTTAAAAGGACTACCGGCTGCGCCATAATGTTGTGTGCAGGCCCGGTGAAATCCTACCGGCTGCGCCGTAATGTTGTGCGCAGGCCCGGTGAAATCCTACCGGCTGCGCCATAATGTTGTGTGGGGTTCTCCGTTGAACCCACACAACTCTGTTGTGTAACGTTAAATATTACCTGTTACATCATTAAATGTATACTCAGCAAATGTTTTTCTGCGCTGGTGGTACCTGAAAGTTTAAAATGACACTTCACTTCTTGATTGCTTAATTAACTCTCTTCTTTTCTTTATTAATTCTACTCTTATTTATATCACAGATTTGAATCTTAAAATCTACTTGGTCTCAAGATCATTATCTTAACTTCCGTAATGAAACTTAATGACAATTACATAATAGTTACATATATACAATTAACCTAGACATTAACCCAGACATTTTTGCTAAACAACATACAAATATACATACTTCGTATTTTAAATATACAAACAAACATATTACAAATATACATTCTTTGTTTACTTCCGCAATATAATTTATAAGCTATGGTAACAGAAGCTCAGCTCAAGTAGCTGGCCCGTGCTTACTTGCTGTTTTAAGCTGACCGTTGCACTTTTTAATTGTTGGGTGCTTGACCGTAAACTTAAATTGGCAAGCATTACAAAAACGCTGATCGCTTCATTATTATTGAGGTAGGTCAGTATTTGTAGTTTATAATATAAAAACAACTCAACTTCGCTTGTGACGAATGAGTCACAACAAATGCTTGGATTTATAAAACGCTGGGCCAAAGAATTCAATAGCATGATTACAACCACAACGTTGTATTATGCAATAGTGCGCCCTCACTTGGAGTACGCAAGTCAAGTTTGGTCCCCAAGTTATAGTGTGCATGTTGAACGAATAGAGAGGATCCAAAAACGTTTTGTTCGGTTTGCTCTAAGGGGCTTAAGTGGAACTGATATTTTAAACCTTCCTCCTTATGAGGATCGTTTAAAACTATTAAGAATGCAGTCACTAAGTGAGCGAAGGAGGTCCGCAGGTATCGTATATTTACACCAACTCATGACCGGTGTTTTCGATTCTCCGGAAATTCTTTCTCTCATTAATTTTAACTCTAACCGTAGAAGCAGTAGAAACGCTAACACTTTAATTTATTTAGCTTTTAGTAGAACGAACTATATGCTAACTGCTCCTTTAAACTGTAGAATATTTTGATTATATTCACTTGCGTTGGATCAAGTAACCCTTAATTGCTGAAGTGTGTTATAACTTCCAAATGAAGAATTGGAACTTATAGAATATACTAAAATTTCGTTTAGATAGCGCAGGAGCCAGATAAAATCCATCCGAAGACGGTGTTTTGCACTAACGGAAGGCCATTTGTGCTGGGCATCAAACCTAGAATAATTGATAAATGTGCTGACTTGTAAAATTTGGGATCGGCAAGTACGACATTCTGGAATTTCTCCTTTATTGATTCCTCGATGGATTTCGAAGGAGTTCGCATGGTTATGCGATGATCAACACTAGCGCTTGCTTCTATTTTAAAGCTTGGATCATATGGAGATCGTATAATGATGGAGCACATTTCTTGGTCGCCAACAGAAGTGGTAGGAAGCCTCAATTTCTTGGCAAGTTCGGATGAAATGCGACTCAGTGGCCGACATGGATCCAATAACGACCGTGCGAAGATTCGTTTTCCGTGAACTTCGAGCTGCACTACAGCCGAAGGGAGTAACGTAACGATGTGTTGGGAAAGAATGGATGCGATGGATGGGCGTGGTGGAGTTCCATCATTCAAAACAACAGATCGAGGATTTCGCAGGCGGTCGTGCATATGTAGAAGTGTGTGATGATCCCCTTTGCAGTAGTGACAACCGGTGTTGCTGCGGCATGATCCGCTGGAATGCTTAAGAGCCAAGCAATTGGAGCAGTACTTATGGAGAAGTACAATGCGCATTCTCTTTTCGGTGTTCATCGCTAGGAATACGGTACAGAAACGGAGCGCATGGTTTCGTCACAGATACGGCAAGGAAATGTCTTTCTGTTGGATCGACGTACCAGGCTTTGATTTTTGGAGTGATGAGTCTTGGAGATTTGACTACGGTTTCGTTTACCCTTGGATTCAGTAAACATATTGTCTAAAAAAGTAAGAGAAATATGTTGATATGAAAAACGATAAATGGAAAAGACAAATACATGAAAAAATTGCAGGAAGTAAGACGTGTTAGTTAACGGGAAGAGTGACAAGTTTGACTATAGGCCGTGTAATAGTGCCGCGTTCCGTTAATACATCAGCAACTCGAACTCGTTTATCGTTACCATAATAAGTTTTGGTAACACGACCCAGTCGCCATTCGTTGGGAGGTAGATTTTCGTCTTTTATGACTACTATAACATTTTCCTGCAGATTAGGTTCAGGCGTTTTCCATTTGTTTCTTTTTTGAAGCTCTTTTAGGTATTCGTGTTTCCATCGAGCACAAAAATTCTGATGAAGAGCCTTGAGTCTTTGCCATCGGTTGATAATAGAAATCGGTTGTTCTGGAATATCGGACTCTAATGGAGCTAAAATTGGAGTTCCAATTAGGAAATGACCTGGAGTTAAAGACGAAAAATCAGATGGATTTTCGGACATCGGAGACAGAGGTCGAGAGTTTAAACATGCCTCGATTTTGGAAAGAAGTGTGGAGAACTCCTCAAAGGTATATTTAAAAGAACCTGCTATTTTTCGAAAGTGCGTTTTGAAACTTTTAACGCCAGCCTCCCATAAGCCCCCCATGTGGGGACCACCAGGCGGAATAAAATGCCATGAAATGTTTTGCTGGCTATAAGTAGAGATAACTGCTTCACGAGTAGCTCGGTTGAAGTCAGTCGTTAACGCCTTTGACGCACCCACAAAATTTGATCCGTTGTCAGAATAGACATGGAGTGGACATTCACGTCTAGATGCAAATCTATTAAAGGCAGCTAGGAATGACGGAGTAGATAGACTCGATGTGGCCTCAAGATGTATTGCTTTCGTTGAGAAACATACGAAAATACATACGTATCCTTTGGTAATAAGGCAAGCTCTACCAGTATAATTTTTAATTTCAAATGGGCCAGCAAAATCCATCCCTGTGTGAGCAAATAATACTGTTCGTTCGGGTGGCAAGGAAGCCATCAATTGTCTTTGGACCTTTTTTTTATAAATAACACATATTTTGCATTTATGAATTGTTGTCTCTATGATATTTTTAACTTTAGGAATCCAAAATTGCAGTCGAATGAGTCTCAGAACAAGTTGATTGCCTCCATGGAGGGAGATCTGATGAGTGAACTGAACAAGAATGCGTGATAAATTACAATTATATGGAAGTATAATGGGATGTCGTTCATCGTAAGATAACGTTGGGGAGGAAACAAGTCGACCGCAAACTCTTAGTAAGCCGGAATCATCGACAAATGGATTAAGACTTAAAATGCTGCTGGAAGCGGATAGCGGCTGCTTTTTAACAAGATTAAGGTATTCATCAGAATATGCATTTTTCTGGGCAAGAATTATAAGTCGCGTTTTAACGTGGCGAACCTCTCGAGAAGTCACGAGAACAGAATTTTCTTTGAAATTAAACGAATGCTTTGGATGCGTATGGTGAAAAAATCTGAAAATATATGCAATAACTCTTAAGGCTTTTGGCAATGTAGAAAACCGTTCGGTTATGTCTTCAAAATTTTGGAAAAAGGTGAAATTAGATTTAATTGGTTTCATTTCAAGCTCGGTTTCTGAGGAATCATCGTGATTCTTGCTTGGCCACTGATTAGAAGAATGTTGAAGCCAATTAGGGCCATGCCACCACAGATCGTTACTAACGAGATACTGTGGAAGTACCCCACGACTAGCTAAATCAGCTGGGTTTGAAGCGGAATCAACGTGAAACCAATTGCTTGAACCGACGCCTTGAACAATCTTAGACACTCTATTTGCCACAAAAGTTACCCAATGACATGGAGGCTTTTGCAGCCATGCTAGCACAATAGTGGAATCTGTCCAAAAGAACATATTACACCTTTTAACTTCGAGCTTAGTTAAAAGATGATCAACCATATCAGACAAGAGAGTTGCACCGCATAATTCAAGTCTTGGGAGGGAAATGGTTTTCACGGGCGCTACTTTGGTCTTGGCAGCCAGTAAATGAGTGGAAACTCTAGAACCGTGAACTATTCGAACATAAATAGCTGCCGCGTAGGCTTTTTCTGATGCATCGCAAAACGAATGGAGTTGGATATCACATTCAGGAGAATACTCTATCCACCTAGGAATTTGTATATGATTTATAATTTTATAGTTAGTGACAAAGGAGTGCCACTTCTTAAGGCAGTTTTCAGATATAACCTCATCCCAATCGTTTTTTTCAAGCCATATCTGCTGCATTAACATCTTTGCGTAAACGATGCATGGAGCTAACCAGCCAGCAGGATCGAATAACTTCGCGATTTCAGATAATACTTCTCGTTTAGTAAAGATATCCTTGTATGGAATGGGCTTAGTGATAAAATAAAAAGAGTCTGAATGAGCATTCCAACGAATGCCTAAAGTTTTTACGTGACTTGTGTCATCAAGTTGTAGAAAGTCTTCTTTGAGAAGGTCATTTCAAGGAATCCTTTAAGAAGCTGTTTGGAATTTGATGTCCATTTTCTTAATGAGAATCCAGCAGAATTCAATGCCGCAATAAGCTCATCCCGAGCTTGAACTGCTGTTTGAAGATCATGAGACCCTGCTAGGGCATCATCGACATACATGTTATGTCTTAGGATATTACTTGCGTGCGGATATTGCTCTTTGACATCATCTGCCAACTGTAGAAGGGTGCGAATAGCAAGATAAGGAGCGCAATTTACCCCAAAAGTTACTGTTTGTAACTCATAATCTTGTATTTCATTTTTTGGATTATCACGATATAAAATACGCTGAAGAGATGTTTGAGAGGGATCTATTAGGATCTGGCGGTACATTTTTTCAATATCAGCATTGAACACGATCTGATAAAAACGCCATTTTAAAATTAAAAGTGTTAAGTCCATTTGGAGAACTGGACCGGTGTGAAGGATATCATTGAGACTATTACCATTTGATGATGGATTGGAAGCATTGAACACAACACGAACTTTAGTAGTTGTGCTATCTGGCTTAATAACAGCGTGATGTGGAAGGTAATAGTGATTTGGAATGTATGAATTCTTTGGAGAAGCGACCATTTTCATGTGGTTAAACGTTAAATATTCTCGTAAAACATTGTCGTACTCAGCTTTGAATTCTAAATTTTTGCAAAGTCGCGCTTCATTTCGAAGAAATTGTGATTTTGCACTGGGTCTGGAAAACCCTAGTTTTGACGAATCCTGGAGTCCGTTTTTTAATGGAAGAGAAACTACATATAGACCATCGTCTCTTCTCTTCGTAGTTTGAATATAGTTTTCTTCACAAAAACGATCAGATTCCGTCATATAGTGTTTTTGTGGAAGATCCTCCACCTCCCAAAAACGGGAAATTTGCTTGTCGAGTGCGACTTCGCTGAAATAGGAAACAACTGCAGAGGGAGCTGCAGTTATCTTATCGGACAATGGACCGGACAAAATCCATCCAAAAATGGTTTCTTGGGCCAATAATGACCCCCAAATTCTATTTTTAACACCATCAAGAATGATGGATGGGAAGAGATCACAGCCTATTAAAAGATCAACTTGTGAACTTTTGAAAAAATTAGCATCAGCTAGTCGTATATTTGGAATCTGTGATAAAATTGATGAGTCTATAGAACATGTCGGCAGATTTCCTGTGAGTTGCGGAAGAACGAGAGCTGATGCCTCTATTTTAATTTCAGGATTAATAGGAGAGCTCAGAATGAAGGAACATGATTTTTGTATTTTACAGGAAATTACCTGGTTAAGTCCAGAAACTTGAGCATTTATTGTGGAACATGGAAGTTTTAGGAGCTTGAATAGGCGGTCAGAAATGAATGTTCCTTCTGATCCAGAATCCAAGAGGGCCCTTGCAGTGAAAGTTGTACCTAGATGGCAAATATGTACCATAGCTGTACCTAAGAGAATACCCTTTGAATTGGATGCGAAGCAGGACTGAATGTTTCGGATATGACTTGAATCGTCAGTGGACTGTACTTGTGTTAGATGAGAGCGTTGAAAAGTTTGACTTGAGCTTGGTTGCTCGTATATCGCTTGTGGAGTTAAATTATATCGAATTGGAGTAAAAGAGCTGGATGTGTTGGAGGATACATCATTATGTAATAATGTATTGTGTCTTTTGTTGCAAGTGTAGCAATTATGAGTACTCTTGCAGTTTTTTATGGAATGAGCACGAGCCAAGCAATTTAGGCAAAGTCCATGTTTTTTGACTACTGTCATTCTTTCAGAAGGGTTCATTTGAAGAAAACGTGGACATTGACGGATTGTATGGTGCTCGTTTGGACATATTTTGCAAGTTGGAATTGCAACATTTGTATGGTAAGTATTTACCTTTCTAATTCCAGGAGTTCGTGAATTGGAAGGAAATTTGTTTAAACCTGGGGACTTGGAACTAGTAGAAGAGCGGATGTCCGCTACAGTTTCAAGTGTCTGATACCGATTTGTAAGGAATGAATCTAAATTTTTCCAAACAGGTATATCTGTTTTGTTTTGAATTGATTGCTCCCAAAGAGCCAATGTTGCATCAGGAAGACGGGAAGAGCACAGGAATACGAAAATCGCATCCCAGTTATCGATAGCAATATCGTACAATTGGAGGGCAGAAATACAACTGTTAATGTCCCTTTGGAGTTTTTTTATCGCAGTCCCCGACTCTGAGGATACAGCGGGGAGATTAAACAGGATGCGCAATTGGCTGTTCACCAAAATTCGCTTGTTTTCAAAGCGATCCTTTAGATTGTTCCACGCTATGAAAAATCCATCGTTGGTGAGTGAAGTTTTTTTGACTATGTCACGAGCCTCACCTCGAGTTTTCTGATTAAGGTGGAATAATTTTTCCACTGGACTTAATCGAGAATTATTTATGTATATCGCTTGGAACATGTCTCGAAATGTTGGCCATGATAAATAATCTCCGTACATATGTTTCGTAGGAATTACGGTAGCGAGCCTTCATTGTTTCCAGATCGGCGCCTTCATCATCGCTCTGGTCATCCACAACTTCCTTCATACAAGCTTCGTATGCCGTTTTTACTTTCGTCCAAATCCATCTCATTTCCTCCCGATGCACTTCTAAAGAATGACGTGAGAAGGCTGCTACTGGTAGTGAATTGAAATCAGCTTCGAATTCGACGAGAGCATCGGTTAAACGTATAAAAAAACCGAGGGATGCCATTGTAGAAAATCAGTGGAGTGACGAAAGAAGTAGTGCAGGTGGAAACAAAAACAATAGTATGGAGTTAGGAATGAAAGTACTGAAAACAGCCAAATTTTTTTTAAAAAATATCTATATTAAAGATTCTCCAGAACCAAAATTAGAAATGGGACTAGTTGGCTTAGAAATGAACCGGAGAAGGAGAATCGATTGTAAAAACGATATAAGATCTTGGCGATGAAATGGAAGAAATGAAATTAGAAATGGATCTAGAAATTCAAATTAAACAATCGATATTAAAATGTATCGAAGACGAACGAGAGGAGTATGGAATGTAACTGTCGATAGTAAAAAAAAAACAAGTTACGCCCAAATTGGATTTGGATGTTCAGCTGAAGAGTCTTGAACTCACGAATTCAATGCGAGAGTACTAATTTATGAATTATAATTCGCAATGGAATGCAATGAATTTAAAAAGCTTAAGTTTGAAAACTAAAAAAAAACCAAACAGGAAATCAGCAAAAGTGTTGAAATTATTGAAAAGAGTGTAAACTGAATAGTTATACAATATAACTCAGAATATTATTTTAATTTATTCGATAAATTAATTTTGCTTCACGAATTAAATTTGTCTTAAGACACAATGTTTGAATTTGTGATGTTGTTCTTTTCTTTTTTTTTATTTTAGGACAGAACCTAAACAATCAAAAAATTGATTTAATCGTCACGCAAAATTTTAATTTGAATTAAAAAGCTAGAATTCTGAAATGTTGGAAAATTAAAAATTATTTGCTGGATTACTGGTACACCTAGGAAGCTGAAACACTTTAAAGAATTAATGGAAATATAATTCAATAAATTAATGAAGTGATAGCAATTCGTCTATCAAATCAAAAATGTAAACATAATATTCTGATAGATTTTTTTTTTTGTTTAAATGACCATATATATAATAAGTAAATTCAAAGATGAAGCTATGCAATGTTGCTGAATTTATGCGCGAGAACGTTTCTTGGAATTTTAATTTATTGTATATAAAGCTTCTAAATGGATATGTTGATAGCTTTCAAATAGTTATTAGCAATGTTGATAGCTTTTCAAATAATTATTAACAATGTTGATAGGTCTCAAAAAGGGCTAAAACAAATTTAAAGGCTTTATGTTGCGAAGTGCTGGTTGTAGTGTTGATTTTCAAGTTTGTGTCTTAAGTCTAAAACACTACTCGGGGTATATGGAGGAAATGTTGCAGAAATGTTGACTTAAGCTTAGCTTGAAGATATGGAAATGTTGCTGAGAAAGACTCAAGTTTGTGTCTTAAGTCTTAATATATGGAACTGTTGCTGAGAAAAGACTTAAGTTTGTGTCTTAAGTCTAAAACACTACTCTGGGTTAGGTGGAAGAGATGTTGCGGAAATGTTGCTGAAATGTAAGTTGAAATGTTGCGTATCTTCTCTCTTTAACACGATGCCAACATTTGTTAAGTTTGGAGCAGAGATTGCAACAATGTTGATTAAGCTTAGAAACCTCACTTATTTCTTACCAATAAGTGGAGACTTTGTTCTCTTTAAAACGTTTAAACATAAAAGAATGGTAGTATGCGTGTAGAATAGTTCGAAAATGAGAACTTTCGCGGAATTAGATAAAATATTAGCAGAGGTTTGGAACTTTGCTAAAAAATGTGTGCATATGTATGCTTATAGCGGCTTCTATTTAGTTTCACGCTGAGAATTTTAACTTTAAACTTACAGTGGGTACAATTGGAAATATTACGACACAAAATTTTAATGTTTTAAATTGGATGCGATTTTTATATATAATTTTTTAAAAAACGGAATTGAATTCGTAAAAACAGATGTATATATATAAATATATTATGTGTGCATATACATGGATGGATATATGTATGTTTATATGTGTCACTTAACTGTAGATGCGAGCGGTTTTATATACATATTTTTTTTTTTTTTTTTTATTTGGTTTTAGACAGATTTTTCCAGAAAAAATTCTTGCTTTCAGTAATATATTCTGTCTTGGTTTTTCTTGTGTTTTTTGTTTTTTTTTTTTATAGTTATTTTTAAAAGAATTTAAGAATTTTCGAACTATGTCTACTGTCGTCTTAGCACTTTTTTCTCTTTATTTTTTATATATATTTTATTTTATTTTTTTTTTTTGCTTCGCTCTACAGTTTCACACACACACACTTTTTCGTATTTTTTCACTTTAAATGATTGCACTTTGCACTGGTAATAATTATGGAATAAAAATTACGCACCTGTTTTATTCCTGTGGACTTTATTGATGAAATAGTGATGAAAAAGTTGGAAATGTTCCTCCTGTTATCCGCTGCTATCCGGTTCGAAGATGGACCAAATGTTTGCTTTAAGAAATGATTTGAGCTGCAAACTTTGAAGAGGAAATGCTGAAATATTGTAGCTCCGTGGAAATGGAAAATAAAAGGAAGGAAGGATTAATATTTTGAAATGTTTCTTTATTGTGAGTTTTGATCTTACCGTGGTTGTGGTTTAACAAAAAGTGAGCGTTTTGGTCTTAAGCACAATCGAATTAACCTTACTTAGAATACATACAAATAAAATCTTACAACTACAAGAGCGGCAGATAATTTGTGGATCCCAATTCGGCTCTAAGGGTTGCCATCTAGGAAGGAACTCGATCTAAGCTGGATTCGACATTTCGCATAAACACAACTGTACATTTTTTGATGTTAGTTTGTCAAAAGGTCAACTCAAAAGTAGATTGAAAGCTATTGTGTAATTAGATCTGTGTTTGTGTATGCATGGTTAGTTGTTATGTCCTGTGTTGTCCCTGAGCCCAATCCATTCTGTGGAGGGTAAATTTTTCCCACATTAATTTGTTTGGAGCCACTGGAATTCATAACATAACATTGAAATATTTCAATGAGATCTGGATTGTGGCTTCAAATAGATCAATGCTGAGAATGTGCGAAAAAGCTGTAGTAGCTGAACTCTATTGTTATTGCATGATAGCAGTATTAAATATGAATAACACGACTGGAAAATATGTTCTGATATCAAAGTCGTTGGTACACCACGTCGTTGGTAAACCACTATTACAAAAAGGACTGGGCAGAAAGAGTTGAGTCGAAAGTTGGAGAGAGCAACGTCAAAAACGTCAAAACGAGAAAATAGTTAACGAGTTGCTCAAGAACTATAAAAAAATGGGCGTAAATATGTCTCTGAAAATTCACTTTCTGCACTCCCATTTGAATTTTTTTCCGAAGAATCTCGGTGACGAGAGCGACGAGCATGGGGAAAGATTCCACCAACAGATGAAAGCAATTGAGAATCGGTACCAAGGATTTTGGGACGAAGGAATGATGGGCGACTAGTGTTGGTTTCTCATCAGAAAAACCGATCCCGAATTAAATTACGACAAAACAAGAATTCTTATCATTTTGAATTTCTGAATGATAAATAAAAATTATTTACAATGTAAATAACAATATAAATGATTTAATGCAACAATAAAAATTATTAATAATAATTTTATACAATTTAAATAATGTAAAAATAATATAAATTATTAAAAGAACAATAAAAATGAAGAATATATGATTTTATTACAACAACCTTTAGTTCTCATTTTTTTTTTATGGCAATAAAATAAGTCCAAATGCATAATTTGATAATCACACAATTTGGGAGATTTCGTTCCATTAAACACAACTTTTTCTTTTCTCAATAGATTTTCTTCAACAATAGCTTATTTTTTTTGGAAAAATAAGGGCTTTTAGTAAAAAATATCAAAAGTAATAAAATATTTTGATTTCTTAACGAAATTTGCAACTATTTTGTCTTTTTTTGGAAATTTTTCTGAAAAATAAAAAAAATCCCCGAAATTTGAATTTATTCCGCCAAAACTAACAACTCGACCAACAAGTTATGTCTGCATTGTTTGTAAGAAATTTTATTAGCTTTTATTTGATATATCATTTGTTTGATTACTGTTGTTGGTTCTGGAGATATATGCAATTAAGTGGAACCAACTTTTTTTTTCGTTGAAAACCCTACAGTGGGCAATATCTCGAAAACGGAGTGACAGAAAAAAAAAATAATTTTTTTTTCGGAATAAGCGACCGGTTTTACATGAGAAAAGAATAGTGGCATTCAAAGTACAAACAACTTTTCGTTATTTGTAAACCAGTGTAATTAACACTTCTACTTCCAGGAGTACAAAACGCACGCCATTAGAACTGTTGTTAGGCACAAAAATGTTTACTCCTGAGGACCTAGAGCTTATACGTCAATTTGAGGAAGCAGTTGTTAAGGACTTCGAGCAAGAGAGACAGGAAATGCGTGACGATTCGAAGCAGGAAATCTTGAAAATTGAAGCTGAGAATAAAAAGCAGTATGATAAAAAACGTAAATCAGCAAACCGGTACAATGTTGGTGACTTAGTCGCTATTCGACGCACACAATTTGGAGTTGGGCTTAAACTTGTTCCAGAGTTCCTTGGTCCGTACGAGATTACAAAGGTGAAACGTAATGATCGATATGAAGTACGTAAAGTTGGAGGACAAGATGGACCGATAGCCACCTCAACCGCAGCTGACTACATGAAACGATGGAAGCAATACGAAGATGAAAGTGATGGAGAGTCGTCTGAGACATCCGACATTCAGAATGGCCGAATGTAGACATTTTACCAGTATTTACTAATATTTTTCTGTTGTACCTACTATGTATGCTTAAATTTTCTAGCAGTACCTCTTACTTTATTTTGTAACTCATAAGTTCAGTTGAAAAGAGAACGTAAAGAGGTTAAGTCAATTTTTTGTTTCTTTTTTTAACGTTTTTTTACATATAAAAAAACATTCCTTTTAGTTTACTTTATAAATTGAATTAAATAAATTGAATTAACTTTATTTTAACATTTGAATGGCCGGTGTTTTTGATTTCCACATATATATGTGTCAAATTTTATTTGTGTAGCTTATATACAACCCTCTATACAGCGATTTTTATTTTATGGTCGTACGGGAGGTAGTCGTGTCCGTGGGCGGATTCCAAAAATATTCAATAATGCAGATCCTTGGGTCAATTTGAATATATGTACATTAAGGTGCCTTAAAAAAAGTTTCATTTGTACCCATCCTAAAATGAACCTTGTTTACACTAGTTAATATATATACGGAAAACATGATTTATGGAGGTTTTTGAAAAATGGTTTAGCTCACTGACGGATTTTGGTATAGCCAAAATATTTGGGAATGATCATAGAATACATCAAGGTTCATTTCAAAATGGGTACAAATGGAACTTTTTTTTTCTTCATACAAGTCGAGGCACCTTAATGTACATAGTTTAATTCACTTATTTGAACTACTTCTGTTTATCCTGGTGACCGTGGCATGCAGGTTAAGTGTGTGGCTTAGCATGCTTGGAGCCCGGGTTCGATCCCCAGCCGCGGCGAAAAGTTTTTTTCAATAAAAAATTTTTTTGATCGGTCACCACCTCTCTGCAGACAATGGCAAACCTCAGAGAGTAAATAATGCCATGTAAAGCTTCTGAGAACATGAACATTTAGCCGTTCGGAGTCGGCATAAAACATGTAGGTCCAGTTCTCGGTCAATTGTGTGCAAACATTTAATAACACACACAACACAATTGATCATAAGAAGCTCGGTCAAAGTTCTTTCAAGGGCTGAAATGGCCAATTTGTTTGTTTTTTTTTTCTGTTTATCCTGTGTTTACGAACAACAAACAGACGGACGGAAGGACTGATAGATGGATAGGGCTAAATCGACTCACAAGGTGACTCTGATCAAGAATATATATACTTTTCTATACCGGACTTTCTATACCGGACTTTTCTATACCTATGCGTAACAAACGTTTTTACCAAGTAAATATACCCTGACCTTACAGGTTAAGGGTATAAAAATCCTTTACACGCCGAAGGAGGTCAGTGAATCCCCTTAATTTATATTAAACGAAATAAGAACTGTAACTGAATCTCCAACAAAATAGTTTCATTTTCTGCTTTTTTCCCAGCTTATCAGCAGGGCCTGGATTTTGTGGCACTAAAAATTAAAAAGAGGCAAAGCGGACATTGGAAAAATTTAAAACAAAGGCATTTATTAAATTTTTTTTTTTTTTAAGCTGCGTTTTTTTCAACTAAGAAAACCTCGCTGAAGTTTTAAATAGAATACAATTTGAGCAACTGTACCTTTTTAAGAACTCAAAGGTGTTTTTGCATCATCCAAGATTATTGAACTACAAATCTGGGTCTTCCTACATATGTATAAAAAGAAGGTATTTTTAAAATATAAGTGTACCGGGTAAAAATAACCTTGTTTCTAAATTCAATAAAATAATTTTTTTCTAGCAATTTTAAATTTAAGGCGTTTTTTTTTTTGTGCATAACAACGAAATGGAAATTTTCGTATCGAAATGTAAAACAAAAAATTAAATGAAAAGAAGAAAAAATTGCTGATATAAAGTTTTGCTACTATGAATTCCTTAAAAAAATTAATAAACTTTAGGTGAAATATTAACAAAATTTTAAAAGTGTTAATAAGGCAAAATGTTGTTAAAAAAGCAAAAAAAAACCAAAATAAAAAGATGTATTTGAAATCAGAAACGCCCAAAACGTGTGATTCTCTCATTCTCTAATTATTATAACGACAAACAAAAAAAAAGGCAAAGTCAAAAAAATCCGGGCCGTGCTCATCAGTTGTAAGATATGTCTTGATTGAAGGAACACCTGTAGAACGTGAAATCCACGGACACGCTCACCTCCCAAAATTGAAAACTATATAAATAGGCCTCTGTCGAAGCTACAAAAGTGAAATTAGATATTAATTATTTTTTTTATAAACAAATTAATATATGAGAGAAAAATGGATGTCATATCCCACGAACACGAACACCTCCCATATAACCCTAATATTGAAAACTGTATATAGAGTACTGTATTTATTCATTTTATATAAAAACTAAGACGCAATAGAAAAATGGGAGTCATGCATTCACGAACACGCGTACCTCCCATACAACCCCAAAATTGAAAACTATATAAAGAGGCTTCTGTCGGAGCTACAAAAGTTAAATTAGATATTTATTCTTTTTATAATAAAATTAAGACTTGTTCGATAAATGGGCGCCATCCACCGACGAACATGCCTACCTCCCATACAACCCCAAAATTGAAAACTGTATAAAGAGGCTTCTGTCGAAGCTACAAAAGTTAAATTAGATATTTATTCTTTTTATAATAAAATTAAGACGTGTTCGATAAATGGGCGTCATACACCGACAAACACGCCCACTTCCCACACCCCTAAAATTTAAAACTATAAAAAGGCTTCTCTTAAAGCTACAGGAAAAAATTGATATGTTTGTATTTTATATCAAAACTAAATTGTGGAAGAAAAATGGGCGACATCCACCTACGAACACACCCACCTCCCATACAACCCTTAATATTGAAAACTCTATAAATTAGCATCTTTAAGCTATAGACCTGAAATTGGGTATTTGTGTATATTATATCAAAATTGAGGCGTATTAGAAAAATTGGTATCAATCACTCAAGAACACGCCCACCTCCCATACAAACCCTTATTGAAAACTTTATAAAGAGGCTTGTTTGTATTTTAGACGTCATCAAAATGGTAAAATTTTTTGAAATCTCACATAAAAAGAGCTGCAATTTAGGATTTTGTACCATTACGAATCTCCCGTGGGGATATTTCAACTTCGGCTAAGTCGATGATATACCTTACTAGTTTTTTATTTAAACCTCATAGCCTCAGCTTCAGTTCAGTTAATTCAGTAGATCTAATTAGAAGCGGCAGGTACGATTCGATATATGATTCATAAATTTCCCATATATTTCAATTTAGACTTCAACCCAGAGAATGGAAAAAAACCGTACCTTAAACGTACCCAATAAAAATCGCGCGCACTTAAACATTTTTCTCTCTCTATTCCGCATTTGCCTCTTCGACTCAAACACAAGCACAACCACTACTACGCATAAGAAAGCGGAATAAAATGTTAGGGATTGTTGTTTGATCAAAAAACATTATTTGCTTTGTTGTGATTTTTGATCATGGTCAAAAAACCGAACCTTATGTAGCGAATGTCCGTGCTGCACAATTTGTTGGCGCATGCAAAATTTTTTTTTAAAGACGCCGCATTTATTTACGCAGTTTTTTAATGTCTTTGATTTCGTTATTGTAGCTTAAGATAAAGCGCAAAATATGTTTAAGTTACATTGCAGCTGCCACTCCCACTAGTCTAATAACGCTAAATTTTTACATATTTTTTGGAAATCACATGTTAGGTGTTTTTCTTTGATTTTGTTATTCTAGCTTTATTATATCTATGATACAGTGCAAAATGTGTTTAAGGTGTACTACAGCTGCCACGTCTACTTATCCAAAATTTCTGAAATACTTTGTTTAACTTTCCTATAACCTAAGCATCGAAATCTACTAAAATAAAACAAAGTGTGCGTATCAGTCAGTTCCGACGCGCGATTGGAGTTTACTTCTTATCGGTTGCCTTAGAATTTAATATAATCATGTATAATGGGCAAAGTGGGTAAATATATAAACTCATCATGTATAAACAGTTAACATTATTAATTTCAATACCAATATGGGCATTTCCGCAGAAAAGTCCACCGTGACCAAAAAATTAAAAGTTAACCAACATTTTTTTACCTGTTTTATTAAACAGAATAATTCAAAATTAATTTAACTAAAGAGTTCAAATTTTTCCCATGTTGCGATGGCAATGATGAGCATTTTCTCTTTACAATTTCCATTACTAAGAGTAATTGTGCTATTGCACTCTTATGCAAAGCTTTTGCTACTACAACAACTAGCCGCAAAATAAATGCAAAAGAGCCAAAAAATATCAATTAACGGTACAATTTTTATTTGCTTTTAATGATATTCTGAGGTAACGTCACGCCAGACAAAAAACCATTTAATTCTATTTTTTCTACTCTGACGTTCAAAAGTGCGTGAAATTTGCATTTTAATAAATTTCAAAAAAATTATATAAATTTTATAAAAAAATCGTTAAGAAGAGCAACGGTTAATTTTATATTAAATTTTAAAAGCGAGTTACATTGCTCGATGTTTGCCTGATTTCGTTACTGAATTTGGTTAAAGGTAATTAAGTGGAATTTTTTTCCAACTTCTCATGGTCGATGGGGTAGGAGTTAGCAAAATATAATATATAATAGCAAAACTTTATGTTTTAATTACGTCAAATATTTTTTTTTTTAACATATTTTAGCTTAATATGTTCCGATGGAAATCTAAGTAACGTAACGCCAGTACCGTTACGCCAAATTACTTAGGCTAATAAAAAACAAACCGAGAAAAGATTTTTTTATTTGATAACTAGCAAGATATTCTAATATTATTTTAAATTCTTTCATTTTAATAGAATGCCCATTGCATTCTATTGGCCATAGAATCATCCATTTTGGTCCAAATGTACCACGGAACCCATAAAAAATCCAATCACTCGCCTGTGACTTCAGATAAACACATTGCATCCGATTGGCCATAGAATCATCCGTTTTGGTCCAAATGTTCCATGGAACCCATAAAAGTTCCAATAACCCGCCTGTGACCTCAGATAAGCCCATTGCATCCGAATGGCCATAAATCATCCATTTAGGTCCAAATCTTCCATGAAACCCATAAAAGTTCCAATGACCCGCCTGTGCCCTCAGATAATATCATTGCATCCGATTGGCCATAGAATCATCCATTTTGGTACAAATGTTCCATGGAACCCATAAAAGTTCCAATGACCCACCTGTGACCTCAGACAATGCCATTGCATCCGATTGGCCATAGAATCATCCATTCTAGTCCAAATGTTCCATGGAACCCATAAAGTTCCAATGACCCACCTGTGACCATCCATTTAAGTCCAAATATTCCATGGAATCCATAAAACTTCCAATGACCCGCCTGTGACCTCAGATAATCCCTTTGCATCCGATTGGCCATAGAATCATACATTTTGGTCCAACTGTTCCATGGAACCCATAAAAGTTACAATGACCCGCCTGTGACCTCAGAAAATCTCATTGTATCCGATTGGCCAAAGAATCACAAAGTTCCAATGACCCGCCTGTAACATCAGATAATCCCATTTCATCCGATTGGCCATAGAATCATCCGTTTTGGTCCAAATGTTCCGTGCAACCCATAAAAGTTCCAATAACCCGCCTGTGACCTCAGATAATCCCATTGCATCCGATTGGCCATACAATCAACCATTTTGGTCAAAATGTTCCATGGAACCCATAAAAGTTCCAATGACCCATAAATGTTCCAATGACCCACCTGTGACCATCCATTTAAGTCCAAATATTCCATGGAATCCATAAAACTTCCAATGACCCGCCTGTGACCTCAGATAATCCCATTGCATCCGATTGGCCAAAGAATCACAAAGTTCCAATGACCCGCCTGTAACATCAGATAATCCCATTGCATCCGATTGGCCATAGAATCATCCGTTTTGGTCCAAATGTTCCGTGCAACCCATAAAAGTTCCAATAACCCGCCTGTGACCTCAGATAATCCCATTGCATCCGATTGGCCATACAATCAACCATTTTGGTCAAAATGTTCCATGGAACCCATAAAAGTTCCAATGACCCATAAATGTTCCAATGACCCACCTGTGACCATCCATTTAAGTCCAAATATTCCATGGAATCCATAAAAAATCCAATCACTCGCCTGTAACTTCAGATAAACACATTGCATCCGATTGGCCATAGAATCATCTGTTTTGGTCCAAATGTTCCATGGAACCCATAAAAGTTCCAATAACCCGCCTGTGACCTCAGATAAGCCCATTGCATCCGAATGGCCATAGAATCATCCATTTTGGTCCAAATCTTCCATGAAACCCATAAAAGTTCCAATGACCCGCCTGTGCCCTCAGATAATATCATTGCATCCGATTGGTCATAGAATCATCCATTTTGGTACAAATGTTCCATGGAACCCATAAAAGTTCCAATGACCCACCTGTGACCTCAGACAATGCCATTGCATCCGATTGGCCATAGAATCATCCGTTTTGGTACAAATGTTCCGTGCAACCCATAAAAGTTCCAATAACCCGCCTGTGACCTCAGATAATCCCATTGCATCCGATTGGCCATACAATCAACCATTTTGGTCAAAATGTTCCATGGAACCCATAAAAGTTCCAATGACCCACCTGTGACCTCAGATAATCCCATTGCATCCGATTGGCCATAGAATCATCCATTTTGGTACAAATGTTCCATGGAACCCATAAAAGTTACAATGACCCGCCTGTGACCTCAGATAATCCCATTTCATCCGATTGGCCATAGAATCATCCATTTTGGTCCAAATGTTCCAAGGAACCCATAAAGTTCCAATGACCCGGCTGTGACCTCAGATAATCCCATTGCATCCGATTGACCATAGAATCATCCATTTTGGTCCAAATCTTCCAAGGAACCCATAAAATTTCCAATGACCCGCCTGTGACCTCAGATAATCCCATTGCATCCGAATGTCCATAGAATCATTCATTTCGGTCCAAATATTCCATGGAACCATAAAATTTCCAATGACCCGCCTGTGACCTCAGATAATCCCATTGCATTTTCATAGAATCATCCATTTCGGTCCAAATATTCCATGGAACCCATAAAATTTCCAATAACCCGCCTGTGACCTCAGATAATCCCATTGCATCCGATTGGCCATAGAATCTTCCATTTTGGTGCAAATGTTCCATGGAACCCATAAATGTTCCAATGACCCGCCTGTGACCTCTGATAATTCCATTGCAGCCGATTGGCCATAGAATCATCCAATTTTGTCCAAATGTTGGATGGAACCCATAAAAGTTCCAATGACCCGCATGTGACCTTAGGCAATCCCATTGCATTCGATGGGCCATCAATCAAAGTTGAAAATTCAAGCGTAACAAAAAAATGGTTGAAAATTCAACCGTAACAGGTGTTACGGTTGAAAATCTGACTTTACCCCTTAATAGAATTTCTTTTCATACAAATCGATTCTAAAGGAGTAAACTCCAATAAACTCCAACAATTCACAAAATAATTTTCAATTGATGGGCTTATTGTAAAAACATGATATGCCACATAAAAAAAAATTCGAAATAATCGACCTTAAAGTTTTTAAAAATTGTATATTTGTACTAGCAGGCCACAGTCATCCGAGGCTTCGCCACGGACATTTTCTCTTCATCAATAATATCTTTGTATATTTGAAAAATTTCAATAATAAAAAACGTTTAAATATTTGCATATTATTTGTATTTGGAAGCAAATTATATTAAATAGTATAATGATAATAAAGTGAAGATATTTTCATTTTAGTTATTTAATACTTCAGTATTAACAACGTTTTTTGATTCATTGGAATTACCAAGAATAAGAAAAATCTGCTGTACCGACTCGTTTACCATAATCTACTTCTACGTTTTTCAAAGTTTTTTATTAAATATTTATTATACTCCACCCACAAAGCGTAACGGGCACAATAATTTTTTCACGAAATTTTGTTCACGACCATGAGTCGATTAAGCCATGTCCGTCTGTCTGTCTGTTCATTCGTTTGTCCACACGATTACAGCCGTCTTTTTATTGCAAATCTCTTTAAAGTTCATAATGAAATAATTTTCATGATTTCAGATTTGTCATACAGTGGTGCTCCAGTTTAACGAAAGATATAATGTCCAGGGTCGTTCGGTAAATCGAAAAGTTCATTAAATCGGTAATACTATTTTCGAGTTTTTTATCATATAACAAAGCTAATAAATTTGTCAACTTCAAACAAATATTCTTACATTTTTTGTCTTAATTATCCTCCAATAAAGTTGAATTTTTGAACTTGTTTTAGGTATTATTAATTATTATTATTAAATGTTTAGAAAGCTGCTGGTTAAAATCTGTCCACACTCCAAATTAAAAATCCAAGATTATGTCAATATATTCCTATAATGTTTTTTAAAAAGGTAACCCTACAATATGTATATTAGCCCGAGGGGACTATTTGAGAATTGGATAAGTAAATACATATTAATGTTATGACAAATTCAAAAACAAACGAAGCACGCTCAGAGAAGCAAATGTTTGTTAAATAGAATACCTACAATTTCAAATGTTCGCAATATAGAGTCAACAATGAACATTAATTAAGGGTTTTTTCCAAGGAAAAATTGGAAAAAAATACGCCTATCCCCCTTACAAAGTGACGTCATCAAATTAATATAACCTAAATAACTTCAACCTAAATAAACTTCAACCTGAGTACTTTGACTTCGGGCAAATCGAAGATAATTTTTAATGGTTTTATTTTTCATTTGTCTTTTATTCATCATTAAAGTGATGAATTAAAGTATATTCCTATATATATTCCTCACTTTATATTCCATAAAGTTTTTTAAAAAAGCTTTTGTACTTCAAATATTCATCTTAAGGAGTGCTCAAACATGCTAGTATAGTAGACATTTCATCCAATATCCCAGCAAAATTCTTCGTTAGGTCTTCTTTTTTAATCGATTCTAAAATGCATTACATAAATGCTAATGCAAGAACTTAAATTTAATCCGTAATAAATTCACGGCAATGCATTCACATCAACTTGAAAGTTATTATTCAAGTATTAATTTCGTGAAATCAGTTATAAACCAATCGTTTTAAGCTCTTAATCTTTTCAAGTGACAGCGCTTTCGATTACCTCTAATGACATGGTTATATAAAAATAATGGGTTCTGTAAGCGAGAGGGAAAGCGATGAATGAAATTTTCTGGATTACTTTTTCGATTATATGTAAGCGAAGATTTTGCTGGGATGTTCTCCTGCAATACATTTCTCCAGAGCATTTTAGAAAAACGTACTCATGTCATAAATGTCAAGAATAAAAATATACTTTATAATTTTGTGATTACTATGTCCTGAGACTATTCATCGACAAACAAACCTTATTTGCAGCTCTTAACCTGCAAGAACATAATTTTTAATAGTAATATGTTTTTGGGTAAATGTCCCCAGCCGCGGCGAAAAGTATTTTCAATAAAAATTTTTCTGATCGGTCACCACCTCTCTGCAGACAATGGCAAACCTCAGAGAGTAGGTAATGCCATGTAAAGCTTCTTGAGAACATGAACTTTAGCCGTTCGGAGTCGGCTTAAAACATGTAGGTCCAGTTCTCGGTCAATTGTGTGCAAACATTTCATAACACACACAACACAATTGATCATAAGAAGCTCGGTCAAAGTCCTTGCAAGGGCTGAAATGGCCAATTTGGTTGGTGGTGGTTTATGTTTTTGGGTATCCTGTTACATAAAACAATTTAAAAATCATTGCTCAATTTATTACTTGCTTTTAAATTTCTAAAAAAAATTAAATTGATTTAAATTCATTATATTTTTTATTTAAATTAAATAAATGGCGTTTTATAACAATTTTATGGCATTCTGAGGTTTTTTTATTTTATTTTGAAGATGTCTATTTAAAACTCTAAGATGGGTTCCTAACTCCTTTACTTTGCTTAAATACATAATTATTATTCTGTTCAAATCAACCAACAAAAACTGTCAAAAATACAGTTTTTAAGAAAAAAATATTCTAAAAATTATTCCAATTTGATATTGTGATACTGTGATACTGTGATATTTATGGTCGAGAATAAGGCAGTCAAAAGTTACATGTCTTTTCTTTTCTTTTCCTTTCTATTAAAGTCGAAGCTGCAATGTATAAAGAGTACTATAAAGAAATTTATAAAAATTAGGAAAAAAGTTTATAAATTAATTTTAGTATTTTGTTCTAATTTTCACTTAACTTTTATATAGAAGACGTGGATTGATTTCGAAAAAATATTTAAATTGATACTTATTCAGGGTCACTGAGGGAAAATTTGTTAACGTTTTACTTCCCGGTCCTATTTTTTCCTCAATTATGCAAAATTATTCAAAATAGATCTATGGGGACTTACTCACTATTGCAAGTCAAAATTTTGCGTAAACAAAACATTTTTGAAAAATTCATTGATTGCGGAAAATTTTTAAGTTTCTTATAAGTTACCAAATTATCTTTCAAATGATATCAAATATATTAATATCGATGAGCTTAATTTTGTATATTGTTACCGACTTTTATAAATAATACAATAAATTAAAATATATATGTTTACTCATTTGCACTTTAACAAAATAATCATAACAGTAAACTATTATTTAAAAAAATTATATTAATTTCGTAGTACTTTTTAAGCATTGCTTTTATGAGGTTTAGTATAACCTTCTATTATTCTTTTAATTTATCTTTAATCTATACAAAATATGCACTTGTGAATGCCACATTTTAAAAATATTAATATTAAATTATCTTTCTTATTCCAGTAAGAATTAAAAGATTGGAAAACTACAATAAAAATATGTGTAAAGAAATTGCATGCGGCGAAACAAATATGCACACATTGGTTTGCAGCTCATCATTCTACAGCAACAACAGCACAGAAAGCTTTATTTAACTTGTATTCCCATCACGTTAAAGAGCGCCAACTTAATATTTCGACTTCAATTTTATATAAAAGTATAGATATCTTGAAATATCTTTTTCAACTTTCCTCTATCTTAAACATCGAAAACTACAAAATAATATTCTCCGTCCAACTTTTAAGCAACGAATCACTAGGTGCCGGCGTCTTTAAAACAAAATCGTAGCATGCGCCAGAATGTTTTTTTGCTGTTGTTCTGCAACGCTAACATTCGCTACATAAGGTAAGGTTTTTTGATCACGATCAAAAAGCACAACAAAGCAAATTATGTTTTTTGATCAAACAGCACAACCTCTTCCATTTTATTCCGCTCTCTTTCTTCTGCGTGGTTGTGATTGTGCTTGTGGTTGAGTCGAAGAGCCAAATGCGGAATAGAGAGAGAAAAATGTTTGAGTGCGCGCGATTTTTATTCGGTACGTATAAGGTACTGTTTTTTTCCATTCCCTGCTTTAAACTGAGGAGTACGTTTTACTTTAATGGATGTTTTACAACAAAAAAGTTCCATAATATACATGATAATTAATAAAATGCTATTAAAAGTGAAAGAAATAGAAGTGCTTGATTGACTGCCATCATTACAAAACTTCAATCTCATCTAAAATGTCGCCAAGATAATCAATCCTCGCTTGTAAACTTTGCTCTTAAAAATATTAAAATATGGACGACTCTTTTGAAAGCTAGTCTGAAAATAAAAGATTAAAGACAATAATTGAAATTAGACAAAATCAAATCCTCAAAGTTTCGTTGGATCCGTAAAGCATAGTACTCTGTTCGGCTTCACGTGAAATTCCACTCCAATCTCCATACAAAAAATGACAGCTGCGAAACAACCGTGAACATTTCACAACTTTTTCGTCAAAGCTGTACTATGCTTCGCTGCGGAAAATCTATAACTATATTCCGCAACATGCATCTAACAACATTATTTTTCACGGCAATTTAATTGAACCGACCATTTATTTTGCCGTGAAAAGTGACAATTGCTATTTCATTTAAGAAAAAAGTGCAAGCAAAAGAACAATGTTTCCAATTAAAATGATATTTTTGTACTATTTCTAAAGTTTTGCAATTAATAATTGCAGTTGTTGGAAATTGTAAATACGGATGCGCCTTTCCGCGGTGTTGGCGGTCGCAAAACTTCGCAGCTTGCAGACTGTCATAAACTAATGACTTGTTCTGCTTCACAACAAAGAACATGCATACTTGTATAAATATTTATTTTGTATTTATATAATCACAAATATGAAAATTAAAGAACTTAAACGATTTTCTGCTTTTCCTCCAATAAAGGCTGTTTATTTACATCTTGTCGAAATTTGTAAGTTCATCAGCTGTTCGTTCGCAACAAAATATCTGTCAAAATTTTCACGCAACAAATAAATGGCTGTTGCCAGTGAAATTTCACGCAATCGAGCATAGTACTAGGCTTAAACAAAGAATAATGTTATTTATAGTTTTATTAAAAGTTGAATATGCCGTTGCTAAAGCAAACATGTTTTAATTTTTTGTATTTGTTGGAGAAGTTATATGAGCTGTATTCTTATATGTATTTCTTCGCAATAAAAAAAATTCGACACTTCATTAAAATTGGAAGGACGAGTTGCTTTGGTTTTGCACAATACTGTACATGATTGAAGCTCTTTTCAATTCTCTCTATTTTAAGCTCTACTTTAAGGAAATGCTTTTCTTATTTGCTGTCTTACTGGATCCTTGCATAAATGTTATCTACTGTCAAAGAATTCAATTCTTGTTGACAAAACCATGATAAAATAATAAGGTAGGCTTGTTTTAATATGGCTGCGAAATTGTCTAATTTTACACTAACAACACTGTGAGTGACACAAACATCAAACGATAAAGGCAACAACATCAATTAAAAAACTTGAATTCGAGCAGCTGACTTTGAAATCTAGCTCACTTCTTCTCCAATTTGCACTTATCTCACAGAAAATGCATAAAACAAATCGCACAAAAATAAAATAGCACACAAAAAGACCGCAACGGTTTGACTGTATGTAAGTTCGCTTTATTTTTACTTTTCTTGCCATTTATTTTTGACGTGGTCTTGAAATCATGTCATTCAAGTGGGCGGATTACTCCCACATTGAATTGCATATCATCGAATACAAAAACAAGGAAAGGAAAGGGAGAAAAACCCAAAACCTGTTCGACTAAGTAAATTGCCTTGTTTTGGCCAATAAATAAATACATAAGATATTTCTTTTAGTTCTGTAGTGAAGCTCAATTTATCCAAAACAAATATTTCAAACATAAGGAGAGTCATGTCCCCTTAATAAAATTGTTCATCTTAACCAAAAATAAAAGCCAATAGTAATTTTTTGTTGGCTTTTTCTGTATGTTTCTTTTCTTATGGATAATTTCCGATAGTTCAAACACTTTACCCACTCAAAAATTAATATGAGAAGTTTAAGCATCCTATTTTCAGATTGTGAAATAACAAGTTTATATTTACTGCACATCTTTATATAATGATATACTTTGGTTTTACACCAATTATCACATTTGAACTATGTCTTGAGATGTAAAGTCCAAACCAAACTTTAATAGCTTATAACTTAAACTAAACAAACAAATACATATGTATCTGTAAATTGAAAATAATTTTTTAACACACACATTTAAAAAAGTTTAAAGTAATAAAGTTTTTCAATATGTACAACAAAAATGAAATGTTATATTACTGCATTTTTTAAATCTACATACATAACTTGATTTCACTATATAAGTATAGCAATTTTTTATTGTTCAGTCACATTAAGGTTTTCATAGCGTCATACAAAACAATTGTGATAAAACGTAAGTTTTTTAAGGATTTCTGAGTCAATAAAGAAAGTAATAACTGAAACAGATAATAAAATGAGTTTAAGTTTAATAAGTATCGTCTGTGTGACATGTTTACAATAAAGCTCATAATATATATTATTCAGTTTAACTTTTCAATTAACTATTATTTTTTTAATAATTAATAAGTTTTCTGATTAAGCATTATATACGGTGACAATTATTTTCAAATAAAAAAGGGACACAAAACAAAACAAAACATATTAATTTAAATAAATGATAATTTATTTTAAAACAAAAAAATGGTGCAAGGAATAAATATGTGTAAATAGTGACATATTTTGATATTTATTTATAGAAACTATAATAAATAAACTGAGAACATATATTTTTTTAAAAAACAGAAAATGTCTTTTAAGCGTTTATCAAATACATACAAACAAAAATTTCTTAGTAATACAAGGAAATAAGTTTGTTCAGAGACTATTTTTTTTAAAGATCATCTTTTTTATGAATAAAATTTAAAAGCACAGTGTATTCATAAATCTTACAGTTACTAAGAACACTAGTTTACAAATAACGAAAAGTTGTTTGTACAATGAATGTCCTTTCCTGATGTTAAATCGGTCGCTAATACCTAAAAAATTTTTATTTTTTTTTCTGCCACTCCGTTTTCAAGATATTGCCGACTGTAGGGTTTTCAACGAAAAAAAAAGTTGGTTCCACTTAGTTGCATATATCTCCAGAATTAACAACAGTTATCAAACAGATGATATATCAAATAAAAGCTAATAAAATTTCCAGCAAACAATGCAAACACAACTTGTTGGTCGAGCTGTTAGTTTTGGCAGAATAAATTCAATTATCGTGGATTTTTCTTGTTTTTCAGAAAAATTTCCAAAAACAAAAAAAATAGTTGCAAATTTTTTAGAGAAATCAAAAAATTGAGTTCATTTTGATATTTTTTACTAAAGCCTTTATTTTTCCAAAAAAAATAAGCTATTGTTGAAGAAAATCTATAGAGAAATGAAAAAGTTGTGTTAAATGGAACGAAAGCACCCAAATTGGGTGATTAAATATTTATGCAGTTCGACTTATTTTATTGTCATATAAATATATGAGAACTAGAGGTTGTTGAAATAAGATCCTTTATTCTTAATATGTGTAGTTCTCTTAATAATTGCCATTATTTTAACATTATTGTAATTGTATATAATTATTCATTTATTAATTTATCATTCAGAAATTCAAAATGATTAGGATTCTTGTTTTGTGGTTTTTTTCAATTCGGAACCGGTTTCTCTGATAGGAAACCAACAATAGTCGCCCATCATTCTTTCGTCCAAAAATCCTTGGCACCGATTCTCAATTGCCTTCATCTGTTGGTGGAATCTTTCAACATATCATCACTCTCGTCACCGAGATTCATCGGAAAAAAATTCAAATGGGAGTGCTGAAAAAGCATTTTCAGAGACATATTTACGCCCATTTTTTTACAGTTCCTGAGCAACTCGTTGACTACTTTCTCATTAGATTCACTGGAAGAAAATAATAAAAATTAAGATTAACTTCAAAACAAAATGAGTAAAAGACTGATAATTCCAGTGTAAAAACGACCCAAATATTTTCTGCTACGTGTGCGGTGAATTTACTTTCGAAAATAATCGACTCAATTTTACGTCTTTACTGCAAATGTCATATCTTTAATATTTTCGTATTGCGGCTGATAACATTGATAAATCATGGACGCCAAGTATTTTGTGTCAATCGTGCAAATTAATATTGTCTGAATGGAGTTCTGGTAAAAAACGATACCTGAAATTTGATGTTCCGATGATCTGGAGACAACCGTTTTGCCACCTAAACGATTGCTATTTTTGTCTGGCCAAAGTAACTGGCGTTGGAAGACGCAAACGAGTGATATACGCCACTATCCCGACTGTTTCATTGCCAGTATCTCATTTTGACGATGTTCCATATCCTAATTGTCCCGATTCAGCACGTGAAAACAATCGAAAATCCGTAGATTCAGTGGAGTCGGAAGGAACCACAGGTGGTAGTACTATTAAAACTGAAAGCAAAACTCACGTTTTATCGCAAGAGCAAATGAATGAAAGGATAAGAGGTTTGGAACTGCCAAAGGAAAAATCGGAATTGCATGCTTCTTGTATGCAACAATTCAACTTTTTGAGACTCAATGTTAAGGTGACATACTGCAAAAATCGTGAAAAACCGTTTGCTATACACTTTACTAAGAAGGACTATTTCTGTTATTGCGAAGATATTCTTGGCTTATATAATACTTTCGGTCAGCCGTACGTTCCCAAAGAGTGGCGTTTGTTTATTGATGGCAGCAAACTGAGCTTGAAGGCGGTATTACAGCATATAAGAAACAAAAAGCCATCGATTCCGTACGCACATGCAGTCAACACAAAGGAAATGTACGAAAGAATGACGAAGCTATTGACATGTATTAAATATGAACAACACGACTGGAAAATATGTTCTGATTTCAAAGTCGTTGGTATGCTTTGATAACCTCTAGTTCTCATATATTTATATGACAATAAAATAAGTCGAACTGCATAAATAGATAATCACCCAATTTGGGTGCTTTCGTTCCATTAAACACAACTTTTTCATTTCTCTATAGATTTTCTTCAACAATAGCTTATTTTTTTTTGGAAAAATACAGGCTTTTAGGTAAAAATTATCAAAAGGAACTCAATATTTTGATTTCTTTAAAAAATTTGCAACTATTTTTTTGTTTTTGAAATTTTTCTGAAAAACAAGAAAAATCCCCGAAAATTGAATTTATTCTGCCAAAACTAACAGCTCGACCAACAAGTTATGTTTGCATTGTTTGTAGAAAATTTTATTAGCTTTTGTTTGATAAATCATTTGCTTCATTACTGTTGATGATTGTGGAGATATATGCAATTAAGTGGAACCAACTTTTTTTTTCGTTGAAAACCCTACAGTCGGCAATATCTCGAAAACGGAGTGACAGAAAAAAAAAATTTTCGGAATTAGCGACCGATTTCACATGAGAAAAGGATAGTGGCATTCATTGTACATATTGTAAGGAGGCCAGTGGAATGAATTAAATTTTTAAAAATAAAAGAAGTTTTTTTTTTTTACTAGCTCATTTTCATTTTTTTCTAAAAATTCTTTAAGTCCTGTGCAGTCAATTTGGAAGTTACATTAAGTAATCAATTTAGATTCTAAAGAAGGTATTCTTTACTTCTCCAATGTCCAAATATAATTACATACTAGGGCTATCCCAGTATCGGGCATATAGCTTTGCAAATTATGCCTCACTAAATATTTGCCATCTATTGTGAGCGCACTTTTTATTCGTTGGCTCTTATTCCACTGACCACATTCAGCGTACTCAACTCTTTGACACGTGATGATCACATAGAAAAACATTCAGCGAAAACAACGCTCATCAGTTTTGCCCAGGCTCGACTGTTTGCAATAGCATTTGAGTGTAGCAAATACGACACAATCGGGCAAATGCATTTCTGTACTTTTTTTTGTTGTGATGAAAATGTATGCCATCATATTTTGCAAATGCCATGATGCCATCTGTTTGGAATACCCCTAATAACAATACTCTTTCTGTTTGCGCAGAAGAAGACTGTAGACACAATAAAAACTCAACAAGCTTAAGTGTATTCTTGCCTAATAAAAATACTCTTTCTGTTGGCGCATTAGAAGACGGTAGACACAATGAAAACTCAACAAGCTTAAGTGTATTCTTATAAGCAAGATATTTTTAAAAAAAGTGACTTAAAATGTATTTCCATTTAGAGCAGAGAAGGGTACAAATTAAATTTCCTATCCCATGGGATTGGAAGCAAAATGCTGCTTGCCCGACGTCGAGATATGAACACTATAAGCTACTTCGTGTGGCTTACGATCTGTGCATTCGGCTGTTGATTTGTTTTTATTTTGGCAGCAAATCAAGTCAGTTGCTTTTCAGCATTTGTTGAAATAACATCTCTTTGCGCAATTGTTTGAAATATAGCGAGAAAATACGTAAAATTGATCTTCGTTTTTCTACTTTACACACAATCAATGAATGTGATAGTATGTGTGTGCCCAACGCTGATTTAGAGCGTTGAAGTTCCATCATTTCTTCACTTCTCAATTTTATGTACGTAAAACTTTTAATACAAACTAATTCATCTAATAAATCTTCATTTTTAATCTCTTTATCATCTTTTAAATTTTTTATGTAAGCTAAACTCTTTTCAATCGATTGCCTACATGGATAACTTCTTAAAATAACCCATTCGAAATGCTCAATATCCTTAACAGCTGTATCCCATTGGCTCAAATAGTCAATACAATTTTCATAAAAGCCTGTTACTTCTTTTTTAATTATGAATTCATCGACAGTGCCCATCAACTTAAGGACATTTGAAACCACGAAAGGCAAAAAAACTTCTTGTTTACGGTCAATTAATATTGATTTCAATTCTTTTAATATAAGAGAAGCTTCAGCCATTAAAATGTCTTCCGACTCAAGACTAGAGGTGTGTAACACTGTGCTGTGCTTCGACACTGTGCTGACGCTTAGTAGTGTGCCATGTGTGCTAGCACACTATGTTAACACACACAGTGGCACAGTAGCACACAAAATGGAAGCAGCGCTTAGACGCACACACAACAAGACACACTGAGTGTTAAAGCACTTTTGTGTTCTGTAGGGATACATAACACACTACTGTGCTTATCAACTTCGCTAGCACATTATTGTGCAGTGCAATACATTGCTGATTGTGTTGCTATACGACTCTATGAGTAAGAAATATTTGCTTAAATTTCTGCATATTGTTATGTATAGATTGCATGCAATATAACAAAAATTAATTTACATTAAATTTCATAAATCTATTTTTGACACTTTTTAGTGTACTATTATCTAGCAATTTACTAACAAATAAACTCATCTCACAAATCAGTAGCGATGGTTGTTAGCACTTTTTATTGTATTGATATTTTGAACGGCGTTATTAAAAGAATTTTTTAAATGTGTCTTGGCACAATTGTGCTAGCACAGAGTGTTGACACACATGGGTGCACATGTGCTAGTGTGTCAACACTCCAAAAATTGTGCCATTACCCACCTCTACTCAAGACGAATAATTTATTTATGAAATATTGACGCTTGGCTATAAGCAAAAATTAACCACACTTTAGCACATGGATTGCTGAAAAGACCTCGCAGTAGCCCTACAATACTGCAATTGAAAATATAATATAACTTTTGCTACAATTGAAAATATTCGTTTAATGGCACGAACAATTTCAAAATTCTCTCCAATGTAGTCTTTAACGAAAGCCAGCGTGTTTTACTGTGGCCCAATAATTTTTTTTACTCAACATCGACATCCTCACAGATCTCTTTGAACTGTTATACTCTTAAGCATTGTACTCTGTTTGGCTTCACGTGAAATTCCACTCAAATCTCAAACAAAAAAAGACAGCTGTGAAGCAAGCGTGAACATTTCACAACTTTTTCATCAAAGCTGTACTATGTTTTGCTGCGGAAAATCTAGTACTATATTCCGCAACATGCATCTAGCAACATTATTTTCACGGCAATTTAATTGAACCGACCATTTATTATGCCGTGAAAAGTGACAGTTGTCATTTATTAATTGCAGTTTTGACATATTGCAAATATTTGAATTGCAAATATTTGAATTGCAAAAATTTTTGAATAATTTGCAATTATTAATTGCAGTTGTTTGAAATTGTAAATACGGATACACCTTTCCACGGTGTTGGCGGTCGCAAAACTTAGCAGCTTGCAGACTGCCATAAACCAATGACTTGTCCTGCTCCACAACAAAGAACATCATCCATATGCAAACTCTTATAATGTTTATTTTGTATTGTTACAATTAAAAACAATACAAATAAAAGAGCTTAAATGATTTTCTGCTTTCTCTTAATAAATTCTTGCCGTTTATTTACTTCTTGTTTAAATTTTTAATCGTTCGCAACAAAATATCTGCCAAAATTTATACGGAACAAATAAATGAATGTTGCCAGCGAAATCCCAAGCACACGAACATAGTACTGGCTTTAAGCATAGTACTCTGTTCGGCTTCACGTGAAATTCCACTGAAATCTCCATACAATATATGACAGATGTGAAGCAAGCGTGAACATTTCACAACTTTTTCATCAAAGCTGTATTTTGTTTTGCTGTGGAAAAGTGGAAAATCTAGTACTATATTGCGACCATTTACCATATTAATTAAATTAAACCGACTATTTATTTTGCCGTGAAAAATGACAATTGCCATTTCATTTAAGAAAAAAGTTCAAGCAAAAGAACAATGTTTCTAATTGTAACAAAGTTTGCAATTGAAATTATATTTTTGTAATATTTCTAAAGTTTTGCAATTAACAATTCAGTTGTTGTAAATTGTTAATACGGATGAACTTTCCGCGATGTTGGCGGTCGAAAAACTTTGCAGCTTGCAGACTACCATAAACTTGTCCTGCTCCACAACAAAGAACATTATCCATATTTATAAATAAATATTTATTTTGTATATATATAATCACAATGTACGCAACAATGTCTGAGTTCGGTATACCTGCAAAGTTGATAAGACTCTGTAGGATGACGTTGAGTGCATGTATTGCTCCGTCAAGGTAGGAAATGACCTCTCCAAAACCATTAATACCGAACGAGGTTACAAACAAGGTGACCCGCTATCATGCGATCTCTTCAATTTCACCATGAAGGGCATCCTACGAAATGCAGCTGTACATCGCAATGGAACCATATCCTACAAAGGTTTGCAGCTCCTTGCATATGCTGATGATATCGATATTATCGGCCGAACCAAGAGAGATGTAACTGGTGCTTTTGCCGCTATCGAAAAGAAATCAGCCAAAGTGGGTTTGACAGTGAACGAAGGCAAAACAAAGTATATGCTGTCAGCAAATAGGGAAGCGCTACGTCTAGGCTCCCATGTTACAGCAGGCAAATATAACTTTGAAGTTGTCAAGGATTTTACATATCTTGGCATCACTGTAAACAGCAACAACAATGTCAGCCTGGAGATAAAGCGAAGAATAACAATTGCTAGTAGGTGCTATCACGGGCTAAGTAACTAATTAGGTTCCAGAGCCCTCTCTCGATCGACAAAACTAACACTCTGCAAGACGCTCATCATACTTGTGCTTTTCTATGGCGCTAAGGCATGGGTGGTATCGAAAACAGATGTGGCCGCTCTTGGAATGTTCGAGAGGAAAATTCTTCGCAAAATCTTTGGTCCTGTTCGAGTTGGCAACGATTATACCATTCGAATGAACCACGAACTGTACGAGCTCTACGACGACTTTGACTTAGTCCAGCGTATAACAATGCAGCGACTACGCTGGCTGGGTCATGTCTTTCGTATGAATGAAGAAGCTCCAGCGAAAAAGTTGTTTGAGGCGAAAGTCGACGGTCGACGATGAACAGGAAGACCATGTCTCCGATGGATTGAGCAAGCCGAGGGAGCCCTAACCGCGCTTGGTGAAAGAGATTGGAGACGGCGCGCGTGAAGTAGAGACGCCTGGCGAGAGTTGATTTCGTCGACCGTAGCCCGACCACGGGTTGTCATGGCAACCTAAGTAAGTAAGTAGTTTATATAACCACAAAAAATAATAAATTCTGGCTGTTTATTAACTTCTTGCCGAAATTTGTAAGAGGATAATCAGCTTTTCGTTCGTATCAAAATATCTGTAAACATTTTCACGCAACAAATAAATGGATGTTATATGTTCGAAATTTTACACAAACGAACATAGTCCTAGGCTTTAGGCTGTGTGCCATTAGGAAACTTTTCACTTGTGGTATATACAAAATTGACCACATAGTTTTTTGTATGTGGTCATACAAAAATAATAACATAGAAAGATTATTAAGAATCAATATTTCAGCTATCGCACGGGCTCCAAAGTGTCGTAATAATCTTAATACTCAAAATTAATGAACATTGCATAATTTTGGTGTGTTTTGTTATGTATTTTTTTCCGAGGATTGCAATGCTGTTTGAATTTAACAAAAAATTTGGAACCATTTTTATTGAATTTCATTGAAAAGACAAAAATTGGGGTAAAAAAACTAATGATTTTATTTTGTTCATAAAAATTAATGAAATATTTATTGACACGAAAATATGTATGATTCTTCTTTAGTTTTTTATGTGCAATCTGATGTGACCAAAATCAAAGGTATATTAAAGTTATGACCAATTTTGTCAAACTACTTTTTGACAACGCGTCGCTTTGTTTAAGAAAATTATATAAGAAGAACAATTTTCTCAAAAAAAATGATATAAAGTGATATAAAACAAAACAGCAACCAGCAAGAGTAGCAAGTATCTTAAATTTTTAACCCATTCACGACAATGATAGAGTCTCATGATAAATAAAATGAAGACTTAACAAATGTACCAAACGACGCACTGTCTTAATTTATTGGGTTGAATGGGTTAAAAATGTAGTATTGCTCAAGATGTATAAAGGAAGGTGGCAGATGTAGGTTGACGTATCAGAAGTCAACACCGCTGCAATGTCAAAATCGAAAAACGTAGTGATGGCGTATTTTGAAAACTAATCCTTTGAAAAATCCGATGCCTTGTCACTTCGTCTAACAGCTTCGAGTTTTTTGTATATTTCTTGTGATTTTTCTTATGTAATTTTTTGTTGTGATTAATACGAAATCTATATTAAATATGTTGAAGAGCTGTTGTTTCGTTACTTGTTCTTACGTTTTCGAGTGAACTACACGCGTTTTAAGCGACTTTTTTTTTACTTTGCATGTGACTTGTCTTTGCATGTGGTGACCGTGGCGTGCAGGTTAAGTGTGTGGCTTAGCACGCTCGGAGCCCGAGTTCGATCCCCAGTCGCGGCGAAAAGTTTTTTCAATAAAAAAATTTTTCTGATCCGTCACCACCTCTCTGCAGACAATGGCAAACCTCAGAGAGTAAATAATGCCATGTAAAGCTTCTTGAGAACATGAACTTAAGCCGTTCGGAGTCGGCATAAAACATGTAGGTCCAGTTCTCGGTTAATTGTGTGCAAACATTTAATAACACACACAACACAATTGATCATAAGCAGCTCGGTCAAAGCCCTGTCAAGGGCTGAAATGGCCAATTTGTTTTTTTTTGTTTTTTTTTTTTATGTGACTTGTCTTACGTGTGTTGTTTGTTATTTTTTGCAAAAAATATGTTTTGAAAAATGCAGAATTTTTTCGAGAAAAGAAAACGCTTTTTGTAGCTTAATCTCTTTTTTTCCTATAGAAAAACACCCTCTCAAATGTTTGTCCCACATATAAAAAGAAAAAGTAAAAGTGGCAGCACTGCAATGAAGTTTGACAGCACTACGGTGTGGATATGATGGACGTCAATCTACTTCTGCCACCTTCTTTAAATACACCTTGGTATTGCTTCTCTTGCTTCATTTTCTTAAACAAAACAACGCACAGTGGGAAACTTTTTATGGAGAGGCGGGACAAAATCAATAACTTTGAGCCCTGTGAAGGTATGTAAATCAATTACATGTTTTGGTAATGCTATTGGTTTTCATTAGTGTTGTCATTTCCAGTTTTTTCGGTTTTCTTTTAAATTGTGCATTTCGAATAACTCGGGTTTATCTGGTCGGGTTATTCGACACTTTCGAATACTTAAAATTTTTAATTTTTAAAATTTTTCTATTTTTTTGTTAATTTGCAGCTTATAAAAAATGTACAAAACAAACGTTTTTTCAAAGAAAATCTTCTAGGTGGTAGCACTATTTTCTACTAAGTACATCCACTAAAGTGTAACACTTAAGGAGCTGTTTTTAACTAAATAAATATGAATTATTAACGCAAATTGCAAACAAAACACTATTTCAATTACACTCAACTCTTTTTTTACACGGTAGATACGTTCCTGAGTAAATCGTGAAAAAATTCGGTTAAAAAAATACAAGCGATTTATGGTAAATTCAAAACCGTGCAAAAAAGTAAAGAATTCAAAGAACTTACAATTATATAAACACGAAAAATAAATTTTTATTAAAAAACTAAAAGAAGTAAAGTAAAATCTTAAACAAAATGAGAAATACAAATCAATTTCACTTAGGCTTTTTTTTGCTAACGGTACTAAAAGTGGAGCAAGAAATATTTCATATGAAAACTTTGTAAGTCACAGACTTCACCTTATTTCATGGTAAACATAGCATAAATATTATTGGTGAAAAATTTCAGTTAATAGTGCAAAACCGAAAAATTTGTGTAAAAAATTGTTGGTGGACCGAGTTATTTAAAAATCGTGCAAAAAAAGACCGTGTAAAAACAGAGTTGAGTGTATTTATTTTAAAGGCTTTTTCCTAATTTCAACAATCAAAAACTGCAGAGTCAGACGATTCAGATATCGAAATTATCGAAAAATCCAACTATGGAAGACCAACTTATGGAAGCTATCAATTCTGTACAAAATTCGGCTAGAAAGTATTTTAAAGTTACTCCAGAAAAATTGATGGATGAGTTGTCTTTACTAGAAAAATGGTATAAGAGAACAAAAAAAGTAGATCTTTTGTATGATGGTTTTCTAACTATTTCCCTAACACCTACAATAAGTGAAAGAGTATTTTCCGTTCCAACTTCAATTAAAACAACACAAAGATAGATTGTCACGAAAGCATTTTAATTGAAGTTTATTCCTTTATGTTAAAATTTTTTAATTAAAGGAATAACAATTTTTTATTAAATTTAAAAATATTTATTTAGCCAAATCATGAAAATATTTTCCCTTGGAATTGGAAAAGAGAGTTTATATTTTTAAGGTAAGGCAGAATTTTTAAAATTTTTAATTCAAAGTTGTTCACCAACTGTCAATACTCATAAGTGTTATTGTTGTGAATTGAACAACCAATGTTACATGAATTCATTACTCTTACCGTTTGTATAATCTAAATGCAACCATGCACCTCAACACTCTCACAATGAATTGTTAATGGCTAAATCGCAATACTGCGTTAGGTCGGTCGTGCGTTGACAGCTCGAGTAGAGATCAACGTGTTCTTATGGTGCAAATCTAAATTCGACCTCAAGCGTTGGTCGTACTTTATATCGTAAAACAAGAAGAAGAGATAAAATACGACCAAAGTACGATCTAACGAGATAAGTAGAAAAATGTTCTACTCGGTCGTGCGTTTGACATTTCTTCATATAGCAGAGTTGCATTTTCGTTGAAAGCGCTTAAAATGTGGGTGTTTTATGGTTTCACTGGCAAAGATAGATTTTCGTGGGATTTATTTTATTATCGCTGGAATTTATGTTTTATATAATATTTTTTAATAACTCATGCTGTTTAAGTAATCAAATGAAAATTTTGATAAAGTTAATCTATTTGTATTATTTTTCTTCACATTATCTTTGCATAAATATGCGTTGGCGAAACAGGTAAGAACAACTTTTGTGGGCATTTTTGTATAGCTGCTTTTATTGGCATCGCCAAAATTACAGACGCACGATCTGTCAGCGCAACATTGAGTTTTGTTACTTAATAGGTCGTGCGTTCTGACAGCTCATCTCGTAAAGTTTATGCAACGTCGATATAAAGTACGATCGGCGCACGACCGACCTAACGCAATATTGCGATTTTAGCATAAAAGTGTATACTCTTTGGTTTATTTTTAGTCTTAATAAAGAACTCTTTACAGCAGGTTATGGGCAACATGTCACGCGCGCAAATAAAATAAGTTTATTTTTTAATCTCAATAAAAAAGCTTAAATAATGCAAAATTTGGTATCGTCTGGTTCGGGATCATTTCCTATAGAAAGATTACGCGGCCGTGAAAATTTTGATGTGTGGAAAAGGCAGGCTAAGTCCTACCTTGTCATCAAAGGCATCTGGAATATCGTAGACAAAGGAATTGTCAACGCCGAAAAGGATGCTGCAAACGACGAACGTGCATTAGCAGAAATAACGTTGATGGTGGATCCTAGCAACTACAGTCACATTGCTTCCGCGAATAATGCTAAGGAAGCGTGGAACAATTTGATTAAGGCCTATGAAGACACTGGTTTGACTAGAAAGGTGGAATTGTTGAAACAATTGGTCAACATTAAGCTTAAAGAACACTCAACAGTACAGGAGTACATAAACGAATTGGTAATGACTGCTATAAAAGTAATACGGCTGGTCTTAAAGTGGATGATGAGCTGGTAGCTTCGTTAATGCTCGCTGGACTTCCAGACGACTATAAGCCTATGGTTATGGCAGTAGAAAATTCCAAAGAAAAGTTAACGGTTGATATGGTTAAGAACTTGATTTTACAAGACGCAAAATTCGACTCTAACAACGATCACGAAACAGCTATGTTTACTAATAAAATCAACAAAAAAAACCCTTCAAGTGTCCCTTCAACTTCAACTTGCAAAAGCATTGGACATTTTTCCAAAAACTGCCCGAACAAAGGCATCCGCAACAAAATCAACAACAACAACAAGCAGTACAATGAAAAAAAGTCAAGCGATACAGTTTTATTTGCAAAAAAGAAGTTTGCGCGAAGGTCATACAAAGAGAGTCAAAGCAAATCACCGAAAATTGGTACAACGACTCTGGCGCAACATGCCATATGACGAATAACAAAAACAATTTACATGGCGTAAAAGAAATCGAAAACAAAACGATAATTGTAGCAAATAGCAGTGAGATGGCTGTGAAACGTGCTGGCGAAATTGATTTAATTCTTTTGAGTAAGAACGGCGACAGAAATGCAACAGTTCAAAACGTTGAATATGTGCCAGATTTGTGAGCAAATCTCCTGTCCGTGCGTCAAATAACGAAAAGTGGAAAAAAAATAATATTCGAAGGTGATCTATGCAAAATATATGATGAAAACACACAGTTATTGGCAACGGCTATTGCTGAAAATGATTTGTACAAATTGCAGTGCAAAATAAAAAAGCAACAAGGTCTAGTAGCAAAAGGCAATTTTCAGCTTTGGCATCGTAGAATGGGCCACGTGTGTAATAAAAGTTTGCAAGACATCAATAAATTTTTTTCAATTGGCACTCTAAATAATGATTCCAAATATTTATATGCATTAAAGCAAAACAAACTTGAAACGTACACAAAGAGAGTGGCGCGCGGGCAAGCAAATTGTTGGAGTTAGTGCACTCTGATGTACTTGGACCACTAAGAAGCAAATCTTTTTCTGGTGCTAGATTTTTGCTGTCATTCGTCGATGACTTTTCTAGAAAAGTGTTTGCTTACTCGATTAAACACAAATCTGAAGTGTTCGACAAGTTCAAAGACTTCATAAATATGGTCGAAAATCAATGCTCAGCGAAAATCAAAACACTACGCACAGACAACGGTAAAGAATAAATCAATAAAAATTTTGAGCGTTTTGTGAACGAAAGAGGTATCGTACATCAAAAAACGACACCGTATACTCCTGAGCAAAACGGTGTGGCGGAAAGGATGAACCGCACACTTGTGGAGCGCATCCGTTGTATGCTGATCGATAGCGGCCTTGATGAACGTTTTTGGGCTGAAGCTTCTGCGACTGCGGCTTACATAACTAATCGTATACCATGCAGAGGAAGAGAGCGCTAGTACAGGCCGCTACTAATAATCTCTATTTTCCAGACTTAATTACTTCTTACGATGTTAATTCAGGAGAAGAAATGTATGACGTTGAATTGACATCTGAAGAATTAAAAGTATACTCAGACGATTCCGAAGAAGACTTTGAAGATACCGTAGAGCTACTTTCTACAAGTTCTAATGCTACCGTAGTTGGCGTTGACGATTCTGCAATAGAAGGTGCAAGCTTGTCTGATACTGAGACTGACATTGAAGTCCGTCGCTCTGAGCGCATCGCTAGCAAGCAGATACCATCTTACAACTTCTGTGCAATGCAATTCATCAGTAATGATCCTGAGACTTATGAAGAAGCAACAGGCTCATGGCATAAGCAAGAATGGGTTTCAGCTATGAAGAGTGAAATCAAAAGTTTGGCCACCAACGCAACATGGTTGTTAGAAAGTTTGCCAGTTGGCAAAAAAGCAATTAAGTCTAGATGGGTGTATATGCAGAAAGGCTAGACTTGTTGCCAAAGGCTATTCTCAACAAAAAGGCATCGACTATACAGAAACGTTTGTAATAAGATACGAGTCTATTCGGTTTTTATTGGCGCTCGCAACAAAACACGACATGAAAGTCCATCAAATGGATGCCATATCAGCGAATTTAAACGGTAATCTAAAGGAAGAAGTGTACATGGAACAACCTGAAGGTTTTGATGATGGCTCTGGCAAAGTGTGCAAGTTGCTGAAATCGATATATGGCTTAAAACAATCAGGCCGTGTTTGTGTTTGGAATGAAATATTGAACCGTGAGCTGCTACACATGGATTTAGCAAGAAGCGAAGTAGACCAGTGTATATATTATAAGGCATGTGGTAACACGAAATTATTATTGCAATTTATGTGGATGACGTCCTGATTTTTTCGAACGATGTAACTGAAATCAAGCGGGTAATGAAAAAGCTGGCAGAAAAATTCGATATAAAAGATATGGGCGAAGCGTCGTCTGCACTTGGCATTCGAGTAACCTACAATGAAGGTTAAATCAAAATCGATCAATCACAGTACGTATCTGCTGTACTTGAACGTTTTGGAATGATCGATTGCAAACCGGTCGCAACACCAGTTGATTTTACCAGGTAGTGTTGACAAATGTTGATTCTCTCAGCTACAAGTAAACGAACTCTTGTCAAAAACAGCTGTTCGTTGTTATATTCGTTGGCCACATTCAGCTGTGTCAACTGTTGTGACAGCAACACATCGGGGAGCGCTATTATCGGTATTGAAGTTTCAGAAAAATTGTCAAGTTTATGAAATATCAAGCTTTGTATCAAATACGAATGGAAATTTTACCGACAAATTAAAAATTTTCTATTTTTAAATGCATTTTAATGCGCAACTTCATATTTATGTGCATCAAGTTTTGACTTAGCAGTTGGCAACTGTTGGGTACGCTGAATGTGACCAGTGAAAATTAATTGTATGCTCTGTGGGATCGTGAGCGCTCTCTTTCTTGTTATATTTTTTGACAAAAGTCAGTTTCCAACAGAAGCGCCAATACTACCTTGGAGTAATTATATCATGGTTAAAAGTGTATACTCTTTGGTTTATTTTTAGTCTTAATAAAGAACTATTTACAACAGTTATAAAACTAGTAAGATACTAGTCTATCTATCTATCTTCTCTAACTATCTTCGACTTGGCCGAAGTTAAAATACCCCCACGGCCGATTCGTAAGTGTAAAACAATCTTAAATTGAAGCTCTTTTTGAGATTTTAAAAGATTTTATTTTTTATGACGTCTAAACTACATACATAACTATCAAATTGTTTTCCTGCAGCTAAAAGATAAGCCTTTTTATAAACTTTTCAATTTTGGGGTTGCATGGGAGGTTGGCGTGTTTGTGGTTGTTTCAGTTTTGTAACTCAAATATTAGCCTCTTTATAAAGTTTTCACTATTATAACTTCTATAGGAGGTGGGCATGTTAGTGAATTGATGTCGCTCATTTTTTCAGCAAACTTCAGTTTGAATATAAAATATACACTTACTGAATTTCAGTTTTGTCGCTTAAATATTAGCGTTTTTTTAAAGATTTCACTATACAGGTTTCTATGGCAGGTGGGTTTGACCGTAGTCAGATGACGCCCACTTTTTCCACGTTTTAGTTTTGATAAAAAAAACAAACGTATCCAACTTTTTGCCTGTAGCTTAAAGTGAAGCCTATTTATATATAAAGTTTGGGGTTGTATGGCAGTTGGGCGTGTTCGTGAACGGATGATGCCCATTTTTCTAACACGCTTAAGTTTTGACACAAAGTGAATAAATACCTAATTTTATTTATTTGGCTTCCACAGAAGCCTTTTTATATAGTTTTCAATTTTGGGGTTATATGGGAGGTAGGCGTGTTAGTGGGTAGATGACGCTTTTTTTCCAACACACCTCAGCTTTGACATAGAATACACAAATAGAATACCGAACTTCAGTATTGTAGCTTAATTATTTGCTTCTTTATAGATTTTTCATTATTGGGGTTGTATGGGAGGTAGGCGTGGTTTTCATCCGATCTAGCCCATTCTCTTACTTGATCTTCGCTTTTAAAAAAAGCTTAAAAATGAAGTTCCATTACGATAGCTCGAAAATTACGGCTGTAATCGTGTCGACAGTCAGACGGATCAACGGACAGATAGACGGACAAGGCTAAATCAACTCATGTGGTGATGCTGATGAAGAATATATACACTTTCCTATACCTACTAAGCCTCCTTATCGGCGTTACACACGTCGTGACAAAATTAATATACCTTTTACGCAGTATGCGTGGGGGGGGTGGGGTATAAAAAGAGTCCGTTTTGGGACTCGGGCGATTCGTAATGGTACAAAATCTTAAATTGCAGCTCTTTTTATATGAGATTTCAAAAAATTGGGAGGTTGTGTGGGAGGTGGGCGTGTTCTTTAGTGGTTGATGCCAATTTTTCTAACACGCCTCAATTTTGATATAATATACACAAATACCCAATTTCAGGTCTATAGCTTAAATATAGGCCTATTTATGGAGTTTTCAATATTATGGGTTGTATGGGAGGTGGGTGTGTTCGTAGGCGGATGTCGCCCATTTTTCTTCCACAATTTAATTTTGATATAAAATACAAACGTATCAATTTTTTCCTGTAGCTTAAAGAGAAGCCATTTTATAGAGTTTTAAATTTTAGGGTTGCATGGGAAGTGGGCGTGTTCGTCGGTGGATGACGCTCATTTCGAACACGTCTTAATTTTATTATAAGATATTATAATTTTTATTATAGAATAAATATCTAATTAAACTTTTGCAGCTCTGACAGAAGCCTCTTTACATAGTTTTCAATTTTGGGGTTGTATGGGAGGTAGGTGTGTTTGTAAATGGATGATGCCCATTTTTCTACTGCGTCTTAATTTTTATATAAAATGAATAAATATATAATTTTACTTTTTTAGCTTCAACACAAGCCTCTATATACAGCTTTCAATATTAGCGTTGTATGGGAGGTGTTCGTGTTCGTGGGATATGTCACCCATTTTTTTCTCATGTGTTAATTTTTTTATTAAAAAAATAATTAATCACCCCTATCCTTGAACCCGCGTCGAGTAAATATCGTCGTCGAGAACTCACTTTCACCAGCAGCTCGTCGTCGAACTCATTTCGACGATATTTTTCACTTCCGACAATAGAATTTCACCCTATCATTGAAAACGCGCGACCAAACTGCTTTATCGGTACTCTCAATTTTATGAAGCTTGTCAATTATACTTCAAAATAAATTTTTATTTAAAACAAATTGTAAATGAGAAATTTGAAATAAAACGTGCTGCCTCAAGAATAAATCCAACAAAACAACCAGCACAGCAAATACAACTGCACCTTCTGCGGCAAGGTTTCATTGGCAAGGCTGCATTGAATACCCTGCATTGGTATCTGGTCCTGCAAGCGTTACAAGATTGTTGTTGCCTGTGGCGCCAGGTGTACATCGCCATCATTGCGATTTTCGTTCCCTCAGCTAGCGACGTCTTTGCGACACTAAGGAACAAGAACCGCTAATTGAAAATTTGGCGATAACGCTTAATATTGTGATTTGTTCGTTGCTGCACCTATACCTAAATATTCGCAAACTGGCCAGTTATACTACGACCAACTTTCTCAATCATTCAGCTTGGTGATAGTATTGGATGGTAGCTGTGCACATTGTGCATGCATTAGCACGTCTATCGATTGACCTAAAGATGCTAGTCACCATTTGCATCTTGAAAATTTATTGGATTGTGTTAGGCCAGCTACGGCCATCAAGTATGCCAGCTATGACCATAAAATATGCCAGCTATTACCATTATAAAGATCTGCTCTCATTGACACGTCATTAACAATGAGTCCGTATTCGTTTGTTTCAGTTTTTTACTCAAAAGAAGTTGCAATTTTAGAGTGTAAAACTTAGCACATCCACAACACGTCCTTTTACAGAGTTAGGTGGAGAGTCTAAATGGATTTCTTTCTTTTTGTAATCCACATAATTAATTTTTATAATTTTCACTAAAGCTTAGTTACCTTGCTGTTAATGTTGCACATAAAGAGTAAAGTATAGTTAAGATACCTGTTTCATCACAGAATTTCTTTAAATTAACAATTATTCATTAAATTGGTGTATCCTAATATTCCTTGGCAACCAAAAGATTAACATTCATCGAATTTTGGACGTGGTTCTCCCAAAAACATTTGTTTTTTAACTGGCTCTTTGTAATAACATGCAATATTTTGCCATTATTTGAACCATCAAATGCCTAATACATAAATCTTTGATCCACCTAGATAGGTTAATCCTAATACCTATGATAATTGAAGAGAAATTTATGACAAAGTTCTACTTGCTTAACATTTGCTTGAGAGATGAAATGAATCCGCTCTCAAATTTTTGTCGACCAAAATTTTATATTTTTGTTCGACGACGTTTGTTCAATAATAGAGTGATATATCACTATCGATAAAACAGTTCGTTCGACGTCGAAATTTAAATTTTCAAAAATAGAAAATATTTGTTTCGACGCTGTTTTGAGAGCGAGCGCGGGTTCAATGATAAGGGTGAATATCTTATTTCACTTTTGTAGCTTCGACAGAGGCCTATTTATATAGTTTTCAATTTTGGGGTGGTATGGGAGGTGGGCGTGTCCTTGGATTTCACGTTCTACAGGTGATCCTTCAATCAAGACATATCTGACAACTGATGAGCAAGGCCCGGATTTTGTTTACTTTGCCTTTTTTTTTTTGTTTGTCGTTATAATAATTAGAGAATGAAAGAGTCACACGTTTTGAGCTTTTCTGATTTCAAATACATCTTTTATATTGGGTTTTTTTTTGCCTTTTGAACAACATTTTGCCTTATTAACACTTTTAAAATTTTGTTAATATTTCACCTAAAGTTTTTTAATTTTTTTAAGGAATTCATATAAGCAAAACTTTATACCAGCAATCTTTTCTTCTTTTCATTTCATTTTTTTTTCCATTTCGTTAAGAAAATTTCAGGCATGCACGTTAACGTTAATTTTAACGGTAACCGAAATATTTTTTTTGTTTCGTTGAAACGAAATAAAAAAATAACGTTAATTCAAAAAACGAAAAATATTTATTTCGTTTCAGAGAAAACGATATAAAATTTTTTCGTTTTTTTCCCAATCAACCGTTGAAAATAATGTTAATTTCAACAAAAAAATTTCGTTTTTTTTTTATCAGAAGAAATTTTGTTTAGCATAGGAAAAAATTATAGAAAATTTTTCGTTTTTCAACGAAACGAAATTTGATTTGATAAACTTTTAACGTTATTTAAAAAACGAAATACTTTTGATAATTTAGTTTTCGGTCTCAACGAAACGAAAAAATTTTGTTGATTTCGTTGTGCATGTCTGGAAAATTTCCATATCGTTGTTATGCACAAGAAAAAAATAAATGCCTTGAATTTAAAATTGCTAGAAAAATATTATTTTTATATTTAAAAACAAGGTTATTTTTACACGGTACACTTATATTTTAAAAATGCCTTATTTTTTATACATATGTAGGAAGACCCAGATTTTTAGTTTAATAATATTGGATGATGCAAAAACACATATGAGTTCTTAACAAGGTACAGTTGCTCATTTAAAACTTCAGCGAGGTTTTTCTTAGTTGAAAAAAACGCAGCTTAAAAATGGAAAAAATTTAATAAATGCCTTTGTTTTAAATTTTTCCAATGTCCGCTTTGCCTTTTTTTAATTTTTAGTGCCACAAAATCCAGGCCCTGCTGATAAGCTGGGAAAAAAGCATAAAATGCAAATATTTTGTTAGCGATTAAGTAACACTTCTTATTTCGTTTAATATGAATAAAGGTGATTCACTGACCTCCTTCAGCGTGTTAAGGATTTTTATGCCCTTAACCTGTAAGGTCATGGTATATTAACTTGGTAAAAACATTTGTTACGCATAGGTATAGAAAAGTCCGGTATAGAAAAGTATATATATTCTTGATCAGAGTCACCTTGTGAGTCGATTTAGCCCTATCCATCTGTCAGTCCTTCCGTCCGTCTGTTTGTTGTCCGTAAACACAGGATAAGAAGAAGTAGTTAAAATAAGTGAATGAAACTTGGTACACATGTTCAAATTGACCCAAGGATCTGCACTATTGAATATTTTTGGAATCCGCCCACGGACACGACTTCCTCTCGTACGACTATAAAATAAAAATCGCTGTATAGAGGTTTGTATATAAGCTACTTACTTACTTACTTAGATGGCGCTTACAACCGTTGGTCGGTTTTGGCCTCGTCTAAGAATTTGCGCCAGCCTCTTTTGTCGTGCGCTTGCTGGCGCCAGTTGGAAACTCCAAGCGTTGTCAGGTTATCCAATGCCTGGTCTTTCCAACGGAGATGCGGTCTTCCGCGTCTGCGTTGGCCACCGCTGGGTACCGAATTCAATATTTTTTTCGCTGGAGCTTCGTCGTTCATTCTCTCGACATGACCTAGCTAGCGAAGCCGCTCTATTTTAATACGCTTGACTATATCGATGTCGGCATATAACTCATACAGCACGTGGTTCCATCGTATTCAGTACTCCCCATTGACGCAGATTGGACCATAGATCTTGCGAAAGATTTTTCTCTCGAACGCTCCCAAAGTCCTTTCATCAGAGCTGCTCAACGTCCAGGTTTGTGATGCGTATAGTAGGACGGGCATGATTATTGACTTATAGAGCGTCAGTTTTGTTCGTCGAGAGAGAGCTCTGCTTTTCAATTGCCTACTGAGCCCAAAGTAACACCTGATGGCAAGAGTTATCCTTCGTTTAATCTCAATACTGAAATCGTTGGAGGAGTTAATGCTGGATCCCAGGTAAACGAAGTCTTTCACTACCTCAAAGGAGGTGTTGTCAACAGTAACGTGGTTTCCAAGACGCTGGGACTGTTTGTTTGTTGACACAAGATACTTCGTTTTATCTGCGTTCACTGCAAGACCCATTCGACTTGACCCATGCTGCACTGACTTCGCGCGTATTGTGGCCAATGATGTCAATATCATCAGCATACGCCAGCAGCATAACGCTTTTATAGAAAATTGTGCCGCTGCGTCTCAGATCAACAGCTCGGATGATCTTCTCCATAACTATATTAAAGAAGTCGCACGATAAGGAATCACCTTGTCTGAAACCTCGCTTGGTATCGAACGGAAGGGAGAGGTCCTTCCCGATTTTCACTGCACTGCTGGTGTTGTTCAGTGTCATCCTGCAAAGACGTATTAGCTTCGCAGGAATACCAAATTTAGACATGATGGAGTATAGGTGACTCCTTATTGGACTGTCGAAGGCAGCTTTGAAATCGACAAAAAGATGGTGTGTGTCGATTTGTTTTTCGAGGGTCTTTTCCAAGATTCGCGGAGCGTGAAGATCTGGTCAATGGTGGACTTTCCAGGTCTAAAGCCACACTGATAAGGTCCAATCAGTTGGTTAACGATGGGCTTTAGTCTTTCACACAATACGCTCGACAGGACCTTATATACGATATTATGAAGGCTTATCCCACGGTAGTTGGCGCAAATGGTGGGATCGCCTTTCTTGTGGATTGGGTAGAGCACACTGAGGTTCCAATCATCTTGAATGCATTCTTCCGACCACATTCTACATAGAAGTCTGTGAATGCATTTAAACAGAGCTTCGCCACCGGTCTTAAACAGCTCAGCCGGTAGGCCATCGGCACCTGCGGCTTTGTTGTTTTTAAGCCGAGCTATATCTATAATTGGGGTTTCCGGGATATCATCTCCACTGGCGGGATTGTTGTCAGCGTCGCCATTTAAAAGACTAGAGAAGTGCTCCCTCCATAACATCAGTGTACTTCGGATATCTGTCACTAGATTCCCATTCTCATCCTTGCAGGAAGAGGCTCCGGTCTTAAAACCATCGGCCAGGCATCTTATTTTTTCGAAAAATTTTCGAGTCTCATTCCTGTCGCCATGCATCTCAATTTTCTCGCACTCACGCATTTCCACCTCTCGTTTTTTTCGCCTGAAAATGCATCTCTCTTCTCTACTCTTTTCTCGGTATCGCTCCATAACAGCACGCGTTACAACCGACTGCAGGGTGGCTTTGTAGGCGGCGTCCTTCTCTGCAGTGGCGTCGCGACACTCCTGGTCGTGCCACTGGTTTCGGCGAGGGCGATGGTAGCCTATCACCTCTTCGGCAGCCGTACGCATAGAGTGGGATATGTGCGTCCACTGCCCGCATATATCGTCGATCGGAGGAGTGCTTTCTTGAAGCAGGAGTGAGAGTCGAGTAGCGAAGACTTTGGCCGTCCGTTTTGACTGCAGCTTGTCGACGTCTAGCTTTCTTAGTGTAGGATTGCGAGCATTCTTAGCTGCGCATAGACGTGTGCGGATCTTGGCTGCGACAAGATAATGATCCGAGTCTATGTTAGCACCACGAATCGTGCGTACGTCTAGTACACTGGAAGAGTGCCTTCCGTCAATCAAAACGTGATCAATTTGGTTACATGTTTTTTGATCAGGGGACAGCCAGGTGGCCTTATGAATATTGAGATGCTTGAATCTAGTGCTACTAACGACCATGTTTCGTGCTGCGGCAAAGTCAATCAACCTCATTCCGTTATCGGATGTGTTGTCGTGGAGGCTGAACTTTCCGACTGTTGAACCAAATATGTTTTCCTTACCCACCTTGGCGTTGAAGTCACCAAGCACGATTTTTATGTCATGACGGGGGCAGCGCTCGTATGCGTTTTCAAGGCACTCGTAAAAACTTTCTTTGGTCTCGTCATATTTTTCTTCTGTCGGAGCGTGCGCACATATTAGGTTTATGTTAAAAAATTTAGCCTTGAAGCGGATTATGGCAAGTCGTTCGTTCACAGGAGTGAATCGCAGGACATGATGCCGTATTCTCTTGCCAACTACAAATCCGCATCCAAACTCGTGCTTCTCCACATGGCCGCTGTGTAGATATCACAGGATGCTTGCCGTAAGCAACCCTGTCCCTTCTATCGCATTTCTTGGATTGCAGTGATATCAGAATTATATCTTTCCAAGATATCAATCAGTTCGATAGAGGCACCATCCCAATTTAGGGTCCGGACATTCCAGGTGCATATCCGTAAATCATTATCAGTTTTTCGTTTGCGGTAGTCGTCATCAGATTTGGGGATCATTATTCTCATATTTTTTAGTTGTTTCATTGAAATGCTTTTTTATGTGGTGGGCTTCAAACCCAACGCACA